>JAHZTW010000001.1:277624945-278031610 GCA_020283515.1 Alliaria petiolata
TTTTTAAAAAATGTATTTATTATTTTTATTGACTCCTTACATATGTATAAATATGTTATGTGATAAAACTAATATCATTGTCAAATTTGTAGATATGTCGTGTAATCGTGGACAAAATATGCAATCACATGGTACTCGTCTTACAGAAACATCAGCACGGGTAAAATTCTTACTATTATATGTTAAAAGTTCTAGTTTAGTTACATGTTTAGTGAATAATACATTTACAATTTTTGAAATTTCTAGACCGAAGACCATTTCAAATGGGATCTTAGACGAGAAAGAATATTTCTTGAGTTGTACGACCAAGCACTTGCCATGAATAATTACAGTTTAAAAGACCCTTCACCACTTGCTAAAGAGTTTATAGTTGAAAAGTTCAACCAAGAGTTCAATCTTGATATAAGCAACAATTCGACAATGGTCCTCCCCCCAGAAACAAACAAGAGTTGTTTAATCGATATCATGCATCTTTGCGCTCTGTTATTGAGAGGACATTTGGAGTTTGGAAGAAGAAATGGAGGATTCTTTGTGAGTTTCCTAGATATGATATGGAAGTTCAGAAAAGAGTGGTAATGGCGACAATGGGATTACATAATTTTATTAGAATTTCATTTTTTTCAGATGAGGATTTTGCTGATACAATAAGACATACAGAGATTGGCAACACTAGTTTTGTGGTTGAAGCAAGTGGTATGGAAGAAGCAGAAATAGGACAAGGAGATCTTATGGCAAACATCAGAGAATCTATTGTAAATACATTATGGGCAGACAAAAATACTCTATAATTTTTCTTTTTACATTTTTACCGTGTTGTAATAATATTTATTCTTTATATAATGATTAAATTTTCAATCGTATTTATTAAAATAACTATATTTAATGCTTATATAAAAAATTGAATTTGTTTTGCTTTTATTATAAAATTTGTATTTGTTTTATTCTTTTCACTGTCAAATATGATGATTCGGTAAATTTTATATTGTCACACTATTTAATATAATATGATTATTTGTAAATCTGCCTTTGTTCTGCTTGATTTGCTTGATCTGTACTTGTTCTGCTTGATCTGCTTGATCTGCTTGATCTGTATTTTTTGATCTGCGTCACTATTCGAAGCCTCAGTGCCAATCATGTAGAATGGACAGAACACGAAAATGAGTGGTCCACAACGGAACTTCTCCCAACCTGACATGTGACAGATAGCCAGACAACCACTACAGTCTCATTCCTAGTATTAAAAGAATCCGGCAAGGTACACATTTCAATTTAGACCAGATAAAATCGTTATACATTTACTATTTTTCCACCATTCGACAATAAGAATATGTTCAAACTCATGCCCATATATTATGATATGATCACCTCATTTAATGGCTTACCTTCGCATGTGATAGGTGAAAAAGATAACTCACAGAGCCCGTGAAAGATAAAAGAATGGGGATCCGTCACACCGCGCTTAATCCACTGTTTCCAGGCAATACACTGATCCGATCAGAGTTACATGAAGGCTTTGTCGAACGACTAGCAGATTCGGACAAGAAACTAGACGGAAAAGCACTCGAGTACTCTGTACAAGATCCATTCAACGGATCTGATATCCGACCGGAAGACTATGGGTACGACCAGTGATACCCGCTAGGTAATCTCTATAAAACCTTACACACTCATATACTACATTTGTCTCTAAACATTTAAGACTTTCCTTCGGTTCTGTGACTTAGTCATCTCACCTTCCGACCATTTTCCGGTCATATTTCCGATCATTATCAGCCATCACTCACACCAAATACTCTTTCGTTTCTCTCTCTTTCCACTAAAAAGCTCATCAAACGTAAGCCCACCTGTGGATCCATCATTTCATTTGGACCAAGTTAGGCACCTAAACACTCGTTCCTTTCATTGTTTTCCGGTCATTTTCTGGTTTCTATCCCCCATGATATTTTCTTAATATGTTGCTAACTTGGCCATCAGAGAACTATCGGAACACACTCCACCATCGTATTTCCCAACCACTGATGTCACTTCTTGTTTTGTAAGACATTTGCCCCCAAAGAACAAAAATTCTCCAAAACAAAAAAAATATATATATAAATACAAATACAAACGTGAACTCAAAAACAACCAACAATTTTACTGAATTAGATAGACGAGAGGAAACCTTCAAACATAGTATCGTCACTCTCGAACGCTCGTACCCAAGAGAAAACCATAAACTTATTAAACGATCTAATTTTAGAGGAAAAACTGTGTATGCACAACACAAAATTAAAAACAAAAAGAAAAAACGAATTATTTTATTGATAAACAACAAGACGAAACATACATTCACCAACAAATAATAAAGAAAGATAAATAAGTGGAGTTAGTTTCCTTCATAAATTTGAACAGATCATGAATATTGGAGATCAGCCTTATTAACTTTGTGAGAATTAAAGATCAAGCTTAACCGGGTATTTGGAAACGCAATGTTCCCAAGGACTATTAACCGAAGGGTTGACATTGCGTAGAGCCACCCAAACCGCACTGTTACACTTAAAACCTGATCCTAAAGCAATCTGCCAAACTTTGTTCCCTTTCTTCATCCTACCTTTGGCCTCCGTATAAGCCAACTCGTACCAAATAGAGCTCGAAGAAGTATTACCAAACCTATGCAAAGTTGATCTCGACGGCTCCACGTCTATTGGCGATAGCCCCAAGTTCTTCTCAAGCTCATCGATCAAAGCTCTCCCACCCGGGTGGATGCAGAAATGGTCAATGGCACGCTTGAAATCCGGGACATAATGTTTGATCTTGTCATCAAAGTATTTCTTGCGCATATAGGTCTTGAAAAAGAGAAGCTTTTCGCTCACGGGAAGAACCAAAGGACCTAAAGTGGCGATGTTTTTGGTAATGGTTCTCGCAGCGACAGACGTTATATCTTTGGTCAATGAGACTCCGGTTTTCCCCTTCTCATCATCTTCTTGCTGCACACATCTAAAAGATTTGTCATCCGCTCCCGTATGAGTACGAACTGTGTGGAGTAGTTTGTACTTGGAACGTCTTCGGTCTCCCGACTTGTTAGAGAGCAAGATCGCGGCTCCACCGAGACGAAACAAGCAGTTGGAGACAAGCATAGATCTGTTATCACCTATGTACATGTTGCGGCTGATATTCTCTGTACTCACCACAAGAGCATAAGTGTTCTTTTGAACTTGCAACAAGTCCTTAGCGAGATCGATGGCTATAACACCTGCGCTACAACCCATACCACCAAGATTGAAGCTTTTAATATTTCTTCTAAGCTTGTACTTGTTCACAACCATCGCTGAGAGCGAAGGAGTCGGGTTAAACGTGCTCGAGTTCACGATGATTATACTAATATCGCGTGGGTTGACTTTGGTGTTGGCTAAGAGATTGTCGATGGCGTCGAAGATGACATTTTCTGTCTCCTCACGTGCAACCGCCATGGTCTGAAGAGGTGGGACATTGAAAAGGGCTTCCGGCGCGCAAGTCTCGTCTCCAAGACCGGAACGTTCTAGAACCTTAACAAAGAAGTCCAACGATGATTCATCAGCAAGTGAACTCATAGAGGGATCCGCTTCACGATTCTTGTTGATACTATCTATGATCTTTCGGACTGTAACCTTTTGATTCGGAGGTGGTAGATGGCAGGAGTAGTCAACGAGGTAAACGGGTCTAGGCCGTGTCACGAAGTAGACGATTGACCCAAAAGCGAGAACCATGGAGAGAATAATTAGGGTTAGGAGGTTGTGTTGGAGATGGAACCGAAGATTGTGGAAATCTTCTTGGTTTAGGGTTGATGCTTTAATGGCTACAAGTGCCATTAGCGGGAGCAAGCAGAGCTTGAAAAAGTGGGTTATGAGGTAATGATAAAGAAGCTTAACGTTAGCCATTGGTAAAGAGTATTGTGTTTCTATCTCACCACATGCCACCAAAGTGGGTTATGAGGTAATGATAAGGAGTATTCTGCTCTCTAATTTTTGTTCTCTCCACATGCAAATATTTATAGTGGCGTCAATCCTCATGCATTGAAATACATGCAAATATTATACTATATGTTTATATATGTGATCTGTATCACATGTTAAGGAATTTTGAAATATCATTTACTCTTCCAGAAACGTAATCAAAGATGGATTCAGCAAATGAACGTAATATAGGATGCAGTGCACACATGACTTTTAAAGAAATATAAACAATGTTTTTAAACCCGACCCCGGCAAGCGAACCGGAATAGCTTCTGGATTGCTGGGTCACTGGGTTGATCCGAGTTGCTCTGGTTCGACCGCGAATCAATAAATTAATAAATTTTTAATATCATTATGTATATCTATCTATGAATATATTAAAAAAAATATTCATAACATAAAAATAATAAAAACAAAAAGAAGGAAAAGACCAGAAAACAAAATTATAATCACAGATGTGAAAAGGTAATGAAGTAAAGAATACAAAAAAAAATTAAATAGAAAAAAAGAAGAATCATATATGATATATAAAAAATCAAATCCACGACAAACAACATAAAAATGAAATATTATAAAAAAATTGAAAGTTATAACTTATAAGACACTCGAGTTCTTAAATTTTAAAATCAGATTACTATTATGTCGAAGAAGAGAAATTATGATCGTTCGTGTGAAAAAAAAACTCAATCTAGTTGGTTTAATCAATGAACCGGGTCGCCGGGTCACTGGATAATAGCGGTTTTTTTTGGGTTTGACCGGATTTCTAACTAGCAGATTTAAATATTGAATCCGGACCAAATTAGTAACTGGGTCGCGGGTTAACCGGGCGAACCGGGCAGTCCGGGCCGGATTTCAAAACATTGAATATAAATATATTTAGAATTTCTAAAGCCAGTGATTACTCATGTGGTTTTGTTCTTGTACAGCGCTACAATAATAATAAGAAACATTCTCAACATTCTCAAATAAAGAGTTAAAAAAGAAAAAAAAAACATTCTCAAATAATGCCTAACGATATTGTGCTGTATAAATCACACAATTGATAAGTGGAAGAAAAATTATATTGAGAGTTTTATACCCGGTTTCACATGTCCACTACGCTGTTTTTTCTTGCATGGCAAGTTCCCCAAAAACACTCCAACCTCATAAAATTAATATTTGGAAACCTATAAATCTTTTCTTCTTTATCAAGAAATTTGGCTCGGAGAAGTTGTTTCATCAATATCATAAAACCGATCTTTAAGGACCTACTAGGTGATAACCTGCGCCCTGTGCAGGGTGAGTAATTTTTTATTTATTTAGTTTTGTATAATTTAAAAATTAAAGCATAGTAAAATATTTTAATCCAATCATTTTTATATATAATAAGCTGTTATGTTGACAATATATTATGTTTTAAAAAGTATTTTATGATAAGAGAAAACAAAATTAGCAAAGTAGTAATTAAATGTGTATAATATTAAGTCATAATAAATTTCGATTTCGTTAATTATTTTGTATAAAATTTTAGGAAATGAATCAAAACAGAAAATGACTATAATTTTTTTGGTTATATTAAAAATTAAAAATTATATTTTTATGTATATCATAAATTATTTGTAAATTTTGATTTCGTTTAAATATTTTGTATAAAATTATTGGTTATGAATTTTTTTTGAAAATGAATCATAAATTAAAATGAATTATAAATTTCTTGGTTATATTAAAAATTGAAAATGGATAATAGCATATAAGGTAATTAGTTTATTGAAATAAGTCATTTTTAGAATGTTGGTGAGAATGAATGTGGTGGTGACACATCAGCAAAATGGCACCACTGTAAATATTTTAAAAAATAAGGGTACTCTCTAAAAATGCTTCTCAAATAATATATAGGGGATTTCTTTTTCTCAAAACCAAACAAAAAAACACCTATTCTTATTTATCAAATAAATTTGGGTTTAGACTAACACATTCGTTTTCTGTTTTAAAAAAAAAAATCAATTTTGTTTTCTTTTCCGGGTATTGTACTCATCATTTAATTCTTCGAATTCGAGATCGATTACATGGTCTCCATGTCCATTGGAAATTTGGAATTGTTTCAAGTAAAAAAAAAAAAATCTAGTATCAAATACATTATACAACTATTCATACACCAATAGAAAACGATCTATAAAGAACATGACAAGGTATTTATTATAAAAAAAAATGATGGATTAGCGTCAATTTTTGCGTAGAAATATATATAGACGCCATTGCGACAACTTTGCAATGAAATAACACATCGTCGTAAATTAGCTATGAAATTTTTTGAAGTAAAATCGACTTAATTTAAGGTGCCAATAGAAACGAATGTAGGTGACAAAAAAGTTTCAAAGTAAAATCAACTTAACTACTTAAGTAGGTGCGAATAACAACGGATTAAGTTAATTATTTCGTGACAAAATAATGATGACATTACAGCTACGAAATATTAGGTCTTGCATGGTTATCAAAGTTATCAAACCTTCTAAGGAAGTTACCAAGATCCCCTCACTCAGAGGATCTCACAAGTCTCTTAAGAGAGTCTGGTGCAGTAGGAGAGGAGTAGTTGCTAGTGCAACGGTTCATACTGTAGGACCGCAAAAATCCAGATTGAAAATCACGAATCAAAGAACGATTGAAATCAATAATAAACGATTATAAAGTATGAAAACGTTTTAATAAAACCTTTAAGAAAAGACGATACACGGAGTCGAGATATGATCTCTTTCCTTAATTTTTTAAATCTCCCGCAGTGTGGCGGTTTTTTAGAGATTCAGAATCCCAGGATACAACCGTGTTGAGACTAAAGTCGCAGCACTCGACTATAGAATCTGCAAACTAAAGATCTACGCTATACTCTCGAGACTTACCCTAAGACAGTAGAGACTAGAGGGATTTGCTGGAATTTGTGTTTTAAAGCTTACTAAGTGATCGGCCCGCATCGTGTGCGGGCTATAAAAAATTTTATAAGTTTAATATATACTTAATATTGTATATTGAAGTTGATATATTTGACATAATTAATTATATATTAATAATAACATTATATGAATACTTAATAATAATTAAATAACGATAAATCAAATGAAAAATATTATAGATTTCAAAAGAAATTGAAGATAAAAAGCCATTAACCAATATTTTAAAATACTTCCTTAGATAAAAAGTGTAAATATGATAACTAAATAAACTGAAAAATATTAAAACATATAATAATTTATTTAATTTTTTATAGTTGGCATGTGCACATGTGCATGTATAATTATTTTTTATAGACATAAATAGTTGTAATTTTAAGTACTGATTAATTTTTTATATATATTATGCAAACATTATCTTTTTATACATATACATTTTTAGAGTTTAATAATAAACACACAAATGTTTCATATCGTTTTCTGTCTTTTGAAACTGATTTATTTTAAAACTTTTTAAAATACTTCCTTAGATAAAAAGTGTAAATATGATAACTAAATAAACTGAAAAATATTAAAACATATAATAATTTATTTAGTTTTTATAGTTGACATGTACGCATGTGCATGTATAATTATTTTTTTATAGACGTAAATAGTTGTAATTTTAAGTACTGATTAATTTTTTTATATATTATGTAAACATTATCTTTTTATACATATACATTTTTAGAGTTGAATAATAAACACACAAATGTTGCATATCGTTTTCTGTCTTTTGAAACTGATTTATTTTAAAACTTTTTTTTTTACCGTTTACCGTGACATATAACTGCAATGTAAAAGTTATATTAAATAATAATTAAATTCTTATAATATCTTGAATATTATCTATATTATGCTTTCTTTTCTCCTTACACAATATAATCTTGCCAATATATATATTTTTCCTTGACCTATTGCTAATTAATTCAAAATGGGTTTTACAATCTTTACTTATCTTAAGAGCGGGTAGATGGTTGGTCCGCACGAACCACCTCACCGCTCTTAGAACATATAAAGATTTAATATATATATATATATATATATATAATTTAATAATTTAAATTAAAAATGAACTATAATCGAGGTTAACAAAATGCATGCACGACAAGTTCGCGTGCGACATTGAATTTTGCATAAGTAATATTTATATTCACACGCCTATTTGTGAAAAAATCGAAGTATATCTTTTATGTGTTAAAAAAATAACAAAGTATATGTTTGTAATATATATTTTTATAATGTATGGTTGAATTTTAAAAAGAAGTAAATACGTATATTTATGCATGTACATATGAGTTAAAAATAAGTGAATTGTAATATTTTGGTGTCGGTTAATTTTTATGATATTTTCTGCAAAGTTATGTTTTTACACGATGCAGTTTTTGGCGTTTAAGAAAAATCACGAAAACCGTTTCTATCGTTTTTGATTTAATCAATTTTTTTTTCAGCATTTTATGATATATGTTTTTAGATTGAAATTAATATTAAATATTAACCAAATTTTTAAAAAAAAGTTTTTTAAAATTTAAAATATAATATTTGACTTTATCATGAAAATAATATAGTACATTGGATAATTTATTAGTAATTTTTATTTTCAATAAAAATTATAATACATATTTGTTGTAAAATTTGTGAAATAATATTTTATAAAATTTTCTGGTAGCTCTCTGCTCATCTCTTCGTCCAATATAGAGGAAATGGTTTGATGAAGAAAATAAATTTCTTATGGTTGACATGCATGCATGTGTTCATTCTAGATTTGAGCTCTACATGCGTTCATTATAAAATTTGCTTCTTAAGATTTTTAAATGACTCTGTAAAACAAATCATGAGAGTGTTACAGAAAAACAAAAATGTAGAGATTTATTATTAATTTTTACTTCTATTTCTTATTCATATTTGTTTTATCTTATTAAAATTTATTTTTTCATCGGGTTGCATTTCATTTTATTTCTGATCTCAAATTTTCGATCTACAATGAAACTGTATATGAGTATGATATATATATTTTTATTTATTTATAAAAGAATAAGAGATAAAAATGAGATATCATATTTACTATCCTATTGTGTAATATATTATTATTTTTTATATATAAATATATTATATATTGGTTGTAAAATTTTCCTATGCAGTTTATTATGAATATATGTAAAAAACTTGAAATCATAATAATTATTATTTTCTGTTAATTTATATTTATTAATTTTAGTGTTATAATCTAGTGTATTCATCTTTTAATTTCATAATTAATTTAATTTTAACTCAACCAATCAAAATATTTTGTTTATTTTAGGAAATTTGACATGTCACATTTACATGTCATCATTAGAATACACTAACTTTCAATGTGAAAGTGACAAGTAAGCTTTTTTAACTAATTGAGCTTCTCAGATAATATGTAGTAGGATTCATCTTTTAATTTCATAATTAATTTAATTTTAACTCAACCAATCAAAACATTTTGTTTATTTTAGGAAATTTGACATGTCACATTTACATGTCATCATTAGAATACACTAACTTTCAATGTGGAAGTGACAAGTAAGTTTTTTTAACTAATTGAGCTTCTCAAATAATATGTAGTAGGATTGCTTTTTTGGATGATTTTAAAAGAGAGGCTAACCCATCATATATATAGTATGAGAGGGGACTTGAAAACATTCCAAGTTTCCAATGTGAGATACTTTAACTTTCACAAAAAGTTATAGTTAATTGAAACTTTCCATTTGTTTAAGCTTCTTCCACAAGTAATTATACATAATGGAAACTTTCCATTTATTTAAGCATTTTCCACAAGGAATTAAAGTTAATGGAAACTTTCTATTTGTTTGGGTCTCAACCCATTTCTTATTCACACAAAAACACAAAATAATAAAGCCCAATTGTCTTTATTAATTTTTTTTGTTCCAACAATCCCCACATGAATAGAATGACATCTAAACAAATGCAGACTCTACTAACTCGAAAGACTATGCAGACACACTTGGACTGACCCTAGGACTTTTCGAGAGTATAGGCGAAAAATTAACTGTGTATGATATAGTAGCATATTTCAGCCTTGAACTATTCACTGTCGATATCTGTCGAGTTTACTTGGGCAGGAGGTGAACATGATGTCTTGAACCATCCGGATTTTTATGTAAACTTAGACAACAGGTACAACCCAGTCTCATCTTCTCGTAGAACTCAGTTCTCTATTGTGTTCATTGTGGCTGTGAACTTGTCTGGTCTTCATGAGTGAACTTGGAGATATAGCCTTGTCTTCATCCTCCTAGAAACGGCCGCATTTCACACTCATTAGGTGATTTCTTTGAGCTCCTGACATATACAAAAGTATCCGGTTATACTCTATATTATGAAAGCTACTCAAAATCATTAAAAGTATAAAACTTATCCTTTAATACTTACAGGAATCACTGTACATCGTTTTGGGAGATGAGCACAGACGTTATGTCTTTCAGTGCTTTCATCAGACTCTGTTTAACTTAGTTGTCCCTTTGAACCTAGATCTTGGGATATCCAGTCACATAGGTGGGGTTTCCATTAAACATCGATCTATGGCAAGGTTGATGATTTCAAAAATTGATCTCTATTTAAACCTTTAGTGAACGGATCTGCAAGGTTGTCAGCTGACTTAATGTAATCGATTGACATTACACCCGTTGAGATCAAGTGTCTAATGGTTTTATGTCGCCGTCTGATATGACGAGACTTACCATTATACAGATTACTCAATGCCCGAGCTATTGCTGATTGACTATCACAATATACTCGTAATGCTGGCACTGGTTTCTCCCACATGGGGATGTCTTCAAGGAAATTCCGTAGCCATTCTGCTTCCTCTGCTGCTTTGTCTAGCGCGATGAACTCAGATTCCATTGTGGATCTTGCTAACAGAGTTTGTTTGGAAGATTTCCAAGATACTGCTGCACCGCCGAGAGTAAAGACATATCCACTTGTGGATTTTGAATTCTTTGAGTCTGATATCCAGTTTGCATCACTATATCCTTCCAAAGATGCTGGTTCTTTACCGTAGTGCAGCCCATAACTCTTGGTGTATCGCAAGTAGTTTAACACCCTTGTTATGCCTTTCCAGTGTGTATGACCTGGATTACTTGTGTAACGACTTAACACATTGACCGCATGTGCAAGGTCTGGTCTTGTACAATTGGTTAAGTACATCAGACTTCCAATGACCCTTGCGTATTCCACTTGTGAAACAGCTTCACCAGAGTTCTTTGTCAAGTGTAGTTGCGAATCTACAGGAGTCTTCGCCGTTCCGTTTGAGTAGGTCTTGAACCTCTCAAGAATCTTTTCAGCATAATGACCTTGAGACAAAGTGATGCCTTCATCGGTGCGTGTAATCTTTATGCCAAGGATAACATCCGCAAGACCCATGTCTTTCATGTCGAATTGACCACTAAGCATTATCTTGGTTTGTTGGATGATATCATTGTTACTTCCCATGATGAGCATGTCATCAACGTATAGACACAACAAGATGTATCTGTGAGGAGTACACTTGATGTAAATGCACTTATCACACTCGTTTATGCTGAAACCATTTGACATCATTACATTGTCAAACTTTTCATGCCATTGCTTCGGAGCTTGTTTCAGACCATACAATGACTTCACCAGTCTACAAACTTTGTGTTCTTGACCCGGGATTATAAATCCTTCAGGTTGTTTCATGTAAATCTCCTCTTCTAGATCACCATTTAGAAATGCCGTTTTTACATCCATCTGATGGATTTCCAGACCTCTGAGGGCTGCAATTCCTATCAGCATTCTGATTGAAGTTATTCTCGTCACTGGCGAATAAGTGTCAAAGAAGTCTAAACCTTCTTTCTGTCTGAATCCTTGAACCACAAGTCTAGCCTTGTACTTCTCAATTGACCCATCAGTCTTCAACTTGGTTTTGAAGATCCATCTACACCTTAGTGGCTTGAACCCTTGAGGTAAATCGGTGATCTCATAGGTATGATTCTGCATTATAGAATCAATTTCACTATTGACTGCTTCCTTCCAAGAAGGTGCATCAGGTGTAGACATGGCTTCCGTGAATGACCTTGGCTCATTCTCAGCGAGAAATACCATAAAAAAATCATCACCAAAAGATTTTTCCTTGCGAGCTCTTTTGCTCCGTCTAGGTTCATCTTCTTCATCTTCTGTTGCATTCACTGAAATTCCAGACGTGCTCTCCTCATTTACAGAGATGCTAGCGTCTCTTTCATCATGAGTGCGTTTCTTGCTTTGTTTATCTTTACAGGGAAAGATGTTTTCAAAAAAAGACACATTCCTAGATTCCATTATCGTGTTGACATGGATATCCAGTACATCTGACTTGTGTACTAGGAATCGATAAGCACTGCTTTTGTGTGCATATCCTATGAAGATACAATCAGCCATTTTAGGTCCAATTGTTAGCTTCGTAGGAGGTGGCACAACAACCTTTGCTAAGCACCCCCACACTTTAAGGTATTTGTACGAAGGTACAATTCCTTTCCAAAGTTCATATGGCGTTTTGCCAGTTAACTTGTGTGGAATTTTGTTGAGGACGTAGTTTGTGGTGAGCAACGCTTCCCTCCACAGATTCTGGGGTAACCCAGATTCCTGCAACATTGCATTCATCATCTCCTTAAGAGTGCGATTTTTTCTCGTTGCAACTCCGTTAGATTCTGGTGAGTAGGGAGCAGTTGTTTTATGTATGATGCCTTTTTCTTGACAGAAAGCGTTGAATGGGCCATCATACTCACCTCCTCTATCACTTCTAACCATCTTTATGGTTTTTCCCAGTTGGTTTTCAACTTCGAGCTTGTACTCTTTGAATTTTTCCAAGACTTCGTCTTTACTTCGCAATAAGTAGACGTAACAGTATCTTGTGCAATCGTCAATGAAAGTCACGAAGTACTTCTTACCACCTCTTGTTTGTATGTACTTTAAATCACACAATTCAGTGTGAATTAAGCCAAGAGGTTCGGTTGTTCGATCAACATGAGGAGATGGCGTTTTTGTGAGTTTTGATTGCACACAAACTTCACACTTGTCTTTGCTAATTTTGCAGTTGGGAATTAGGTTCAAATTCATCAGTCTTTGTACAGACTTATAATTCACATGTCCTAATCTTTCATGCCAAATATTAGAAGACTCAACCAAATAAGCAACTGGGTTCTTATTCATTTTAACTTGGAAACAGGTACATCATTTTTCTTGAGGATTGTCATTACACACATTTTGACTAATCCTTCCTTAACAAATCCTTTTCCAATGAAGACACCATTCTTTCTCATAATCTGCTGGTCCGACTCGAAGTTGACTGCGAATTCATGCTTGCTGAGCAGCGTACCAGAGATCAAATTCTTCCTCATGTTTGGGACATGCTTCACGTTTGAGAGCGTGATCTCCATTCCTGATGTCATCTTTAGCACCACCTTTCCGGTACCTTCAATCTTAGAATGTGATACATTTCCCATCAACAGATGTTCATCAGCTTTGCACTTTTGATAGGTAGTGAACATCTCTCTATCAATGCAGATGTGAGTGGTAGCGCTAGTATCGTACCACCATGCCTTCGGGTTAGCTTCAACCATGTTAGCTTCTGTTACCATTGCACACAGATCAGCTTCAGTTAGGTTGGCTTGATTTGCACCCTTAGCCTTATTGCGACACTCTGTAGCACGGTGTCCCATATTGCCGCAGTGGTTGCACTTCCCAGAGAACCTCTTGTTTGGACCTTGAGCTTTCTTCTTGAAGTTCGTAGGGGCTTGATTAACAGGTTTGTGGATTGCAGCCTTAGGAGGAAAGCTCTTTCCTTTCCCCTTCTTTTTAAGCTCAGCCACATTCGCATCATGTGTCTGAGGTGGTGCAGTCCTGTCACGTTTTTGTGATTCATTCTGCAGCCTCGTGATCAAGTTCGCCAAAGTGATAGGCTTCTGCTTGTAATTGAGGTAGCTCTTGAAACCATCCCAGCTAGGGGGTAGCACCTCCATGAAGCAGTTAACCGTGAAAGTCTCACAAAGCTTCATGCCTTCATCTGATATCTCCTGGAATATCGTTTGTAGCTCATGCACTTGGTCCATGAGGGACCTTGAGTCTACCATTATGAAGTTAAGGAGCTTCGCAGTTGTAAATTTTCCAGAACCCACATTGAATGTCTTGTATTTGTTTTCGAGAGCAGTCCACACATCTCTGGAAGTCTCGTAACCCTCACTGTACAAATTGTACAGCTTATCTGCAAGGTTGTTTAGAATGTAACCTTTGCAGAGGAAGTCTGCATGGACCCACGCGTCCACAGTAGCAAGCATGTGAGGATCAGTATTATTAGCAGGAAGCACTGGTTTAATTTCAGCAAGATACTTTGCCAGTTGCAACGTTGACAGAAAGAAGTGCATCCTTTTCTGCCACTGCTTGAAGTTCGTCCCATCAAACTTCTCCGGTTGAAGTCCAGAAGTTGGAATTGATGTAACCGCGTGTGGTAGACCATTCCCGTGTTGGGTTGTCGGCTCACTTGTGTTCTTTGGAAGTCCATCGACACCACCGGTAGACATTATGAATATGTTCACACAAAACGAATTAGATTAGTTTTTGAGAACTCAATCCAGTTAAGCGATTAAGACTTGTTAATTCGCTAATAAACGTTCACAGAAAGCGCCTGAAGGCGTTCTTAAACGGTAATAGTCGTTTCCCGAAAACACGTAAAGGCGTTCTTAAACGCTATGTATCAGATTGTATAGATCGTTTTTTAGAAACGTTTCGCGAACCTTTTAGACAAACGTTTCCATTTGTTTAGGCTTCTTCCACAAGTAATTATACATAATGGAAACTTTCCATTTATTCAAGCATCTTCCACAAGGAATTATAGCTAATGGAAACTTTCCATTTGTTTGGGCCTCAACCCATTTCTTATTCACACAAAAACACAAAATAATAGAGCCCAATTGTCTTTATTAAATTTTTTTGTTCCAACACACACCAGGAGGGTCTCATATGATGAACATATGTATACATGTTTCAGAGTGTTTAGGCTGGATGGAGAAGGAAGGAGGAGGATCGTGGGTTCAGATTAATAACTTGAAGGACCGAGTTATCTTTCACGGACAGTTGAATCGCTGCTTCTCGGTACAAATGAAGCAATTAGTCAATTCTTGGTGTTTGATTTAAGAACTATATGGGCGCGTTTGGTGAAATTTTGAATCTTTGGTACTTTGTGGATTTACCAAGTGAATCTGAGTGACTTATTTAATCTTGTCTCCAAATTGCTCTTATTGTTATAATAGTAAGAATAAATTACCGTATAGATAAATATAAATAAAGACGGAAATACTATACCCGCAAATTTAGATGACAAGAGAAGTGAGAGAGGAAGACTTGTATTATGTTTTTGGAATGGTGTGTTTACAATGAACAAATTCATTCCTTTATATAGAGGTGAAAGGTAGTGACATGGACTTCACTACAAGTTATCACTTTGCCTCCCCACCATCAATTGTTACTTTGCCTCTCTACCACCAATTGTCACTTTACCTCTCCACCACACTTTGTGCTATTTCTTGACTTTCATAACACTCCCCCTTGAAGACCAGTGTCACTATTGCCTTTTACTTAACGTCTTTGTTGCCTCGTTAAAAACATTTCTAGGAAAAACCCAATGGGAAAAACCATAGCCAGGTAAAAAGAGTACAACCGCGCAAGCTCCCCCTCGAATGAGCAGGGTGTCATCTCATAGGTGTTGTTGGCGACGCATTCCAATGTTATGGACATGTTTCCTGAACATAGTGGTGGGTAATGATTTTGTGAAGAGGTCGGCTGCATTGTCACAAGATCGGACATATCTTACTTCAATCTCCTTATTCTTCTCAAGCTCTTGAGTGTATGAAAAGAACTTCGGAGGGATATGTTTGGTTCTATCACTTTTGATATATCCTTCCTTCGTTTGGGTAACACATGCAGCGTTGTCTTCATACAAGATAGTTGGCTCCGTATTTACTTGAATCCCAGTACTCGATCGGATGTGTTGAATTATTGATCTCAACCACACACATTCTCTACTTGCTTCATGCAGTGAGATGATCTCAGCATGATTTGAAGAAGTGGCCACAAGCGTCTGTTTCTGAGAACGCCAAGATATAGCAGTGCCTCCGATCGTGAAAACGTATCCTGCTTGAGATCGAGCTTTATGCGGATCTGATAAATATCCTGGATATGCAAAACTAACCATTTGACCGTTTGAATTTTTAGGATAAAATAAACCTAAATCAGTTGTTCCCTTGAAGGTAACGAAAGACATGTTTTAATTCCATTCCAATGTCTTCGTGTGGGGGACGAACTGAATCTTGCCAGAAGATTAACGGCAAATGATATATCAGGCCGCGTACAAGTTGAAAAATACATAAGGGCTTTAATTGCACTTAGATATGGTACTTCAGGACCAAGTATCTCTTCATTTTCCTCATGTGGTCGGAATGGATCATTTTCAACCTTAAGTGATCTAACGACCATAGGAGTACTTAGAGGAGTTGCCTTATTCATGTTAAAGCGTTTTGAACACTCTTTGAGTATATGTGGATTGGTGCACAAATATACCATTTTGAGAATGCTCAATTTGTAGGCCAAGACAATACTTTGTCTGTCCGAGATCTTTCATCTCAAATTCTCCTTTTAGATAATCTGATGCATTTGTATTTCCCCTTGAGTTCCGATAATATTTAGATCATCATCATATACCGCGATTATAACAAATCCAGATGTTGTTTTCTTGATGAAAACACATGGGCATATAGGATTGTTCACATATCCTTCTTTCGTTAAATGCTCACTAAGACGGTCTGATTTAAAATCACTCTGATTTATTCTTCCGTCGTAATCTCCACTTCCTTCTTCAGCCATGGAAGGCCTTCTCGATAGCATCACGGTGCCGCCATGTAATATTTATAGAAATTATCATCTCAAATCTTTTTTCTCAAATTCATAGACTATTAATTACTTTGAATTTTCAGGCCTTGCAAATATGCAGGAGAAAAGGAAAATTAGACTACAACTGTAGTTGAACACAAAATTAACTGCATAAGATAGCACAACATGATCTGGGTTCCTTCTTCAAGTGGTTAAATACAGTTCAAGTACAGTTATATAAGGATAGGGCAATTGAGAGTTTGTTGGGGATAAGAAAGTTGATTTAGATCCAGAGTATCGTCTGGATTGTTGACGGTTGAGAAGTTGTATCAATTGATTATCATCACGGCGTGAAGCGGATGACCTTCTTGGTGGTCTTCATTTGCTTCTCGCTCGGTATCTAGGAATTGAATCAAACTCATTGGGTCGAAATTCATGTTCTTTTCAGGTAACTACGAGCCCAAACAAAACCGGGTTAAAATAATGATCAATTGTTGGGTTTCTTGCGCTATTGGGCTACATAAGGGGCTGTGACCATAAAACAAGAAACGTGACCGGTTATTAATTTTAAAAATTATTCATGCATTACAATGATTACCCTTTAAAATAAAGAGAAAACAAAATTAATACAAACACTCTTCAATTGTCCGCTTCGAAATTAACTCGAACTCTACTTGAAAAAATATGCAAATTCATTTCCATATAATTTAAATTACACAACACAATGAGTAAGAAAATAAATCAAAACATGGCAATAACATCAAACACATAAGAATATTCGAGAATTACCAAGTATTAAATAACATTAAAAACACAAAACATAAATAATATATATATAAAAAATCATGCTGCAAAATGAAAGTAAGAGAGCATAGATCAAGATTTGACGTGAGCAAATATTATAAGAACTAAAAGATATATCTAAAGAATATAGAATGTATAATGAATCAACACAATAGTAGAATAATTATATTATGGAAAAAAATAACTAAAGATTAATGACAAAAAAACTCCCGCGCGAAGCGCGGACCAACCACTAGTTTAACATAAATTTGTTTGTTTCGTATTGTCTATTTGTTTTTCTAATAAATTTGTAAAATCAAATTGAAAATGAGTTATGAATTCCCAAAACAGAATGTACAGACAAATGCGTTACGAAAACATATTCTCTTAGCTAGACTACTATCATACTCAAACCATTTATACAACCATATTCACTTTCACGATCCTCTCTTAAAAATTGCACAAATCTCTGATTTTGATCATCTTTCACGAGCTCCACATGCAAAACACTTCTACATATATTGTTATTAACTTGCATTAGATAACCAAAAACTTTGTCATCATTCCAAAAACTTTCTCTCACTAATATCAGTTGCTCTCAACAATACTCGATATCTTAGTAATACCACCTGCTCTCAGTAATACCCGATATCTTATTAATACCAGTTGCTCTCAGTAATACTCGATATCTTAGTAATACCAGTTGACCTAGTAATACCCAGGATTGTCACCCAAAAAAATTCCATTTACCTACGGATCTACGACGATTTACTACGATTCAGAATGATTCAATGTCATTTAACCATTCTAATTGCCCTCATTTACCAATGTATGATCCTATCGAATCAATTAAGTAAAGAATTTCAAAAACCCAATGACCCAAAAAAAATCAAGAGATATTGTATGATTTACTATGATTCAAAGCGCAGCTATTCTATTCAAAAGCACGAATTAATATGATTCATAACGCAGTTAATTGCGTCCGCAGCTGCAAAAAAATTACTTTTAGAAGCTTCAATGGAGCTTGAAGATGGAGAATATGGACAACAATGGAGAAATGCGTGGGTTTTGGAGATGAATGAGAAGATGGATTGAATAGTGGGACCCATTGGTAGTTGAATTGTTGGTTTAAAGAAATTAATATGTTTTGTTTTTGAATTAAATATTAAAGTATTTTGTAATTGAATTTTGATTTAATTTTAAAGGGAAGGAAGGAAGGGTAGAAAAGAGATAGAAAGGAAGGAGGGGTAGTGAGATTATAGAGAGGGTAGTGAGATTTTTTTGACATCAATAAAGGCATTTGAGCCTTTGATCCGATCCTACTCCCTATTTTCAATGACAACCCTCGGTTCGATGGCGATAAGCATTTAGACAAAATTCATTTTTTTTTTCTTGAGATTCCAGACTCCCTTTGGTGCTGATTATTGGTAGTTTATTTGTTGGTAGGCATGAACAAGAGCAAGTTGTTGTCGCCTTTAACAAAGGGTAGTTGGAAATATAAATATGGAATAAATCTCAGCATTCTTAGCTCCCAAATCATCCCCTTAGATTATTATTACAAGGTTGGTTTTGCTTTTACCTTTCTTTCTTTTTTTTTCTGTAAGAATAACTCTGTTTCATTATCAATTTGGTTATGAGATGATTCTCTCATAAAAAATCTCTAAAATATTGATAAAATTCGACGCGAAATTGACTAAATATTGAACAGTTTAATTCTTACCTAAAAGAGTATCGTACATGGTCCGATTCCTTTGTACGAGGAACCGGGCTGTCGGGATGGTCTAGATGTATGGTTGTCTCGGCGAGAGCTCTCCGTTCTTGAGGCTCTGTGGCGTTCATCCTCCCTGCTTTATGCGAGATAGGCAAACTCTCATTCCTTAAGGTGACTCAGCTCCAAACGGCCAAACTTCCAACAATGCGGCCACACTGTGAGTTACCAATATTCCATAATTAGGTGGCTTACGTGTCGAAACTCCAGAATCTCAAGGATTCGAGGCATGTTGCCAATTTAACCTGGGTCACTTAATTTGGGCCGAAGGCCAAAGCAAGGTGCCGATTTACCTGTGATCTGCAAAAAAAACTTTGAACAATACGTGGCGACACGCGATTTCTCCACGTAGCAAAGTTCGTATTTATCTCAAACAATACCTATAAGATATTATGTTTTTTCTTAACATTTTATGTTATTTTTTATTTATTTTATAATAGATTTATTTACCACTAACAAAAAAAAGTCTAGATCTTACAATTTTTGTGTTATGTTTTGACTGAAATTTTGCTTTTGTTCCATCTTCTAACTCTTCTCAGATTATTACAAATTTCGAATCATTAAAATTTTTTAATTTTTATTTATCTAAAGATTTAAATACCATAATAAATATATTTTTAATTTTTATTTATCCGAAGATTCAAAGATATTAATCACAGACACATTTACAACCCAAAACATTCCGACACACATAAACACAATGACTTTTGCAATTATTCCCATGCCCTGGGAGAAAGACGCCATCCAAAGGAGCTATTTTGTGCATCACAGGAAGAAGAGCTTCTTGCTGGAACAAATTTCGACACTCTACAACTCCAGTCATATCTGAAATATTCAAACAAAATTGAGTTACTTGTTGCTATTATACAGTAGAAATATAGATAAATTAATACTCGATAAATTAATAATCACTATAAATTAATTATTTTTGCCGTTTCCGAGTCGGACCATTATCAAAACTAATAAAATTCGATAAGATAATAAAATAATAATTTTTTTAAAACTCCTATATAAATATATGATCTCAATAATAAGATAAATTAATAATTAAAGTTCATGACATCTTGTGAACAAATTTCTTAGTATCAAAAACAATTTTTTATTTTTTTGAAGAACATCAAAAGTTTAAACCAAAAAATATCTCTATAAATTAATAAATTATTAATTTATCGATAAATTAATAACTCTATAAAATAATAAAATTTTGAAATCCAAATATTATTAATTTATCGAAATTTTAATGTATATGTAGTAAATATTTTCCATAAAATTATTTTTATGTTTAGAATTATTTTAAATTATACACATTAAAAGCCAAAATTCATATTTTTATATTATTCCAAAAATTAAGTACTTTACGCAGTAGTATATATACTTACGAGATAAGAGAACTAGGACGAAAAATAAAGTGAGGATGCACGGGACTTTCTTCATTTTTTTTAAATGTTTTATTACGAGGGGAGAAAGTACAAGAAACACTTAATTATGAGTAAAGACAATGTTTGAGTTTGATAACTGGACACACACTTATATATGTTAGAAAAATGGTGTTATTGTAATAATTGGACATCATATTGTTAAGGAGATAGTTTTCTTTTGGGTTTTATGCAAATAAACCATTGCGGTTAATTGTTTTTGCAAAATCAACCCTCACGTGTTTGTTGTGCGAGTCAATCCCATGAACTTCAAAGTCATCCGCAATACTGGACATGCGTATATCGTCGACGTCGACACCGTTTGCAGGTGTTAGAAAGTAGACGAAATGATAAAACGACCCCGTTTTAACTTAAATAAACGACATGACATTTTCGAGTTTAGTGTCGTTTTGAGATATAGAAAATGGGATGAAGTTTGATAACCCGTGAATAACTTAGATCTAGAAGAAAAAAACAACTAAACAAAGAAAACGGGGACACAAAAAAGAATTAAACCTTAAGAAAAGACCTAAACTTTGTGTATGTGGATCTGAGAAACAAAAAACAAAAACAAAAATATTCCCAAAAAGGTGCAAAAAGACAAATCTCAGAGATTACGATCTCAGCTCGTCCTCTCACTCGTCTTCCTCTGAATTCGAGTAATCACTACGAAGAAGAAGATCAAGAAGACGAAGAGGAAGAAGAAGAGAATTACGAAGAAGACGAGAGACAGAACAAATCGAGGAGTATCAATTACATACTTAGAAGACCCGGAACGATTAATAGATTCGCCGGAGTTGGTGGAGGATTGTTGCAATGGGGACAAAAGGAGAGATCGAAGAGGAAGATGAAAGGTGATGAAGGAGGAGGAAGCGAGAGGAGGAGGAAAGGAGCGAGAGCTGTTGCTGCTGAGATTATGGCTTTCGCTGAGAGAGTAATGGCGATGGAGAAGAAGAAGATGGAGTTTGCGAAAGAGACGGTGATGGTGCGTAAGGAGATGGAGATCCAACGGTTGCATTTAATTAAGAGCTCTCAATCTCAGCTTCTTCAGTTTCTTAACACTGCCTTTGATTCTTTCAAACAAGTTTCAAAATTACCCAATAAAAATGAAAAAAAAAAAGATGCCATTGTTGTTCTTCTTCTTCTTGTTCATTTCAGATCTGTAACATAGTTAACAATTCTAGAAATATATATGATCATGTAATCTAATGTCAAAGAACATATTTTTTTATGTATGGAATTTGCAAATCTCACCAAACTTGTAAACAATTAAATAACCTTTTCTATTTTTCTTTTATCAATCTGGATAATGAAATTTCTGGGAATATTGTTTTCTCCTTCTAGATCTAAGTTATTCACGGGTTATCAAATATCATCTCATTTTCTATATTTCAAAATGGCACTAAACTCGAAAATGTCATGCCGTTTATTTAAGTTAAAACGGGGTCGTTTTATCATTCCGTCTACTTTCTAACACCTGCAGACGGTATCGACGTCGACGATATACGCATGTCCAATATTGCGGGTGACTTTGAAATTCATGGGATTGACTTGCACAACAAACACGTGAGGGTTGATTTTGCAAAAACAATTAACCGCAATGGTTTATTTGCACAAAACCCTTTTCTTTTCAATCACTATCCATCATTGATTGTATATTTTGTGAAAGTAAATAATACGGGATTTGGTTTCTTTGGGGGAGTATTAGATTATGAATTTTAAAAGATTTGATGGTTCTTTTAAAATCCACTGTTATCGAACTAATGATTTCTAAATGTCTTACCAAATCATATGTTATTCAATCAAGAATTTATAAAAAGCAAATCAAATCATCTGTTATTGAAATTATTTTAAGTAGTGGATTTTAGAGAATTATGAGTGATTTTAAGTGGTTTTGGTGGGATTTGTTAGTTAAAAATATAAAAAACCAAATCTTATAGTTTTAAGTGGGATTTCATAGACTTTAATTACAAATCATAAGAAATTTCCTAATTCACTCAAAATCATATATTTTAGATTAATATATTTTTATCTTTATATCCTTAATAATTATATATTATGACATATTTGTATTAGTCAAAAGACTTAGAACTAACTTTGCAAAAGCAATCTGTCAAACTTAAGAATAATATATTAAATATGTATATAGATTGAATTGGATATATGTTGATTACTTTTTATTTAAATCATGAATCAATAAACACAAAGAAATTTGTCAAATATATTATAATAAATTTAATATAAATGATAAAAATGTATACCACAACATATTTTATCTTCCAAAATTATCAAAAAATCCAATAATATTAATGCATCACACATTCTAGGTTTGGAAAATGTTACTAGAAGTTTTTTTTGAGATATTTTAAAGTATTTCTTTTTAAAACAAACATTACGTTTTAAATAAAACTATGTTGAAAATATTTTTTTCGATTTTTTTCTTGTTTTTTTGGGTTGTTGGGTCGTTTTTTTTTCTTTTAAGGAGTTTTTGTTGGGTTTAGTTTAATGGCTTGATATTTAGATCGGGTTTGAAGTTAGGTTTTTTTTTTTTAATTTAAAAATTGACCCCGTTAAAATTTGTTTGTTGGCATTTTAACACAGATGTAGCGGATTATGCAGGTTACAATATATTTTGAGTTAGCAAGTATATTACTATTCAGTAGCATTTTGCGGGATAAAAATGAGGGGTGTGTGTCCGTCCTTTGGGGGCGGGGGAGTCAATAGCATTCGAACGGAAGACCATGTTTTGTCTCCGGGACCTGAATTCATTTAGAAACGGGTGAAGCGGTTTTCGGAAAGCTCAAAAAGGGGTTTTCCTTCCGAAAGTTCTCCGACGTTCAAATCAGACTCGCACCACTTGAAACAAATACTCGAAATGGTAGATTTGATGAGGTTTGGCAGAGCATCACGTCTATAAATTGTGATACTCACCTTGTTATTTGGTGATGGCGTGGGCTAGCCGTATATCGGTATGAGAAGTGGTTTAAGAGCTCTCTTACCAAGTAATGTGAAGAGTAAAATATATAATAACCTTAGACGGTCTCCATCGTATATAATCCTCTTGTTTATGCATATGTTATTCAAGATGAATATTTTTTTTTTACTGCAAAGATACCATGTATTAGAATTAAACACCAAAGCGGTTAGGCTCGAGAGCCAGCCACTCCGAAAGAGAATAGTCTACATTGGAAATAACATAACCACGGGGTTGAGCGCTATTAGCAAAACGGTCAGCACAAACATTAAAAAAAAACGCTGAATAAACGCAATAGAAAAATTCTGAAAATAACATCTAAGATAAACAAATTCTTCTAATTCTGTGGATAAGGCCGGTCATTCTTCTTCTTCGATCAGTTTCACCAGCTGTAAGCAATCCATCTCCCATCCCTAATCCAAGATGAATCTAAGCTTGTCCAAAACCGTATTTTGGTTATTTTATACCGTGAATCCCAGTGACTTCTTTAATCTTGTTTTCAGCTTCTTGTTTATCCATGTTATTCTACTTTTCCTTTTAGTTTAAAATAGCGAAAGGAGAAAAACAGATGCCTAGCCTCTCTATATTATTAACCAAATAAATGTGTGAGCGTGAAAAAAGATTATTAGAAAATTGTATAGCCTATGTGACGGCCTTCATTGGTTGATTTAACAAATAAAGGTAAAAAAAAAAAAAGTAGAGAAAACCATAAACAAAGACTTTCTGTTTTTTTGTCGAACAAATATTCTTCTTCTTCATCTTACATCTCATCTTAAGATCTCAACTCATCACAGGATCTAACCATGGCAGACTGGTCGTTGCTTCCAAAAGACTTGCTAGGACTAATCAATGGTCGTTCCGAGACATGTTTTGAGATTGTTCACTTCCTCTCGGTCTGCAGCTCATGGCGGTCCGCCCTACCTCCGCCGAGCTATGGGAGCTCCATAGGATTTAATAGCCTTCTCCCTGTTTTCAACCACGACCCTCGGTTCGAAGGCGACGATACTCGTTGCAAATTTAAAAAGATTCAAGTGCTCCTCTTGAGATTCCAGACTCCCTTTGGTGCTGATTGTTTGTTGGTAGGGATGAGCCAGAGCAAATCTGGTAAGCTGAAGTTGTTGTCACCTTTAGAACATAGTTCGTGGCATAAATATGGAATCACTCTCAACACTCTTAGCTCCCAAATCATCTCCTTAGGTGATTACTACCAGGTTGGTTTTCAAAATCTACCTTGATTTTTTACTGTAAGATTAACTAAGGCCATAAATGTTTGTAGTTTTTATTGGTTTTTGAATTTTAAATTTTTGAGTTTTGAGTTTTTGGATTTGAATATTTTTTACAATATTTACAACAAATAAAAAAAAAAGTACAAATAAAAAACAAAAGTCACGTTTGAGTAAATGAGGAGTGTTTTTTTTTTGTTTTTTGGTGAAACCCAAAAATATGATTTAGGAAATATATGATTCATTAAAAAATAGTGAAAATTTCAACAAAACTAGTTTACCTTATTTTTAGGAAATCTACTTTTTTAAAATCTTGATTGGTTGAAAACATATATTTTTCAAAAACTAAAAAAAAACTAAAAACTAAAAACCAATCTAACTCTGTTTTATTGCCAATTTGGTTATGATATGGTTCTTTGATATAGATAAAGTTCTACGCTACTATAACAACAAGACGCTATAGAATAAGGCGTGAGAAATTTTCCAAGAGAGTTGCGTTTCTTCAACTGGATAGTGAAGATGGCAGTAGTAGCTGGAGTGTTGGGGGATTTAATGACGTATAGAAGCGGTGACAAGATATGGACTAAAATCCAGTGTCCGCTTAATGGATATAGAGATATGGTTTCATTCAAAGGCAAGTTTTATGTTGTTGATACGAGGGGACGAGGACATGTCTTTGTCATCGAACCCTCGTTGGAAACTAGTGAGATCCAAGCAGTCACACAGACTCACGAGACTTTTGATGAGAGACTGGTTGTCTCAGGAGACGAGCTCTTGCTGGTGCAGAGGACTACTCCAGGGGAATATTGTCAAGAACGTAACCATGCGTGGTTCAGATTGTTTAGGCTCGAAGAGGAAGGCCAGAAGAGATGGGTTCGGGTTATTGACTTAGAGGACCGAGTTGTGTTTCTTGGGAAGGACTTGAATCTCTGCCACTCGGCGAAAGAACTTCCGGGTATGAAAGGGAACTGCGTCGTGTTTGTTGATTATAAGCACCCCCGTGAAATCCTTGTGTTTAACTTAAGAACCAGAAAGACCAGTAACGCGTTTACCGAATGCAGAGGCTTTATGGGCGCTTTCGGCCAAAATCAAGAATCTTTGTTGTCCTGCGGGATTGTGACGCACCAAATTCAGCGAATGGCTCCTATGACTTATCCAGAGAAGGGCTTCGATGACATTTGAATGTGATATCGATGTTTGGTTGATTGTATTACCACCCTCAATGATAATTCTCCGAGATGAATCTAAGGTTGTCCAAAAAACCAATTATTTTCTTTAAAGGAAACTTAATCTGTGGTAACTCTGTTCTTGAAGCCTAGCAAGTATACAAACTATGTAAATTATGATTCTTGTTCCAATGGCAAATAGGTATCGATTCAAGATGCCATAGAACACAATGTGATCCAAGAAGCATCACATTCAAAGTATTTAAACAACTGAACCATTGTAAAAAAAAAAAGGCGATAAACAAGGCAAAGTAATGTAGACTAGGACTAACCACGTTGATACCAAAACAATGGTTTATGATTGAATCAGTAGTCAAGCTTAACCGGATATCGGTCAATGCAGTGTTCCCACGGACTACTAACCGAAGGCTTGGCGTTGTGCAGAGCCACCCAAACCGCGCTGTTACACTTAAACTCACTTCCAAAAGCAATCCGCCAAACTCTGTTCCCTTTCTTCATCCTTCCTTTGGCCTCTATGTAAGCCAGCTCATACCAGATCGAGCTCGAGGAAGTGTTTCCGAATCTGTGAAATAGACCATGATTAACCAAATGTCGTTAGTTCAACCGAAAAAGTATCTTCTTCAAAACATAAGGATTACAAGATTGAGTGACGCTTGGGACGAGACTAATATTACAAGCTCTGGTCTTGGGACTGGAAGATTACGGGTTTCGATTCAGAATCTTCTGGTAATCATAAAAAGAAAAGAAAAAAAATATACCCTCATTGGAAAGGCGAACTAGCTTGTTATTCCAATTTGAATGTGTGATCGATGCGGGTTGTTAATCTTTAGTTTCGTTGATTGTATTAGCATCGTAACAATTTCTATGATGCTAACACTTATCTTGGCCCTACTTCAATGATACAAATTTGATGCCTCATAATTAAGAGGATTCTTAGTCCCAAATCTAATTTTAAGTGTAAACCAAGAAGATTACTTTGTATCTACTTCAATCTAACGAAAAAATTCAGATGTTAAAAAAAAATGGAAGGAAATTTCAGCATTTTGCTTAACTATATGCATGATGCATCAATGATAATTGTCCAAGATTAATCTAAAATAATGGAAATTTCAGCATTTTTACTTTGTATATATAACTTATAATGTGAATCCCAGTGACTTCTTTAATCTTGTTTCCAACTTCTTGTTTATGCATGTTATCCTACTTTTCCTTTTAGTTTAAAATAGCGAAAGGAGAAAAACAGACTTGCCTAGCCTCTCTATATTATTAACCAAATGTGTGAGCGTGAAAAAAAATTATTAGAAAATTGTAGCTTTTGTGACGGCTTTTTTTTTAACACTGATATAAAATTAGGGTTAATTTACCAAATAGCCATAGTAATAAAAGAAATTAAACATATAGTCATAGCGTTTGAATAACAAAACAACTAACAAAAAACTCTATCATCTATAATATTGTTGACAAAAATACCCTTGATGACCACTCTTCGCCGGAAAGAGAGAGACAAATTTCGTACTATTTTATCTTTATCACAATTCTATAGTATCGCTAATATTTTGTCTTCAATTCTATACTATTTTATCTTTCGATATTATCATGGAAAATAGTATAAACTTTTCCATACTATTTTAAATTTTATCTGTTTGAATTCAAAAAAGTTTTGAAGAAAAAATCAGCTTAGCAAACATATTCGTTGATTACATATATACTACATAGATTAATTACCAAACATAAAAAATAGTTTACATAGTTAAAATTAACATTAACAAAATAGTACAATACAAAATTTAACACACCAATGTAGTATATAACATAGTTATCTAGTACAGAAAATAGTATAGTACAAAACTTAACATAACCAATATAGTATAACTTAGCTAAGCCCCCCAGACGCAGGTGTCTGGCTCGAGAGGCATCTCGTACTGCAAAGCCATGAGTCGATCTCCCATAAGCCAGAGCTGTTATATGTCTGCACGCTAGGAGCATTGAAGGGATTGTCACACGTTTTGGTTTCACCCCAGCAACCTGCAATTTTCTTAACAACAAAATAGTACAGTACAAAACTTTATACAATCAATATAATATAACATAGTTAGCAAATCTAAGATAGAACAGTCAGATTGTAATCTAAACGATGCCCAATTTGAAAAGAAAAAAAAATTGGCAAAAGCCATAAAAAGGACGACGGAAAATAAAGGTCGGAAGGGAAACGGCAACGGTGAATGCCATGGAGGGAGGAGAGGAGGAGAAGTGGCAGAAGGGAAGAAAAGTGGAAGGAGATCTAGGAGGGAGACAGAAGGAGAAAGAGGAAGGCCATATCGAAAATTGTGTTAGAGAAGAGAGAAAGGTTCGACAACAGCAACCTTCACAATAGAGAAGAGAGAAGCACGGCGAAAGGAGGTGGTTGGGTTGGAGCGAGAAGTGGAAGGGGATTGAGGAAGGAGACATAAGGATAAAGAGGAAGAGCATATCTGAAATTATATTAGTAGAATAGTATAGATATGAGAGAGAGAGAGTCGAACAAAGAAAGAGAGAGAGAAAGAGTCAAAGGCAGTTACGTATATATTGTAACTAATATAAATAATATAATGCCACTCTTTCTTATTGTTAGTTGATAGATTTTCAGTTTTTATATGGTTATTAGACCTAATTTCCCATAAAATTAAGAGAACAATTACAAAGAGAATTTTACCACGGACAACGTTACCCGCTTCACAAAGATCTAAGACCACTTTGAACTACATGAACGGCTCTGCATGCACCATCTTGAAGATTTCTTTCATTGACTGATTTAACAAATAAAAGCGGAAAAAAGGAGAGAAAACAATAAACAAAGACTCTCTGTTTTTTTTGTTAAGAGCGAGCATAAACAAATATTCTTCTTCATCTTACATCTCATCTTAAGATCTCAACTCTTCACAGGATCTAACCATGACAGACTGCTCGTTGCTTCCAAAAGACTTGCTAGGACTAATCAATGATCGTTCTAAGACATGTTTTGAGATTGTTCACTTCCTCTCTGTCTGCATGTAACACCCATCCCTCCGTCGGGCTCGTGGCTCTGCCCCTGTCCGACGGTCGGTGCGTTATTTTTCTCGGTGCCCCGACCGACTGATTTACTTGTCTCTGCAATCACCGCGTGACCTTTTCTCGTGTTTTGGCCTCACAAACACGGTTCCGCAGATGACTTCCCGGAAGGTCATCCATCCTAGTGCTACTCCAGCATAAGCACGCTTAACTCTGGATTTCTCTTAGGGTAAGTGAACGAAAAAGGTAAGTGCACTTTGATGACATAGGTAGCCAAATCAATCCATTTAAACTTACTCAAATGGGCCGGACCCGGGTCGTTACAATTCTCCCCAACTAAACGGGAATTCGTCCCCGAATTCTGATCCCGCTAGCGTGAACACTAACCCACAACCCCCAAGACATTCTCTGGGACAGAACCAGTTTGACTTCCCTTGGCTCTGATACCACTTGTAACACCCCGACCGCCCTTACCGGAGAGTCACCCATAGCTTAGTCGGGCTCGTGGGCCCGCCCCTGTCCGACGGTCGGTGCGTTATTTTTCTCGGTGGCCCGACCGACTGATTTACTTGTCCCTGCAATCACCACGTGACCTTTTCCCGTGTTTTGGCCTCACTAACACGGTTCCGCAAAGGACTTCCCGGAAGGTCACCCATCCTAGTGCTACTCCAGCATAAGCACGCTTAACTCTGGAGTTATTTTAGGGTAAGTGACCGGAAAAGATAAGTGCACTTTGATGACATAGGTAGTCAAATCAATCAATTTAAACTTATTCAAATGGGCCAGACCCAGGTCGTTACACTGCAGCTCGTGGTGGTCCGCCCTACCTCCGCCGAGCTATGGGAGCTCCATAGGATTTAATAGCCTTCTCCCTGTTTTCAACAACAACCCTCGGTTCGAATGCGAGGATGCGTATTGCAAACTTAAAAAGATTCAAGTTTTCCTCTTGAGATTACAGACTCCCTTTGGTGCTGATTGTTTGTTGGTAGGGATGAGCCAGAGCAAATCTGGTAAGCTGAAGTTGTTGTCACCTTTAGACGATAGTTGGAGGTATAAATATGAAATAACTCTCAACACTCTTAGCTCCCAAATCATCTTCTTGGGTGATTACTACAAGGTAAGTTTTAAATTTTACCTGTAAGATTAACTCTGTTTCATTGTCATTTTGGTTATGAGATGGTTCTTTGATGTAGATAAAGTTCTATGCTATAACCACAAGACGCTATAGAACAAGGCGTGAGAAATATTCCAAGAGAGTTGCGTTTCTTCAACTGGATAGTGAAGATTGTTAGAGTCTGGATGCGTATCCTCTAAAAAAGCCCGATGAAATTCGGATCGGTCCCATTAAAAACCCTACTGTAGGCAAAGACAACTTTAGGTCGGCTGTAGAAAGAAGAAAACAAGTATACTCACTTATCCGGAGAAAGCGCCAGGTCGGCCTTCTCTCGGAAAATAGAGTAAGCACGCGGTCGGCTATCTATGGACAAACGGGAAGATTCTTGGTCGGCCACCTTTCGAGAACTCCAAAAGGAAAGTGTCCCTCAAGGGTCGACCTGATGGCATTTAGAGTTGGCCGACCTGACGGCATGGCACGATCAGTCAGAGTCCCCACTCAGTCTTATGGCACGATCCGTCAGAACCTCCACTCAATCAGAACCTCCACTCAATCTGCACCATGCCGCACTCAATCAGCGCCATGCCGCACTCTGTCAGAACGCAGACTCCACTCAGATTAAAATAATATATTTAGGATCTAATCTTTAAATGTGAGCCCTACGACCAGATCGATCGGGACCGCCCAATTATGAAGTGTGTTCGGTATAAATAAAAGAGGGACTCCAAACGGAAGGAGGCAGTCTTTTCTAGAGAGAGACCTTTGTAACCAGCTCTTTGATTCCGACGATCGGAACCCTTAAATAAACACTAAAGCTCCGGCTATATTAAAACTCGAAAGAATCTCTTGAACAAAATCTATTAACTCTAATCTTCTTTTGATAAAAGGCGATTTGAGTTATAACAAAGATGGCAAAGATTTCGTAGTAGTAGCAGGAGTGTTGGGGGATTTAATGACGTATAGAAGCGGTGACAAGATATGGACTAAAATCGTGTGTCCGTTTATTGGATACAGAGATATGGTTTCATTCAAAGGCAAGTTTTATTTTGTTGATATGAGGGGACGAGGACATGTCTTTGTTATCGAACCATCGTTAGACCATGAAGATGCAAAGTAGATGTGATTGCAATTTGAATATGATATCGATGTTGTTTGTTTATCTTTAGTTTGGTTGATAATTTTCCAAGTTCTTGAAGCCTTGCAAGTACACAAAGTCACAAACTATGTAAACTACGATTCTTGTTCCAACTAGTATGGCAAAAAGGTATTGATTCGAGATGCCATAAAACACAACATGAGAGAAATAATCCAAGAAGCATCACATTCAAAGCACAAGAACAACTGAACCATTGTAAAAAGTAAAGAGACGATAAACAAGGCAGAGTAATGTAGACTAGGACTAACCACGTTGATGAGATACCAAAACAATGGCGTTTTTTTATTGAATCAGTAGTCAAGCTTAACTGGATATCGGTCGATGCAGTGTTCCCACGGACTACTAACCGAAGGCTTGACGCTGTGCAGAGCCACCCAAACCGCGCTGTTACACTTAAACCCACTTCCATAGAAGTGTTTCAAATTCAGCATGCAACGGAGATAGGACTCGATCTTTTGCGCAGAGCCCAAACATACAACGTCCATCTTCAAGGTCTACTACTAGGCCTCCAAGTATCCCCATCCCTAATCCAAGATGAATCTAAGGTTGTCCAAAACCGTATTTGTAAGTGTGGAAAAACTAACAACAACAGATTTCTGTGTCTTGGACAGCACCAAGACTAATGCTTTTCTTTCAATTTAAATCTGATCAGTTAATCTTACAAGATTACACTAATTCCTTGTTCAGCACATAATCGGTCAAAAACTTCATTTTGGAACTCCCCTCCATGATCACTTCTGATGCACTTAATTCTGGTTTTCTTCTCGTTCATCAACTGGAGTGCCAGAATCTTGAAGATGTGGAATGTTTCTGACTTCTCTCTCAGAAACCTGATCCAAGTATATCTTGTAAAGTCGTCCACCAGTACAAACACATATTTCTTACCACCAATACTTTCTATTTGAACTGGCCCATTAGATCCATATGTATCATGTCTAATGATTGCTTAGACTGAATCTCCTGTATCCCTTTGTGTTGTACTTTGACTTGTTTCCCTTTTGCACACGGTCCACAGATAAAATCTGATTCCACATCAAGCTTGGGCATTCCACGAACAGCTTCACGTTCTCCCAGTTTAACCATTGTTCTGACATTCATATGACCTAGTTTCTGGTGCCATAACTGCAGATCATTGGGTTTTATTGCTGTCATGCACTGCTCGGTTGGTTTCCACATGTAACAGTTGTTGCCGGATCGAATTCCACTCATCCTGATCATTCCTTGTTCATCAACTGCTTTACAGTCTGTTCTGGTGAAGATAACTGACAACCCTTCGTCACACAGTTGGCTGATGCTGATCAGATTAGCCTTCAGACCTTTCACAAGGTAAACATTGACTAGATCTGGTGTGTTGGTACCTGATGTTTCCCCTTTGCCTCTGATTTTTCAACGAGCTCCACCACCAAATGTCACTTTACCTGTACTCACTTTTTCAATCTTTGTAATGTTTTCTTTACTTTGAGTCATATGTTTGGAGCAGCCACTATCAAAGTACCATGCCTTAGCTTCTGGAATTTCTCCATCAATGGTGTATGCCACATAGCCGTACAGATCTTCCTTCTTTCTCCAGACTTGTCTTTGTAGATGATGATACCCATGATAATTCTTCTCTTGCTGAACCTTGTTTCTGATCTGGATACGGTCGTAACAGAATGCTTGAATGTGGCCTGGTTTTCCACAATAATAACAGCCAGACATGTCATATACTTTTCTGAAATTTGTAGCAAACGGTTGATATCTTGAGGGAAACCAGTTGCCTTCATCCTTTCTGTCAACATAATCTTTTCTCAAAATTTTGGACTGATTGTTAATACCACGAAACCTCAGACCAGATGTCCTCCCTTTCCTGTTGCCATCAGCATGTGCCTTACCAAGCCCTTTTTCCTGGCGAGTTTCTATTTCAACTTGTTGATTTTTTTCAGTACCTTTCACAAAACTGGTATGTCTGTTAGATGATTCTCCAAAATGATAACCAAGACCCCAGCTTCCTTTGCATGTTCTCCCCATAGTCAGAACCTTGTCGAGACCTTCCGTCCCTTTACTCAGCATTTTAATGTTCTTTAATTGTTCTTCAAGACGTCCTTCCACTTCTCTGCGTTTCTCAGTTTCTTTATCAAGTTCTTCTTTAAGAAATCTGATTGAATCCACACAATCCTGTTTATCCTTCTTTTCTGTTGCAAGTTCCAACTTCAAGGTTTCACAGACTTCTGTCAGTACTTCTTTTTCTTGAACAAGTCGTTTCTTTTCGTCTTGGATCTTGATCAGTGTTTCACAAAGAATTTTATTCTCGTCATACAACATTTCTGCATCATCTATCTCTCTGTCAGACTCAACATCTGTGTCAGCTTCTTCGTTGATGATCCCCAAGTATGCGATTAAGTTTTGCAAGTTTACATTCTCCTCATCACTGTCGTCCTCATACTCAGATTCTATGCCGACATATGACCTCTCTTTCTTCTTGCTTGTCTCAACACAGTTGAACTTGGTATGTCCAGACCCTTTGCACTCTGTACACTTGAGACTTTCTCGTTTCTTAATGGTTGGACATTCTGCCTTGATATGACCAAAACCTTCACATTCATGACACTGAATCTCTGTCCTTCGTGCACTCTTATCAAACTTCTGATCTCCATCAAACTTGTTGAAATTTGAGCCAAATTTCTTCTGTCCTTTTTCAAATTTCTTGAAGTACTTCTTGACAATGAGAGCCACTTTATCTTACAAGTCCTTTGCTTGGCCTGATTCCTTCACCACAAAAGCAATTCCTTTGCCCTTCACTGATCCTTTGGCTGTTATGTCGAGTTCGTATGCTTGCATCATTCCTACTACAGGTTCGAATTTCATCTCATCAGAATTCCGTGACACTTCCAGAGCTGAACGATGTGCTTGGAACTTGTCTGGAAGACATCTCAGAAATTTCTTCACCAATTTTTTGTCTTTGTATACCTTTCCCAAGATGATTGCTTCATTTGCAATGGATTTCAGCTTACCACTGAATGCTTCGACGGTTTCATCTTCTCTCATAGTGAGATTTTCAAACTGTGTAGCAAGCATATCAATCCGACTTCTCTTGACAGTACTTGTTCCTTCATACGACATCTGCAAAGTTTCCCAAGCCTCCTTTGCAGTGGTACATCCTTGTACCATCTGGAATTGATCTTTGGTGAGTGAGGTGCAGATCACAGACAGTGCCTTCGAGTTAAACTTTGACAAGTTTTTCTCTTCAATGGTCCATTCTCTCTTTGGTTTGGGATGCACCACACCTCCTGCATCAATCACAACTGGTGCCGTCCACCCTTCTTCTACCATAGTCCAAGCATCTTCATCTATCCCTTTGATAAATGCTTTGATCTGAACCTTCCACCAACCAAAATTCTCTTTCTCAAGTAGCAGCGGTTTCATTGATCCAAACTGTTGAATGTTTTCCATACTTCTTCCCAGATCCTACCTGATTAAAAGAACAAACAATCTTTAGCAGATGTCTGCTCTGATACCAATTGTAAGTGTGGAAAAACTAACAACAACATATTTATGTGTCTTGGACAGCACCAAGACTAATGCTTTTATTTCAACTTAAATCTAATCAGTTAATCTTACAAGATTACACTAACTTTGGTGTTATTCAACTCTAGAGCCCTAGATTGACCCCAAACGATTCTAAGCTTAACCTAAAAGCCTTTAACTAGATCTCACAACACGTGAATCTAGAATTACAAAAAACACTCACCTCTCAAGCTTACAAGAACTCTCTCAAAGCCTAAGCGCCGTATATTCAGAAGTGTATCGAAGTGTTAACCCTAACACATGATACCTACTCTCCCTTATATACTAGTTTCCTAAACCTAGCTAGGAACCCTCGTGACTTGCCCATCACGTCCTTCTTTCTTTTTCTTATTCTCCTGTATATATGTCTATATACTGAGTATCCCTCTTTGCTACTTCATGCCATGTCAACATCTTCCTTTAATTCCATCAGCTCCTGTCCGGTTGTCCAGTCTTACAGCATCCTGTCGTTCGGTACATACTTGTGGCCTCAGCTGCATCTTCAGTATTTTGGTTATTTTATAACGGGAATCCCAGTGACTTCTTTAATCTTGTTTCCAGCTTCTTGTTTATGCATGTTATCCTACTTTTCCTTTTAGTTTAAAAAAGCTAAAGGAGAAAAACAGATATGCCTAGCCTCTCTATATTATTAACCAAATAAATGTGTGAGCGTGAAAAAAGATTATTAGAAAACTGAATTGCCTATGTGACGGCCTTCATTGGTTGATTTAACAAATAAAGGTAAAAAAAAAAAGGGAGAGAAAACCATAAACAAAGACTTTCTGTTTTTTGTCAAGAGCGAGCATAAACAATATTCTTCTTCTTCATCTTACATCTCATCTTAAGATCTCAACTCATCACATGATCTAACCATGGCAGACTGGTCGTTGCTTCCAAAAGACTTGCTAGGTTTAATCAATGGTCGTTCCGAAACATGTTTTGAGATTGTTCACTTCCTCTCGGTCTGCAGCTCATGGCGGTCCGCCCTACCTCCGCCGAGCTATGGGAGCTCCATAGGATTTAATAGCCTTCTCCCTGTTTTCAACCACGACCCTCGGTTCGAAGGCGACGATGCTCATTGCAAATTTAAAAAGATTCAAGTTTTCCTCTTGAGATTCCAGACTCCCTTTGGTGCTGATTGTTTGTTGGTAGGGATGAGCCAGAGCAAATCTGGTAAGCTGAAGTTGTTGTCACCTTTAGAATATGGTTCGAGGTATAAATATGGAATCACTCTCAACACTCTTAGCTCCCAAATCATCTCCTTGGGTGATTACTACCAGGTTGGTTTTAAAATTTACCTTGATTTTTTACTGTAAGATTAAGATCATGAATGTTTTTGTAGTTTTTATTGGTTTTTTAATTTTAGATTTTTGAGTTTTGAATATTTTTTACAATATTTGCAACAACAAAAATTACAAATAAAAAACAAAAGCCACGTTTGAGAAAAAGGAGTGTTTTTTTTTTTTTTTTTGGTGAAATCCAAAAATCTAATTTTTGGTTTTTCATTAAAAATTAGTGAAAAATTCAACAAAACTAGTTTACCTTAATATTTTTAGGAAATCTACTTTTCTAAAATCTTGATTGGTAGAAAACATATATTTTTCAAAAACCCAATCAATGTTTAACTCTGTTTCATTGCCATCTTGATTATGAGATGGTTCTTTGATATAGATAAAGTTCTACGCTATAACAACAAGACGCTATAGAACAAGGCGTGAGAAATATTCCAAGAGAGTTGCGTTTCTTCAACTGGATAGTGAAGATGGCAAAGATTTCGTAGTAGTAGCTGGAGTGTTGGGGGATTTAATGACGTATAGAAGCGGTGACAAGATATGGACTAAACTCCAGTGTCCGCTTAATGGATATCGAGATATGGTTTCATTCAAAGGCAAGTTTTATGTTGTTGATACGAGGGGACGAGGACGTGTCTTTGTCATCGAACCCTCGTTAGAATTTAGTGAGATCCAAGCAGTCACGCAGTCTCACGAGACTTATGATGAGAGACTGGTTGTCTCAGGAGACGAGCTCTTGCTGGTGCAGAGAATTACTCCAGGAGAATATTGTCAAGAACATAAGCATTCGTGGTTCAGATTGTTTAGGCTCGAAGAGGAAGGCCAGAAGAGATGGGTTCGGATTACTGACTTAGAGGACCGAGTTGTGTTTCTTGGGGATGACTGGAATCTCTGCTACTCGGCGAAAGAGCTTCCTGGTATGAAAGGGAATTGCGTTGTGTTCGTTGATCCTAAGTACCCCAGTGAAAATCTTGTGTTTGAATTAAGAACCAGAAAGACAAGTAACGCGTATAACGAATGCAGAGGCTTTATGGGCGCTTTCGGCGAAAATCTAGAATCTTTGTTGTCCTGCGGGGTTGTGACCGCGCCAAATCCAGCAAACGGCTCTTATGACTCCTCAAGTGAATTTGAAGTAGACCATGAAGATGCAAAGTAGATGTAATTGCGATTTGAATATGATATCGATGTTGTTTGTTTATCTTTAGTTTGGTTGATTAATTGTATTAGCAGCCTCAATGATAATTTTCCAAGTTCTTGAAACCTAGCAACTACACAAAGTCACAAACTATGTAAATTACGATTCTTGTTCCAACTACTATGGCAAAAAGGTATTGATTCGAGATGCCATAGAACACAACATGAGAGAAGTAATCCAAGAAGCATCACATTCAAAGCACAAGAACAACTGAACCATTGTAAAAAGTAAAAAGACGATAAACAAGGCAGAGTAATGTAGACTAGGACTAACCACGTTGATGAGATACCAAAACAATGGCTTTTTTTTATTGAATCAGTAGTCAAGTTTAACCGGATATCGGTCGATGCAGTGTTCCCACGGACTACTAACCGAAGGCTTGACGTTGTGCAGAGCCACCCAAACCGCGCTGTTACACTTAAACCCACTTCCAAAAGCAATCTGCCAAACTCTGTTCCCTTTCTTCATCCTTCCTTTGGCCTCTATGTAAGCCAGCTCATACCAGATCGAGCTCGAGGAAGTGTTTCCGAATCTGTGCAACGTCATCCTCGACGCCTCGACATGTCTCTGCGAAAGCTGCAGGTTCTTCTCGAGCTCATCGATCACGGCTCTACCACCAGCATGGATACAGAAATGGTCAAAGGCAAGCTTGAAATCTGGAATGTAAGGCTTTATCTTAGCATTGAACAGCTTCTTCGCGACCAGAGTGGCGAAAAACAGGATCTGCTCGCTTATTGGAAGAACCAAAGGACCCAAAGTAGTGATGTTCGCCTTAAGCGCTTCCCCTGCTATAGCCATGAGATCTTTCGACAAAGAAACTCCGGTTTTCCCGTTCTCGTCCTGTTCTTGGTACACACAATTGAAAGCCTTCTCATCAGCTCCTTTATGAGTCCTCACCGTGTGAACCATCTTGTACTTGGACCTTCTACGATCCCTAGGCTTGTTCGACAGCAAAACCGCTGTCCCACCGACCCGGAACAAGCAATTCGGGATCAGCATGGCCTTCCTGTTCCCGAAATACCAGTTCTGAGTGATGTTCTCAGTGCTAACCACAACAGCATAAGTGTTCCTATGGACTTGCATCATGTCCTTGGCTAAATCAATGGCGATAACACCAGCACTACATCCCATCCCACCAAGATTGAAACTTTTGACGTTTCCCCTAAGCTTATACTTGTTAACAATCATGGCGGACAAAGAAGGGGTCGGGTTAAACAAGCTGCAATTCACCACCAGCACACCAATGTCCCTAGGGTTAATCTTGGTGTTCTCGAAGAGCTTGTCGAGTGAACCAAACATTACCTGCTCGGCTTCCTCACGCGCCGCCACCATCGTCGGACGCGGCGGGATGCAATGTAGAGCCTCGGGGAGATAAGTCTCTTCCCCTAAACCCGATCTCTCGAGAATCTTCCTCTGAAACTCGAGAGAGGAGTCGTTGAAATCCTCGATTAGCTTGGAGTGGTCCATTAATTTCTGGTATTTCACTTGGAGGCTCGCTGGAGGGAGATAGCAGGAGTAATCGACGAGGTAAACGGATCTGGGTCGGGTCATGATGAAGACGGTGGAGCCGAATACGGCTAGATCGGAGAGGAGGATGAAGGCGACGAGGTTGTATTGGAGATGGAGCCAGAGGTGGTAGAGATCGTCCGGCGTCAATCGGGAGATCTCTGTGATTACGACCGCCATTAACGGGACCAGACAGAGCTTGAACAGGTGTGTAATCAGGTAATGGTAGCCCAGCTTGACGTATTTCATGTTCACGCTCTGTAAGAAATTCGGAAGCTTTCGCGTCCTGTTCTCCGTTCGGATCTGTACGGATCCTCCATTGACTGGTTCTTCAGCTTCCATGGCGGATTGACTGGATCTCTTAACAAAAAGTGAAATAGACGTTAACTTTCCTCGGAAACAGAGTGTGTGTGTGTAATGCGAGATTGGAAACAGATGGAATCAAAAAAGGGTTTTTTGGATTATGGGTTTGATACGAGTAGAAGCCATTGATGAACACGTATAAAGGATTTGGGACTTGGGAGTGACAGAAGGAGAGAAGAAAACAGTTGATCTGTCGAAAACTTGTGCTATGATGATTTAAAGAGAGAGAGAGAAAAAAACAAAAAGAAAGTGTCTTTAATTTATTAGATTTGTTGTTGTTTCTTAACATTTGTTGTGTGTCTGTGAGTGTATATATAGCAAAAAAAAGGTATGGTCACGAGTCAGAGAAACCCTATGGTTGAAGGGATAAATGTGTGATTGCAATTAAAGAGAGAGATATGTGATCATATAAGGCTGGCATTTGGTTGAGGGTCAAGTCGAAGTATAGAAAGTGGGAAATGTTATTAAATTTGCCAACTCAACTATATGATATATTCTAGTGTATCAAAACGACTTTACCAAACTCATTTAATTTGTTTTTGTGTAGGGCTTAGTCTAGTAAGGGACCGCTGATCAATAATTGCCTATCATATTTTCTAACACTTGTGAATGCAGTGTGATTTCAAGAATGTTTTTGTTTTTGAAAGTACGAAGTTTATTTCAAAAATGATTTTTTTTTTTTTATCAATTTATGTATACTAATTAACATGATACATGTTAAATTTATCGATAAAATTTTGATAAATGTAAAAAACATTTGAGCTATTAAATTTTAACATAAAAAAAATGCATACTAAACATAAACTTTTTGACATAATGTTATGACAAATCTTTAACATAAAATAATATAAAACAGTAGATGATAAAAATATCATCATAATCACATCATTGCATCATCAACAACATACCATCATCATATTGGAAACATAATCACAACACCATCTTCACATCATCATCATCACTATAACATTATCAGCATCATCATAACATCATCATCCACATATCATCATCATCGTAATATTATCATTGTGATATCAAAGGTCTTAAATTTGTATATTTGACAAAAAAAAATATGGATTTGAATATTTGATAGATAATTATATAATCAATTTTTCTTTTTTGAGATGATGATGTTGATTATAGGGTCTTTTAGGTTAATAACAATATTGGGAAATAAAATTAAGAATATAACTATAGGGATTTAAAAATTAATTGGATAACCATAGTATTATTTCGTTGGACGAAAATGCCCATACTTTAGGTTATACATTTTGTTTGTTCTATACCGTATAAATATAATAGTATAACATGTGAAACAAAAACGGATGAATGAGAGACAAAGAGACGAGACGTTTCAAAACAAGGAATTTACAGCTAAAAAAAAAACTGATATTTTGTATTGGTATTATTTTTAATTGATATTATGATCATATCAGAAGTTAAAAATTAATTTAAAATTATTATTAATTTTTATGAATATTTGCGATAATAATATTATTCAGCCAAAAATTTTTGTTGTCATGGCAACACGTCAAAAAAGTTTAATAAACAAAAAAATCAAAATTAGTTTTATTGACTAACTAATCTAAACATTAGACACTTAAGTTCCACAATTTATAAAAGTATTTTCTCTTTCATCTCTTCATGTGGGACAAAGTAAGAATTTTTTTGTAATAAATGACTATTTTAAGTTATATCAGTTTAAAACTGATATAATTTTTTTAATCATTTTTATAATGATGCTAACCAAAATTAGTAAATACATCGATTATTTAATTTAATTTAATTTATTTTTTCGACAACTTGATGCTTCTTGATGCTTATTCGTGTGTAAAATGCATTGCCTGTTCTTCTATGTGATCCCAAGTTTCCTTTTGGATAGTATACCACAAAAACATCACATGACGAGAAAAAAAAAAGTCAAAAGAAAAGATGAGGACATTCACAATTGTTTCTTCTTCTTCTCCAAGTATGAATGGCTTCTCTGGAAGTTCAATACCAAATGCCTCAGGCCACATAGCATCCGGAGAGAAGAGCTGAGAATTACCTGTTTGCCACAGAAGAAAGTTGCTCAGCCTCGTCTCTCCTGAACTCCGGATAAGTAAATCAGGATCCGGAGCCACGCTCATCTGCATATTCTTCTCAGTATCCACCAACTGTATCATCTCTGTAGTATCCTCATTCGAGTGTTCAACATCACCTGACTTGTTCACACAAGATTTCTTGACAGCTTGTATGATTCTCATCTGTCGAGTTATAGGCAACGCAGACAAGAAGGCACTACACGGCTATTCTTAGCCGTGGCCTTCATGACTTACTTCTGCAGCAGCTCTCACTTGGTCGCTTAGAAGCGACAAGTTACCGATAAATTACACACGTATCCCGTATTGATGCACGATACTCTCTTTCTCGAGCAAAAAGACTTGATCTTTTCCAGCATCAAATCCATCAGGGACTGAACCTCTTCAGGGCGTCTCCTGAAATTATCTACGCTAAACGCGTATATCGTTACATACTTGACACCAAGCTCGTAGCAGTATTGTAGCATCGACATAAGCGCAGAGAAACCGGCTTTGTGACCAGAGCCGTCTCGTAGACCGAGCTGCTTTGCATACCTCCGGTTTCCATCCATAATAAAGGCGACATGGGTGGGCAAAGGACCCGTAGATATGACCCGGAACAAACATCCTCTTGAGAACCCGCAACACTTATCATCTTAATAACGATCCGTGTATGTAAACAGAGCAGCAAAGAATGATGCCAAACCAAGGTAACCTTGCATAATGAAGATCCCTACAAAAACACACTATGAATGGTTTCACTTACTATAAATTACCATAATCAAGAGCATCGAACTCAATACAATAAATTGCATCGTTAAGCAAGCTTATGGGCAAGAAAAAACGTTGAAGCAAATGACAGAGAGCATAGCCCTGTTTCAATCTACAACGCATAATCCTTCCTTCTTCCTTTGATGATCACGAACAAGTACTGAACTTCTAAATTCCCTTTCTAAGAATTTTAGTAGAAAACACCCAGAAACACTAAGAAGAAACCACGCAGGTCAAGTGTTCGACCAATTGCCGCACAGAGATTAACTAAATTATAACGAGAGAGTTTGTAGAGGAAAAATTGACCTACCTTGGAGTAAATGACGGCTAGGGTTTGAGAAACGTTTCCTCTGAGCTTACTGAAACCCGCCATTGCAAAGACTCCAAATCATGGCGATTTTCTTAGGTTTCAATTGCAATTTTTTTTTAGGTTTCAATTGCAAATAGTTTTAAGTTTTAACTTCTAACCTACCGAACCAGAGTTCACTTCCGGTACGGTTCAGGTACAATCCCGGTTATTTGGGTTTTCAAATCGTTAGACCGGAATTTTAATATTTTAAATCCTTTTGTCCTTCCTTCCACATTATGTGTTTGTTTCTCGTTTGTGTCAGCCATTGATTATTGATTCATTCTTTTCGCCATCCTCTCAGCCTCAGGCCGTGGTTCAAGACATGAATGATCTCGTGGAGGCAAGAAACATCAAATCACAAAGAGCTGGGTCAACAGTAACTAGACAACACAGAGCAACATGAATTAGCACTCTTGACAAAATCTAATCGTTTATCATCAGGTATATTTCTTTCTTACAACTCCAAACAACATGAAAGTCGAAACAAAGTATACTTGTTTTTGTTCATACCTCGATTACGAAGGAAAATGTAACTCAATTTGTTAATCTCAAACTGATTGTATTCTTCTTTTTTTTTTTTTTGGTATTAAGTGATTCTATTCTTGTTCCTCTTGATGCAACTTTTTACCGTTTTGGTTACTCAAGTGATCAACTATTGTTTCTTTTGTTGTACCAAAACTCTTGCATGTATTGATGAATTAGAGATCAAGTGCGGAATTAAAAAATGCTCAATTCCAAAGTTTCTTATTACAAGGACAAAGAAATACTCCTTGTAATAAGAACTAATATATATAAATTTGGTCAAAAAAAAAAATAAGAACTAAAATATTTGTAATATTATATGTTTTTAAGATGTTATATGTTTAGAAACGGCATTGCATGTAGAAAGAAAACAGAGCAGACGTAGAAATCGGAAAAAAACAATATAGCGGAAAACGGCAAGAGATATAATCTTAAGAAAGTTTTTCCCAAGAGTAAGGTTCTCTATATTCTGCAACTTGTTTAGTTGCTTTAGAGCCATGACTAGTCTTGGGGAGTTCAAGAGATATAATCTTAAGAAAATTTGGGAGTTCAAGAGTATATATCAACAATTTTCTGATTTTTTGTTTCTAGAATGAACTTGTTCTTTGATGATTAAAGACTCAAAGATAAAATATAAGAGATGTTTAGAATTTGACTTGAATATCAGAATATGTTTCTATATACATATTTTTTTTCTGTACAAAATTTGTAAGCTTTATTGGCCTAAGGTGTTAAGAATTGAGATCCAAGACAAGAGGGTCGCTAACATTCTCCTTGTCTTTGTTCTAAGTTCATGCATGATACATACACAACATAGAAAGGTTTGAATCGAACCAACCTCTATTTGAATTCATAAATGGTCAATTGTTCCAACTTTCAGATTAGAGTTTTCGTTTCCAAAACAAAACAAAAAACGGTAAAGCCTAAACTAGAAGACTAATTACATGTCAATGGTCTAAATCTAAAGTTTCAGGGGTTTAAGCACCCAGATTATGATCCACGTTTCAACGAATATGAGCGACCTGAGAAAACGGCTCATGAAGTTTTCTTGGAGCAAGTTTTTTGGCCGTCTGGGTGCTTAAATCCTTGAAACTTTAGATTTAGGGTATGAACCGGTCGAATTGATTACTAATATTCATCATCATCTCCATAACAATCCAGAACCTCAGAGTCTCGTATGTTGTTGCTGAAGATACCGTACAGCCGTCGTGACTATGTGCCATATGTAGGCTTCTCTCCACGGTGAATCTTCTTCTTCAAACTTTCTTCCTCCTTCCATAAGCTGGAAGTGGGCGAAATCGTAATCCATCGCGGATCTAAAGGGTATGAACAGGTCCAATTGAGTACTAAGATTCATCATCATCTCCCGAGTTTCGAAAACGGAAAGAGCCAATTGAGGAAAAGAGAGAGCGAATTCAGAAAATTAGGATCGCAAATTTATGATTTATTTTCTCCTATCAATGATTAAAAAATCAAATTAAGAAAACGCATCGGAGAAGTGAACAAATTGCGCGGTGTTTTTTCCTACCCAAACAAAGACTTGATACATTTTTCTACATAAACGCCTTAAAAATTCAAAAATTCAACTTTTACTCCGACTTCTGTGCGTAAAACAAAGTTGACCGTAACAGGGGTTAGTCAACTGTTAAGTTTTGCTGACTCAGCTGACACACGTGTCATTAAAACGATGATGTGGCATTGAAAAAAAATTACAAAATCACAAAAATTACAAAAAAACAAATTTTTTTTTAAAAGTAAAATAATTTTAAAAAATCAACTCTGATTTATAAAGTTTGTAACTTGGAGTAACAAACTCAATCTATGTGACATTTCGTGATCGTGAAGTCGTATGTACGTGCATTATACGAGCAATTATCACATGTGGTAACAGATGTGTCGCTACCGACAAAAACATTCAAAGCTGTTATACATCATCTATCCTTGAAAAATGAGTACAAGGATCCTCCGCTCTCTCTCAAAAGGGACATTTACAACTAATTAATATTACAAAAACAATAAGTGAATCAGAAACCATGAAAAAAAATAAGAGAATTGCTTCACCACAGAGTCGGGCCCTGAGCAGAAACATGTGATACATTGGTGTAGGGGCTTAGATTTTTTGGAAATTTTAAGGCCCAATTTGTTTCTATGGGTGAGAGTTTTTGGTTGGAACACGTGTTTGATTTATGTTATTACGTTGAGTTGTTGTAAATAAAGAGCATTTGAGCTCAGAAAACTTGTACAAGACTTTGGGCTTTCTAAATAAATCAAAATTTGGTTAGAAAAAAAATTGAATAAATATCTAGAACCAACTTGCAAGAGAACAAACTTAGTTTTTTAATCATGATGTTTTATGTATTATATCTAAGGCCCCAATTTTTTATTTTGTAACGGATCCCAAATATCTCAGGCACGACTCTGCTTCACCATGACATAATAATTGGACTAGACATTTATCTGGCCTTTTCATAAAAGTTGTGTTCGATACTGGAGGTAGCATCCATGTAATATACAAGTGTTGGGCATTCTCAACTCATTCAAGGGCATTCTCAACTTATTCAAGCACATATAATATATCAGAATTCCAAATATTTTTTGTTGGGTGACATTTTGAGTAGCCAAAGAATTCCTTTTTTAAGCTTGCTTAAAAACTTCATCAACTAATCTTCAAGGACATCGAAAGTCTCTGCAAAAATTTTAAACAAAGATATAAAATTTATAATCAGTAAAATTGAATAGATGAAGGTGAAAAAAACAAACTATCAAATAAAATGTATTACCTCCTCCTATTACAACAAGCTTCATGGAAGAAGCTTCGAAGTGTTCATTGAATAACTCATTCGCGCATTTACAAAGAGATGTAGTGTCAAATTTGGAAAAAGAAGTCTTGTTGCGTTGTGGTGCAATGCAAAAACACAAAATAATATATATATACATTTGTGTTTGACATTTTTATTCGTAATTATGGGAGCAGAGGCAGCAAAAACAAATTTAGCAAAATAATATATATACATTTGTGTTTGACATTTTTATTCGTAATTACCTTGCAATTTACAAAAGTTTTTTTTTTAAAACGTAATACGTTGTTATTTTTATAATTAAATACAACAATGTAAAAGGTAAATAATAGATCCCTATATATATGTGTACTAAAAACAACAGAAAAAATATATATATAGAAGGAGATTTTCATAAAGCAAAGAAAGCAAATGCAAGCCGTAGCATTGCAAATTTCTTATTCCATTACAAAAATACACACGTATATATATGGACCAAAAGAGGAGGACCGGACAAACCAACCATAATTATTTTTAACATTTAAACCGAAAACAAATACCCAATCATTTTGTTGATATAACTGAACAACATAGAAACAGCAGTGAGAGTAGGGATCACTTACTATTTGACTGCAGTTTCAGCTGGCAACTATGGAGAAGAATTGGTGGTCGTTGCCAAATAACACCATCTCGCTCGTGGGTAACAACAATGGCGGATATGCAAAATCAATCTGGGAAGGTGAAGAAACGATTTGTGCTTGTGGCTTGGCAGTGCACAATTCACACCCGGGGCGGAGGCAGTAAAGGGAGAGACCCCACTTAATAAAAAAATTTATATATTTTTTTTTAGTTAAAATGGTTTACGACCCATCAAAAAAAAATTGTTGACCCCATAAAAAATATCAAAAACATGAAAAAACAAAATTGATTAGTTGATTTTATTTTGGTTTTGGGCTCAGTTTTAGTTTAAGCCCACTTTACATATAAAAAAGAATAATTCATCATTTTAACTAGTTTCAATTAATTATTAGCTGATAAAAAAAATCAAATTCTATAAACCTTTTTCTTCGTCATTCCTTTTCATTGTCTATGGCTTTTTTTAATTTTTTTTATTATTCACCAAAAATAACAAGTAAAACATCTCACATGTTTATCTTAAATTTCATTATATTTTTAATTTATTTTAATCTTTTTAGATTATGTTTTAAGTTTTATTAAATTAGATATGACATGATTTCAACTCATATAAAAATACAAGCTTTATATTTATAATCTATGAATTCGAATATCTTTAATTTTTATTTTGTTATTTTCACTAGATAACTAATGGATCGATTACTGAAAAAAATTTCTATTAACGAATGATATAAAATCGTATTGGTAATCAATTTTTTAATTGATTGTCTTGTTTGTTTTATCAAAAAAAAATATTTAAAGATGTAACAAATGAAACCGTGATACAAATATTTTAAACTATTGGTGAACGTATAGTATATTTGTAACCATTTTTGGTAATAATTTTTTTTTGCCCCGGTCGAAAAAAGTTCTGGCTCCGCCATTGATTCACACCATTTGGACTGAGAGGAATCACCGTCTCCACAGACAGACCTTCAGATCAACGGACTTTCTTCTTCGTTTGATCGACTCCATGATCCGTAACAGAATTTCTAGTTACCGAGAAGCAAACACGACACTTGCCTCTTCTATGCTTCAGCTATGGCTCTCTACTGCTGTGAACTAGGACATGCAGATCTTACCTTCTCCCTGCCGATGCTTTTGATTACGGCTGAAGGAATGTTACCCGAGAAAACCATCGGATTCCTCCGTCACGTTTATCTAATTTGGTTCAAGATTATGATGTTTTATTATTTGGCTTATTAACTATGGGTTTAGACCCAAAAAACTATAGTCCATGGGCTGGGCTTGTAAACTTTTTTTTTTCTCCTGCATTTTAGTAAAGGGAAATTTGGTTGTATAACCATAAAAAAACCAAAATTTAAAATCTAACCAAAATCCCACCTTTTTCTCTCTCTACCTCTCCCTATCTCTCTCTACTCCTATGGTTACTTTCTTAATTTCTCCTTTTGTTATGGTTATTTTGCAAATTCACCCTTTAGTAAACCGTTAAGCAAAAAACAAAAAACATAGAAACAACAATACATGCATGCATATATAACTTTCAAACGAGGGGGTTTTCTCTTTAGTAAGGCTTCTCACCAACAAAATTACCGCGAGGATCATAGTTGCAAGTGATAAAGGTTTGACCATTGTTATTTTGAACAAAGGATTGACTATTGTTGCATGTCACTTTTGCACATCCCATCCTCACCGAGTTTCTCCACACAACCTGAGTATAGTGGCCACAGTCTTTTCCTGAGGCACATGTGTTGGAATCATAATCGTAGTCAACCTGTTCGTTCACCCACATGTTAACCGCTTCAACTCCTGACATGTCACCACTGCTCCAAGCGATGTTTTCTCCATAGGGTCCGCTCGAGTGTTGCAAGGCGCAGTCACCTTTACGCTGGTTCGCGTAGTCGCGAGCATATGCAGCCACAGTCTCGTCCCACCTTAAGGGAGCCACCCCAACAGTGGCTCGTGCTTCGTTGTGAGCGTCCAAAAAGTCTTGTGGGTTGTCTTGGGCTCTTAGGGAAACAATGAAAACAAGGAAAATGGTTGTGGCTAAGAGGTTTTGCGATGGGTTAAAGATCTTCATCTTATTTCTTCTTTTGACGATTAGATTTTTTGAGTTTTGCTGTGTTTAGAGGTGAAGATTGAAACGAAGTTATATAGTAGTTGGCATGGATACGTGTTGTGTGTTTTTATATTTTCCGAATTAATCACTTGTAATTTTATATTTTTAATTGGTCTACCACAAAAGTTTAAAAATAATTTACAAACTAGTAATTAGAAAAGTATACGCCTCCGGTCTAATATAGTTGGCCAACCGATTAAGAGTTTATATATTAGGAAGTTCAAAGTAATTAAAGTTTTTTTTTAAAAAAGTTCAAAGTAATTAGACATAAATTTCTCTATAAAACATGTGATGTGCATATTAGCTACTGAAATTCGAATTCAAATATGTGTTGATGTTTTACATTCCTTGATGATTCGCTGAATATTAAACTATATATCACTAATTATATCTGTGAGTTCAACCATATCAAAATTATGGAAATTAAAAAAATTAAGATTTTTATGTACGTACGATCTTAGTGGCGATATAACGATGGAAACACATTATTTGGAACATGGATAGAAGGCGAGACTAGTAAAACTAGAAATGACGTAAAATAGATGACAAACATAAAAACGATATCACATGTTGATCATTAGATATTGTTTATTAATATGTAGGAGAAATCGGGAAATTCTTAAATTAGATGCATAGTTTTCGGAGTTTCACCTCTCTGACTTTTGTATCTTCCGATCCGGTCTACACGATGGCTAAACAATCTAGATATACTTAATATATAGCCATCACAAATATTTTTATGTAATTTGTGATGATCGCTGTTCATTTTTGTTCTTCCAAGATGGCAATTTACTACTAACAAATATTTCAATTGTCATTATAAAGTTATAGTTAATTAGCCGACTTAAAAGAACGCCATCAAAAGAAAAAGAGATTCGATACCATTGGAGAGTCTTATATAAGGTTAGAAATCATGAAGTTTAATTTGCTAATCACAATAGACAATTTTGCGTTGAAGAGACTAATATAATGTTAAAAATCAGGGAAGTTTCTGCATGCAATTAGTAGAGGAGTGGTTGAAAATAAAACAGGACTGTTCTGGGAACTATTCCCGCATGCAATTAGTAAATCTTGAGAAATACTGCAATTTAATACATTTTCAGTTAAAGAGGTGATTCAGTTGTAGTGTGTGTGTATAGTTGTTGATTATATGTACAGGTACGTTGTTTAATGATAATCCAATGAAGAAATAAATAATTTTAATCAAAATAAATTACTAGCACTAGCCCTGCAAATTTCGGGACGGATACCCGGTTCCCACCTGTACCCGTTTCGATTTTCCCGTCCCGTTCCCGTTTCCATTCAAAAAAATTCCCGTTCGGGACCATTTATATTTTTCAAACGGGTACGGGAAGGGTACGGGAAGGGAACGGAAATACCCGAACTTTTCGAACTTCCCGAATTTTCTGTCGAATTTTCCCGAATTTTCCCGAATTTTCCCAAAATTTCCCGAAATTTTCCAAATTTTCCAGAATTTTCCCAATTTTCCCGATTTTTCCCGAATTTTTTCCGAATTATCCAAAATAATTACCCGTTTGGGAAAAAAATTACGTAAGGGAATTTTCCGAACCCGTCCCGTTCCCTTCTTGTTTTTATGGATTCCTTTCGGGAATTGTTATTCAATTCTCGAATTTCCCGTTCCCGTCCTGTATCCGTAAATTCCCGTCCCGTTTCCCGAAATTTTCAGGGCTACCTAGCACCAATGTTTTTTCTTAAATAAATTCAAAACAATGAAACGTGTTTTACCGTAAGGCGTCTAAATATTTACTTACGAATAAATTTTACTGTAAGGTAAGAATAATATTTCTTTTAGGAAAAAACAAAGGCCGTGAAAAAAGAACAAATTAGGTGTTTTCTTCGCACCTTTGTGCGGGGTTCAATTTATTTTTTTAAAATTAATGTTTGCTAGGTTCTGATTTTAGGATTGTTCTGCAAATGTATTGAATCTTTCCACATGACCCAATTTAGCCGAGCGGTCGCATCGTGAGATGCTAACGCATATTCGCGGAGTGTTGTGAACATTTAACGAACCAGATCTGTTATTGTGTGTTTGTTTGCATCGTATGAATACAAAAGATATCCTTTCGGAGTTCTCATAACGTAGACAATCTTTAACCTAATAAGTTAAGTCAAAAAGCCAGTGATTCTAGTTTACAGAAATTCGCCTAGTCTCGTTTGCCGAATTTGATATTTGTTTAATTTCTAGTTAGAACCCCAATAGATTACCTGAGAATATCTCCAACGTATTCCAACCCCTGCTTTTAGTCGAGATTTACGCACTTTCATACTTTAAATTTTCTGCACTTCCTTCTTTGATTTTCTTTTCGCAATTTACTTTAAGTCTTAGTTAAATTTCCTTTTTCCCGTTTCCTATAGAGGTATGCGACAGCCCCTCTATATAAACGTGACCTGCTCTCTTTATTTTCTTGCAAAACCGTGACACCAAAACCCAAAACCGCCTTCTATGCGTTTTTGGTTGCTCTGGCTTTTTTGTTTTGCAGCAGACAATCCCCGTGGTTTGCATCCTAAATACTACAACACATGATGTGAACTTTCAGTTTAAGGTCTTTACAAATTTAAAACTCGAGAAAGTCCATAAGAAGCATCCAAATTTTGGATACCAATTCAGACCCCATTAGCTGCTGAAACTCTCGCCGTCAAAGCGGCTCTCACTAGTGCAAGCGCTGCTGACTTATCAAGTTTGGCTTGTTTCTCGGATTGTCGGGAGCTCGTCCTTCTTCTCAATATTGGTGGCCAATCGGTTGAAATTCTTGGTCTTATGGCCGATATTAGGCTTCTCATCTCAGAGTTTTATGTTATTTCCGTTCATTTTATTCCTAGAGTAGCAGTTAATCATGTGGCAGATTCATTAGCTAAAACTGGGCGTAATCTTTGTACCTCCTCTCTAGTTGGAGTGTGACTTGTTTTATTAAAAATTATATTAACACCTCTGGCTTTAACTATCCTTTGAGCTATTGAAACCGCTTAATAGTTTGTTTTCAAGGAACAAAACAAATGAAACAATCCATTATCCTATAAAGAGTTTTCGGAAATTATTTATAGTCAAAAGTTTCAATGTACTTTTTCAATTACTTGAAGTGAGTGACCAATGCATTCAGTGGCAGTGCGTTGTATATGCATATAAACTGTTCATCAAGCTTATAAGAAAAAATCAATTACATTAAACTATGATACATATGCACAACAGTTCTGAGACATAATGGGTAAAGAAAAAAAGGTTTTAGTACCCATTTTCTTCTTCATCAGCTTCATCCTCTCTAACTTCTTCTTGTTCTTTTTCCCTTTTTTTGTTCTTCCCACTCCTTATTTATTTCCTTCATTTTTTCCAACATCCCACTCTTTCGGGTTATTTCTCTTCTTTTCCTTCTTCTACTTTCATCATCTTCATGCTCGAAATTTCTTCTTCTTCCTCTTCTTCCGGTTTTTCTTATTTTACTTCAACTTTCTCATGTTCTTCTCCACCTTCTTCTTCATCGTCTTTATCATTCATCTTCTTAATTATCTTCCAGTTTTTATTCCTTTTTTTGTCTAAGTTTTCTTCCGCATCTTTTCAAACTTCTTCTTCATCGACTTCGTCTTCTTTTTCTTTCATTTTTTCTATGAATAAAGTATAGTAAACATTCCTCGTCTTCTCGTTAATTTTATTCATGATTGCCTTCATCTTCTTATTATTTCTCTTATTTTTATTGGCGAACAGAAAGAAAGAGAAATTATGAATGTTTTGTAATCCACAACAAATGTTCTTTATTCATTTTCTAATTTTTAATTCAAAATTATACTACACTTTAAGAACATCTCTAAAACTATCTCTTCAATAACATCTTTATCAAGGTCATTTTAAAATTGTTTTATTTACTGTATTTTTATTTTAAATTCGAAAATTATAGTTATTTAGAAATTTGGAATCCATGTAATTTGAAGGATATTAAATTATAATTTTATTGAGATCTGAATGGTTTTTTTTTCCAATTTAACATGCTCATGTTTTTGACGCATTATATTTATTTAAAATCCAAATAAAAAATTTGGAAACATATTAATTAATCTTTGAGTTGTTAATCAATTTTTTTTTAGGATAATCAAAACATTCTTGCTAATACAAAAGTTTATCTCATAGTTATATACCGAAACAGAATATAAATTAAATCTTTGGCTTCTAAGGTAAGCAAAGTGTTTTGGTTGACCTACATGTGACATTGTTGATTAGAAAATATATTTTGTGTAGAAATAATCGCAATTCTATTATTCATATGAGGTTATTATCGATAGAAATAAAGAGATCACTCTTTTGTCACCAATACCATTCGAGCTTTTCTTGGAGATTTAACATGGTAATCTACTTCTTACTTCTATAGGAATTATGTCTATGAAGCGGATATATAACATAAAATGACTTGGGTTTATAGTCCTGGAGTCCGGTACGAATAACGATTTATGTTAAGCTATAGGAAGGAGTCTAGAGAGAAACAATCGGATCACAGAAGGATATATATGAGAAGAAGAAGGGTCGGTAACATAAGCAAACTCGCCTGAAAAGGCAAAGATTTCTTCTGACACTGAAGAGCTCCAGGAAGGTTCCCTTCACGTGGACAAACAAATTAAAATCAGAGAATGTTGAATATGATTGTTCGGAGTCGGATTGAAAAGAGGGAATTTTTTTTTTTTTTTTTCAATTTGAACCACCTCCATCAGATAGCACATTCCGCCATAGACATGGAATGGACAACTGGTCAGCAAAAATTCAAGGCACCCATAAGAAGGACACAATTCAGTACAAAATCAATAAAAGCATCAAGAATACAACTTAGCTTTTTGAAAGATTTCTTTGTATAACTTCAAAGCCATCCATAAAAAGGACACAATTCATTATCTTCGTTTGGTTGCTTTTCCTTCTCATCTGTTATTGAAATCTTCAGACAGTTTTTTGATGGGGGCTTTACTATTATATTTTGTTTTAATAATAATCGTAAATAATTTGTCGATTTTTCATCGAACGTTCAGTTTACATAATACCGTACATAAATGTTTCAAATATCTCATTATTCTCTTCCCGTCAAACATTGAAGAACATATAACTAAGAGATTTAAATTTGAAAATTTGATGCAGTGTCACGCGCAGCCAATCAAGATATTTAAATATATATAACATTAGTTTTACTTGTGTTTACAACATAGAAACCAAACACACAATGATTGCAATTAATCGGTTGCAACAGATGATCGGAAATGTTCAAAAAAAAAAAAAAAACAGATGATCGGAAAAGAGAGGAGAGAGGAGAAAATCGAACCTGTTTTGAGTGAACCATAGCCATTTCATGAGTGATTCGAGATAAACACACTAACAATCTCCGCAGAAAAACGTGAAATTAAGAAAAAGTGAATTGTAAATTGAAGAGAAGAGAGTGTAGACCCACCAGCGGATAACATCGTCGGTGTCCCGCTTGGGGGAGACAAGTGCGGAGTCAAAGACACTCTTTGACTTGCTTCACTTAAACGTGAATATATACTTTGTTGATGGACTATTTGTAAGCACGAACAAATCTCTTAGATGATCATGAATCGTTAAATAATGAAAACTATCTAAACGTGGGTTGTGTTGCACCTCTCTCCAACTATACTTACCTGGAAATTAAGAGAAAAATATTAACGTCATTGTGAGGATGAATCACATTCTAATTAAAGACCCAATGTGAATGAATTTTAGCATTTTGCATTACCGTAAAACACTGTAGTCATGTGCTGGATAGACACATGTGCCTTTTGGCAATGTACTTATCTCCTCGTTTAAGTCCGATTTTCTGATGTCATTATCCTCTTGACTACAAAGAAAAACTAACCAATACCTAATTTTCCTAACCAACTACATAGACAATCTCATCGGGTTATAATTGATCAAGCAAAACTAAATGATTTCAAGTTCCCATCCTTCCCAACAAAACGATCTTTCTTATCATTTACACCTAAAACAAAACAATATCGTTGATCAAAAAAAAAAAAAAACAATCTGATCACATTACACTTCTAGCTCCTTTATGAGCTTGTTACACACAACAATTCGTAATCAAAATATCCAAATTTTTATAAGTGTTTACACTTTGCAATGTGTAACAGAGACCAAACTCAATATCTCAACAAAATATTTATCCACATACCATATAATTTTTATTCTTTGATAACTACGACTTATTGGGAAATTCAAGTTACTTAAATTCATTGAATATTAAAAAAATACCGTAATAAGACGACTGTAACGCTTGGAGATGTCCTTCTTATGTTCGAGATCTTTTTGAGTCGCCTCACGATTCGGGTTGACGGAAGCGCTCTCGAGAAAGAAGATATTAGGGTGGATTTCAATTTAGAGTCCGTCAAACTCTGACGCTCCATGCATCCTCCCTCTTCTATTCTTATTTCTGTTCCTCCTTGCAAACAACTGTCCCATACGTTGATTCCGTGATAAGATGTGATCTGAGCCGTTGAAACAAAAAAAACCATCTTATTAAGCAAAAAAAAAAAGAATCATAATCAATCAAATCACAAACATCGAATCTTTTTTTTTTTTTTGTCAACAAGCGTCCATATATTAAATCAGTTTGGATTAATAGATTCAGGATCGGTAGATCCCGTCTCTCTTAACCGAGTGTGACTTACATGGGAAAAGATAGTTCCTCGTGCTCTCGCCCTTTTAGTAAGGGTATCAGCACGGATATTTTTGCTGCGAGGGATAAAACGTACAAGACATTCCACGAAAGAATTCCTAAGGGAACACAAATAATCTAACTCTGATCTAAACGCTGGCCAATCCACGGGCTCTTCGATCATCTGAATCAAGTTGGAGCAATCTGTCTCGATACAAACTCTTTGTAACCCTCCATCTCTTAAGCATGTCATTGTCCAAATTAGCCCGTCCATCTCCGCGTGTAGAGCTGACAAGCTTCTTCTGCATCCTTGTTGTCCGGTGGTGGTGTGTCCCCTTGTGTATAACAGATACCATCCAAGTCCACTAACCGGTCCATGATCGATCCAAGAAGCATCAATCTGACAAGTCGGGATTCGGAGGATCACAGGCAGCTCCTCGGATTCATCGGGGACCTCTGCGCCTTGCCTTTCCTCTTTCTCCTCGTCTATCTCCTTTTCGTTTGCTTTCCGCCAACTTTATGCTTCTATAGTAGCATGTTGCATGGTATCCAAAGGTGATACGGTTTTTCCATTGAAGACTTTATCATTCTTTGCTTTCCAAATAAACCAAATGATCCACGGGAAAATATCTCTTTGAGGAGCGGGAAGCTCACTTTCTTTGATCCTCCAAAATAGGAAATCCATGTTTCTATATAGAGATGAGCTCGGGAAGCAACCCGGAAGAGACGGAAAGTCCGAAAGAGCCCACACTTGAAGGGCAGGGGGGCATTCAAATATCATATGGTTAATTGTTTCCTCCGGTGCACCGCAGCGGGGGCAACTCTTATCTGTACCTAGGTGCCGGAATGTTAGCCTTTGGCAGGTGGCCACACAACCCGAAAGGGCTTGCCACATAAAATGTTGTAGTTTTGAGGGCGCCCGAATCTTCCAAACTTGGCTTAACAGACAAGTGATGCTTGGTTCCGTCATCTCAACCGGCTTTTGATCCGATTTTAATCGTTGTGCTAGCTCATATCCTGATTTGACTGTGTAGGTCCCCGATTTTGTGTGATTCCATGCAAACCCATCCAGGGTGAAGTGTTGGCTAGGTCTCATCCCGAGGATAAGGCGGATATCGTCGGGATGGATAAGGTCGCTGAGAATTTGAGTATCCCACTCTTTTGTATCTCCTCTCATAAGTTCATGGACTAAAAAGCCTGGATTTCTGTCTATTACGGGACCAATTCCTCTAGCGGATCTCGCCGGAATAACCGGGATCCAAGGTTCGCTCCAAACTCGGGTATTACATCCTGACCCAATGGTCTTCCAGAGTCCTTGGAGAAGTAAGGGTCTTGCGGCCATGATACTATTCCACCCATATGATGGGGAATATGACTTACGTACATCTAGAGGGCTTGACATTCTATAGTATCTTCCTCGCAATACCCTAGCCAGAAGGGAGGATGGGTATTGTAGAAGGCGCCACAATTGCTTTGCTAGTAAAGAGATGTTGAAATCTTGTAGATCTCTGAAGCCCAACCCTCCCATTTCTCCAAGGGTACATATTTTGTCCCAAGCAATCCAATGCATGCCACTGCTATTTTGTCTTGAGCTCCACCAAAAATTTGAAATCGCGCTCCGAAGGTTATTCGTTACACCTTGCGGGAGTAAGAAACACGACATAACATATGTCGGAATGGCTTGAGCTACCGATTTTATTTGACCTCTTTTCCTCCTTTTAAAAGAAGTCTTGCCGACCAATTATTAATCTGATTGTTCAATCGATCTTGAACATATGCAAAAACTTTCTTTTTTGAACCGCATATTTGTTCCGGAAGACGTAGATACATTCCCATACCTCCTTTTTTGGATATTCCGATAGCCCTTTTTATCTCTCGGCGAAGGGGATGTCCAACTTTATTTCCAAAGAGAATCGAGAATTTTGCAGCGTTCAACTGTTGTCCCGAAGCTGCTCCGTAAGAATGAATTATTTTCAGTATCTCTGCACATTGCAGGATTTCTGCCTTGCAGAAGAATAAGCTATCGTCTGCAAATAGAAGATGGGAAACTCTAGGGCTTGCTCTGGCAATCCTTAATCCCGTAATACGTTGTTCTTCTTCTGCTCCTTTAAGTAGGGAGATAAGAGCCTCTGTACATAAGATGAACAGGAATGGAGAAAGCGGGTCTCCTTGGCGTAAACCCCGCGAAGGCCTTATCCTTCCTTTAGCTTCTCCATTTATTACAACTTGGTACGAGACAGAAGAGATGCAGAACATCAACAACTCGACAAATTTTCCCGAGAAGCCTAACTTTAGAAGAAAAGCCTTTAGAAAACTCCATTCGACTCTATCATATGCTTTGCTCATATCCGTCTTAATTGCCAAGAATTTTTCTTTACAACTCGGATTTGTGCGCAAGGCATGAAAATTCTCTTGAGCTAGCAAGATATTGTCCGTGATTAGGCGTCTAGCCATGAAATCTGATTGGGTCTCCGAAATAAGGTTCGGGAGTACTTCCTTTAATCTTTTGCAAAGAATCATCGAGATGATTTTGTAGCTAACATTGCATAAGCTTATCGGTCTAAACTCCGTCATCGCTCTTGGACGGTTCATTTTGGGGATATGGCAAATGTTCGTCTGGTTATGTATTGGATCAAATCTGCCTTTCTCAACAAAATCACAGATCATCTTAGTTATATCTTGGCCCGTAACATGCCAAAATTTCTGATAAAACCGGCTGGTCATGCCATCTGGTCCCGGCGCTTTGTCTGCCTTGATATCAAAGACTGCCTCCCTTATCTCTTCCGTTGAAGGAATCGCTATAAGGGATCGATTAGCGTCCTCTGAGACTTTCGCGGTAATAAACCGGAGTGGATCTGAGAAATCAGTTGGGTTCGATGTGGTAAAGAGGTCTTCGAAGTAATCAGAAGCCACAATTTCAATCCCGGCGATGTTTTCCACCCAGTTCCCATTCTGATCTTTCAGACATATAATACGGTTTCGGGCTCTCCTTTATTTTGTGGATGCATGGTAAAAACCTGTGTTTTTATCCCCTCCCTTGTGCCATTGTTCTCTACTCTTTTGAAACCAGAAGCTTTCCTCCTCCCTAAAGGCTGAGCAAAGTTGTCTCCAAAAGTCTTCTATTTCTTCAAGGGTGGTATCATCATCAGCTTGAGCTATATCAATTTTATCCTTTAGTTCTTTGATTAATCTTGCCGTATTAGTAGGCAGAGTTTGCTTCCAAGAGGAGATGTTCTTCCGACAAGATGCCAATCTGTGGTGGAAATTTCTAGTTTGTCGTTCTTCAAACCCAGGTTTTCCCACCCATCTCTTATCGAACCGGAAGTTCCGTTTTCTTCGATAAGGCATAGATTGGATACTAGCCAAAACCGGCCGATGGTCAGAACCCCCATAGTTTTAGATACTCCACTGAAGAGTGGGAGAACAAGTCATGTCATTCCTCATTCCCTACGGCTCTATCAAGGCGGCATTTCACTTTTCCGGATCGGCGACTTCCAACCCAAGACAAAGAATTCCCTTTGAAAGGAAAATCAATCATCCCGCAGTTCTCGAGCATAGTCCGAAATGGTAGAAAGGTAGCCTCCGAACGTCTTCACCCTTCTCGTTTTTCGTGGTTTCCGGTAATCTCATTAAAATCACCTATCATTAGCCAAGCATTTTGCCGAGTAAGACTCATGCGAGTTAGCTTCTCCCAAACTTGATCACGGTACTCCACCACCGGATCCCCATAAACGAATGTTATGAAGATTTTGTGACCTTCAAGTGTTGTTTCTACATCTGTCATTCGATCATCAGAATAAGAAACTACAACCGCTGGATCATTCATATAGAAGAGAGCCAATCCCCCGCTTCTGCCTCTAGGCTCAACGGTAAAAACATGATCGTAACCAAAAGATACTTGCAAATTTTGCAGAGAATGACGTTTATTTTTAGTCTCTGATAAAAATAAAAAATTTGGTGAAAAACAACGATGTAGTTCTACCAAATGTTCTTTCGTTAGATCAGCTCCAACTCCTTGACAATTTCATGCTACCACATTCATTGTGGAATCTCAATCACTATGTCGACGTTAAAAGAGCTGGCATCTTAGTGCGAGAGAGTAGATCACGGTTCTAACAACTGCAGTTTAATTATTATTATTATTTTTTTTTCTCTTTTTGGATCTGGGTTTTGGCTCTGGTCTCCGGACGTTCTTCGTGAACAACGAAATGAACAACGAAAAGTGGAAATAGTGAAATTCCCAACCAGATCTGAGGGAATATACTGAGAAATCTAACGGTCTTTGAAATCACACCCAAATTTGGGGAAACAGAATAAGCATCTACGATAGTTTTGTGTTGTGACTTTAATATGTGTGAATCTGGGATCGGTGGCCCAAACTGTTGATAACAACAAATCAGAGGAAGAGAGCTGGATCCCTAGACTGCGATCCCACCTCAACCATGGAGAAGCAAGAGAGATGGATCCCAAATTTGCGGTGCAGATTAAAAATCATAGCATTTGCTAGAAACACGGAGATGAGCAGGTTTTGACGGATATCACCGCCGGGAGAGTCACCACGTCATCGTCGTCTTCCATGTGGGTCTGAGAATCTTCTTCGAAAATGGCTTGAGTTACTTAGCACAAGACTAGAAAGGATCAGATGCGTTACACATAAACGGTTGTGGCGGAAGAGGGTAGACAACTAGCAGAGCGAGGAGAGAGAACATCCAAACATCGAATCTTTAAGAGCATGTTCAATGGGGGGGTTTTAACAAAAAGTTTTTAACCAAAAAAATAAATAAAATAATAAAAATTAAGAGAGAGAAAGAATAAGAGTTTCTTGAATATCTTATTTAAAAATCGTTCTTAACTTTTTAAGAGATTCATTTAATATATGTCATGTTCTGATTGGTTTAGATTTTTTATGATTAAAAACTAATATTTTTTTATTAAAAACATTTCAAAATATTTTAAACATTGAACATGCTCTAACAATCAAGTGAAGACAAATATACAAGGGAACATGAACCCCTAAATATGCCAGCATATACAATTCATCACACACATTAGATACTCAAGAGAAACAAAATCTAAGAAGATAAAAGATAACTAAGAATATATCTAAAATACCAGATTGGTGAATTAGCCGATCCACCACCGATCGTACAAATGAAACACATATCAAAACCAAATTAAAAGTCACAAAGACGCAAAAAATTAAATGTAAATACTAGAATACTTAATGAGACGATCCTCTAACAACCGTACAATCTCCAAAAAATGACATAAAACAAAGATCAGACCACAATAAAAAGTCGTCAAAAATCTACTATATGAAAGCAGAAAGGTTCTCTCATGCTTCTGCCACGTCAGCACCTACAGAGGTGACACGTGTCATTCATTATCTAATTTATAAAATTTTGTTTCACTTGCATTAAATGCAAACCAAACAAAATTTATTGTTGTGGTGTTTTTTCTCACTACGAAGTTCCTTTGAATACCATGCTCCTCGCAGAACCTCTGGAACTCGCCATCAGTATACTTCGTGCCATTATCTGATCTCAGATACTTTACCTTCCTCTCCAGATGGTTTTCTACTTCAGCCTTCCAAATCTTGAAGTTCATGAATACTCAGATTTATGCTTCAAGAAGTACATCCAAACTTTCATGGAAAAATCATCAATGAAGATGGCGAAATACTTAGATCCTCCCAATGATTGTTCTCTGGTCGGACCCTCCACATCAGAATGGACATAGTCTAAAAGACCCTTTGTCGTGTGTTGTCCTGTTTTGAACGAAACTTTGGACTGTTTTCCCATCACACAAAGCCTGCAAAATTCCTTCTTACAGCTCTTCAATCCGTCCAGAAGACCTCTTTTGTAGAGTTCTGTCAAGCTATGCTCTCCTATATGTCCCATTCGCATATGCCAGAGCGTTGTGCTATCAGATTCAGACACTGCAGTTGCAGCTCCACCTACAACTACGCTTCCTAGAAGTCGATAAACACTCTCTTCTGTCATCTTTCCTATAATCACGAGCATAACCCCTTTACAAACCTTCACAACGTCTTCATCTTCATCAGCTCTGAATTTGAATTCGTTTCTATGAAGTGAACCCAAGAAGATCATATTCTTTTTCATCGCTGGAACATGCCTAACATCTGTCAATGTTCTGATAATGCCATCATGCATGCATAATTCGATATGCCCAACGCCAATGAAAGTACATGCCATATTGTTTGCCAACTGAACATAACCCATGTTCCCAGCTTTATACGTCTGAAACCATTCTCTGTGAGGAGTCATATGGAATGATGCACCCGTATCTATAATCCAAGAATATGCGTGACTTCCCGATGTCACAGCAAGCAAGTCGTTTTCAACTTCTTCCTCCAAATCTTCCTTCTTCTGAACCTCGTTTGCAGAACTTCCTGCTTTCTGCTTCTTAGTAGGACAATTTCTCCTGTAGTGGCCCTTCTTGCCACAACCAAAGCACATCGAATTCTTTCCAGCCTTAGATTTCGATTTGTCCTTGCTTTTCCCATCTTGTTGCTTCTCTTTATGCCTTCTCCTTTGTTGGTTTGAACTCGCATACAACCCATCACCTTGAGACTTATCCTCGACACCAGTGTTCTGTCATCGTTCATAATGAGATTGCAATGAAGAACAAACTGCCTCCAGCCCTATAGTTGTTTTATCAACCGTAAGCGTTGTCAACAAAGTCTCATACTGAGGAGGTAGATAACACAATAAGATCATGGCTTTATCTTCGTCCTCAATTTTCACATCTACACGTTCCAGATCACCAATGATTTGATTGATGTTGTTGACGTGCACAATAAGATCTCCTGATTCCGACATCTTCAGCCCGTACAACCTCTGTTTCAGATACAACTTGTTGGACAACGACTTCGACATATACATCTTCTCTAACTTCTCCCACATCGCGACACAAGTCGTGATGTTCATTACCTGGTTGGTAATATCGTCAGAGAGATACAAGCGAATCGTTGAAACAGTCTGATCCTGCATATCTTCCCAAATTTATGTCGTGATCGCTTCTGGTTTTGTCGCTAACAGCGCCTTCTTCATCCCCTGCTGTGTTAGCATATCTTTAACTCGCCCCTGTCATAATCCAAAGTTTCCCTTCCCATCGAACCTAGGAATATCGAACTTGAGATAACGTTTGGACATCACTCAAATTATCGAAAACCTTGAGCTCTGATACCAGTTGTTGTGAATTAGGTCGAATCAAACAAGAAGAAAAAAGTAAACTTTAGAGAAAAAACAAAATTGAGGTTCTTTATTAATCGCGTGGATGAATAATTACAAATTTAAAACCTTATTTATCAGGTGCAAAACCCGAATTCTAAACCAATTCGTAAATGTGTTTCCTTTTTCTAAGCCTAATTGTAAACAGTACCGTAGACCTTTTAGATTATTTTGTCATCAGAAATAACACTTTCCGATCAGAGTCAAGTGATTCTCTTTTATCCGATCGGAGTTGTCAAACTCGAGTATCCTAACCCGGATTCTAGGAGGTGATACTGTTAAAAATATCCAAGGAATAACCGAATCGTATCGGTGAAATTGATGAGTCATGATGGCTACAGTCACGGCGTGAACGTTGACCGGCGGTTGATAACTTTATATCGGAAACTCTGTTATTTCGCTGTTAAAAATATTTTTTTTTTTTGTCGAAAATTAGAGAAAGGAACAAAATAATTGCGCAGTGGTTCGAAACAAAATTTAATAAATAAATCAATTATTTTCTGATTTATTTGATCGGCTCGAGAGTCTAGGATGTTGTTGAAAATCTCCGATCGGCCATGAAAGGAGTATCCTCGGCGCCCGGAGATTACGTCTACTTCAAATCTCAGGTTTCTCTTCACAAGATTCCCGTAAGTTTCCATCATCTTCTTCTCTCTCTTTGACCTTTGTCGAATTTCGATTATGTGAGTAGTTCAATCGTTTTCTTTTTGTCGTAGATGGGTTTTTGCAGCTGAATTTCACATGATCTGGGTTAAAATACTTAGAATGTAAGCATTTGATTGAACCAGCTTCTTAGGGTTATGAATGCATTTGGGGTTTTTTTTTTTTTTTTCTTCCTACTTGAGTAAATTAATAATTAGCCAGATTTGTAAGTATTCATAGTTTTTTTTGTTATTATTGTCTACGAGCAAGAAAGAACTTGTTAGTTATAAGTTTAGTGATAGTTTATCTCCGTTTTGATCTTTTAAATTCTGTAGATTCCTCTGGGGTTGCCTTTGATTTTATCTATTAGTAGCGTGGGACTCTCATAGTGTATTGTTGAGATTTCTTTGGTTATGCATTCTTAAATTCTTGGATCTATTAATCATTCTCGTTGTGTTTAGGGAAGGTTTTGAGATTCTTATTAATTTTGATCGATTGGCTCTATAAATTCGATTGCTCTTATTTCAATAATCAAGAATGGAGGATTGCCATTATTTTATATATTTGGTTTTGTTGGAATGTCATTTGCTCAGAGAAGAAATGGTCTTATAGCTAGCCTTATGTGCATCATAACCGCAGATTTGGGGACAAAGCATGGTCCAAAGACTGTTCCTCCGCTCATATGTATTCCTGGAATCGCAGGATGTTTACTACAAACAAACTTTTCTTTTTTCAATAACGTAGTCTTTGAACGCTCATGCTCATCTGCAAACAAACTTTTGTTTTTCTTATAACATGTAGCTTTAAACACTTGTTAGGCTATGGTAACTAAAATGCTTATGTTTTGCCGTGTCCTTGGAATCTGCAATTCCGGGTAATTTCAGTTGACATTCCACGGGTTTGGAATTATCATGAGTGGATTCAAGCATTTGAGAAATCCTTGGACACCATTGATGTTCATCACGTAAGATCTCTTTAAGTTACAAATCACTTGAAGTTAAGACGAACGATAACAGAACTGATGAGAATCACCTGAAGTGATAACAGAACTGATATAGTTCTGAGTTGTGTTTTCTTGAATGTTCATAGATATCTCTTGAGATCCAAAGTGGATATTGAAAACGTTGCAGCGGAATTCTCGTGTTGGCGGCGAGCGTTACAGTAGGAATCTCTCTGCAGTGCCGTGCCAAGCCGCCTAAGGCTAATTATAAAATTATATAATTTTCATTTTGTTTAAATATGTCATTATTTATTTTAACATTATTATAGATTTTTTTTATCATAATGTTGTTTAATACATCAGAAAATCTTTATTATAATTATTATGTTTTCTAAAAATATATATATATACAACTGTGTAATGTTCTTTTATTTTGTGTATCATAAGATCATTTATTTTACATATATAGTTTATAAATTAAAAGATGTGGCCTTAATATTGAAAAAAAATTTTGGTGGCGTAAGGCCATTGCCTTTTTCATTACATGCCAGGCACGGCTCTGACTCTCTGGATCTTCGTCTGTAGGTTGGGGCGGTGGCGTTGATCGTGCCGGTGAATCTACAGCTAGTGGTAATAAGTATGGATGGCAATGGTACAAGGATCCAAGAGTTGGGTTGTCTCGGTTACAGACGCATTTTTCCTTCCGATGCAACCCGTAAGATTCTTAAAACTTCATTTCTTGAGATTGTGTACTGGTTCTGGTGGTTACTAGCAAGAAGCTTACGAATTTGCGGCTTTACTTTTGTTTGTTTTGCAGCGCCTTTAGTTGAGGCAGATAAAGAAACAGATGAAAGCAAATTACCTTTTAACGGAGATTAGAGCATGGAGTTGCTGGAGGATCTTTCTTCTTCTCTGTGTGTTTATAATATGTTTCTGTGTGGGGCGAAGCAATTCCGCTTGAATATAATTTTGTTGGTCTTAATGCAATAAGCTTTGACAAAGGCTGCTATGTTGACCAAGAGCTTATAGCTCGAACTCACCACCGAGGAACGCTTGATCCCTCTACGGTTCATCGATACCAATGGAAAAGGTAAACTGATTTTTCTTATAAAGAAGTCAAATTTCTTACTTCTTTTCTGATCAAGAAACCAACTTCTGGTCTTAATTATGCAGAGGTAAACCAGAAAACCACGGCTGGAGCTGAAGTGGTTGAGTCGGGAACAGGCAAGAAAATGGGGAATGGGTGTAATGGGAAGTCATTAGATTTTACTTGATAGAGTTGATTGGGTGAAGAAAGAAGTCATTAGATTCGCTGGAATTTCTTGTGGCTGCTCCGGTAACAAAGTTTTTTTCCTTTGTCAGCTTCCTTTTGCAGTTTTTATACTTTCCGGTGAGGAATTCTGGATTGGGAAGCTGTCTTTTTTTAATGTTAATGGCAGCAGGCGACAAGTAAAAGTTTGTAGCTTTGTTTGTATTCCACTAATAAAGGTTGAAACTTTCCGGCGAGTTTTAACCGCCGGATAATATTGTACTAACTGCCACTAGTTTTGATGCGTATTCTGTCAAATTTCAAGTTTATTCACTTTGGTGGTCTTTGATGAATTTGGTACATGTTTTAACTTCTAAAAATTAAAAAGCGAAGAAAAACAAACCAAAAGTATGTTTCACTCCAACATAAAAGTTACCAATTTCTTGGATTTAAAATCCTAACAGGGAGAAAAAGAAAAAAAAAAAACCAAAATTACATTCAACTACACAATACGTGTGACCCAATTCAGTTGTGAAATTACAATTTCTAACTTCAATTCCAAAGTAACACAGCAAAAATTACATAAAAGAGAAATTCCTAAGAGATAAGAGCGTGTGACCAAAGTTATGCAAACCCTAATTTCAACCCCATTGGTTCCAAAACCATCTTTAATTTTTGCCTCTGTTTCCATCTTCAAACTCTTTAATCCCTCGATATCTATCCTTCCTAGTAGAACCGTCCCCAAAATTGCCTCGCCGTTGTTGTTCGACGGAGGAGACGGTCAATGAGAAACCGTTACGGCCAAAACCCAACTCGGTTGCAACCGTTGAGATCATCCCGTCCAAGTGTACGGATATCCAACGGTGGCGGCTAGCGAGTTTATTTCGGAGAAGCTCTCGGATGTCAAGGCGATTTGAGCTATGGAGATTGAAATAGATGGAAACGGGTTGTGAAACGGACCGGCCGGTGTCGAAGATGTCGTGGACGAGGATGAGGATTGAGTTTGTGAGTCCTAGTGGATGTGATGGGGAACGTTTACACGATTGGATGACCTGAGATTCCACTTGGGGAGTATTCATGTTTGATTCAGAACAGAGATTCACGGAAAAACTAAAAATCGAGAGAGATAGTGAGTATGAGATGTGTGAATCGATGATTGTATTATTCAGTAGAGGATTACATTTATACAAGCAGTGAGCATCAATAACAGAAAGTAAATATATGTACAATGAATGGTGATTGAATCATTTGATTCAATCACATCATAGTTGCTATATCTGTAGATTCTAATATGCCCTCTCAAGATGGAGGGGCTTGCAAAACTCCAATCTTGTTTCTAAGTAAAATGAATTGTGCTCGACTCAAAGGTTTCGTGAGAGTGTCAGCCAGTTGATCTTTGGTTGACACATGAGCCACACGCAACTGTCCAGCCTGTACTTGTTCGCGAATGAAGTGATATGCCAAGGCAACATGTTTCATTCTCGAGTGGAAAACTGGGTTCGCGGAAAGGTAGGTGGCTCCTATATTGTCCCAGTAGATAACAGGTGCATTAAGTACTGGTATTCCAAGCTCGTGTAGTAGAGACCGTACCCAATTGATCTCAGATGCAGTATTTGCAACTGCTCTATACTCAGCTTCCGTGGAGGACCTTGCCACACCTTTTTGTTTCTTGGAGCTCCATGATACAGCTTGATCACCAAGATAGACAATGTATGCGTTTGTGGAAGTGAAGTCATCTGTATCGCCAGCCCAATCGGCATCGGAGAAGGCATGAAGTGTAAGGTTCTTGTCGCGACTGATGAATAAGCCATGTGTTGAGGTACCTGATAAGTATCTGAGCACCCGTTTTGCTGCTTGCCAGTGGTCACTTGTAGGCTTGTGCATATACTGGGAGAGTTTGTTGACAGCAAACGCTATATCCGGCCGTGTGAATGCCAGATATTGTAAGCTCCCGACTAGTGTGCGATACTCCGTGGGGTCGGTGTGAAGTTCACCAGAGAGAACAAGCTTTGGTGATGTTGCCATTGGAGTTGTGACCGGCTTGGCATCCATCATCTTCATCTTTTTAAGCAGGTCATGAATGTATTTCCTTTGACTGAGATGAAGACCAGTTGGTGAACGAGTGACTTCGATTCCCAGAAAGTATGAGAGGGCACCCATATCTTTAACAGAGAATCGGTCTGCTAAATTTGCGAGGATCTTTTCGACTGCAGCTGGGTTATTTCCAGTAACCACTATATCGTCTACATAGACAAGAAGATAAGTCAGTGTGGTACCTTGATTCAACACAAAGAGTGATGTGTCAGAGACAGAGTTCTTGAACCCAGCATCCAGCAGTATTGTTTCAGCTCCAAGTACCAGGCTCTTGGTGCCTGTTTTAGTTCATACAAGGCTTTATTAAGTTTACACACATGTAACGGTTTGTCAGGATCCACAAAGCCTGGAGGTTGATGAACATAGACTTCTTCGTTTAGAGTTCCCTGCAGGAACGCGTTGTTGACATCGATTTGGCGAAGAGGCCAATCCCTGCTCACGACGACTTTAAGAACGGAGCGAATGGTGGTGGATTTTATTACCGGGCTGAAAGTTTCCTGATAGTCGATGCCAGGCTGTTGATTGAATCCCCTGGCTACAAGGCGGGCTTTGTACTTGTCGAGGCTGCCATCAGGTAGTTGCTTTAGCCGGAATATCCATTTGCATCCAACGATGTTATAGTGTGGGGATGGAGGCACCAGATTCCATGTCCTGTGTCGCAACTGGGAATCGAATTCTGACGACATTGCTCCGCGCCACTGTTTTGATTTGAGAGCTTGCGATAGGGTTTGTGGTTCTGTTTCGATGGAGGGTGATGTTGATGTGGTGAGGCCGTATTTAGGATTGGGCTTGGTTATATTATTTTTGGCTCGTGTGGACATTTTGTGTTGATTGTTGGGTATATTTGGAGGAGGTGGATTTGGAATAGGTAGTGGGTTTTGTTGTTGGGCTTGGGCTTGGTGTTGTACTTGTTTTTGGTGGCCTGGATTAGGTAGGGGATCGTCTCTTTCAGAAGACGCTGAAGTCGACGACGGCACTGATGAGGAGTGGTCCGCGGGAGAACTGGTTGGTTCTGGTGACTCGTTATTTGATTCCTCCGTAGCTGCTGCAGGTTCATTGTCTGATGACGCCAACTGAATTGGCGATGTGGTCGGTGAAGCATTTTCAGGCAAGAGATCCTCCAACGGCGGCGTTTGTTGTTCCAGGGGCCCCACTTGAGCTTGTATGAGTGGCGTGACGATGGGTATGGCGGTGGCGGAAGGGGTCCAGACTGGTGTATTGTGGGTTGAAGGATTCTGGCAGTTGTTTAGGGAGATGAAGGGGAATGTTGATTCTTCGAATCTAACATGTCGGGAGGTGTAGACACGATTCGACTTTGGATCGAAGCATAGGTAGGCACTCTGAGTGATTGAGTAACCAAAGAATACACACGGTGCAGATCGGGATTGAAGTTTATAAGAGATATACGGTCGGAGCCATGGGAAACACAAACATCCAAAGATTTTGAGCTTGGAGTAATTGGGGAGAGTTTGAAAGAGTTTTGTGTATGGTGTTTGAAGAGAGATGGTTGGAGTGGGCATGCGATTGATGAGGTAAACCGCAGTGGAGAAGGCATATGTCCAGTAGGTATTTGGGATTGAGGCTTTTGTGAGAAGGGTGAGTCCAGTTTCGACGATATGTCGGTGTCTCCGTTCGGCAAGACCGTTGTGTTCTGGCGTATGTGGTGGTGAGGTTAAGTGGGTGATGCCTTTGGAAGCCAAGAAATCACGAATGGCAATGAATTCTCCACCGTTGTCTGAGAACAAGGTACCGATTTTTGTCTGGAATTTGTTTTCAACCAGGGCTGTGAATTTGATGAAGGTTTCACGGACTTGGGATTTGAGTTTTAGTGGATAGAGCCAGATGTATCGGGAGAAATGGTCAACAATGATCAAGTAATATTTGTATTTGTCGACAGAGAGAATGGGAGAAGTCCAGACATCAGAAAATAAGTATTCAAGGGGTTTAGTGGAGGAGATGGTTGTTTCAGAAAAAGAGAGTTTATGGCTTTTATTAGATAGGCAATCATTGCAAAAAAAAGTTTGAGACAAAGAATCTGAAATAGGGAGAGAGTTTCTGGATATTATTGTTTGGAGGATTGCATGAGACGGGTGGCCTAGTCTGGAGTGCCAGTCGATGGTGGTGGTTTTGATATTGGTGGAGGCGGTTAGGAAGGCAGACGGAGATTGTGTTATGCTAGGCCACTCATACAGCTCATTCTTGGTGCATCCTTGGAGCAATGGGGCCTCCGTTTGAAGATCCCTCACCTGAAAACATGTGGGATAGAAGTGCACCGAAACTCTATTAGCATTGCATAACTTGTAAACTGAAATAAGGTTTTTCTTAATTTCAGGTACATAAAGGACGTCAGAGATATGCATGGAGCTAGTGTGAGTGGGTAAGAATGTAGAACCCGTGTGGGTGATAGGTAAACCTGAGCCATTTCCAACAACTACTTCCTCGCCACCAGTATACGGATGATGCAGAGAAAGATTGGCTAGATCTGAAGAGATGTGATGTGTGGCACCGGAATCTAGCAACCATGGATTCGGGGTGAGGGATGAGCCGGCGAAATTTGCCCGGGGTTGCCAATAGGTTGGATGTGGAGCCGCATTCGTGATGGACGCAAGTTGTGGACAGCGTCTTGCACTATGTCCTTGGGTGCCACAGAATTGACACTTGCCGAGGTATGGTCTTGGTCCACTGGTGCGTGTGTCAGATTTGTTGTGAGACTAGTGTTGTGGCTGCCATGGCTGATTCGATTTGAAGGATGGCTTGTTGTTGCCTTTGTTGTTGTTGTTGCGTTTGTTAACATAGTTTGCTGATGCAGGAGCTTGGATTGAAAGCTGAGAGGAAGATAACAACTTGGACTCATGATTGAGGAGCTTCTCGTGAATCTCCGTGATGGACGGTGGTGTGTCTCTGCCTTCAATTTGATCCACCACCGCCTTGTATTCTTCGGGTAAGCCTTCCAGAATGTAGTCGACTTGATCTTCATGGTCAATGGATTTGCCAAGAAGGGCAAGACGATCGAACCGAGTAGTGAGTCCTTGTATGTACTCATCGACAGATCTGGTGTCTTTGGTCCAGTTTTTGAGTTGTTGCTTGAGCTGCTTCATGTGCCCTCTACTGGGCTTGGCGTAGGTGTCTGCGAGCGTAGACCAGGCTTCTGCTGCCGTGGTGGAACGAGAGAGCAGATGCTGAATGGAAGTTGATATGGCTCCGAGAAGAGCACTGTATATCAACTTGTCTTGGCGTTTCCACGCGGTGTATGCCGGATTCACGGTTTGATGTCCAACAACAATGGTGATTGGATCTGGTGTGATGATGGAGCCGTCGAGGTAACCACCAAGGTCATAGCCATCAAAGAGGGCATGAACTTGGAGGCTCCACATGAGATAGTTTGAGGCGGTGAGCCTAGTGACATTGGACATGTTGAGGTTGATGATATTGGTTGAATTTGGGAGAAGAATGGTTTCGGTGTTGTCTGACATGGTGTTTGGTTTGAACAAAAAATACAAAGACGGCGAAAAGAGAGAGACAGATCTGAATTAGGTCTCAGATTTCTGCTCTGATACCATATGAGATGTGTGAATCGATGATTGTATTATTCAGTAGAGGATTACATTTATACAAGCAGTGAGCATCAATAACAGAAAGTAAATATATGTACAATGAATGGTTATAATCACATCATAGTTGCTATATCTGTAGATTCTAATAGTGAGAATGAATTGTGAAGCTTTTAGGGTTATGTGAATGAGATATATATAGACGCGTTTATTTTTTTGCTTCGCGCTCTTAACGGTCATATCGATCAATTTCCTTTTTTCTGTTTTGTTTAAAAGTTTTCCTTTTTCTTGTCAACCAAAAAGTTTCCTTTTTTTTGTTTCTGTAATTTCAGGTGGAATAAATATCTAATTTTCCTTTTAATTGGTTCAAACCCAAAAATCCGTTTAATGTTTTATTTGTTTTAGACTCCAAACTGTGCACACAAAGTGTTCGAGGAATTGACTATGAGACAAGAAACTATCCCTATTTTAAACTGTTTACATACTCTGCGATTGTGTTTTTCATGTTGGAGGGTTCGGATTACTGTGATTGGAATTGAAATCATGGTTTATAATTGAAGGTTTTTTCATAGAATCCATTTGTACTTTGCATTTTTTGGTTCAATGGAACCACCTCATCTATTATACTAGCCAATTGTTTTTCATAGAATCCTTATACTAGCCAATTGTTTTAATTTTGCTTTTAAACCCTGATCACTTTCCTTTCATTCATTGATTTGCTTTTGTACTTTTGTTGTATATGTGCATCTGTACAATATTATATAATTCACTCTTCAAAATTGGGATGCTAATGATTTTTTTTCACTTGACTCCTTGAAAAACAAGTAAAGTGACCAGGGTTTGACTCCTTGATAAACAAGTAAAGGACAAAGATATAGTCATCTGCCTCGTGACATGTGCTGGGATATTTTTCTTGTACTGTATATCAACTTGTCTTGGCGTTTCCACGCGGTGTATGCCGGATTCACGGTTTGATGTCCAGCAACAATGGTGATTGGATCTGGTGTGATGATGGAGCCGTCGAGGTAACCACCAAGGTCATAGCCATCAAAGAGGGCATGAACTTGGAGGCTCCACATGAGATAGTTTGAGGCGGTGAGCCTAGTGACATTGGACATGTTGAGGTTGATGATATTGGTTGAATTTGGGAGAAGAATGGTTTCGGTGTTGTCTGACATGGTGTTTGGTTTGAACAAAAAATACAAAGACGGCGAAAAGAGAGAGACAGATCTGAATTAGGTCTCAGATTTCTGCTCTGATACCATATGAGATGTGTGAATCGATGATTGTATTATTCAGTAGAGGATTACATTTATACAAGCAGTGAGCATCAATAACAGAAAGTAAATATATGTACAATGAATGGTTATAATCACATCATAGTTGCTATATCTGTAGATTCTAATAGTGAGAATGAATTGTGAAGCTTTTAGGGTTATGTGAATGAGATATATATAGACGCGTTTATTTTTTTGCTTCGCGCTCTTAACGGTCATATCGATCAATTTCCTTTTTTCTGTTTTGTTTAAAAGTTTTCCTTTTTCTTGTCAACCAAAAAGTTTCCTTTTTTTTGTTTCTGTAATTTCAGGTGGAATAAATATCTAATTTTCCTTTTAATTGGTTCAAACCCAAAAATCCGTTTAATGTTTTATTTGTTTTAGACTCCAAACTGTGCACACAAAGTGTTCGAGGAATTGACTATGAGACAAGAAACTATCCCTATTTTAAACTGTTTACATACTCTGCGATTGTGTGTTTCATGTTGGAGGGTTCGGATTACTGTGATTGGAATTGAAATCATGGTTTATAATTGAAGGTTTTTTCATAGAATCCATTTGTACTTTGCATTTTTTGGTTCAATGGAACCACCTCATCTATTATACTAGCCAATTGTTTTTCATAGAATCCTTATACTAGCCAATTGTTTTAATTTTGCTTTTAAACCCTGATCACTTTCCTTTCATTCATTGATTTGCTTTTGTACTTTTGTTGTATATGTGCATCTGTACAATATTATATAATTCACTCTTCAAAATTGGGATGCTAATGATTTTTTTTCACTTGACTCCTTGAAAAACAAGTAAAGTGACCAGGGTTTGACTCCTTGATAAACAAGTAAAGGACAAAGATATAGTCATCTGCCTCGTGACATGTGCTGGGATATTTTTCTTGTACTGTATATCAACTTGTCTTGGCGTTTCCACGCGGTGTATGCCGGATTCACGGTTTGATGTCCAGCAACAATGGTGATTGGATCTGGTGTGATGATGGAGCCGTCGAGGTAACCACCAAGGTCATAGCCATCAAAGAGGGCATGAACTTGGAGGCTCCACATGAGATAGTTTGAGGCGGTGAGCCTAGTGACATTGGACATGTTGAGGTTGATGATATTGGTTGAATTTGGGAGAAGAATGGTTTCGGTGTTGTCTGACATGGTGTTTGGTTTGAACAAAAAATACAAAGACGGCGAAAAGAGAGAGACAGATCTGAATTAGGTCTCAGATTTCTGCTCTGATACCATATGAGATGTGTGAATCGATGATTGTATTATTCAGTAGAGGATTACATTTATACAAGCAGTGAGCATCAATAACAGAAAGTAAATATATGTACAATGAATGGTTATAATCACATCATAGTTGCTATATCTGTAGATTCTAATAGTGAGAATGAATTGTGAAGCTTTTAGGGTTATGTGAATGAGATATATATAGACGCGTTTATTTTTTTGCTTCGCGCTCTTAACGGTCATATCGATCAATTTCCTTTTTTCTGTTTTGTTTAAAAGTTTTCCTTTTTCTTGTCAACCAAAAAGTTTCCTTTTTTTTGTTTCTGTAATTTCAGGTGGAATAAATATCTAATTTTCCTTTTAATTGGTTCAAACCCAAAAATCCGTTTAATGTTTTATTTGTTTTAGACTCCAAACTGTGCACACAAAGTGTTCGAGGAATTGACTATGAGACAAGAAACTATCCCTATTTTAAACTGTTTACATACTCTGCGATTGTGTGTTTCATGTTGGAGGGTTCGGATTACTGTGATTGGAATTGAAATCATGGTTTATAATTGAAGGTTTTTTCATAGAATCCATTTGTACTTTGCATTTTTTGGTTCAATGGAACCACCTCATCTATTATACTAGCCAATTGTTTTTCATAGAATCCTTATACTAGCCAATTGTTTTAATTTTGCTTTTAAACCCTGATCACTTTCCTTTCATTCATTGATTTGCTTTTGTACTTTTGTTGTATATGTGCATCTGTACAATATTATATAATTCACTCTTCAAAATTGGGATGCTAATGATTTTTTTTCACTTGACTCCTTGAAAAACAAGTAAAGTGACCAGGGTTTGACTCCTTGATAAACAAGTAAAGGACAAAGATATAGTCATCTGCCTCGTGACATGTGCTGGGATATTTTTCTTGTACTGTATATCAACTTGTCTTGGCGTTTCCACGCGGTGTATGCCGGATTCACGGTTTGATGTCCAGCAACAATGGTGATTGGATCTGGTGTGATGATGGAGCCGTCGAGGTAACCACCAAGGTCATAGCCATCAAAGAGGGCATGAACTTGGAGGCTCCACATGAGATAGTTTGAGGCGGTGAGCCTAGTGACATTGGACATGTTGAGGTTGATGATATTGGTTGAATTTGGGAGAAGAATGGTTTCGGTGTTGTCTGACATGGTGTTTGGTTTGAACAAAAAATACAAAGACGGCGAAAAGAGAGAGACAGATCTGAATTAGGTCTCAGATTTCTGCTCTGATACCATATGAGATGTGTGAATCGATGATTGTATTATTCAGTAGAGGATTACATTTATACAAGCAGTGAGCATCAATAACAGAAAGTAAATATATGTACAATGAATGGTTATAATCACATCATAGTTGCTATATCTGTAGATTCTAATAGTGAGAATGAATTGTGAAGCTTTTAGGGTTATGTGAATGAGATATATATAGACGCGTTTATTTTTTTGCTTCGCGCTCTTAACGGTCATATCGATCAATTTCCTTTTTTCTGTTTTGTTTAAAAGTTTTCCTTTTTCTTGTCAACCAAAAAGTTTCCTTTTTTTTGTTTCTGTAATTTCAGGTGGAATAAATATCTAATTTTCCTTTTAATTGGTTCAAACCCAAAAATCCGTTTAATGTTTTATTTGTTTTAGACTCCAAACTGTGCACACAAAGTGTTCGAGGAATTGACTATGAGACAAGAAACTATCCCTATTTTAAACTGTTTACATACTCTGCGATTGTGTGTTTCATGTTGGAGGGTTCGGATTACTGTGATTGGAATTGAAATCATGGTTTATAATTGAAGGTTTTTTCATAGAATCCATTTGTACTTTGCATTTTTTGGTTCAATGGAACCACCTCATCTATTATACTAGCCAATTGTTTTTCATAGAATCCTTATACTAGCCAATTGTTTTAATTTTGCTTTTAAACCCTGATCACTTTCCTTTCATTCATTGATTTGCTTTTGTACTTTTGTTGTATATGTGCATCTGTACAATATTATATAATTCACTCTTCAAAATTGGGATGCTAATGATTTTTTTTCACTTGACTCCTTGAAAAACAAGTAAAGTGACCAGGGTTTGACTCCTTGATAAACAAGTAAAGGACAAAGATATAGTCATCTGCCTCGTGACATGTGCTGGGATATTTTTCTTGTACTGTATATCAACTTGTCTTGGCGTTTCCACGCGGTGTATGCCGGATTCACGGTTTGATGTCCAGCAACAATGGTGATTGGATCTGGTGTGATGATGGAGCCGTCGAGGTAACCACCAAGGTCATAGCCATCAAAGAGGGCATGAACTTGGAGGCTCCACATGAGATAGTTTGAGGCGGTGAGCCTAGTGACATTGGACATGTTGAGGTTGATGATATTGGTTGAATTTGGGAGAAGAATGGTTTCGGTGTTGTCTGACATGGTGTTTGGTTTGAACAAAAAATACAAAGACGGCGAAAAGAGAGAGACAGATCTGAATTAGGTCTCAGATTTCTGCTCTGATACCATATGAGATGTGTGAATCGATGATTGTATTATTCAGTAGAGGATTACATTTATACAAGCAGTGAGCATCAATAACAGAAAGTAAATATATGTACAATGAATGGTTATAATCACATCATAGTTGCTATATCTGTAGATTCTAATAGTGAGAATGAATTGTGAAGCTTTTAGGGTTATGTGAATGAGATATATATAGACGCGTTTATTTTTTTGCTTCGCGCTCTTAACGGTCATATCGATCAATTTCCTTTTTTCTGTTTTGTTTAAAAGTTTTCCTTTTTCTTGTCAACCAAAAAGTTTCCTTTTTTTTGTTTCTGTAATTTCAGGTGGAATAAATATCTAATTTTCCTTTTAATTGGTTCAAACCCAAAAATCCGTTTAATGTTTTATTTGTTTTAGACTCCAAACTGTGCACNTTGCTACCAACGAACGCTGAGTAGTTAAGTTATTATAACATAGGTAATCTATTCCACGGGAGTAGGTCGATTACAATTTCGCAATTCAAGTTTCGAGAACTATGACCTAGATTCGATTTCTTTGCTATTTTTTCTTGTTTGATCTAGTTATAACCCCTGTGATTTCCCTGAAGAACCCAATGTTTCATCTTTATTGATTTACATTCGTTTTACTTTTCTCGCTTTGCTTTACTTGCTTAGTTGCCTTCGTTTTCAATTCCTGTTTCTCTTTTACTACAAAATCGTGATAGCCCCAACCCTCCACCCCTCCAAAACATATTACCGTCTTTTGATTTTGCAAGAAGATAACTCCTTGTATTTCGACCCTTAAGAACTACAACAACAAATTTGCACTTGCAGATTAAAGTTTATAAATTTAAAACTCGAAACCCACAAACTCCGTTCACAAAGTGGGACGTCATTACACTATTTATTATGATTCCAACAAAATTTAAATATATTGTTAATATATTGTTAATATATTTTTAATATAAATTTTTAATGTTATTAAACAATATAATACTTATTTCAATCATGATATTAAAATCTAATAATTCACTCAAACGTGGTCTTATATGATTCGAAACTGATCTAAATAGACATACGAGTTTCTGATTCGGCATTTCATCCCCTATATATTATTTGAGAAGCATTTTTAGAGAGTACCCTTATTTTTTAAAACATTTACAGTGGTGCCATTTTGCTGATGTGTCACCACCACATTCATTCTCACCAACCTTCTAAAAAAGACTTATTTCAATAAACTAATTACCTTATATGCTATTATCCATTTTTAATTTTTAATATAACCAAAAATTTATATTTCATTTTCTGTTATGATTCATTTGCAAAAAAATTCATAACCAATAATTTTATACAAAATAATTAAACGAAATCAAAATTCACAAATAATTTATGATATACATAAAAATATAATATTTAATTTTTAATATAACAAAAAAGATTATAATTCATTTTCTGTTATGATTCATTTCCTAAAATTTTATACAAAATAAATAAACGAAATCAAAATTTACTATGATTTAATATTATACACATTCAATTACTACTTTGCTTAATTTTGTTTTCTCTTATCCGAAAATATTTTTTTTAAACATACTATATTGTCAAAACATACTATATTGTCAACATAACAACTTATTATATAAAAAAAGACAGGATTAAAATATTTTACTATAGTTTAATTTTTAAAATATACAAAACTAAATAGATAATAAATTACTCACCCTGCGCAAGGCGCATGTTATCACCTAGTTTGGTATTAAAATATCACTTTTACATGCTTTTATATTTAAGAAATGCATAAAAAACTGATCCAATAAAACCCAGCGATTGACCTGCTACGTTTACCTGTATTACATCCAACATTATAATGTCAATTGGTTATTAGAATATTATACCAATACATATGTTTCATAATACTAATGCAAGTTTAAAGTTTGCGATAAATGAAGTAAATGAAAGAATTGATAAAAAGTTGGTTATTAGAATATTATACCAATACATATGTTTCATAATACTAATGCAAGTTTAAAGTTTGTGATAAATGAAGTAAATGAAAGAATTGCTAAAAAGTTCCCACGAGAAAAAAAAAACATTAAATTAAAAGAATGCACATTTAAAAATATGTTTTTCTTATGAGACTGATACTTATTTTTATTTTTTTTTGGCATCAAAGGATAATACTTAACTGAAATATATGATTTTGTGATATATACTGAAATAAGTAAGGAAATATCTTTAACTAGACGATAAAAAAATCAAGAATAGATACAAACTCACCCAATCAAAAGGAAGTCCGGCAAATATAAACCAACCTAGTGCAATTGTAAACAGATCCTGCCATCCATATAGTAACAATTATGAGTAATATCCCAATTGTATTTGAATTTGATGCAACAATAAATTGATAAATTAGAGAGGGGAAAAAGTGTGTGTTTATGAAACTGAATCTAATTTTTAATATTTTCGTAATATTGAAAAAGATAAAAAGCACAAGATTTAATATACCTTCATATTACCACATATTGAATGTGTCAGTGCTGAATTAAGGGTTGTATTGAGGAATACAAAGTAATTTATTAAGAAAGCTAACAAACATGAAATACATATCACCACCTACAAAGATATTCAAATTTAATTAATAAACAAAATTATATTTTTCTATCATATTAAATTTTCCAGGCTATTAAGATCAGCCTATTCATATTATTTTTATTCGCAATGAAAAGTTATCTTCATATATATCAAACATTCTCTTGTGAATCTCTTTATGCTTTGATTAGTTGTATTTTAACAACCATTGTATATCTACAATTAAAATATACGACGTTCGTAATTATAAACTTCCTATTAAGTTTCGATATGTAATGATATCATATAATCAATTAACATCTTATGTCTCATACAAAGAAATTGTTAAAACATTGATTTTCATGTAAAGTTTCAAGAACATTGATTTAAAATTGTATTATACGAGAACTCTATCAGTGTTAAATATATTATGGTCTAGTGGACATAAAGTTCCAAATAAAAAATGGTAAAACATAATAGGAAAATACCTGAAAGCCAAGAGAGTAAAGATGAGGAAACGATAACATAGCTTCTAGTTCACCATTTACAGATATCCAAAACATCAAAAAGGGGATGCAAATTATTCCTATTGTAAATATTTCATAAGATAGATTAAGACCTATTAATTTTTGTAAAAATTAATAGATGAATGATCAAACCATAATAAATTTTAAATGATTTGTTTTACCATTGCACCACATTAGTCCAAAGGTGTTGAGACCACTAGATTTTCCTAAGAACATGAAAACGGTAATAAATATATATAAATAAAAGACAAGTTTATAAACATAGTAAGATGATAAGCAAATTACCGGTACGTGAAATCAATGAAAGATAAGTCGCGGTACATATATTCGCTATGAACACCAGTCCATACCCATATGCGTCAAATAATAAGTCTCGAATTCCAGCAATAATAGCACCTAGTAAAATTATTCCTACACTGATAAAATAATTATATTAATAGTTTTATAATAGCACCTAGTATAATATGTTCTATTGATTAATCAATAGTTAGTTAAATGAATTTATTGTTAGTGATATAAATTCAAAAAAATATATAAATCAATTTTTAATAGGATGTTATAGGCTAATCAATAATTTTAGGGGGAATTGGCAAAATACCCTAATTAAGATTTAGAATTTGAAAAATACACTGGTTTTTTGATTTTTTGATAACTACACTTAGTGATAAATAAAAAACTATTTTGACCAGATTTTAATTAGAAGATATTTAATTAAAAATAAAATTCGAAAATATAATTATTATGATTTTAATTAAAGATAAAGATATCTAATTAATTAATATTTTATATTTTATAATTAGACAAACAGTTTTTTGCCGAGCACCATTAATGCAGACAAACAGTTTTTTGACGAGCTTTTTGAGCCACAATTTTGGTTAAGTGAAGATGTAAGTATAAACTTTAAACATTCAAGCATAAATATTTAATGTACATAAACTTAATTATATTTGTTTGATGCAGCATATTGACGTTGGCATGTATCTAATGAGAAGAAGATTAGCAAAAGTCTCATGTCCCCTTTCGTAGTCAAAGATTGGCATTTTTGGATGTGTCATTTACAAAGCTGATATCGGAGAGCTACCCAAAGTTTTCAAAAATTCAAAAAACTATGACTGAATCTCTGAGTTCATCGATTACTTTAATGGTGTTTTACCAACGTGTGAAAGGACAAATAAGAGGTTTGGAGTTGATGTGGATGATGGGTATATTGAAGTGGACGATACCAATAAAAACAAAATATTTTTATAGAATATTCAGTTTTTATATATAAATAAAATAAACTCAAAACAGATATCATTCAATTTTAAAAGATTTGTTCTGTATTTATATAATAAGATTATTATAAACTCAAAATAAGGTTAATTTAGTCATTTTATATATAACTAAATATATTTTTAAATTTTTTTTAATAAAGATGTAATTTTCAAATTAAAATCTTGTTTTAAGGTATTTCCTCAAATTTAGTCATAATTTTAGTAGAATACTAGATATTTAAATCGTGTAGTGCACATATACAATTAAAAGGTCAAAGATAATGTAGACTCAAATGCAGAATTTTGTTTTTAATTTTGTAATTATTAAAAATATTTTATGGATTTATGATAAAATATATATATCATCGTATTTTAAGCTACCAGGATCTTCTAAATAATGGGTTGCTATAAATAACCACTAAAGATTCGTTTTAAAAATTATAATTATTAAAATATTTTATGAATTTAACATTTACAAGTTTATTCAGGTTTTGATAAAATATATATATCATCGCATTTGCTATAAATAACTGCTAGAGGTTTGTTATAATTTATTCACTCAAGGTATTTGATATAACAACAATTATAATCTGATTGTATAATTGAGTAGTAGTACCTGCAGATGATTGAAACTGAATGCTTTTGACCACAAAGAAAATATTCCATGATCATCGTAAAAAATATTGTTGTGCGTCTAAGGGTAGTGTACATCGGAACATTTATATTACGTACGGACTCCATTGTTACTAGCTGTCGTATAACACAAATAAAATACCATGTATTTTTATGATGTATTGATTACTAGAAAGTTATATTAAAAATCAATGCATACCATATAGAGTAGATATGTTATTGCGAGAGGGATTGTCCGAACCAATCGTCTTGCTGAAACAAGAGTCAACAAATTGTTTCCTTGTTCGTTCTTGGATTTATCAGTATTGAAGGATACGATCTTACAATATTTCATCACACACAAAATAAAACAAGAAGAAAGCATCTGCAGTACAAAAAAAAAAAAGAGCCATTTATATATATCAAGTCTTTTCATTGTTACTTTTTTATATTTTTTAGAAATATACTAAATTAGGGGACTAGACATTTAACACGAAAATTGAGATTTTAGAGCCAATGAATTACCTGAAGCAAAGTTAAAACATTTGCACTTGGGAAGCTAAAGGAAGAGAGTGCTGCTTTATTGAAAAATATTAATAGAACTGCATGTAATCAAATTTAGAGCTTAGTAGCTACGAAAAAATAAATAAGACAATTGAAAATGTTTAAAAATAAATTAAGAGTTGAGTAAATTGAAAAAAATTTGAAGAATAAATATGAGAGATTTATACATATAGTTTTTTCTTAACATTTTTTTCTATCAACGACATACCAGCAGATGTCATGTAAGAGATGGCAGCTAATACTCCTTTAAGAGACATGTTAGACGGCGAAACTTTCTCTTTTTTTAGTTCTTCAATGAAAATCGCTAACGTTTTTTTCTCTAATGACTCCATTTTTTTTCTCACCTTGCATAATTTTTTGATAAATATATATATATAATCTCTATGTATTAAAAGCGGATACACACATGGAATGAACTCATAAAAATGCTCTATCTATAAAAAGATTATTTTCCACTTAAAGATTTCCTGATAAAGAAACATATTCTTGTTTCGATTTGTTTTCATTTATATAAGAAAAAAACAAAATACAAATATAACAATTGGCATACAATTTAAGAAAATAATTTTCGTAGATACAAATATATCTATTACATACTGAGTTCTATATTTTGTCTTTAATTTTAACATAAACAATATTATAAATATATTACAACTTTGGTTCAATAATCTTAAATGAGATCTGTCAAAAAAAAAAAAAATTCCTAAGTGAGATTCCTTCAGAAAAAGGCCCATGGAAATCAATAATGACAGAAACAAACTCTGGAATTGTTCACTTTTTCCCTAACCTACAAAATTCTCAGCCTCTCTAGTCTAACTATGTGTTGGATTATTTCATCGGGGATGTCCCTCACATAGGTAAAGTTCACGCAACGGTGAATTGTATCTGGACTGGTTATAAAACATCTTTGAAAATCGATGCTCAATTTATCAGCTCAAAAATAGTCATGTTTAATATCGATAACAACCATATGCAAATTCGTGATGCCTAGAGACATTTTTGGCATATAGCTGATGTTTTGCTAGTGGTACAAGAATAAAGGCCATCTATAACAAATTTTATACTAAACTTATTCTCTATGCCTATATGGGTTGATTTCGAAAATGTACTTAATTATCTCTAGTTCTACAAAGGACTGAGATTTTTAGGTGATATTATTAAATCAGCGAAGTTGTTGCTGTCTTAAAGAGCAGTGCACGAGAGATTGGTTGTGTCAACAGTGATGGTTATAGTTAATTTGGATAAGCCTCTATTTGAAAAAAAAAATTATGTCTTTAAAGGAAAACAAGCTGTGATCCTTGTTAGTTATCCATGGCTACCACCACAGTGTTCTTCTTGTGAGCAATGGGGAGATTCAGTAAAGGAATGTGTAGGAGTGCGAAGGGTTGATGATAAAAGCAATAAGAAAGACTCAAAACCTGAAATAGATACCTTAGTAGAAGGTGTATTGACTTGAAAAAGCAAAAAATAACGAATAGAGGTTTGGGTTTGATTAAAAAAACGAGATGCACGAGAAAAAGGGGAAGTGGGAAAAAAGTGGAAGAAGTTTAAATCATTAAGGCTGGTTAGGTATATTGTGAGTTCAAATGCCTAGAAGACTTTGCGTCTCGGCCGAAACTCTTCGTGCTTATGAGTCTCATTCCATCTATTTTTCCTTTACCTTTTATTTTTGCTTTAATTTTCATAGTTGAGACAGTTCCATCCTTTCACCACTATTTCACACTGGGACCGTGCGATTTAAGTCTGGGAGATGATTTATCCATACTAATAAAAAAAAATGAAAATTTCCTTTTTGGTAGGAAATTACATTAATTATAAATCACTAATCCATCGTTTTCTTTTATCCTTGTGATGATTTAGTTATTTTTATAATAAAAACAAATCTAAGTTTTAGGAAAAAAATCTAATGATTTTTTAATTAATGTAATCTCCCACCAAAAAAGAAAAATTCCGTGGAAAAAATCACTAATCTTAAGTTTTAGGAAAAAAATCCCTAATTTTAGGAAAAAAGAAACTTTGGAAGTTAAATCTCGAAATGATCAGGTCTCGAGATTAAACTTTCTAAGTTTCTTTAACGTTTTTCTATCTATTTCCTTTTTTTTTGTGATTTTCTTTTTTTCCTATAAGACCATCTGCAATGTAAAACTATATTTTCTCTTTCAAAGTTACTTTTTGACATAAAAAAAGAACAAAGTTACATAGTATCATAAAAACATAGAAATGTTTTATTTAAACATATTATTTTAATTTCAGCACTTGTAATGCATTTTCAAGTTTATTTTATTTTGTAATCTTTTAAAAAAAATTGTAGTTTTCAATTATTTATGATTATTTATTTTATATTGTTTAAAAATTATAGTGTTCATATATATATATATATATATATATATATATATATATATATATATCGATAATAATTATTCATGTGTTGATAAAATAGTATAAAATAAAAATATCTAATATTTAAAGAACCAGTTTATAAATTAAAAAGTTCAACTCCAAAATGGAGTAAAATATAGGTTTGCTCAAATATGGAGCAATCTCAATTTTTACTCCATTATGGTGTGAGAAATGGAGTAGGGTTGGAAATAAATTTACTCTAAAATGGAGTTTGGAATCAAAAATAGAGTAGGGTTGGAGATGCTCTAAAGCATTTAACAGCCTGTATTAACTCAAATCGGGTCTATAAAGAGAATAAGAGTTAATGGATTTTAAGAGAGATATTTATTGAAAAATAGCCGGAGCTCGAGAGATACACGGTGAGTGTAGGTCGTCGGAATAAGAACGCCGACCTAAACTTGAAAGAAGAGAATTCTAGAGCGATAAACGATAAGTTGCTATGTTTTCCCTAGGTCTCTCTCTCTTGATTTCTGAATGACTTCAACGTTGAGAAATCCCCTTTATTTATAAGATTTCAGAGTCGGTCTTCAAGCTTGCCCTTTCCTTTTCGGAATAGGAAAACTTCCCGAGAGATAAAGCCGACTTAGCGCTTTCTCCGGATTGATCAGGAGAAATGGAAGATTTCCGTTTATCTTAGTCGACCTATAGTTACGATTGCAACCTTAGGGTTTTTAATGGCCGATCTCAATTAATATCGGGCTTTTTAGAGGGGGTGCGAATCCCGACTCTAAAAGTTAGTCCCCCCCCAAGTTCGGCAAATGTGGATGGATCAAGTTTACCGAATTTGGAGAGAATGGTCTGATGTGAATCGAGGCCGGTCCTATTAAAAGTTATAATTAAAAATAAAACTCGTACCTTCGAGTTATCAGGTCAGAGTCACATATGGGAAACCCTAATCTTGGCGCGTGAGTTCCAGATCTGGCTCCTTAGGTCCGCGCGTGCCGACTTGACCTCGTAGGTCTGCGCGTATAGACTTAGGTTCGACACGTGTCATCCATGCGATGAGCCGCCGATTTAAAATAAGGAGAAGAAATGAGAAGAGTCGCCGATGCAATCATGACCTTTGGGAACCGTTCTCAGTTTTTCAATAAAGAAGGCACAAGTTCCTCATTCCTACACTTCTTCACTTCGCGAGAGAAAAGATCGTAATGTTAGCTTTCGACTCTCTCTCTGCTTTTATTTTTATTTATTTCGCTGGTAATCTCTCTTTTTGTCGCATAGTCGTGATTTCTCCGATCTGGATCTCGATCTGCCGTAGTGTTATTCGAAGATGTTGAAAATTGAAAATAGTCGATCTGAGTACAGGAAATCCAGGTCGGATCAAGAGAAAGCTGATGAGATCGGCATCTCTCTTGATGAGTTTCTCAGGATGTCGAAGGAAGATGCGATCGTTCAGAGCCGATCTAAAGGGAAAAAGGTTACTTCGTCCCCAAATCGATCTTCTTCCAGATCGGATGGAGGAGACGAAGTCGAATATGCGGTGAGGAAAGCCACAGTGGAACGTTTCGTTGCTGATCAGGTCGGGACTGTTCCGAGGGATGACGTCGTGGCGTCGACGCGCGCCCCTTTCCGGATCCCCGAACTGCGTGATGAAGATGACCGATCTGGGGGATCAACTGAGATGGTGATTTGTGACGAGGATGACCGATCTTGAGGATCGAATAAGATGGCGATATGTGACGACTTGAACCTCATTCTTGCTGAGGAGCACGCGAATCAGTTCGGCATCATCGATCTGAACCCAAAGACGAAGAAGGTCCGACGAAAGAAAGGGGAGTCGAAAATCAAGCTGGTAGCCGATAATGCCCTTGGAGTTTTCCCGACGAGATCTACCATGGAATCGTTAATTTCTCTGAAGGAGGAATGCGACATTGACCCGAACGTGATTTTCATGGTTCCCAGTCCGTCATAACGTCCATGGGATGCTCCACCAGGGTGGATTTGTCTGTGCGAGAGCTTCTTCCGGAAGTTTCATCTATGGTTCCCTCTCCCTCGTTTGCTGTTGGAGTATGCCGACAAGAGGGGGTTGCCGATCTCACAATTCTCCCATGCTACCATTCGCTTGATCGTTAGTCTTCTCGTGGTCTCGGTTAAACATAAGATTCCTCTTAACTATGCCGTGTTCCACGCAATGACCTGTACGCGGAAACATAAAGTCGATCTGAAGTACCGATGTTTGTACTACACGAGTATGAAGACGAGGTTCAATATCGTCACCGGCGGTCACTCATCCAAGATCGGGAACTGGCGTGATCAATATTTCTTTGTGCTGATTAACGACTTCTCTGTTGTTGATCGCGACATACCGATTAGAACGGAATGGAGAGAGATTACCGGTAGAAATCTTTGCTTATCGTCTTTATATGAGGACCGATATCATTTCTGATCGGCTTCTTTGTATTTTGCAGGTCATAACTCTATTGCCTTCGTTGACGATCCTAAGGAAATCTTTGCGATTGCGGAACGTTTTGCAGCGCTTTCTGCAATTACCTGGTCGAGCATCACGGAGGAGAAACTTGCGTGAACTCAAGGTAAGTGACCGATAGGATCATTCCAAATATATTCATCGAACATATTTTCGATCTGAAAATGGTTTGTTTTTTTTGTAGTCGCGTTGAGACGAGCACATTGCAGAAGAATGAAGCCGCGTCCATTAGCCGATCTATCAGACGTTCTAAAGGATGCTCTAAATCCTCCTGCCCCCAATCTATTAACTAACCAAGAGCGTGAGGTCCCGTCTGAGGTCCAAAATGAGGATGCGGCAGCTAGGGAAGCCGCAGAATTTTCTGAGAAGCAGGCCAAGAAGGCTGCGGATAAACCAGCCGCCAAAGAGGCTAAGGCAGTCGCTAAGGCCAAAAAGAAAGCCGACAAGAGGAAACGCAAGAAAACCCCAGAGGAGGGCGAGAGTGAGGCGACCGACCTCGGTGTAGGTGGATCGATTGACGAGAATTCTGACTTTACGGGCCCGAATGAAAGGTCGTCTGAGCTGAAGAGGTCTCGGATCGAGAGGTCTCAGATCGAGAGGACTCTCCGCCCCTTCGGGTTCTCGTACGAATACCGCGGATCTGGGCCGATCACAAGCGATCCGATTGCTTGCCTTGATTTCTTTCTCAAGCTCAAGGACCATCCGGGAGGATCTTCCACCGACGCTTCCGGTCTAATTCGGAAAGAGGACATCGCGCGTTTCGCGATGGAACAGGCCCGGGTAATTCTTGTTTATCTTCTGCTTGATTTTTGTTCCTTTCCCTTACTCGTGCTAACAGCCACGGTCTGCATGTTTTAACAGGCCCTTAGCACCACGTTAAACGTGATGTGTGGTTATGACTGCGACGCACAGAAGCACGCGGACAATCAGGCCGAACTGGAGTCTCTTAAAGAAGCTCTGGAGTTGGAAAAGGCAAGATGTGCCGAATTGGAAGTAGCGGCGCATGGGATCGAGGTAGAGAGAGAGAGGTCTCGCATAGCTGAAGAGTCTCTGAAGACGACCCAAGTAGAGGTTGAAAAAATTGCGGGCAGCTGCAAGTCGTGCTACCAAAAAGTTTCAGCAGGATAAAAACACAAATGCCAAAGTGCGTGAGGCTGCTCGGAATGCGATGAGAATGGTTAATAACCATTATGCCGGTCTCATCGAAAAGATGAAAAGGCATTTGGCTCAAAGGGATGAGGCCGACAAAATTATCAACACCACGACTCGGTGGAAAGGAGCCGAGAGAGCGATTGAAATCTTCGAGAAAGAAAGTTTCGCGTTGCCTGAGTTTGTGAAGGGAAAGGTGGTCGACAATGTCCAGGACTGGGAGGCCAAACAGGATGCTTTTGAGGAAATAAGTTTCGACGCTGGCGAGCTGAAAATTCTGACCCTTGATGAGCTGTTTGGGAAGAGCGCTCTCGTGGTTCCGAGAGAACCTGCCGTGCCAGTGTTTGCGGTCGTGATTTAGCCTGCTGCATCCGTTCCGTCGGAGGAAGTGGCTCCCCTTTAAGAGCAGGTCATTGGCGAGGAAGGTAGTGGTAACCCTAGGCCTGAGAACGTCGAAAAGGACGTGACTGAGCCTGCTGTGCCAGAAGAGAGGACCGAGGGGACGGTCGAGGAGGCGATAGAAAAGACCGGGGACTGATCATCCCTAAGTTGTATATTTTTTGTTTTCTGTAGTTTTGTCCAAGTACTTTTGTAACCGACTTGGGTTCGTTCTCTTTGTAAACTTTTGTCCAAGAATCAATGGAGTTTGGTTTTCACGATTGATTTTTTTTTAGTGCGAACATGAATGTGCAATGCGGTATTGGCTTTAAGTTTCATGTGACTAGACTTCGTAAGTATAGAATATACGAAACAGGTCGGCAGTATTTAAATACTTAGGATTTTTCCTTAAGTCGACTGCAAGATGCGACCTGGTCGGCTTAATAATATTCTAGGACTTAGGATTGCGGAACAGAATCCGGCTTAAAAGAAAGTGTGAATACAAAACATGTGAGTACCTCGGCTTAGATGGTTTTGTACCACTTATTTTCTAAGTGTGAATACCAATTGCGAAACAGGTCGGCGTTTATATTGGTACCACTTAGAAAAAATCTAAGTCGAATATAGGTTGCGAGTCTGATCGGCTTATGTACTATATGACTTAGATGTTGTGAACAGGTCGTCTTATACGCGGTAAAACGCGGCGTTAGAACACGCAAACAGACTTGGCTTAAGAGTTCCGAACTAAGTGGATCAGACTTAGCTTTAGTCGAATCGAGTATCTGGCCAGGATGACGATATGAAAACAAAAAGAAGTAATGGCGAAACTCGGGATTTTATTGATAAGAAAATGGTGGCCGAACAGGATTACAAAGTGTAAAAAGGATAAGTCCCCCCTTTTTTTATTGGGGGGAGCAGTTGTACCCATCCAAAGATGGGTTGCCTACGTACCCCTTTTGTGGATCAAACCGCGCCGTAGTTCATAGTGCTAATATGAGAATGTAGTTTTTTTTTTTTTTGCGCAAGGCTTCGCAGCGCCGACCTCAGTAGTAACGCTTGAGGCTCATTGAGTTCCAAGCTCGGGGAACTTCATCGCCTGCTGTGGTCTCGAGTCAATAAACACCTTGTTTGACGACCTTCGTGATGATGTAAGGACCTTCCCAGTTGGCACCGAGCTTGCCAGCATTCCGCTCCTTGGTATTTTCGTAGACCTTTCGAAGGACCAGGTGATATATCATGGTTTTTACCTGTTTTTGGACCATGATATAAATGTTTTTATAGAGTCTTTTGTTAGTTTTAGAGTCCTATTAGAGTCTTTACAGGATGAAGAACACTTGGAGCTAAATGGGAGAATATAGAACATTTTGGAGCATTTTGGAGAAGCAGCCGGAGTGATGAAGTTGGAAGAGTGAATTGACGAGCTGAGTGTCGATCGACACCAATGAAAGTCGGCCGAGTTTACCAATTTCCATCAGAAAAAGGAAATCATCTCAAGTTTGAAGAATTACAAGTCTGCCCCTGGACGAAAAATCCCCTTCTATATATAGTTTTCAGGCATTGTTTATTCAAACACCTTATCATTATTTTCTATTTTTGAGACTTAGAGAGAGATTAATCCTGAGCTTTTGGGGAGACAATTCTAAGTCATCTGAGCCAGATTTCGAACCCTTGTATCATTCTCTATTCTTTTATGCAATTTATTTCAGCCATGATTTGTGTTTGCATAATTATGTCTGGGTAGTTTGCTAGTTAGGTGAGGGTGATTTAGGGTTTGACGAAGAGTTTGTAGAATCATTAGAATTATTAGGGAAATCAATTGGATCTTCACCTTGATTTGTGCTTAACTTGATTCTCTGAATTGATCACTTAGAAATCAAACCTTAGGTTATTTAATAGATGCGAGAGCATTATTAGTAACTTGATCTAATCATAGGTGAGCAAAATATATATTCGCAAAGAGATTTGGTTTAGTTATTTTGTGAACAAATCGAACTTGTTCTTATTGCTTGCCTTAATTGTTTAAATTTGCAAAGAGATTTGGGATTTAGGAATCTAGGCATAGATAACTTCTGCAACGAGAGTTGATTGGTTTTAACTTAGTGATTCGAGTTCTAGACGGTTCTTAATAAATCGCTAATAAACTTAGATTCTTCATTCTTAGATTCAACCTGATAATTTCCCTTGCCTAGCGCCTCGTCTCCTGAACTTCAATCCATCTTAATCCGATTTATTTACTTGTTTTAATTGCCTAGTTTTAATTTCATATAAATCGCCTAGCATAATCTAAACCTAGAAACCATTAGTGTAGCATCTACTTCCCTGAGGATTTGATACCCCTTATACTTCAACTGCATTGCTGTGCACTTGCAGTAGTTGATTATTTGGGTAAAACTTGAGCCCTATCACCAGGTCGCCTTGATCGAAGTGTCGGTTGTGAACCTTTTTGTTGTAATAGCATGCTCCTTGATTCTGATAATTCTGCATTCTGAGGAGAGCTTGGTTCCTTGTTTCTTCAAATGTATCAAGGTTGTCAATTAACATCGCATCGTTGAGGTCAGGGTTCTCCGGGAGGAATGTTCAGCGTACACTACCGACATTGACTTCGGCTGGTATCATCGCCTCACATCCGTATCCTAAGGAGAAGGGTGTCTTTCCGGTAGTTGTTCGGGGTGTTTTGCGATGAGACCAAAGGACTCCATCAAGTTCATCGGCCCAGAGACCCTTCTTTGCGTCGAGACGCTTTTTGAGATCGTCCAGGATTGTCTTGTTTGTTGCTTCTGCCTCGCCGTTGCCTTGTGGATGCCGAGGAGTGGATTTGTTGAGTCGGATCTTCCACCGTTCGCATAATCCTTGGAAGTTTTTGGAGATGAACTGCGAACTATTGTCTGTGACGATCTCGTGAGGTAGGCCGTGGCGACAGATGATGTATTTCCAGACGAAGTTCTAGACCTCTTTATCTTTGATGCTGGTGAAGGCCTTGGCTTCAACCCACTTGGTGAAGTAATCCATCATGATGAGAATGTACTTGCGTTGGCGGGATGATGGCATTGGACCGACGATGTCCATTGTCCAGCACAAGGAATGGCCGATGTCAGCAGCTCAGTTGGTTGATCTATCATTAGAGCGTGTCGTTGGCAGTATTTGCACTTTCGTGCATACTTCTCGCAGTCTTCCTGCATGGTCGGCCAAAAGAGGCCGTGTTTCTTGATCTTGAGGGCAAGTGCGCGTCCACTTGAATGGTTCCCTCCAGCTCCGTCGTGAGTTTCTTTGATAGCTCGGTATACTTCATCGCCATGGATACATGTGAGGAGTGTTCCGGAAGCCGTCCAGAGACAGAGGATGTTGTTGGAGATAGTATACTTCACACTGCGGACGTGTAGTCGTCGAGCTGACCACTTTTCAACAGGTAACTCGCCGGTTTCAAGGAAGTGTCGAATCTCGATCCACCAGTCTGGTGCATCAGTTGTATCTGGGGTAGGAATGGTCTCGGCTTCTGCTGGGGCGACGGCGAGGACGACCTGGGTTCGAACGATACTTGGTGAAGTAATGCCTTCAAATGGTATTGTACGTCGTAAGGAAGAATCCTTGTCGGATGCCAAAGCGGCCAGAGCATCAGCCCCCTTGTTTTCGGATCGGTTGACTTAGAGAAGTTCGAAAGTCTTGAATTCCTTGGCTAGATTTTTGAAAAATGTGAGGTAGGCCCCCATTCGTTTGACTTTGGATTCATATTCGCCGTTGAACTGCTTCGCGACGAGCTGAGAGTCGCTGTGAGCTCGGATGTGGTCAACGTTCATACCCCGGGCTAAACAAAGTTCTGCAATCAACGATTCGTATTCGGCTTCGTTGTTGGATGCAGTGAACTCAAAGCGAATGGATTGCTGGAGGATTTCTCCAGTTGGTGATTGTAGTTGAATGCTGATGCCAGAGCCAAGACGTGATGACGCACCGTCGACGTACAGTGTCCAGGGTTCGGGGGTTGGTGGCTCGTTGTTGATTAGTTCGGGTGCTAACTCGATGAGGAAGTCAGCGAGAACCTGTGACTTAGCATTGGTGCGGTTTCGGTAATCTATGTCGAACTCAGACAGTTCGATTGCCGATTTTGCCATTCGTCCAGACTGTGTCGGACTTTAGAGGATGGTTCAGAGTGGCTAACTGGTGAAGACGTCGATCGAATGTGATTGGAAGTACAGGCTTGCGAGATGCAACGACGACGGCCAGTGCCAATTTCTCCAAAATCGGATAGCGAGACTCGGTGCCATCCAGTGTTTTGCTGATATAGAAGATTGGCTTCTGCTCGCCCCGATCTTCCCGAACTTAAACTCCGCTGATGGCCGCGCTGGAAACAGCAATGTAGAGGAACAATGTGTCGCCGTTTTTTGGTTTTACGAAGATCGGTGGTGTAGATAGGTAGGTCTTAAGTTGCTGGAAGGCCTCCTCGCATTTATCGTCCCATTCGAAGCGTTTGTTACCGCGGAGAAATTGGTAGAATGGTAGACATTTGTCCATGGATCTTGAGATGAAGCGATTCAGGGCGACGATTATTCCTGTGAGTCGTTGGACTTCGCGTGTATTTCTAGGAGTTTTAATTCCAGGACTGACGAAATCTGCTTCGGATTAGCTTCGATGCCGCACCGGGTGACCGAGTAACCAAGGAATTGGCCCAAAGTGACCGCAAACGTGCACTTTGCGGGGTTGAGCTTCATGCCGTACTGATTGAGTATGCAAAAGCATTCTCGTAAGTGAGAGATGTGGTCGTCGGCCTTCGTCGACTTGACGAGCATATCGTCGATGTAGACTTCCATTGTCTTCCCAAGTTGATTCCGGAACATCTTGTTGACAAGACATTGATAGGTGGCTCCTACGTTCTTCAGGCCGAACGACATGATCTTGTAGCAATATGTCCCCCGATCCGTGATGAATGTGGTCTTCTCGCTGTCTTCCGGAAGCATGAGGATCTGGTTGTATCCTGAGAAGGCGTCCATGAAAGATAGAAGCGCGTTGCTTGCTGTCGCCTCGACAAGTTGATCTATTCGGGGAAGTGGAAAATTGTCTTTGGGGCAGGCTTTATTGAGGTAAGTGAAGTCTACAAAGACTCACCACTTGTTGTTCTTCTTCTTCACGACGACAGGGTTGGCTAGCCAATCGGGGTACTTGACTTCGGTAATGTATTCGGCCTGCAGCAATTTTTCCACCTCGTCGTGGATGGCCTGGGCGCGTTCGGGTCCGAGTTTGCGGCGCTTCTATTTGATCGGCCTGAACGTAGTGTCCACGAAACGTTCATGCTCGGTAATCTTCGGGTTGATGTCTTTCATATCGGCCATTGACCAGGCGAAGGTTTCGACATTTTCCCGGAGCAAGGCGATTAGCTCGTCTCGCATACTTGGGAGTAGTTCTGTGCCTATTCTGACGCATCTTTCTGGATGCTTGTCGTCGATGTTGACTTGAACGACAAAGTCGCTCTTGGGCTTCTCGTGGTGAATGACTCGTGGGTCGAGGTCGTTGTCGCTGTCAATCATGAATGTAGAAGAGTTCTGAACTCGTTGCTTATCGATGTAGCAGTGTCGTAAGACCGTTTGATCGCCGCGAATAGTGAAGATGCTTCCTTTGATCGGCATCTTGACGCATTGATGGTAAGAGGATGGTATGGCTCGCGTAGAGTTAATCCAAGGTGTGCCGACGATGACGTTGTAGATTGCTTGTTTATCGATGACCTCGAATTTGACTATAAAAGTTTTGGCACCGATCCGAACAGAGAGTTGAATTGTCCGTATCGTTGAGATGGAGTCGCCTGTGAAACCGGTGAGAGGTGTTGGTGCGACCTGGATCTCCGAGTCTTTGATGCCCATCTTCCGAAGAGTATTCTTAAAGATCAGGTCGACCGATCTACATGTATCAACAAGAATTTTTGATACTTCGTCGTCACCAATCCCTAAAAAGATGACTAGAGGGTCGTTGTGAGGTCGGTCAATGCCCTGTGCGTTTCTTTCCATGAAAGTGATGGGGACATCATCAGAAAAGAGGGCGGGTGCGTCGGCGGGTGCGTTCTCAGCCTTGCGTTCATTTCGTTTGATAGAGTTGATGGATTCCGTACATGACTAAAGACCGCCCATGATCATGTTTATTCGTCGTGTTTATTCGTCGTCGCGTGGGCGATGGAGTGGTATTTTCTCTACTTCCCGTTCTATCTTGTCGTCGTCCTCGTTCCATCTTGTTGATATGTTACCGTTATTGGAACGTCGATCGTGGCTCCGTGGCTCAGGAAACTTGCACTCGCCGTCTTCCCACTTTTTCTTGAGGAGTCTATAGAAGAGTCGGCAATCGTCGGTGTAGTGGTTGTGAGACTTATGATACTTGCAGTATGGTCCCTTTTCCTCTGGTTATTTTGGTCGTACTTGTTCCATCCTGGTGGATGGGATGCGGTGTTCACGCTGCGCCGACTCTTGACGCCTCCGTCCTGTTGTTGACGGGGCTCTTAGTGGCCGTCATGGGTGTCGGGTCGGGTCTTTTTGTCTCATGCCGATTTGTCCTCCACCAACAGTTTTGCTTTAACAGCTTTGTCTTCCTCGACTCTTATGTATCCAGATGCTTTGTGTAAAACATCTTCCAAGGTCTTTGCCTTCCCGGTCTTCAGTTTATCGCAGAATGCTTGGTCGTCTCGCATGTTTCTGATTAGAATCCCGAGAGTAATCTCGTCGGGGAGTCTGCAGCGAGAGACAAAAGCCCTGAATCGGTCCAAGTAGCTGTGAAGTGATTTTGTGTCACCTTGTACGCAGGACCATAGGTCGAGCTCGGACGTCGACATATCGATATAAATCGAATAGTGCGTGAGAAACGTTTTCCGTAGTTCCTTGAACGAGCCGATCGAGTTGAGTGGTAGCCTCGAGAACCAGGTGAGGGCGTTCGCAGAGTGTGATTCGACGAAGTACTGGCAGAAACAGGCGTTTTGCTCGTCTTCAGGTATGCGCGCTCTTCCCATGGCGACTTTGAATCCTGCCAGATGTCTTTCTGGGTCGGTGCTTCCGTTATAGCTGGTCGGCAGTTTAATCTTGCCAAGATCCTTCATAGGGGCGTTTGTGATAGCCGACGTGAATGGAGTATGATCGGTCTGTCGAAGAAGTTTCTCCAACTCGGGGGCTGTCGTGACTGCGTTATAGACTCTGGAATCCATTTTATCGAGCCGCTTGTGTATGAGATCTGCCTCGGATGGCGTGAGAGTCGTGGTATGAGTGGTAACTCTCGAGCGAGCGTTAGATCTGTCTTGACCTCTCCGCAGCTCTGTCGTTGGTGTGACCCCAAAGAGGTTGTTGATCACTCGGTTGGTCTCGATGTTCCGTGGTGGTGTCGTCTCCCCATCGAGATCTTCCACGACGCCAGAAGGGAGGCGTATCTTGAGGATACGGTCTACATCGTCGCGATATGCGATCTGCTCGGCTCTGAGTAGATTGAGACGTTCATCAACTCTTTTCTGAATCTGGGCCGAGAATATCTTCATCATGTCGGTCATGCTAACCGGGGGTGGATCTTGTAGATTATGCCCTCTTGGTAGTGGGTCAGTACGTTCAGTGTCTTCGGTTCGTCGCTGGTCGGCTTCTTCAGTGACGGGTAAACCTGTCGCTGGGTCAATAAGCCGACCTGTTATTTGATCGATGAGCCGATCCGTGGTGTTGCCATCGTTGATCCGACCTAAAATCGGATCTTCAGATCGATCGCCAACGTTTGTATTCTTCGGGTCGGTCGGTGTAGGAGTTTCTGCCATCTTCGAGCTCCGTAATTTTTTTCCTAAAGACGGAGTCTCTTAGTCCTCACAGACGGCGCCAAATGTAATAACTCAAATCGGGTCTATAAAGAGAATAAGAGTTAATGGGTTTTAAGAGAGATCTTTATTGAAAAATAGCCGGAGCTCGAGAGATACACGGTGAGTTTAGGTCGTCGAAATAAGAACGACTACCTAAACTTGAAAGAAGAGAATTCTAGAGTGATAAACGATAAGTTGTTACGTTTGCCCTAGGTCTCTCTCTCGATTTCTGAATGACTTCAACGTTGAGAAGTCCCCTCTATTTATAAGATTTCAGAATCGGTCTTCAAGATATGTCATTTTCTTTTCGGAATAGGAAAACTTTCCGAGAGATAAAGACGACTTATCGCTTTCTTCGGATTGATCAGGACAAATGGAAGATTTTCATTTATCTTAACCGACCTAAAATTACGATTGCAATCTTAGAGTTTTTAATGGGTCGATCTCAATTAATATCAGACTTTTTAGAGGAGGTGCGAATCTCGGTTCTAACACGATCCGTACCAAAAATAAATCGAATAATCTGTAAAGAAAAATGAATAATTGAAAAGAAACTTAAATGAATAACAAAATTTAAGAAAATAATAAAATTTAAAACCTGTTAAAATATTTTTTTTTAGAAAATAGATTGCATTATCTCATCACTACTAAAAATATATATATGAAAAACACAAAATTGAAACCTAAAAGTTATTTATTTATTTTAATTCTCATTTAATTTCAATTAAAATATTCAAAACACAGAATCTGTTGCGGATCCTAAGCAACATAATCATACTTCTCATATAGTTCACACACTTTATCAATTATCTTTTTATGTTCCTCTGCGTTAAAACCTTGGGTATATAATTTTAGTCATTTGAGTATGTTAACGATCTATCCATTAACTATCTTCAAGCAAATAAAGTCTCTCTTTCTCTTCACATTCATCTCCCTTATATAATCTCTCTGCTCTCTAGAGAAGTTATGCTTCTTAAGACTCGCATCAAAAGCCTCTCTACATAATTCTTGATATCCCTCTCCTCATTGATCTCATCATCGTCTAATGTAAATATCATTAGCATCTATTTTTTTAATTGAAGTATATCTTAGTTAATCTAATTTACTTTTTGTTTTTAATTTACTTTTTTGTTTCTCCCGTATATGTTCTCTCTACTTTCTATAGAAGTTATATTTCTCAAAACTCGCATCAAAAGCTTTTCTACATGATTCTTGCTATCCTCCTCCTCATTGAGCTCATCATTATCATTAGCATATGAAATTTCTATTTTTAATTGAAATATATCCTATTTAATCTAATTTTTTTTCTTTTTCTTAAATTGAAATATATCATTTTAAATTATTTTCTTTTTCTTAAATTGAAATATATCGTAGTTCATTTTATTTAACTTTTATAATCTAAATCGATAAATTTGACGTTTTTATTTTTTTAAACCATAGCTAACCAAACGGATAAACAAAATGGTTAAATCTTTTTTAACAATGAAAAACATAAAAAAAAACTTAACTGAATAACATAAAATAAACTTATTATTTACCTTTTTGATTTTTTGATTTTCCTTTTAGTATTAGTAATTGATCATACAATTTTTTTAATTTAGATGAAAAACATAAAAGAAACTTAATTTTCTTTCTCTTAATTTTCTTATTTACCTTTTTAATTTTTTTATTTTTCTTTTGGTATTAGTAATCGAAAAATAAATTTATTTTCCTTATATATTTTTAATAATACTAATTTTTTGATTTTCTTTTTATTATTAGTAATTGATCATATAATTTCCTTAATTTAAATGAAAAAATTAAAAAATATATATTTTCCTTTTTCTTAATTTTCTTATTTACCTTTCCGATTTTTTTATTTTCCTTTTTGTATTATTAATCGATTTGTAAATATTATGTTAAAATGTAATTGGTTGAATTTTTTTTAACACGTGTCAAAATCTAATCGATTAACTTGACATATGTCACGATCATGTTAATTAGCAACTTTGACGCATCCAACTTTATATAATAAGATATACGATCTTGATAATTTAATAATTTTAATATTGATTTCCATTTTATTTTAACATGTATTTTCGTAAGAACTATTTTCCTTTTTATTTTTTTATTTAACTTTTTATGTTGATTTTCCATAAAAATTATTTTAGATATCAAGTTAATTTCTATTTTAATATTGATTTCCATTTTTTTAGACATTGTTTCCTTTTTATATTTTATTAGTTGGTTTTCTTATGTTGATTTTTCAAAAATATTAGTTTAGATGTCAAGTTAATTTTCATTTTTTGTAATTTAATTGAATTAATTTTGTAAGCATATTTAACTTTTCTGTAATTAATGAATACGGTTTTTATCTGTTTTAATTTAATTAAATTGATTAATAATATTTAACATTTTTTTATTTAAAGAAAATGCTGATTTGGAGCAATGATATGAAGTTTCTTCGATCATAGGTGGACGCCCTCAATGGCATAATGCATCAACTTTTATATAGTATAGACTAGATTTTTAATCCGCGCTACGCGCGGATCTATGTTAATTATTTGTGACAATTGACGAAATGATTGAGATTTCGTGAACAACAAAAAGCTGATATTGCTTTGTTAGGAAGTTACAATGATCATGTAAGGCAATATTTTGCTTCTCCATTTGATATTCCACAAGTTTTATATTATACTGTAGTCACTTTGTTTCATATTATAAGTAGTTTTACAAATATATTTTTGTTTCAAAATATAAGTTGCTTTAATTTTCTTTACAACTTTTACATTTATTGACGTGTAACCAATTACATTCTACAACTTTTTATACTTTTTTGAAATATATTTAACATATTTATTAAATAATTATTTTTAAACAAAAAGTAATCTTCTTAATTTTACCAAAACCACTTATATTATGAAAATAGGGAGTATCATTCTATATTTGTATCATTCATATGAGTTTTATTTGTAACATGTTATTAGATGATTATTTTTCAAAGTTTTATGAAGGTATGTAGTCTTCAAATAATTTATCATTGTACTAACTTATACTTTCTCTATATTTTTTTCTTCTTCTTCTCCACTTCTCATGTTTTTCTCTTTCTTTTCGTCATTGTTTTTGTCATTCATCTTCTTAATTTTTTATTTTTTATTTCTGATTTTTATTAGTCTTTGTCTACATTTTCTTTTTCGTACTTTTTCCTTATCATCTTATTCTTTTTTCTCTTCTTTATCTTTAACTTTTTTTCTCATCGTTTTTATTTTTTATCGGCTTTGTCTTTGTCTTCTTTTTCTTCTTCTAATTGGCGAATAAAAAGAAAGAGAAACTGTGAATGTTAAGTATAATCATAACAAATTTTCTTTACCTATTTCCTAATGTTTAATCTAAAATTATACTATCCCTTCAGAATAGCTTAAACCTTTATTTTTAATAACATCTCTATAAATGTATTTTTCCATTTTTAATGTATATTTATTTTAAATTCAAAAATTATATCTATTTAGAAATTTGAAATTCAAGTAACTTGAAAAATATTAAATGGCAACTTCCTTGAGACCATAAGATTTTTTTCAATATAACATGCTTGTATTTTTGACACATTATTTAAATAGCAAATTAGAAATTTTGAAAAAACATCTTAATCTCTGAATTTTTTTTTTTAGTTGCTAAAACAAAGAAAAAAATAAAAATAAACATTTGTGCTAGTGAGCGATACATTGTTTCTTCATAAGCTTTGTTTAAATATTTAGAGTAACAATCACCAACAATGGTGATAAGATACCTACAACCAATGTCGTTTCCTCTGACCATCTCACCAATCTCTCTGACCAAATATTAATATATTTTTAAGCCATAATTTTTATTTTATATTGTTAAATATTATTTTCATATTTTCTACTCTTAATATTGATTTCCATTTAATTTTGACATATACTATTTATTGTTGGTATTAACGTTTTCTTAAGATTTAATATCTTTTTTATTTTTTGTAAGTTAGTTTTTTATGTTAATTTTCTAAAATTTTGCATAGAGTCCCAAAGATTTTGATCAAGAAATAATGAAAAAAAGTTTCAGTAGTACATATAAAGCCACTAAACATGGTCATCAATACTATCATAGATCATACTTGTAATCTTTCTATATATGTTCAACTTCTCAAAAATATACTCAATATTATTCTGTAAATTCACAAATACACTACTTCGAGATACTTAATAAATGGTATATCATACGTGGATTCATCCATCTATGGTCATTCACCAGAATTGCAAAGAAAACAAACGAATCATAATTTTTATCAAACATTAATGGGTTGTATAACTCTTTCATCAACACCATTCGTACTTCACAATCTTCAAGAATATATTCCAGAACTAAAACAATTGTTAAACCCCATTCAGAAGTTATTAACCCTAATAACAGTGGTTTGGCCAGCAAAACCCAAAAATCAAAACTATGAACCTAAACTGGATGTAACTTATTGCGACAAAAATGCAAATCTAATCTCTTAAAAAGTCTAGACGAAAAAATAAGATCATTTTTTTTTAAATTAGGCTTTTGCTATTAATTTCTGTTGTATTAAAAAAAATACTGACATTTATAATATACAATAGCGTGGATTAACACTATTAAATATGATTTTGATATTTAAAATAATAATAAAAAATACTGACATTTTTAATATATACTTAGCCTAGATATCAAGTTTAAATTATTTTTTGATTTTTTAATCAGGTATTTTACCTTAATTTTCATTTTATTTTGTGAAATATGATTTTCATATTTTTTATATTCTTAATATTGATTTCTATTTAATTTTAACATATACTATTTTTGTAGGTATTAATATTTTTTAAGACATGTTAGTTAGTTTTTTATGTTAATTCTCCAAAATTTAGTATAGATATTAAGTTAATTTAATTTTTTGATGATTTTTGATTTTTAATTATTTTTTTAACCCTAAATTTCATTTTATATTGTTAAAATCGATTTTTATATTTTTATTTCAAGTTCATGAAGATAATTCTAAGACAAACGCTCTTAAAGTCTAAGGCAAAGCGATGAGTAGATACTGAAAATTTATGGGAGTTATTTTTTCACTATGGCACAGTCCGAGACGCAGGACTTGTGATCATTGTTGATAGATAGATTTGAAAACTGTTAGTGGGATTTGAAAGCTCGGTATTATATCTCTAAACGTTGCTCTCTTCTTGTCTCTTGATGATTCAAATATTTCATAGTTCCTCTGTTGTTTGTGTTAGAAGGAAATTGTATCTCTGCTTTAGGTTCATGTTCCATTTTCCAATCATTGAGATTCCCACAACTTTGTTGGCTAACGTATATCCTCCAAAATATTTTAATTATGTGTTTACATTATATCTTAAATTGAAATAGATACTTGTATCTAATTTTCTTTTTTTAGATATATACTTATGCCACGTGTCAAAATCCAATCGATTAACTTGACATGTGTCGCGATCATGTTAATTACTAACTTTGACGCATCCTACTTTATATAATAAGATACTTTATCTATATATATATATTCTAAAATTTTGACAAATTAATTCTCATTTTTTGTCATAATTAAAATCTAAATTAGGATTCGCGTATACGCATGTTTATAATAATAAAATTTTAAACCCGTTAAAATAAATATATATTTTTAAATATAAAACAAAATCGGATCACTACTGGAAAAAATATATATGAAAAATGTAAAATCGATACCTAGAAGTTATTTATTTATTTTAATTCTCATTTACTTTTAATTAAAATATTTAAAACACAGAATTTGTTGCGGGTCCTAAGCAAAATTAACCATACTTCTCATATAGTTCACACACTTTATCAAATCTTTTTCTGTTCTGCTGCGTTAAAAACTTGAGTATGAAATTCGAGTATATTAACGAACCCCCATTAACTCTCTTCAAGCAAATAAAGTCTCTCTTTCTCTTCACATTCATCTCCCGTATATGATCTATATGCTCTCTAGAGAAGTTATGCTTCTCAAGACTCACATCAAAAGCCTCTCTACATGATTATTGCTATCCTCCTCCTCATTGAGCTCATCATCCTCTAATATCATATCATTAGCATCTATAATTTCTTTTTTTTTAATTGAAATATATCTTAGTTAATCTAATTTAGATTTTTTTTTTGTTTTTGTTTTCCTTAAAATAGTATTATTATAGTAGTATTTTCCTTTTTCTTATAGGATTATTATATTTTTTATTTATAATATATTTTAATTAGTATTTTCCTTTTTCTTTTAGGATTATTATATTTTTTATTTATAATATATTTTAATCAAAACACATGTCAAAATCTTATCGATTAACTTGCCACGTGTCACAATCATGTTAATTAACAACTTTGACGCATCCAACTTTATATAATAAGAAGATAACCCATTTGTACTATTTTATTTTATACTAGAATAGGACCCGCATATATGCGGGTTTTGAATCATATATTTTACATTCGTAAAAATAAATTGAAAACAAAACCGGATAATTTATAAGAAAAAATTAATATTTCCAAATATATATATTTTAATATTCTTATATTAATTATGTTTACTTCTAATGTCTTATCTATATATATAGATATAATTATTTATTCAAAATTTTAACGAATTATTTATCCTACTTTTTCATATCTTATTATATAAAGTTTTTATATTGCGGATCCTAAGCAACATTAACTCTACTTCTCATATATTTCACACACTTTATCAACTATCTTTTCTGTTCTGCTGCGTTAAAAACTTGGATATGGAATTCGAGTCCTTCGAGTATGTTAACGATCTCCCCATTAACTCTTTTTAAGCAAATAAAGTTTCTCATTCTTTTCACATTCATCTCCCGTATATGATCTCTCTACTCTTTAGAGAAATTATGCTTCTCAAGATTCGCATCAAATGATTTTTGCTATCCTCATTCTCATTTAACTCATCATCGTCTAATGTCATATCATTAGCATCTAACTTTTTTTTTAATTGAAATATATCCTAATTAATCTAATTTACTGTATTCCCTTTGCTTAAATTGAAAGGAAACTTATTTTCCATTTTTGTTTTAAAACTAATTGGTTGAATTTTTTAACACGTGTCAAAATCTAATCGATTAACTTGACACGTGTGAATTAGCAACTTTGACGCATCCTACTTTATATAATAAGATAAGATTATATTTATCATAATTAAAATCTAGATTAGGATCCGCGTATACGCATATTTATAATAATAATATTTAAAAGTCATTTAAATATTTTTTTAAGAAAATAGTAAACAAAATCTCATCACTACTAAAAAAATATATGAAAAACACAATTTCCTTAATTTAAATGAAAAACATAAAAAAACTTATTTTCCTTTTTTTTTTAATTTTCTTATTTATCTTTTCGATTTTTTATTTTTCTTTTGGTATTGGTAATTGAAAAAGAACTTATTTTCTTTTTTATTTATTTTTAAAACTAATTTTTTGATTTTTTTTTAATATTAGTAATTGTTCATACAATTTTCTTAATTTAAATGAAAAACGTAAAAAATTTATTTTCCTTTTTCTTAATTTTCTTATTTACCTTTTAGATTTTTTTTATTTTCCTTTTTGTATTAGTAATCTAAAAAACCTTAATTTAAATTAAAAACATAAAAAAACTTATTTTCCTTTTTCTTCTTTTTCTTATTTATCTTTTCGATTTTTTTTTATTTTTCTTTTAGTATTAGTAATTGAAAAAGAACTTATTTTCTTATTTTATTTTTAAAACTATTTTTTTGATTTTCGTTTTAATAATAATTATATAATAAGATTCAATTTTCTTAATTTAAATGAAAAACATAAAAAAGCTTATTTTCCTTTTTCTTAATTTTCTTATTTACCTTTTAGATTTTTTTTATATATATATTCAAAGAAGGCAAATATATGTGTTTCATTTTGTAGTCACTCTCATATATTACATCTATAAAATTAAAAACTACTAATTTTGTTTTTACCGGTATTATCTTACAATAATACATATCAAAATTATCAACCGGTTGTAAACTTGTAGATTCAATTGCAAAACAGTTTTGGAACTCTTACTAGCTTTATCCATTCAATTAATGAAAGGGAAATTTTTTTATCATAATATTACATATGTCCGATTTGACATTGTGAACCTTCTCATGTATGTTCAACAATACGAATCTGCATTTTAAATTGTGCTTCGTAGCTAAACACACAGCAAATCATAATTCGACAAGACAAAGAAAAGGAGGAAAACCAAACCATCACTGTTTTTCAAGTCTCCTACAACCAAAATGTTTTTTTTAGCCATTATCTAACTTTTTCCATCTATCTATTTAGAACAAACCAAATTCACATATCAAACGCAAACGCTTAAGCACGTTCTCCTCTGATCCTGCGTGCCAGCTGAATGTCTTTAGGCATAATGGTGATGGCGCAGAGGTTAGTGTCCTCAAAGAGACCCACAAGATATGCTTCTGCAGCCTCCTGGAGTGCAAGCACGGCGTGGCACGCCCTGGAAACGCAGATCAGTCTGCAATCACAGAAATTAAATAAGCAAAAGGGTTATAATGATGATGGAACATGATTCGATTTAAGTGATAAAGCACAAGAGTTACAGTGATACAAACATGAAGATGTTGAAAATCCATCACATAATAGTAATACCTTGAAATCTGGAGCGATCTCACGGAATGGGAGCTTCCTGATCAGCAACTCAGTACTCTTCTGGTACTTGAGTTCGAGCCAAGGCCTCACTAAGTCTGATCAAGCTTTCAATTTGCTGTTATCACCTGAAAGAGAGCTTAAGGCATGAGACTAACCATAGCATCTTTAAGAGCCTCTACGCATAGAAAAAACACAATGAAGTTTTCCAAAAGCAAACCTTTTTGCTACTACCGGCGAACTTTCCTGCTGCTCAACATAACCTCGGGTCAACTCCTCTGCAGCTAAAACCTATAAGCTATACAACTTGCGCAATGTTAAGAAGGGAAAGAGTAACAAACCTCATGCAGCATGCTCCTCGCACTGTCAGACATTTTGTCAAACTCATCAATACAGCAGATACCTCTGTCACTAAGAACAAGAGCTCCACTCTCCAAAACCTAAACGATGTAACATTCACGTTAACAGGTCAGGGTTGAGAAGACCCTGAAAATACAAAACATTAAAACAAATTAAAAAGGTTTGAATCGAACCAACATCTATTTGAAATCTATTGTTCCAACTTTCAGATTAGAGTTTTCGTTTCCAAAACAAACAAAAAACGGTAAAGCCTAAACTAGAAGACTAACTACATGATCTAAACTAGAAGACTAACTACATGATCTAAACTAGAAGACTAATTACATGATCTAAACTAGAAGACAAACTACATGATCTAAACTAGAAGACTAACTACATGATCTAAACTAGAAGACTAACTACATGATCTAAACTAATTACATGATATAAACTAGAAGACTAACTACATGATCCAAGTTTCAGGGATTTAACGAATAATAGCACTCAGATATGATCATAAAAGTTGAAGAGCTCATGAAGGGATTTAAGCACTCAGGTATGAATATGATCCACGGATTAACGAAAATGATAAAGTTTTCTTGGAGCAGGTTTACTTGCCGTCTCTGGTTCTCCAAAAACATTCCACAACCTCAGACTGTCGTCTGCTGCTGCTGAAGCAGCCGTACAGCCGTCGGGGCTCTGTGCCATATGGAGAACTCTCGACGTATGCCCAGTGAGCTCAGCCCTTTTGACCAAAGATGGGTAATTCCAGAGAATAAGCTGATTCTCAGGAAACCCATGAGAGCTAAGCAATTCTCTTTCCTTGCTGCTCCATAACAAGGAACAAACTTGAGAGCCAGTGTCTACTGAATTCAAGCAAGCCCCTGTCTGAATGTTCCAGAACTTTATCGTCTTATCTTCTCCACCACCGCCAGTTGCAAGCAAACTTCTCTGGAAAGGACACCAAGCGAGAGCTTTAACCGCAGATGTATGTCAAGTACTGAAGAGCTCCTGCGAGTCTCCGATATGCTGTTGCATCTTCCACGGGATCTCCCGAATCGGCAGAAAGCTTTGATTTTAAATCAACCGGCGTTGCACATGGTTTACAATCCACCATTCCTGCTCGCTCTATTTTCTCCTTTGCGTATGAGGCTTGACTTAAAAACATCCCTTTCTCATTGTATTCAGCTTTAATTCCAAGAAAGTGATGGATTTTTCCCAAATCTGTCATCCGAAATTCATCTTTAAGTGCTGCGATAATTTTCTGCAAAAGATCTGTGGATGAAGCCGTTAATAAAATATTGTCAACGTAGAGCAGAATATAGGCGATTTGGCTTCCTTTCCTGAGAACAAACAAGGAAACATCCGCTTTACTTCTGACAAAGCCAAGGTTAGTGATGAATTTCGCAAATCTGGAATTCCAAGCCCTCGGTGCTTGTTTTAAGCCGTATATCGCTTTCTGCAGTTTACAGACATGATTCGGGAAGTTTTTGTCAACAAATCCAGGAGGTTGGTGCATATACACCGTTTCTTCAAGATCTCCTTGTAGAAAGGCGTTCTTAACATCTAATTGATGAATAGGCCAGTTAGCAGCAACACCGATATTGAGAACTGTACGGATCGTTGCCGACTTTGACAACTGGACTGAACGTCTCTGTGAAGTCAATTCCAGCTTCTTGAGATTTTCCATTTGCGACCAATCTCGCTTTGTGACGTAATAAAACTCCATCTGCATCATATTTATGTTTGAACAGCCACATGGATCTAACGATATTGACCTTTGGAGGTCTTGGTACAAGATTCCATGTCTTAGTCTTAAGCATAGCATCAATTTCATCTGTCATCGCTTGAATATGATTTTTGGGAAGAGGTGATTTTGTTGTGGTGAGGAGAGTGAAAATCTGTTTTGGTTTACGAATGCCATCTTTTGCCCGTGTCGTCATTGTGTGACGAGGTTGTATTGGAGCAGCAGCTGGCGGCTGGGGTTCGATTGTTGGAACAGAAGGGAGAGAATGAGTGTTTAGCACAGGAGTGTTTAGCACAGGAGCAGATAACGGAGCTTGAAGGATCGACTGGAATTGTGGAGAAGGATCAATATTCTCGAGAAAATGGTAAGGGATTTCTCGATTTTGGTATTTTTCAGCTGCTGGGAATTTATCTTCATCAAAGTGGACATGTCTAGATATAATGATCTTATTTGTTTTGAGATCAAGACACCTATAGCCACGGTGTTGTGAAGGATAACCAAGAAATAAGCAAGGTGTTGATCTGGGTGAGAGTTTGTGAAGATTAGAGTGATTTAAGTTTGGGAAGCATAAACACCCGAAAACCCTCAAGTGATCATAAGTGGGGCGTTTGTTGAAAAGAAGAGTGAAGGGAATTTGATTTTGGATAGTGGAAGAAGGGAGAATATTCAAGAGGTGGACAGCGACATGGAGAGCTTCGACCCAATAACAAGGCGAGAGTTGAGCTTGAAAGAGGAGAGCTCTAATTGCATTGTTAATGGTTCGGATCATACGTTCAGATTTGCCATTTTGCTGAGAGGTGTGAGGGCAAGAGAAACGAACCTTAATTCCATGTGTATCGAAATAATTGTGGAATTGAAGGTTGTTAAATTCTCCTCCATTGTCGCATTGAAAGGATTTTATTTGAGCGTCAAATTGATTTTTGACGTAAGCTGTGAAATGAAGGAATTTGGAGAAGACGTCACTTTTACGACGGATTGGATACACCCAGAGAAATTGAGAAAAATGGTCAAGGAATAACACATAGTATCGAATCCCACTGATACTTGGAATTGGAGAGCACCAAACATCAGAGTGGACAATTTCGAATGGTTTGGTGATCTCAGTTTGTGAAGACATGAAAGGAATTTTTATTTGCTTTCCCAACAGGCAAGGTGGACAAGATGAAGGTAATTTGTCCTTATTGCAAAGAATTGAATTTGAAGAAATAATGGAATTGAGAGCAGCTTTATTAGTGTGGCCTAGTCTCTTGTGCCAAAGCGCTGGAGAGGAGGCTAAAAGAGCTGTTCATGTTGAAGATGGTGATTTATTGAGAGAAGCAGGAAGAGGATAGAGATCACCAGAACTTTCACATCGAAGCAGAAGATGTCGAGTCTGAAGATCTTTAATAGAAAAACCATATGGATCAAATTCAATCGAACACCAATTATCTGTTGTAAATTTACGAACAGAGATCAAGTTTTTCACAATTTGAGGAGCGACAAGGATATTATTAAGGGAAAGAGAACGAGAATTGGTTTGAAGTGAAGAAGAGTCAATGGAAGTGACTGGAATCTTGGACCCATTACCAACGATGACAGAATGCTTGATATTATGATTAAGATTAGAGTGGATTGTACCTGCATTGGCCGAGAGATGAGCAGTAGCACCTGAATCCATGTACCAATCGGCAGCACTCGGGTCAGGTAACGGCTTGGTCGTGTACGCCTGTGTGAAGTCTAACGTTGGCTGAATTTTTGTCATGTGGGCTTGCTGAGGCGGATTGATGAATGGACGGGAGTGAGGTGGCCCACAGTATGTTCCCATCTGAGAATAGGGATTCCAGTTCCCATTAGAAGTTAGGTGGAGCAGCCATTTGAAGGGATAGAGAAAAATAACGAGAGAAGAAGGAGAGAAGAGAAAGGAGGAAGAGAAAAAAAATTAAAAGGTTCAGGAGCTAGATTGCTCTGATACCATGAAAGTTGATGAATTCACCTTGAGAGGATCGTTGTATTTACTAGGCTATATAAAGCCAAAGTGGTTACACAAAATCAGTGATACAAGTAAAGATATTAACAAGATATCCTAAATAATCGTAACAGAATATCTCTATATTCTTTCAGTCAGGATATGGTCGTTCCACGCCCATGATCCTACTCTCACCCCGTGGCAACCTTCCAGCGTTCTAACCAGAACGTTGGCTACAGAATCCCAAAGCTGCAGTTCTAACCAGAACGTTGGCTACAGAATCCCAAAGCTGCAGTTCTAACCAGAACGTTGGCTACAGAATCCCAAAGCTGCACTTCCCCTTGGGTGAGCCCAACCGCGACGTGACGACCATCAGGCGCCCAGTTCACACTCGTGATGGGTCCTTTCTCTTCGTCAACGGTCTCAAGCTCAGATACAGAGCCAGTGGAAGCATCCCGGAGCCAAACAGTGCCTCCCAACGCTATGGCTAAAACATTAGCACTGCCCCAATCGAGCAAATTCAGGTTGAAGTCATCGCCAATGTCTTCAGCTGCCAAAGCCCTATCTGCAGTGAGAGGGATGCGTCTGCGAGGCTTCGAGGGTTTGAAAGAATCAAACCGATGATCCCTAAAACAAGCACCGATGATCCCTAAAACAAGCATAGGGATGATCCCTAGAAGAAGCTTCAGGCTTGTTCCTGAAGGCCAGAATGCGCGTGCTGTTCAGACCCAACACCTCCGCCAATTGCCTCTTGTAGGCTTCTCTCGACGGTGATGAACACTCTTCTTCTCCGACCTTTCTCCCTCCTTCCATAATCTGGAAATGAGCGAAATTGTAATTCATCGCCGACCTAAAGGGATGAACCGGTCGAATTGACCCGAACGCTTACTAACATTCATCGTCTCCCGAGGGTTTCGAAAATAGAAAGATTGAATTGAGGAACTGAGGAAAATGGAAAGAACGAAATGAGGATATAAGAAAAATATCAAAATCAGCGAATTGTGGAAAATTAACAAAAAGAGAGAGCGAATTGAGCAAATTAGGATCGCGAATTTAGGGTTTAAACTCTTCTTATCAATGATTAAAAATATCGAAAAGCTCTTGAGAAAATGAGAAAAGAGGTCGAGAGCGAATTGGGAAAGAGGCGGCGAATTAGGGTTTTAAATTAAGAGGAAAAGGAAATAAGGAAAACGAAAATTTCCTTTTTTTTTTGCGCAAAAGAAAATAACTTAATCCTGTTATGATAATGATGAGTCATTCATCAATTGTCGTTATACATATTCACCGACTTTATCATAGTAACATACGTGTCACATAATTAAGTACGTTATTACACTATATAAAGGGATCAATCCCTATTGTAATTCAGAGATGAAGAAGTTGATAACACTTTCTCTCCTCTTCGTCCCACTACTTATTCTCTCTCTCTCTCAATTAACATACATACGAATATATGTTATAAGTCATATACATATATCTCACTTGTTATATAGTTTATAACACGTTATCAGCACGAACGTCTCTTGATCTATCTGTATACCAAATATGTCTATATACCAGTAAGGTAAAATTTATTTATATTTATATTATTTTAAATTTTATTATTTACGGGAAGATAGGCTCTGCCTTCTCCGTTTTTTTGTTATGCCGGGATGGTAAGCTCTGCCTCCTCCGAGCCGATCGTTATGATAGGCGCTGCCTTCACGATCGAAAAAATGATCACATGGTAGACAATGTCTTCTCGGATCATATTTGTGGAGTGGGAGATTAAAATCTCCATCTTTATTTATTTATTTATTTATTGAGTGGTAATTAAAATCCCCATCTTTGTTCATTTATTATGAAAGGCTCTCTCCTCATATAGATTTAATTATTGTCTTTTATTATGCTGTTACTCTGCCCAAATTTTTATAAATAAATTTTTCATTAAATTAAATGGATTAAGTCTTGTTATTCAGAAATAATGTCAAATATGGCAAAGCTCGAGATCGCCGCCCTTGACTTGTGTGGAAATAATTATATGGCTTGGGCGGTAGGTGCAAAGTTGCATTTAAAGAGAAATGATCTCTTGAGCACTATCGATAAGTCGAAAACGACATCGGATGAGATTAAAGTAAAAGTCATGATATTTTTACGCCACCACATCTATGATGGTTTATAAGAGGAATCCATCACGAGTCAAGATCCTAAAGATCTTGGAAAATGAATGGTTGAGTCTCCAGGTGAGAGAATTCACCCAAAGCTCGGAGTTGAAATAAATCCTCCTGGTAGCTTAACAGTATAATGAATTCGTGATGATGAACCATCCGTCTCGTCCAACTGGGTTAACTCCATTCCTACGAGAGAATGTTGAGTTATCCACTTAAAGTAAGTGTGATGGACGAATCCAATAAAAAAAAGGGATGATGGTTAAGACGTAAAAAGGCAAGGTGAAAGTGCTTTCTACAGATGCGGCATGTAAGATTATTGGGTACACACGTGTCGTACGCCAAAACATTTAGCCGATCTGTATGCCAAATCACAAAAGACCAAATGAAAAGGATGCAGAGACCAACTTCATCTGGGATGAAGCTGGGACTTCCTTTAATGGCTTAAGTGATGATACCCATCCTGAATTCTTTGTTGATCCCGAAGAATCAACAAAATCAAAGAAACTTAAGTCGATAATTGTGTCTTTGTAAAGAAGATTTGAATAACAAAACTCAATCTGGTTTATAGTATATATGGTAAACAAAGTATATGATAAAGTTTTGCTTATTAAAATGTTTTTGAAGTAATATATTAAATTTTATTATAAGTCAATGTTTTCGATCTCTTATAACTATTGTGACCCAGAAGATGTCACAAATTTGAGATTCAGGAAGAAGATACATAATATTTTAAAAATAAAAAACGTTTCTCCTGACTCAATAAAGGGCTCCGCCAGAAGCGTGCGTACCATATCTGGTAATGCAAATATTATATTGGGCTCTAAAAAGCCTATTTGTCAAGGGGAATAAAGTTTGAAGTATACGATATACAATATCTCCCCAGATCTATGAGAGACCATGAGTAAAAATGACATTAAATATATTTGCATTACACAGAAAAGAAAATATGGATTTGAATTATCTTCCGAATTATATTGCACAAAGATAACCATGGTTGAATCACATGTTGCGGTAAACCAGAAGTTTACCAGCACTTTTAGAGGGTGGCATGAAAGGTTAGGCCACCCTGGTTCAATCATGATGAGAAAGACTGTGCAAAATTAGAGTGGCCACCCATTGAAAAACCAGAAGATTTTTCAATCGGGGGAGTTTTTATGTGAGACAAGTTCTAAANGGTTAACTCCATTCCTACGAGAGAATGTTGAGTTATCCACTTAAAGTAAGTGTGATGGACGAATCCAATAAAAAAAAGGGATGATGGTTAAGACGTAAAAAGGCAAGGTGAAAGTGCTTTCTACAGATGCGGCATGTAAGATTATTGGGTACACACGTGTCGTACGCCAAAACATTTAGCCGATCTGTATGCCAAATCACAAAAGACCAAATGAAAAGGATGCAGAGACCAACTTCATCTGGGATGAAGCTGGGACTTCCTTTAATGGCTTAAGTGATGATACCCATCCTGAATTCTTTGTTGATCCCGAAGAATCAACAAAATCAAAGAAACTTAAGTCGATAATTGTGTCTTTGTAAAGAAGATTTGAATAACAAAACTCAATCTGGTTTATAGTATATATGGTAAACAAAGTATATGATAAAGTTTTGCTTATTAAAATGTTTTTGAAGTAATATATTAAATTTTATTATAAGTCAATGTTTTCGATCTCTTATAACTATTGTGACCCAGAAGATGTCACAAATTTGAGATTCAGGAAGAAGATACATAATATTTTAAAAATAAAAAACGTTTCTCCTGACTCAATAAAGGGCTCCGCCAGAAGCGTGCGTACCATATCTGGTAATGCAAATATTATATTGGGCTCTAAAAAGCCTATTTGTCAAGGGGAATAAAGTTTGAAGTATACGATATACAATATCTCCCCAGATCTATGAGAGACCATGAGTAAAAATGACATTAAATATATTTGCATTACACAGAAAAGAAAATATGGATTTGAATTATCTTCCGAATTATATTGCACAAAGATAACCATGGTTGAATCACATGTTGCGGTAAACCAGAAGTTTACCAGCACTTTTAGAGGGTGGCATGAAAGGTTAGGCCACCCTGGTTCAATCATGATGAGAAAGACTGTGCAAAATTAGAGTGGCCACCCATTGAAAAACCAGAAGATTTTTCAATCGGGGGAGTTTTTATGTGAGACAAGTTCTAAAGAAAAACTCATAAAAAGGCCCTCGCCAGAAAAAAAATTGGGAATGAATATCTTGTATTTCTAGAAAGAATACATGATAATATATGTGGATCAATCCATCCACCGTGCGAGCCATTTTATTATATCGACTACATGGTCATATGTGTGTCTATTGACAACACAAAATACGGTTTTCGCAAATCATTACCCAAATAATCAGAGAATCACACAAAATAAATATCCTGAAGATATTTATGAAAGGTTTCAGAAGAACCGCATGATAATGTTCGTCCAGAAGACGAATGTGATCTGTTTTATATTATTTTTTTATTAAAAAAAATTTATAATCTTTTTAATTTTATAAATTATCGGTTATGCCTTCTAAATTGTTTTTATGAATTGCTTAAATGTTTTGATATAATTTATAAATATGTGAGTTCTAGAAGAACTACATACTAATGAATGGGAAGTTTAGAAGAGCAAAATACTTTAGAAGAGTTAAAGGCTCTAGAAGAGCGAAAGGCTCCAGAAAAGTAAAATGCTCTAAATGAAATAAAAGCTCCAGAAGAGCGAAAATTCTCAGAAATCAAAACGCTCCAATAGAGCGAGTGCTCCAGAAGAGCATATCATGGAGACATGCATAAAGATGGCAAAAGTTATATCTGATAGTAAACCTGAAGTTTACTAATATATAGCCATCTTGGTCCAGTAATGATATCAAATATTATGTGAAAAACCATAAGTGTTTTCACATTTACCATGTCTTCAAGAAAATAAAATGAAAATGAGACCATCATGAGAGATCAATCACCATATTTGGTTGAACGAGTTCATTATATACGATGGTTTGATTTCTTTAAGCAGACCCCAAATCATTCCACATCAAAAGGATTTGAGGCATAATACTTGACCCAAGATGGGTGATTAGATGTGTTATTGGTCCTAATGTGGAATTTAATTCGAGATGGATGAACATGAAATATCATCATCTCGAGGGGGAGAATTAAAAGAATCCCAATAAGTGGAACATCCTGAAGATTATGTTCACACTCAAAATGAACTTTGGCAAAATATTATCTCCATGATCGGATATAAAACATGCAGTCGGGCATGTAGTAATGAGATACAATCCCAGAAGGATTAAAAATCTCAGAAGGAAATATATAGTAGAGATGAATCTCTATGAAAGTAAATTAAGCCATCAATGAGAGATGGGCTTATTATAAGATTTGCAAAGAATAAATTTCTCATGGAAATTTGTTGAACAATTTGTATCCTTGAACAGGTTAATGTGAACCTGAAGTTCAAAATTTCAAAGGATCATTGTTCAAAACAAAATGCAAATCAAATGCAAGAAGCATTTATAAACGGTTGCTGGATGAGATTTCTTGAAATGAATTATCATGAAAGTTATGGATCCTCGCAGATTTTGAACCTGAAGTTCAAAAGATAATTCATTCACAGAATGCCTTAGATTGACTGCCAGACATGTGTAAATCTCATATTCCAGCTGATAATGCTCCAATGAGAATATGTGTCCCTGAAGGACGGTTTATTAATAGTAAGTCTATGGCACGTCAGAAACGTGATAGACTACTTTGGTTCCAAAGATTATAAATCCTCGAAAAGAAAAGGAGCATATATATGATTTTTTGAAAAGAGGATGAATCTCCAGAAGAGACCGTTGACATGGTTAATAATATAATCAGGTACCTAAATGTTATCAATGATATTGATAAAGAGATCTCGGTTAACCATGTCATTACGGAAAAAGATGGAACCAAAGACAAAAATGTCGACAAGAAATAAGATAGCGCGCGATATGATTAACAAAAATGAGGATCATGAATATACCTCTGTGAATGAGAGTAGAAAGAAAAAGTATTGGCCAAAGAGTGAAAGAGACACTCAAGTCTATATTAAACTCGTTAGAAAAACGAGAAATTTTTGGACCAGCAGTCCAAGCATCAAAAGAGTAAATATTTTTCCAGAAAAATGAATGAGGAAAATGACCATACGATATGTAAAGCGGCTTGCTTCACAAGGTCATTGGAAAAATATGATAGTATGATTGAAGCAATTTGATATGTCTGGCAGTCCATGAATGACTTGAGTTTTGTCTCAAAGACATAATCCCTGGAGGATTAATGATATCGAAATTATATTTCCGGGAAGACTATTTGATCAAATCAAAGAATGATTGATCATCATAACTCCTGAAGAGTTATTAAAAGCCGTATAATATTTTGGAATTAAAGACTTTGGAAAGACAACATTATCCTCAGTTATTCCAAAATTAAAACATCTAATGAATGAGATGTTATCTTGAAATTTTCTGGAAGGATATTACTTTAAAGCATTTGTAAATAAAATGCTAATTGTTTATAAAGTATCTTATATGAGCCATATCGACGAGCTTATATATCTTGCAAATTTTACTTGACCAGTATAGCTTTTGCTACTATTATACTTGCAAGATTCAGTTCATCTCCTACTTACATACATTGGAACGGAATAAAGCATATATTCCGTTGTCTCAAAGGTATGATTGTTTTGGCTATTATTATTCTTGAAATCCCGAGATTGGTCTGGTTAGTTTTGCAGATTCAAGATATGTATCAGATCCGCATAAGGTTCGATCGCAAATTGGATATGTTTTCACATTTGGTGGAATTGCGATTTTTTGGCGACCCCAGAAGCATACTTTGGTCGCCACATCTTCAAATTATGCGGAGATTATTGCGCTTCATGAAACATGCAGAGAAGGTTGTCTCCCAACTCAAAAGGATTTATATGATCTGGAGATGATGTTTCCAGGGGGAGAAACATGATGATATGCGTGGCTGCACTCTTTTTCCCTGGTCATGGTTTTTGTCCCACTAGATTTTTCCAAGACGTGGTTTTTAACAAGGCAGCAAAGAACACGCCAAAATTGACTTCCAAAAGAGAATGTTATATTTCTAATGATGAAGAAGATGAGATCCATCATTTGCAGGGGGAGTTTGCTATTGCTGTACTCTTTTCCTTTGCCATGATTTTTGTTTCACTGTGTTTTTCTATGGAAAGGTTTTTAACGAGGTAGCGCGCAACTTCACATTGATGGATACTCAAGGGGGAACATTACTGCACTTTTTTTTCTTTGTCATGGTTTTGACCAATTGGATTTTTCCATGATAAAGTTTTTAACGAGACAGTACGTAATACGGTATTGATGATGAATCATGGAGGAGTGTTATCATAATGATGAGTCATTCATCAATTGTCGTTATACATATTCACCGACTTTATCATAGTAACATACGTGTCACATAATTAAGTATGTTATTACACTATATAAAGGGATCAATCCCTATTGTAATTCAGAGATGAAGAAGTTAATAACACTTTCTCTCCTCTTCGTCCCACTACTTATTCTCTCTCTCTCAATTAACATATGTATACGAATATATGTTATAAGTCATATACATATATCTCACTTGTTATATAGTTTATAACAAATCCATCGTTTCCTTTTTTTTTCTTTTTTCTTAATCCATCGTTTCTTTTTTTTCTTTTTCTTAATTTTATTGTATTTAATGATATAATTATTTTGATAATTAAAAAATATATAAATTTTAGAAAAAAATCTAATAATTTTTATTGGGTAATTCTCAAATATACCACACAATCAAAATTTTTAGAAAAAAATATCACACACGCTTAAAAATGGCCAACCTTAACATTTTTAATGGTGATTAGCCGATTTTGCCCCTGCATCCTAAAAAAAAAATCACTCACTCTCTCGCGACGGCGACGACGACAACAAAAACCCTAATTTCCCGACGAACGTCTTCGTCGAACATCTCCGACGACGAATATCTCCGCCGACGACGGTGGCAGCGGCATCTATCAGTTAGGTAACTACATTTATGCGACTATGTGTTCTACATCCCATCAAATAGGTACGATTGAAGAATCGATAAACAGTTATCTCTATCGGGATGTAAAATCGACTTTAAAAATTGATGTTTTTGTAGGATTTTTGATCGGGTTTACTTCCTATTGTAGAGTTTTAACATAGATTTTGTATACTTAAACTTCAGTTTCAACTTCGATAGAAGAATTTTCAATTTTGGGTTTTCGGTAATTTCTCAACAACAATGAGTTCTCCTTTTAAAAAATGGTGATTTTAGTTACAGATTGTTGCCTTAGCCTGTGACTTTAGAATCATTTTGTCGATGTTGCTCTAATTGATTTTGTTTTCAGTAGCATTACTTTCGATTTCCTTGAACTATTGCTAATCATTTTGAATCATTTGGGGAACGTTTTGGAACATGGACTTTCTTTCGATGCATCTTTGAGTTGAAAACTCTATAAAGTTTGATATTTGGAAGGCATGTCAGAATAGCAAATTTTACCGAACTCATAAAAATCCCAAAGCTGCACTTCCCCTTGGGTGAGCCCAACCGCGACGTGACGACCATCAGGCGCCCAGTTCACACTCGTGACATGTCCTTTCTCTTCGTAACGGTCTCAAGCTCAGATACAGAGCCAGTGGAAGCATCTCGGAGCCAAACAGTGTCTCCCAACGCTATGGCTAAAACATTAGCACTGCCCCAATCGAGCAAATTCAGGTTAAAGTCATCGCCAATGTCTTCAGCTGCCAAAGCCGTCTCTGCAGTGAGAGGGATGCGTCTGCGAGGCTTCGGGGGTTTGAAAGAATCAAACCGATGATCCCTAAAACAAGAATAGGGGTGATCCCCAGAAGAAGCTTCAGGCTTGTTCTTGAAGGCCAGAATGCGTGTGCGGTTCAGACCCAACACCTCCGCCAATTGCCTCTTTTAGGCTTCTCTCGACGGTGATGAACACTCTTCTTCTTCGACCTTTCTCCCTCCTTCCATAATCTGGAAATGAGCGAAATCGTGATTCATCGCGGATCTAAAGGGAATGAACCTGTCGAATTGAGTACTACGATTCATCATCATCTCCCGAGTTTCGAAAAGAGAGAGCGAATTGGGGAAATCAACGAAAAGAGAAAATTAGGATCGCGAATTTAGGGTTTAAAATGAATTTAGGAAGATCGAAGAGAGCGAATTGTGGAAAGTTAACGAAAAGAGAAAGAGCGAATCAAGCGAATTGAGAAATTTAGGATCGCGAGTTTGGGGTTTAAAACTCGCGAATCGGAGAAGAAGTGTTAAATAAATTATGATTATTCATCCCACCGCCTAAACTCAACCGACTTACTACCGTTCTGGATTGCTTCCCTTTAGATCCGCGATGGAAACATGGATTTCCTATTTTGGAGGATCAAAGAAAGTGAGCTTCCCGCTCCTCAAAGGGACATTTTCCCGCGGATCCTTTGGTTTATTTGGAAGGCAATGAATGATAAAGTCTTCAATGGGAAAACCGTATCACCTTTGGATACCATGCAACATGCTACTATAGAAGCAGAAAGTTGGCGGAAAGCAAACGAAAAGGAGATAGACGAGGAGAAAGAGGAAAGGCAAGACGCAGAAGTCCCCGATGAACCCGAGGAGCTGCTTGTGATCCCCCCGAATCCCGACTTGTCAGATTGATGCCTCTTGGATCGATCATGGACCTGTTAGTGGACTTGGGTGGTATCTGATAGACACAAGGGGACACACCACCACCGGACAACAAGGATGCAGAAGAAGCCTGTCAGCTCTACATGCGGAGATGGACGGGCTAATTTGGACAATGACATGCTTGAGAGATAGAGGCTTACAAAGAGTTTGTATCGAGACATATTGCTCCAACTTGATTCAGATGATCAAGGAACCCGTGGACTGGCCAGCGTTTGGATCAGAGTTAGATTATTTGTGTTCTCTTAGGAATTCTTTCGTGGAATGTCTTGTACGTTTTATCCCTCGCAGCAAAAATATATGTGCCGATATCCTTGCTAAAAGGGCGAGAGCACGAGAAACTATCTTTTCCCATGTAAGTCACACTCGGTTAAGAGAGACGAGATCTACCGATCCCGAATCTATTAACCCAAATTGATTTAATATATGGACGTTTGTTGACCAAAAAAAACTCAACCGACTTAATATAGTCGGTAACTAATATTTTATGTTTTCTCTTACACTATAAATAACATTGTAATGTGACGAAGTAAGATATATGAAGAAGTGAATAACATTTTACTCTCTCTCTTTCAATTATCCCACAAACACAAATAATATTATATTAATATAATATTAGATTTGGTATCCGCGCCGCACGGATTTAATTTCTTTAAAAATTAAATTATTTAATTTATAAAATATGATATAAAAAATGAAATTTAAAATATATTGTTTTATGATTATATGAATTATAGATTGTTTTTATGTATTATGAGGATTGAAATTAAATTTGGTAAATACGAAAATGTGAAGTTGAAAATACAACCGTATAAGTTACATGTTAATGACGCGAGTTTTTATTAAAAATATTATATGTTATTGATCTTATATGAAATTTATGTTGTCAATGTTGTATTGAGTTTTTAGCTATTAAATTTTAAAATTTTGAGTAACTATTTGTAATTGTTTTTTAACCGAACGCTTACTAACATTCATCATCGTCTCCCGAGTCGAATTGAACGAATTGAGAACGATCGAATTAAGGAATTACGATTTTTAAAAAGAACGATTGAATTGAACGAATTGAGAAAATGAGAAAATGAGAAAATGAGAAAATGATCGAATTAGGGAATTAGGGTTTTAAAAGCGAATTCAGAAAACGAAAATAGAAAGAGGGAATTGAGAAAATGAGAAAAGATCGAAATGAGTGATTTGAAAGAGCATATTAGGGTTTCTCATTTTAAAACAAGAGGAAAAGGAAATTTTAATTTCAAAGCCAGATTTCTACAAGGAGACAAACTCGTGGATCATGGGTTACTCCTTCACCAGGTTGGACTAAATGCAACTATGATGCCTCGAATCATACTGGAAATCGAAGTTCAGGATTAGGATGGATTTTGAGAAATAGTCATGGTATGTTCTTAGAAGGAGGGATGGGCAAGTTCGAAGGCCGTTTTACTTCAGAGGAGGCTGAATGTTCGGCACTAATATGGGCAATGAAATCATGCTGGGCTTTAGGATATACAAAAATAGTGTTTGAAGGAGATAATGTCAATGTGGTTCGACTTCTTAACGGCGAAACATCTAATCTAAAACTCCAGCATTATATTAACACAATAAGAGGTTGGGAAGCAATGTTCACGGGTCTAACATTTGTCCACCGGCAGCGAACTTCAAATCAGTGTGCAAAGAAAGGAGCGACATCAAGACATCCATAGAGTTTATATCATAATTGTCCAAATTTTCTTCGGAATCTTGTATCAAACGATTGTAACATTTCATAAATAATAAAGATCAGAGACGACAAAAAAAAAAAAAGGAAATAAGAAAAAAAAAAATTTCCTTTTCCTAAATTTTTTTTTTTCCTTTTTGTCCTTTTTGTTGATTTTTTTTAATAGATAAAAAGGAAAAGTAAAAGAAAAAAAGGAAATTTTCCTTTTTGGTTTAGTTCAACCATTTTGATGGGAGATTAAATTAATTATAAATCCCTAATCCATCGTTTTCTTTTATTTTTTCTCAATTTTATTGTGTTTAACGATTTAGTTATTTTGATAATAAAAAAAATCTAGGGTTTAGAAAAAATTTAATGATTTTTTTTTCCTATTCTTTTTTTTCCTCTTCTCAATTTTCTTTTTTTTTTGTTTTTCATTTTTTGATTTTCTTTCTTAGTAGATAAACCTAAACTGAAAAAAAGAAAGGAGAAAACAAAATCCCTAAACTGAAAGAGGGAAAAAGAAATAGAAAAAAGGAAAAAAAATAGTATTTTTTGTCATCTAATGTTATAATATGTATTCTAAATAGTGGTTGCAAAAATCAAAAAGCCGATTACATAATCGACAGAAATTTTTTTTGGTAAAACTGTAATCTTAGCCAAAAAAGATGAACCAACGGAGAACTAATAAACCGACAGGCTACACTTTCAAAGACACAACCCTAAATCGGTCAAATTGGAAAATGTTATATTTCAATCGTGATTTAGGGTTTTGATTTATGAAGAATAGAAAGAGAGAATGAAACAACAATCGAATTCAATTTCGAATTAGGGTTTCAATTTGTGGAGATGAGAAATATCGAATGGAACAATAATCGATTTCAATTGCTAATTAGGGTTTCAATTTATGGAGAAGAGAAAAGTAAATGGATTGGACGAAAGAAAAAAGATCTATTTGCCTCCATAGTGGACAGGATAAAGCAGAAAGCAGTTAGCTGGTCTTCAAAACTGTTATCTGGGGCAGGAAAAATGGTTATGCTAAAAAGTGTCTTATCCGCGATCCCAACATATGCTATGTCTTGTTTCATCTTACCTCAATCCCTCTGCAAGCGAATTCAATCGGCTTTAACACGATTCTGGTGGGACTCTGACCCGGAAAAGCGTGGAATGAGCTGGATTGCTTGGGAGAAAATGACCAACACTAAAGGTACTGGAGGATTGGGATTCAAAGATATTGCAAACTTCAACGTTGCCCTCCTGGCAAAACTAAGTTGGTGGCTGCATAAATTCCCAAACTCTCTGTTGGCTAGAATCTTGTATGGCAAATACTGTTTAGATTCCTCGTTCCTGGAATGCTCACCACCAAAGACTTGCTCCCATGGATGGACAAGCATTTGCTGGAAGGGATCTGCTGGTAAAGAATTTAGGATGGGCAGTCGGGGATGGTAAGAGTATTTTGGTCTGGAATTCCCCCTGGTTATCCCTGAAAGAGCAGAGAAGACCTATTGGACCACCTTCTGATGGTACAAAGGACTTGTTAGTTGCTGACCTGCTGGAAGAAACAACAAAAGAGTGGAATATGGAAAAAATAAACCTGGTGGTTCCGGACTTCGCAGATGATATTCGAGCTCTAAACCCAAGCCTCCTTGGCAATCCGGATCTACTCAGATGGTTGGGTCACCCCTCTGGAGAATACACGACTAAGTCAGGTTATTTCTTAGCCATGGAACACTTGAACCGTGAAAACCAGCGAAGATACCCACCTATTTCAGATTGGAAAGAACAAGTTTGGAATCTAAGCACATCACCAAAGATTAAAATGTTCTTATGGAAAACTCTTCATGGAGCTTTACCGGTGGGTGAGCAGTTGGCTGTAAGAGGAATCCAAATAGACTCAAAGTGTTGCAGATGTGGCGAGCCGGAAACAATCCTCCACCTTCTGTTCCACTGTCATTTTGCCCATTCGGTTTGGGAACTGGCCCCCTTTTCCAATAGTTTTGATGCAACGTCGGTGATAAATCCAATCACCGGGTTGGCTATGGTAAGAAATTTGACCCCTCTTCCGCCGATTGGAATTGAAAGAGGAACTCTCTCCTCCTGGATTTGCTGGACCTTATGGACAACAAGGAATCAGAAAATTTTCAACAATCGAATATATTCTGCACAAGAAACGGTTCTAAAAGCACTGCAGGAAGCAAGGGAATGGAAATTGGCACAATTACCTGCGGATCGCACACCCTCATTCATTACTTGGAGTGTATCGAGGTCAGGACAAGAGGATTTATTGGATTCGATTCTTGGATTCTCAGATGCGGCATGGCTGGCGAACACCAGATCTGCAGGTCTTGGATGGTGCTTCTGTAATCAATCGGGGGAATCGATCACTGCATCCGCCTCCAAACCGCAGGTGGGATCGGCGCTTGTAGCAGAAGCTTTAGTAATGCTTAAGATGATTCTTGATGCTGCGTCGAGACAATTTCGGAAGGTGGTTTTACATTCAGATTCATCTCAACTCATTATTGCTATTAACTCTCGAGCACCGATCTTAGAAATTCAAAGCATCCTAAATGATGTCTTTACTGCGTGCAACCACTTTTCTAGCATTAGTTTCAATTATATCCCGCGTGTGGATAATTCGGTGGCTGATTTATTAGCCAAACAAGTTCTCAGAAGCTTATCTGTATTAAACCTTTAATTTTAATTGAAGGAATCGTTGAACAAAAAAAAAGAGAAAAGTAAATAGAACGAAAAAAACGTAAATTTCATTTTCTTAGTTTTGGTTTTGGAGTTTTAAATTTCCTTTTTTCTTTTTTTTTGGGTGACAACAAATAAATTATTGTTTTTAATAAGTTCTGGAAAAAAGAAAATTTCCTTTTTTTATTGTTAGCCAACAATTTTTTCTCATCTGATGTTATTATATATATTCTAAATAGCACATGCAGAAATCAAAAAAAGAATTCCTTTTTTTCATTTTTTCATTTTTTCCTTTTTCTAGATATCTTTTTTTAATAGATAAAAAGGAAAAATGAAAATTTCCTTTTTGGTTGAGTTCAACCTTTTTGGTGGGAGATTTTATTAAGGGAAATTACTTAGATTAGCACTAATATATATGTTTATTAGTAGAATAATACCTATTAAAAAAAATTTAATAGAGTAACACATATTTTTTGTCAAAAGACATTACACCCAATGATGTTTCCATTAATTACACTCATGTCATGTAGATGGGAAAATTACTTGGATTAACCTTACTATTATATGATATTACTAGAATACATTTGTAGGAAGCGGAATTCACTAAACTAACCTTACAAAATTGGCTAAAGACATATAACCCCAAAATAGAAATTATATAACGAAATTGCCATTAGATTAAATAATTTTTTTTTAACTAATAAAAGTATAAAACTCTCTGAAATCATTGCACCAAATAAAAAAATCATTGTCTGTCGAAAAAAAAACATTGTCTATCTCGCTCGCCCTAGCCGCCGCAACTTGAAGAAAATCTCGGATCTTCTTCTTAAGCCTCTCTGGTTCCCGGGTCTCCTTGCCAGTATTAGTAATGAGTTTAACTCACACCTAACAGCTAGCTCTAGAGTGGAGGGTTGACACATACTATATATATTGTCCACAAATCTCCCAAACTTCCAATGTGGGACAATTCCAACACAGCCCGTCACGCTCAGGACTGGACATCTGAAGCGTGAAGTTTGTGGGACTGAACAACCACGGGTGCAGGCCACAATTGAGAAGTTGGGTATAACCTAGGCTCTGATACCATATTAGTAATGAGTCTAACTCACACCAAAAATCTAGCTTTATAGTGGAGGGTTGCCACATACTATATATATTGTCCACAAATCTCCCAAACTTTCAATGTGGGACAATTCCAACAGCCAGAGCCGTGAAAGGGTCGTAAGATAGTCTGTTTGCTTATGTGTTCTCCAATTCCAGGTTTTCCAGTGGAGATCTTGGCTATGGCTTTGTAGTTGGGATGCTTTGCTCTCCTCCTCCTTCGCTTCTTCGTTGGACGGAGGTCCATGCGTGTGGTTTGGATGGTTTGTGCTCTCGTCTGATCCACTATACCCGGTTGGGCTCGCCGGCGGTGTAATCATCAAGGTCCGGAATTATTTTTCCCTGTTATCACGCGGCCTCTTCTTCTCCTTGGCGTTGCTCGTGTGTAGTCTGGTTTGGATCTGAATTTATTTTGCTTGATCTCTCTTAAGTTTTTTTCAGTTAATTTTTGAAATGTCGAATCTCTTACTTCACCTTTGAATTTCATCGTTTGTTCATGCTGGAGAAAGTTATATGTGCTTAAAATTAAATTTAGATCAGTGATTCTTATGCCTTTGTGACCTTTTTCGCAACAGCAAATTTGACGAGAAGTGAGGTTCGAAAGATTCATACTTTCGGCCTTAGATTGTGATGGGAGTTGTGTTTATTATAAGTTCAGCTGTGAGATCTCCGCTCGGGTTAAGCAACGATCTTTTGACACATCGGTCTTCACTTAAAAAGTCATCAATTCTTACAACAGAATAAGGTCTTTGAGCTCTCGATTAAATTTGGAAAATGTACGATTTTGGTTATTGGTTCTATGATTCATGACTATTTGAATCATTGTCGATTACTGAATTAGATTTATAACAGATTGTGATTCTTTGATATGATCATGGATAGCATAAGGAGCTTGGAGCGTGGAGAAAAGTTTGAACCAGATGGAAACATGCTTATAGCTGAGAAAGAGCTTGTAGCCGAGGAAGCAGCTCATGCTGGAGTTAAATGTGAGCCAAACTGGAGAAGACATGATCCTAAACCTCCCTGATTTTTGGTCCAAATATCAACAAATGGACAAGTGATTCATTTTCACTCTTTTTCTTTTACATTTGGTTTTGTCCCAATGAGTTTTCCAAGGAAGGTTTTTAATAAGGCTTGTGAATCACTTTTACATCATCCATTTATTGATCAAGACCCCAAAATTCGACCCAATGGAATAACTATCAAGTCCATGCTATTTTATGTCCATTACAAGCCCAAGAAGAGCCCAAACCAAGTCTTTAATTTTCTGGCCAAGAGAAGTGACGAAAATGGAAGAGCAAGGGTCATTCTTCAAGTTATAATTATTGTTGTTATTTTCTAGACAGTCTTTATGTAGACTTTTTCTATTTAACTTCTTTGTTTCCCTCATTGTAAAACTATCTTTCTTTTTATCAAAAACAATTTCTAAAGAAGATCACTTGTTGGTGTGTAATATCCAGCAAACAACTTTCGTTTTCTTTGTGTGTCATATCAGAGAATTTGATCTAGGTATATCAAAGGTCTTCCGCAGCCCTTGTGTGACCCCTCACTCCACATCCTTGGAATCTTGAACCTTCTGGTTTCGAGATTGCAAAGCTTATCCCCACACTTCAGAGTGACGATTTTGGGAGCATCCTTACCAGGATCATGTCAAGTGGTATCAGAGCACCATTCTGAAGTTAAGTGTTATTATTTTCGTTATATATTCAACAAGTACTAGATCTGCAGTTTTCTGTGATTTCTGTGGTGTGTCTTTTCATCTTTTGTGATTAGATCCATCATTTTAAGTTGCAAGGCGTGTAGATCTGTGTTTGAGTAAGTCTGTGTACGTTTTTTATAATGAGAACTGCGAAAATTTTGTGTCTGTTCATCTTCTGATCAGATCCAACGAGTATTCTGCTAGGGTTCATAGATTATGTGTTTGTTTGATGTTTTTGAGCAGTAACACTCCTTGTTAGAACTCTTTACTGGTGATTTTTGTGTTTTCTGTTGCAGGAAACATGCCTGGAAAGATGGGAAAAGAAGGATCAAGGAACAAGAACAATAAGCTGCGAATTGAAGCACTTACTGCTCAAATGAGGGAAATGATGGCAGTAGAGATGGAAAACTTTAGCATGAGGTTAAAGAGCAGAGACAAGCACAACTTAGGAGGGAGCAAGAGAGATCTCCACAAAGAAACATAGAGCCACGAAGGCAATCAAGAGAGGTCTCCATACCAAGTCTGCAACAACAACAATCAGATTGTTATAAGTCCGATTCTATACCAAAAGAAGCACCACACAAAAGGCTGCCAGAGAAGCCTAATAGGAGAAGAAAATCGGCTAGAGAAGAAATAGAATATGAATCCTACAACCATGAAAAGCAGAAAAGTTCTAAGCAAGCTAAGCAACTTCAGGACAAGTTGAACAGCCTCTTGAGTTATGATGAAATAAAAAAGCAAGTGACACAAGCCTTTAGGGATGTGATGAATAGTCAGAAGAAGAAAGTTCTCAGCCAAGGAGCATTGTGCAAGCCAACAGCCAAACCAGAACAATCCATTGTTCAAACAAAAGCTCAGATTAGTTCTTCTTTAGATAAAGAAGTACCTGATTTATCTATTACTAGTTTGATGCACTTGTCTGTGTCAAAGAGAGGTGAAACAGGTGTTGCTAAGGAGCTCACGTCCAAAGGAGAAGAGTCACCTGCAGAAAAACATGCAATGGACCTGAAACAAGCTGCAAACACAATTCACCCCATGTTGCTTGAGAAAACAAAACCAGAAACACCCATACAATCTCATATGAGCAGCATTGTACAAGGTATGTGTCTAGACCCACTATTAGTTGATACAACTAATGAGTTTACTCATGATGCAGAAGAAGAATCACCAGAAAAGGCAGAAAAGAGCTTGCCATTGATTGCTTGTTTGGAGCAGCCAATCAACCTTGTGTGAGAACCAGTCCCTAAACCATTTCCTAAAGATCACACAAGAAAGTATTGTAAGGAATTCGATTTGGTTAGGACAGACCCTAATTTGTTTGTGTTGGTTTCTGCTCAAGATGAAAAACGTTTTGGTTTAGAAAATGTGAAATAATTTTGTGTTTCAGAATCTATTTTTGACAAAATCTCTATTTGATAAATATCGTAAATTTAAACCTGCTTTGAGAGTTTCTTTGTTTAGCAACACATTTGAGCTGTTTAGAACTAAGGCAGAATTTGTAATGAATAAAACTTTTTATAAAAAGAAACAAAACGTTTTCTGTAATTTTAATGAAGGGATGTTTGCAAAATTGACTCAAGAATTGAGGTCAATTACAAATCTAACCCACCAGATTTCCCATTTCAACATTAATCACTTTCTCTCCAAACCATTCTTCTCACTTTCAATTATTTACGAAATTGCCATTGATTCAAATTAATTTCTTTAATTTTCGGAAATCCAATTGACCAAATAATCCTCATCTTCCTCACTTATTCACGAAAATTCCATCATCATCAATTCACCCAACCACCATTTTCAACCAATTTGAAGTTTTAATTGCACAAAAAACTCATTTTGAGCTTGAATAGCTCATTGTCTCTTATCTTATGCTTATATACTTCCATTTTCTCTCTATTTTCTTCCCAAAAACTCTATAATTTAGCTATTAAAAAATTAAAGTTCTTTGATCTTGTTATATCTGGTGACTTGGTTGTTCATTGTGATTGGGTTTCTTAGTGGTGGCTAGAATCAAAGTTATTGGCTAGAAAAGAAGCTAAAAACAAGTGGTAAATCATTTTTCCAGTCAAATTTCGTGTTTTCCAGATATGGGCTACAAAAGTAGACTTCATCTGACCTGGAGAAGTCTACTAAGTCAACGCAAATGTTAGTTTTGCAATTGAACGCGTGAACAAAGTAGACCTCTCCAGGTCAGATGAAGTCTACTCCATTTCCTTTTAGAACAAAAAAAACTGAGTAGACTTCTCGAGTAGACTTCTTTAAAGGCAGGTCAATTTTGCAATTGACCAATCTTTGATTTTTTGGAGGAGATTTCTTTGACAGCTGGAGAAGTCTACTCGGCTTTTTTTAGGGTGACGAAAAGTTGAATGAAAAAGCAGACTTCTTTTGGCCTGAGAAGAAGTCTACTTTTTAATTAATTCAATGTTTGGTCAACTCAAAAACTAACTCATAGTAGACTTCTCCAGGGTTCAAGAAGTCTACTCCGAAAGTCAAAATTAGTCAATTGCAAAAGTGACATGTATTCAGTTTACTTTTTGGAGTAGACTTCTCGGAGAAGTCTACTATCTCGGAGAAGTCTACTCCAAAAAAGTCAAAGTTTGGTCAATTGCAAAAATGACCTGTAAGAAGTCTACTCCGAAAGTAGACTTCTCTGGATGAGTCTACTTTTGGAGTAGAAGTCTACTCATCTTTTGGCAATTGCAAAACTGACCTGGGAGAAGTCTACTTTTTCGAGTAGACTTCTCTTAAGAAGTCTACTTTTCTTGACGATGTCTACTATTAGTAGACTTCATTAACCGTCTTAAAAGTCTAGTTTTCCATATTTTTTAAAATACGCTTTTTATATAATGAATTTTTAAGATTTTCTTGGTCATGAGCTTGTGTTAGTAAGTGTTATTGCCTCTATATCAGTTATACGTGTTTATAGTTTATAGGGATGGTGGAAACAGGTTTAATGTTTTACAAGATACTTAGCTTATTAGTCGTAGACTTCTCCAAGAAGTCTACTTAGTAGACTTCTCCGGACTTCAGATGAAGTCTACTTCTTTAATTTCCTTATAAAATTCTTTAATCTATAATTTATGAATAAAAATTATTTTTTGACTCTTGAGTTTGTCTTATTTATTAGTGTTTCTTATGTATAAGTTTTACATGTTTGTTTCAAATAATTGAGCTTTAATTAATTTTTATGTGTTGTTAGGTATTTACCTTATTAGTAGTAGACTTCTCCAAGAAGTCTACTTTTTCAATTTTTTAATAAAATTCATTTATCTGTAATTTATGTTAAATAAAAATTATTTTTTGACTCTTGAGTTTGTGTTATTTATTGGTATTACTTATGTATGAGTTTTACATGTTTGTTTCTTATATTTAAGCTTTAATTATTTTTTCTTGTGTTTTTAGGCATTTAGCTTATTACTAAGTAGACTTCTTTTTTCAGTCTGCTACATCAATTTTTTTATAAAATTCATTTATCTGAAATTTGTAACAAATAAAAATGATTATATGACTCTTGACTTTCTGTTATTTATTGGTCTTGCTTATGTATGATTTTGACATATTTGTTTGTTATAGTTAAGCTTTAATTATTTTTTTTTGTGCTATTAGGCATTTAGCTTATTAGTAGCAGACTTCGTGTAGAAGTCTACTTCAAAGGAAGTCTGCTTACGAAGTCTGTTTGAGAAGTATATTTAAGAAGTCTGAATACAATACTTAGATAAGCCTTGTTATATGGGTACCGAACCTGTAATGTTGTTGTGTTTTATCATTTTCAAAGGAAGTCTGCTTACGTAGTCTGTTTGAGAAGTCTATTTAAGAAGTTTGAAAAGGAAATCTATTTAAGAAGTCTATGTACAATACTTAGATAAGCCTTGTTATATGAGTACCGAACCTGTAATGTTGTTGTGTTTTATCATTTTCAAAAGAAGTCTGTTTAGGAAGTCTGTTTGAGAAGTCTATTTAAAAAGTCTGAAAAGGATGTCTATTTAAGAAGTCTGTGTACATTACTTAAAATAAGCCTTGTTATATGGATACCGAACCTGTAATGTTGAAGTATTTTATCATTTTCAAATGAAGTCTACCATGGAAAGAAAAAGTTCTATGAGCGTGAGGTACCTTGTGGCATAGTTTCTGAAAATTTAGGGCAAATTAGTAACCTTGTAGCTTCTGCTAAACTCTATTTTTCATGTTTAACTCCTATGTTTCGAACTTAGCCTTCCGCAACATCAAAAAAATGCTATTTAAAGATACCATACCATTTCTTATTATAGAAACGTTTTATCATAGGACAAAAGAGAAATGACATATTATTGATATTCAAAGTATTACATAAGACCTAGATCATACATAAGTACATAAAAAGGATAAGTTCAAAGAACAAATATACAAAAACAAGTCATTGATATGCAAATATGATTCTCTTCTTTTCCTTCTGAGCTTCACATTTTCAATTTTCTAATTGTTTAAAAATTAGCTTCTCTTCTTGCTTTTAGTCATTCTCAGCCCTTAAAGATCAACACAATAACCAAGTTAGAAGAAAAACACAACATAAACACAGACATTACAACAACATGAATTCCCTGCTAACAATTTCAGCAAATTATGTGAGTTTATCTAGAGCAAATTAATGTTATTATACATAGAGCATACCGTGGAACAGAGAAACTAAAAAAGAAGAAAGGACAAGAGAAAAATAGCTTACGGTTGAGATCGCTCCTTACGAGCAGGTCGTGGAACAGCAAGATATCTAAAGAATAGGGTTCAACATCTTCCAAAGAATCCTTCTCAGAGTTTCCTATGACAAGTTTGTTCAGATTGGGTGAGTTATCATCAAGTGAGAGCCATCTATATGAATCAGTCATATTCACTGCAAGTTTGTCAAAAAAAAGAAAGAAAGATATTAGCACTGCCTTAAAGCAAATCAAGAGTGGATATAAAAAAAAAAAACCTAGGGACATACGCTTTTCATGAAAAAGTGTGGGCAGGGAGCTTGAGAACTTGCTCAGATCACTTGAAGAACGATATCCACTGCCTCCATTAGAAGTTTCAGATGACCTACTCAGCAAGGATGGCATGTCTAGATTTGAAAAAGCCAAAAGATTAGATATCAAAAAAATTTTTTTGTAAAAAATGGCAGATAGTGTTTCCCTGGGTTCTAGCTCCATCTTTTTGGCGTCACCAACTGCAAACAAAACAAGAAATATCTGTATTATTTGATTTCTGATTTTGCAACATAAAGCACAACAGCTGCAACAATAAACCCAGATCTACAATAATAATTTCAAATCTGTAATAATAAGCTCAAAATTTGTAATATGAACACAAAGCAAACAAAAAGAGGAACACAAAAGCTCATATTTGCTTACTACTACCATAACCAGAAAGTGAGAGGAGATTGAAGGTGAGATAAAGATGATAGAGATGAGAATGACAGCAAGAAATGAAGGAGAAGAGATTCATGGTCAGAGAGGAGGGAGAGGAGAGAGAGGCGTTATTTTAGACAGAGACGGAGGCACTTTATTTTTAACACAATTAGGTTAAACTCTCTTTATATATTTAGGAAAATTTTCGCGGGAAGTCTACTCAAAAAGTCTGATGTGTGGTATAAGTCTATTCGAGAGAAGACTACTTTGGAAGTCTACTCGAGAAGTCTGCTAGAGAAGTCTGATATGACTAATAAGTCTATTTGAGAAAAGTTTACTTTGAAAGTCTACTCGAGAAGTCTACTGTGTAATATAAGTGTACTCGAGAGAAGTCTATTTTAGAAGTCTACTTGAGAGACGTCTACTTTAGAAGTCTACTCGAGAAGTCTACTTAACCGGTAAAATTGAGTTCCCGCCCAATTTGTTAAAGTTCCCGCCCAATTTATTAAAGTCCCCGCCCAATTTGTTAAATAATTTCGATTTTCCGTTGTATTTTATGAAGTCTACTCGAGAAGTCTACTAGAGTAGTCTAATGTGTAGTATAATTCTATTCGAGAGAAGTCTACTGGAGAAATATACTCGAGAAGTCTACTTACCCTATACCCTAAATAAAATATTTTTGATTAAAACTTATATCAAAACATTAATTTACTTAACATATTCACAAATTATAGTTAAAATATCAAAGATATCAACGCTAAATCATCAACCAAACCATAAACTATGAATTCATATAAAAAATTTTCTTACCCTAACAATTACACCCTTATACCCTATACTTTAAACCTTAACCCTAACCCTTTTAAGCTAAATACTCATGAAACTTATAAATTGATTCATATTAATGAAATTTTATTTTATATAGATGGTAATTGTCTATGTTTTAATTGTGTTCATAATTCTTTTACCAAATTATTTTTTATAATTTTTATTATTAAAATTTGAGATTTAGTGATTTAGTATACTTCTCTAGTAACTTATCTGGATGTATTGGTTTCTAACCTAATCTCGCTATGCTGATTTAAATTAATTCATTTTTTTGAAATTTTATTTTTAATAGATGGAAAATGTATATGTTTTAGTTATTTATCAAAGTTTTTTATAAAATTAATTTTTTATAATTTTTTAATTAATTTTTTATAATTTTTTAATTAATTCTAAGAAAATTATTTGAGAGAAGTCTACTATGCAGTATAAATCACAGGTAAGAAGTCTAATTTGGAAGTTGATAACATGCATATTTTACCAGTTTTACTATCATAAGTGAGTGCTTTAATAAGCATTTCACTAATATTTTAATGCATAAACACTAGATTTCGAGTATTTGGTTGTTCAAGACTCTTTTCAGGTAATCTTAGCAAAAGACGCATATTTTGGAGCAAAATGGACATTTCCGGAAACAGTGCTCGAGGACAAAAGTTCAACATCAAACGAAGGCCTTCCCACCACAAGATCAAGCTCATATTTGGAGACAAGGTAGCCTTATCAGCTGTCTTTCACCTCGAAGTGGTTCGAGAACAATCCCACGGTTAGATCTCAAATTATGGAAGAAGCAAGAAGGTCCATCAAGCACCCGGAAGCCCAAGCTGGCCACTCCACGACCTGACCAGAAAACCAGTGGCCGCGCCACAGCCAGTCGCTCGTGCGGCCACACTACTTTGCGGTTCCCGAGCCCATTTGAAGCCCAACTTAAACACGCAGCCGTCTTATGCAAGCCAAGACCTAATTAACGACCAATGGGACTTGGAGACCTATATATACTCGATGTTTAGGGTTTTCTTTAGGGAGTTTGAAGTTTTCTTTTCATGTTTCATTGTTTTGGTTCTGACGGCCACTGGTCTCGTTCTCTCTCGATCTCCATTTTTGTTCTTCGAGGGAGATCGACTTCTGCCGAAACCTTTGTTACTTTTCATTGATTTATACAAGCATGCAGTCATCAATCACGATTTCTACTTCTTCTTTCATGTCTGAGTAGTTTACTTTCGTTGGGTGTTCTTTAAAGGAATCTATGGGGAATTTCAATAACTGTTTTTAAACCAATCGTTTAGGCTGTAGATTAGGGTTTTCTTTCTTACCAAACTTGTTCTTATTGCATGAGTCTAGCGTCATGAACTAGACTCTGATCATAGGATCTCGAGAGCCGCAATCGTGCTGAATCTCGGATCCGAACCTAGTAGGGTGGAGCACATCATTCTTGGGATGCTTATGCGTACTTAGGAAGATGTCGTGAATGTTTATCGTCCCGATCATATTGCGTGTTTGTTTAGGACGCATGATACGATAGTATACCTGCGAAATTTGCATTCATAGATCGATCATGCTTGTCAGAGTTAGGTCGTTAAAACCAGTGAATGAGTTTAGGAAAAATTGCCTAGTCTCGTTTGCTTAACTTTTATGAGTTTGATTTCTAATTAGAACCCCATATATTTCCCGAGAAGATCCCCAACGTGTTTCTCCCATCTGCTTTACAACCCGAGATTTGCGCACTTCAATATTTACTTTTTCTGCACTGCTCACCTGATTTCCTTTTACAAGCTTTTAAGTTGATTTTCTTTTTCTCGTTGATTATAGAATTGATTGACAACCTCTTCTATATAAGAAGTGATACTGCTTTCTTTCTTTTCTGCAAAACCGTGACACAATCCCCAAAACCCCAGTTCCATGCGTCTTTGTTTGCCCTGATTCTCTGTTTTGCAATTGACCCCCTCCCTGTGGATCGATACCCTAAGTACTACAACGTACGCTGTGTACTTGCAGCTTAGGGTCCTACAAATTCAAAGTTAGACGAGTCCCCAAAGAAATCCTCCAATTCCGGACGACCATTTAGACCCCATCAAGCTTTTGGCGTCGTTGCCGGGGAGGTTGCGTTTCTCTGTCCAAAGCAAAAGTCAGGATCACAACTCAAAGACATTCTTTTTCCCTAACTTCTAGATCTCTTTATGGAGCACGCAAGGATCGACCCTTGTATCCCTCCGAACACACGTCCGCCATCTCTGCACCATTCTCGGAGGTCACCTCCGACGCCACCACCCCACGAGCACTTCCCTCCTGAGGAAGAACCCGCACCCCTAGCGCGAGATGAGGACGAACCTGAAGGTCCCGTCTTTTTTCCTGCATCAGCGATTGAACCAGCTCACGGAGCTAATGAAAATCATCATGGATCGCGGAGCTGAATCTGAGAAGTCTTCCCATTCCTGGATCGATTCAATGCAAGCCGAGATATCTCGCAAGGTGCAAGACATCGCATATCATGTCAAGAAACTTGAGACCCAAGCTTCAAGGGACCGAAATAAGCTGCTGAAGATGGAAGAAGGGTTAGGATGCCATGACTACAACCTGACCCAGATCAAACGAAGAATCTGAGGGTACGGCTGCGAGCTCGAAGAGACTAAGGAAGCCGTTGATGAAGTCAAAGATCATCTCGGGAGATACATAGAAGAGGCTGCGCAGAAGGCAAAGAGACCTTGCCTAAGGTCGAGCTCAACCTCCAACTAAGCTCCCAAACTACCGAAGTCTAGCTAAAAGACTCTAAACAAGAACGGCTCAATGGGAGACATACAACCGATTTTAGGTATTCTCTTTCTCATCTCTTTAACCATACTAATCTTTAGTTTTGATTTCTTCTTAGTTTACAGCATTTACATAAACCCCAAAAGCAAAAAAAAAAATCAGAAAACCAAGAAAAACACAAAAAAAAAACAGAAAAACCAGAAAAGACCAAAAAAAAATGAAGGAGTTTCGAAGAACACTCACCGGGCGACGAACTGCCCTTGGGTCGGTCAGAAGGAGCCTGGCCGCGCCATGAGCCACGATGGCGCAAAGGAAGAACGCTTGGCCGCGGCCGCGACTACCCGTCGCGCGGCCGGCCTTCCTCTGCGACATTCTCCATCCCGAACTTCACCAAACCGGATCTTCTTCAACCTGTGTCAAGCTTCCTTCTTGATTCAAGGGCCTGGACACGTTCTAAAGACCGCAAAGATCACTTCCACAACCGCGGCAAGTTGTTGTTGCATCAAAGACGGCAAGACAAGACAAGACTCCATCCAAGTCAAGTTAAGTCAATGATCCATCTCATTCAACTTCTTCCAGCACGATCAACGGATCTGTATCCACGAAGACGAAGAAGAATACAACGGTTCCGGAGGATGAAAACCGTTGTGCAAGCTCCAGAAGGAAGAAGATGCAACTTCCTTCACCAAACCGCGAAGAGAAAAGTTCCCGAAGACTAGCTTCTCTCTTCCGCGACCGAGACTTTTACCAAAGCCAAGTAAGGATTTCATATGACATTGAAGTTCGAACTAGCAACACCTGTCTTCCGGAATCCCGAACACATCACCGGATAGGCCAACATAGACCCAAACTTCAAGTTTATGAGGTCATGCAATCTTTAAGACGCAAGGACGGAAGATTTTCCATCTCTCATTCACGGTGTTTTACAAAGGTCAAGGAACCAAGACAAGTACTCAACAACCGGAGTACATGTCCATCTCAACAAAGGCGAGCCATTCATCACCACCAAATGCCTATCACCACCTTCATCCATCATCACCATACGCCCACCACCATTAAACAAAGCAAGGAAGCTCAACCGCGCAACACATTTCCTTTCGAGCTAAGTTTTTGATTTCTTTTGTTCAATTAAATCAATTCTAAGCACGGACACAAGAAGAATGATCAAGTCCTTAGCTCAATCATACCACATGCCCATACACCCATACCAAACCCAACGCCACTTTCAAGTAAGTCTTCACAAGCTTGTACTTGAATTTACCTATCTTTTTCACCTCAACTCGATTTAAACAAACTGTGGACAGTTTGATTTAAGTCTGGGGGGGTTTCTTTATTACTAACTATGTTTTGATTTGATGAGTCTTAAGCATACATGCATAATTTACCGAGTCGTTTTATAGAGTCAAAACTTTTTTCTTTTAGTCGAAAACTATGAACTTTGCTAGGTACAAGTCACTTCGAACAAGGAACCTTAATGAACATTCTTACGGATTTAGAAACAAGGTTTACTAAGTTGAACACTGCGAGTCGATCTTTCCAACGGAGAAAGTTCTAATCTCTAGAGTACTCGAAGGATCTTGCGTTGACTCCGCACCTAATGAGTCAAAACTTCTCATCAAGGGGCTTGAGGTACTTCGAACTTTGTTCCTCTTTTAAACTCTAGCATGAATAAGTAGATGCAATGCAACCTCTTCTTGATCTTCTCTTGTTATAGAAAAGAAAAAAAAATAGAAAGAAAAGCCTTAGTTTGAGGATGGCAACCCGAGTTCCTTAAAAGACCATGACGGTTCGCATACATCATGGAAACTTCAAAGAAGTGATCATCCTCAAGCTAAGAAGAAAAGAAAAAAAAATAGAAAAGAAAGTCGATAGAAAAAAATAATATGATACCCTAGAAAAGCAGGGAGAAATCAACTAAGGGAAGAGAAAATATGAGAGTTGTGTCTGAAATGTCTTTGTCTAGATGTTTGGAAGAGAAGAGTATAATGTCTCGTCGACCAATACTCCCCCGATAGAGACCGCACACCTAAATGAATAAAGGGATCAACAAGAGAGAGCTCGAAATACTCAAAGGGACCATAAAGCATATCCGGGAAGGGTGAAAAGCTCAATGAGGAGTTCTGGTTGACAGAGAACGTCAACTTTGACGCTGTGTTTGCCCATCACTTGGTCTCATTGAAGACGAAGCCTTTCGCTGGATCCAAGATCAAACCCGAGACTATTGGCAGTCTTCTTTCTCCTATCTTCCGGCATTTCAAGATTGACACTACTACTTGCTCCATTGTGACCTCGCATGCTTTGGTTGATATGGAGTATCTGAGGAGAGCTCATTGGGTGAACCAGATAGGTATTGGGTTTTCACTGACGAGCAGAGGGTGCAACTTATGGTGCAGTTACCTGACAGAGACCTCACTCACATCACCACTGATCCAGGTCGCCTCGCTTTTCAGCCCAGTCCGAACAAGCTCAGGACTGCTCCCGTCGCCAGACGCAGAGGTGCCTCCTCCCGAGCTGCAGCTTCACACGCAGAGGATGGACCAGCTGAGGATCCTCCACGAGCTTCATCTTCGAGGCGCAGCAGCGTACAACAGCCTATTGGTCCTCATCACCTTCCGGTTGCTCCTGAGATTCCCATGGAGCCAGATGTTTTTCAGAGATACGTGGTTCAGAGCATTCAGGCCATTTGGAACGCTATCACAGTTGTGTCCAACTGTGGCTGCGTCCGCCCACCCACACCACCACGTTCTGATGATGACGAGTAGCACCTCCATTCCTGGTTTCATTTTTCTTTTCCTTTGAGTCAGTTTTTCTTTTTCCTGAGTCAGTTTTTGCTTCCATTTGCTTCTGTACTTTGATTCGAAACTTGTTGCACTCTTTGAGTTTATGGATTATGTTGTGCTTTTAACCTTTTGTTTGAGTTTTCTAACAGCTTGGATGACTCTAACAACTTTCTGACTTAACAACATCTAAGATCGTGAACAGATACTCTGATTACGGACAGAGTGTCGATCGACACCCAACTGGTATCGATCGACACCATCACTAGACAGCAACGGTCGACACCCAACCATGTGTCGATCGACGCTGCACGCAGGGTCAGGTAAACCACTTTTCTCTTAGTCCTGCAACAGTTTTACACATTGTTTTTCAAACCAAACTCATACTTAATAACACTGGGGACAGTGTTGTTCAAGTCTGGGGGAGGTAGTTGCTAACATTGTGTGTTGTTTTGAGAGTCATTTGCGTCTGGCTTGAGTCAAAAAATTTCAAAAATTTGTTTTATTGAGTCAAAATCAGTTGGAACTTTCAGTTTTTCTTGGAACTAACCGCATGAAGTTGACATTTGAAAGAACCATGGCTATAGTAGTTTGCATGTCTTACTAAGTAGACAGCTGTAGGTGGAATCAATCTAACATGACGAGTTCAGATTCCCTTATAAGAACTAGGTATGCGCAGAACTTGATTCCTCTTTCAGTCCGAACAGATAAGCCATTGCAGTCTCTTCTTGATCTTCCCTTGAAAAAAGAAAAGAAAAAGAGTCTAAGTCAGGAAATAGTGCAAAGAACCTCATGAGCATGTCTCCTCACAAGGATTAATATTAGTGAGTGCTCTTGAACTTGTCTCCTCACAAGGAACACAAGTAAAGAGTAGCACTATTTCCCGAGACTTCAAAAGAATAAGAAGAGTCAATGAAAAGATCTTAGAACACCCTGAAAATGGGCAGCAGTTGACTAAGGGAAGAGAAAACAGGAGAGCTGTATGAAGAATATCTTGTTCAGGCACTAAGGAAGGGAAAAGAATCTGAAAAGTTCTTTGGCAATACGACTGTTAGAGTTCAAAATTTTACCAAGGAAATGATCTGGATTCAAACTGGGAGATTGGTAAGCTTGAGGTAAGTACACTGAAATATTACCTAAGGTTGGCTCTATAGCATGTGGATTCAAGAGGGTTAACCAATGTGACGTTTTGAAGAGGTACTCGGAAGTTTCTGTTTTCAAACCTCTACCTCATTCTAAGTTTTTGTTTTGCTTGAGGGCAAGCAAAAACTAAGTATGGGGGAGTTGATATATCATGGTTTTTACCCGTTTTTGGACCATGATATAAGTGTTTTTATATAGTCTTTTGTTAGTTTTAGAGTTCTATTAGAGTCTTTATAGGATGGAGTACATTTGGAGCTTAATGGGGGGGATTCTGGAACTTATTGAAGCATTTTGGAGATGGAGCAGAAGTGATGAAGTCGGAGCTGATTTTACAAGAAGGGTGTCGATCGACACTAACCCTTGGTGTCGATCGACACCAATGAAGCCGACTCAAATTCACGGACTTCCAAAGGAAAAAGGAAATCATCTCAAGTTTGAATAAATTACAAGACTGTCCCTGACGAAAATCTTCCTCTATAAATAGTTTTCAGGCATTGTTTAGCCAAACACCTTATATTTATTTTCTATTTTCAGGCTTAGAAAGAGATTGATCCTGAGCTTTTGGGGAGACAATTCTTACTCATCTGAGCCAGATTTCGAACCCCTGTATCATTCTCTATTCTTTTATACAAATTATTTCAGCCATGATTTGTGTTTTCATATCTATATCTGAGTAGTTTGCTAGTTGTTAGGGTGATTTAGGGTTGATGAAGAGTTTGTAGAATCATTAGAACTTTTAGGGAAATCAATAGGATCTTCACCTTGACTTGAACTTAACTTGAATTCTGAAATTGATCACTTAAAAATCAAACCATAGGTTATTTAATAGATGCGAGAGCATTATTAGTAACTTGAACTAATCATAGGTGAGCAAAATATCAATTCACAAAGAGATTTGGTTTAGGTATTTTGTGAACAAATCGAACCTCTTCTTATTGCTTGCCTTAGTTGTTTAAATTCGCAAAGTGATTTGGAATGTAGGAATCTAGGCATAGATAATGATATATCATGGTTTTTACCCACTTTTAGACCATGATATAAGTGCTTTTATAGAGTCTTTTGTTAGTTTTCGAGTCCGTTCTGAGTCTTTATAGGTTGGACTACGTTTGGAGCATAATTGGAGATTCTAAAGCTTTTTGGAGCATTCTGCAAGAAGCTGCGAAGTGATGAAGTCAGAAGAGCGGAATTACGCACAAGGTGTCGATCGACACCATCAGTGTCGATCGACACCAGACGAGACCGACACATTGTTCGGACTTCCATCAGAAAAAGGAAATTGGCCAAGTTTTGAAGAATTACAAGATTGCCCCTGGATGAAAATCCTCTTCTATAAATATAGTTTTTCAGTCATTGTTTAGACTACACACTTTATACACAATAATATTAGAGAGAGATTTATAGAGAGTTTTTTTTGGAGAGAAGAATTTGTCTCCTTTAAAGCAAATTTGGAACTCCCTTATTTATCTATTGATTTCTTTTATGCTTTCTATTCAAGCTATGATTTATGTTTCATTAATCATGTCTGAGTAGTTTGCTAGTTAGGTTTAGGGTTTTTCAAAGGTGATTAATGAATTGTTAGGTCAAATTAAATTGTTAGGATAAAATCATTAGAGTTCTTCATCTGGATTTGTGTTTAATGCTTATTCTAGCTTCGCGACCTAGAATCTGATCTTAGGTTAATTAATAGATGCGAGAGTATTATTAATTGCCTGAACTAGTGTTAGATGAGCAAAATACCTATTCGCAAAGAGATTTGGTTTAGGGTTTTGTGAACAATCGAATCTGAACTGTAATGCTTGTTTGAATTATTAGAATTTGCAAAGAGATTTGGAATTCTAGGGTTTAGACATAGATAATCTTTGCAGCGAGAGTTGGTTGATTTTACATTAGTGTTTCGAGTTCTAGAACAGTGCTTCATATTTCCTACCATTCTGTCTAGACCTGCAATTTAGATCACCTGAGAATTTCCATGAACCTAGCGTTTCGTTTTCTGAACTTACATCGTTTTATTTGCTTTCTGTCTTTTAGTTTTACATTCTCACTTAGCTTAATTCGAACTTAGAATTCCGTTGTGTGACTATCCCTTCTCTGTGGATTCGATCCTTAAGTACTACAGCTGATCTCTTAATTTGAAAGAGTTGCTTTAGGGTAAATTTGACCAATATCAAATTTTGGCGCCGTTGCCGGGGAAGGAGATTAGTTGCCTACAGATTTCTAGCATTAGAATTTTGTCTAGGTTTTTAATTTTTGTTTTTGGTTACTAATTTGGTTCTTACTTTTGCTTTCAGGTGCATGCTAAGTACCAGAAGCAACAGAGACAAAGAACTAATCGCGCTCAACCAGGAAATAAGCCGTTTGGAACGCAAGAACCGAGCAACTGCAAGAGCGTCGATCGATACATCTAGCATCGATCGACACCATCACTCAGCGTCGATCGACACCAAGAGCATCGATCGACACCTTGCGCGGACAGAGATGACAGAGCCTGTGATCATGATACGCGACGCGGATGGCAACTTAACCGACCTACAGGGCAACAGAAGGAACGCCCAAGGACAGAGACTTGATGAGGCTGGCGCCGTCATAGTCGAACAAGCAATACAAATCGCCCCTGCAGAAGCTGGACGTGGAAGAACGTTAGGCGAGTACAACCGCCCAGACCAGTTCTATGCTAATAGAGCTGTGATCCGTCCTCCTGCATTTCAGAGGAATGACTTCGAGCTGAAGCCTGCCTACTACACTTTGGTGGCTCAGCATCCCTTCCATGGTCTTCCTAATGAGCACCCTATGGACCACGTTGAGAGATTCGGGGACTTAGCCTCAAGCATCAAGGCCAACAGAGTTACATATGATTATCTCTTCTGCAAGCTTTTCCCTTACTCGCTTGCTGGAGATGCATCATACTGGCTGAAGCAACTGCCACCAGGATCTTTGACCACATGGGAAGATACAAAGAATGCATTCCTGTGCAATTTCTTTGATGACGCGAGATCCGATGAGCTAAGGATGAAGATAACTACATTCTCTCAAAGACCCACTAAAGCATTCAAGGCTTCTTGGGTGAGGTTCAGATCTTACCAGAGGGACTGCCCACATCATGGATTCAGCGAGCCGCAGCTCATCGGTATATTCTACCGCGGAATTGATTGGAGGTACCAGATGGCCTTAGATGCTGCGAGCAATGGCAACTTCAACACAAGATTTCCAGAAGGTGCGATAGAGTTTATAAAGAATTTGGCCTCTAGTAACAGCACCAAGAACGCAGACTTTGAGAGAAGACAAAACGCAGGAGTAGCTGGAGGAAACCAAATTGCTGAAGTCAACAAGAAGCTGGACATCTTGATGGGAAATAAGCAAGTCCATTTTGCTAATGAAGTGGAGACCTTTGAGCCAGATCAAGAAGAAGTTAACTACATCAATGGTGCTGGTTTTCAAGGACAGAGGTTCAACAATCAGCAAGGCTATGGTTCTTCTTACCAGAAGCCTTTTCAGAACAACAACTTCCAGAGAACTTATGGTTCTTCTTCTTACCAAAAGCCTCCTTCACAAGACAATAAGATGGAGTCTATGCTAGAGCAAATTCTGGAAGGTCAACAGAAGATGAACGTGGACTTCAATGATTGATGCTTTATACACGGATCTGAATGGGAAAATTGAGTCTCTAGGTACTCATGTCAAGCAATTGGATGTTCAAGTTGCTCAAACTGCTGGAGCTTTAAAGAGACAAGAAGAATTTCTTCCTGGAAAGACAGATGTGAATCCGAGACACTATGTGAATGCCATTAAGATCTAGAATGGAGAGAACCTTCAGCCTGTGCAGAAAAGAGGGCCAAGTACTGAAGAATTCGAGGAGCTTGAAGATGTAGAAAAGGCTGCGGAGTCAATGCCGATCGACACTACTGTGTGTCGATCGACACCAAAGGAGAAATCAGACGAATCAAGCTCGATCAACACAGCATCCTCGACACAAACGTCTAGCGTCGATCGACACCAGATGGGTGTCGATCGACACCCTTCCCGAACTTGGACAGACACGCCTAAAGCTTCACAGATTGCATTGGGAAGGGTCTACAAGGCCAAGGTTCCAATCCCTCCTTTACCCAAACATTTGAGGCCGCCCATTAGTGCAGAGAAACTAGCTGCTTTCAACAAAAGGATGGAGATGATTCCCAAGGAGATCTCCTTTGATGAAGCTTATAAGAGATATCCTTTGTGTGCCTTCTTCCAGAATAACCGAGAAAGCTTTGAAGAGATGGAAGAACTTTTTCACAAAGCAAGGGAAACACCACCACCAATGAAGCAGCTGCTCAAGGTTGAAGATCCTGGGATGTTTGTGGTTCCATGCTCCATTGGTGGAGTTGAGTTTAAACAATCCCTCTGTGATTCTGGTGCAAGCGTGAACCTCATGACAAAGGACACTGCAGAGAGTTTAGGCATTGCTGATATTCAACCTCCAAACATGACTCTCATGTTCGCCAACTCTGGCACCACAACCCCATATGGTATGATTCCAGACTTGCTTGTCAAAGTGGGGAATTGTCTAGTACCTACTGATTTTCAGGTGGTGGAAATGGGAAAGAATTCTATCATGCCATTCATCCTTGAAAGACCATTCATGGCCATAGTGGGAGCAGTTGTAGACATGCCGAATGAGAGAATGTCTTTCTCTAATGTTGACAAAGGAGTCTTTTACAAAGCTATCCCTACTACTGGAACATCCAAGCACATCTCTTGCATTGCTGTGATCGATGGAGAAGAGCTGGATTCTAAAGAGCAAGAGGACAAGCTGGTTATTCAAGAGGCATTGGCTGAGAATTCTAAGAAAATTGTGGAGCTTGAAGACTGGGGTGGAAATCATCATCTCTTCAGGACTATGAGCAGAGAGGATGTTCAAATCAATGACAAGTTGATGGAGGACGACGTTTTTGTCATGGAAGCAAGGATTACAGAGCTAAAGTGGAGAAAAGGTGCAGAGATCCGAGTTACAGACTTGGTGTCGATCGACACCACTAGTGTCGATCGACACCCTTCGCGGATCACACCAGAAGCTGCTTCCAATGCTGCAATACCATCACCTTTGGTCAAGCAGATGCGTTCACAACCTACAGCTCAGACACCTCGAAGAAAGCAAAGGTACACACTTCGTGGAATCAATTCCAGACCTCCTGATCTTGTCAATAAGAACATCAAATGTTCAAAATCTATTTCACGCTTATGCAAGCAACGAGATTCTCGTAGAAGGCTTGGTGTTTCTTCTGATGATTCTGCAGGAAAACGAAGTGTCCCACCCAAACTCAAGTCCCACCCTGCTGCTGTTCCTCATTTCCTTGGTCAATCTCATGCACCTGCTGCTTATATACCACCATGGATGAGAAGACATTCGTCTGGGAAGCATTCAATGCCACCCTCTGATCCACCAGACGTCTGAACCCCGACACAATCAAGCTAATGACTGAAAACGAGCGCTGAGTGGGAGGCAACCCACTGTTAGGTACGTTTTTCTTTTTATTTTTATTTTGGTTTTACTAAGTCCTAGTTTTAGTCAGTTGAAAAAGGAGATATTGGACTCGACCTTGACCAGTGTCGATCGACACTACTAGGTGTCGATCGACACCATGCGCAGACGAAGGTAAGTCTTCTATTTGGTCTTCTATGTTGTTTCCAATCTTTCTTTTAGCGAACTTCGGGCTTGTTAACACTGGGGACAATGTTGTTTAAGTCTGGGGGAGGTGATTACTGACTTTGTGTTTTGTTTTGAGAGTCAATTGAGTCAGTCCAAAAATTGTTTTATTGAGTCAAAATCAGTTGGAATTTTCAGTTTTTCTAGGAACTAACCGCAGAACGTTGACACTTGAAGAACCATTGCTATAGTAGTTGATCGCGGGTCTTACTAAGTTGAAAGCTGCAAGTGGAATCAATATAACAAGGCGAGTTCAGATCCCCTTATAAGAACTAGGTATGCGCAGAACTTGATTCCTCTTTCTGTCCGAACAGATAGGCAATTGCAGTCTCTCCTTGATCTTCCCTTGAGAAAAGAAAAAAAAAGAAAGAAAAAGAGTCTAAGTCTGGAATAGTGCCTTTGTCATGAGCCTGTCTTCTCACAAGGAACAATATTAGTGATGCTATTAAACACGTCGCCTCACAAGGAACATAATTAGAGAGTAGCACTATTTCCAGAGATCCCAAAAGAATAAGAAGAGTCAATGAAAAGATCTTAGAACACCCTGAAAATGGGCAGAAGTTGATTAAGGGAAGAGAAAATAGGAGAGCTGTATGAGAATATCTTGTTCAGGCACTAAGGAAGGGAAAAGAATCACTAAAGTTCTGTGGCATTACCATTGTTAGAGTTTGAAACTTTTACCAAGGAAAGGATCTAGATTTGAACTGCGAGATTGCTAAGCTTGTGGTAAGTACATTGAACATTTCCTAAGGTTGGCTCTATATCATGTGGATTCAAGAAGTGTTAATCAATGTGGCGTTCTGAAGAGGTACTCGAAAGTTCCTGTTTTCAAACTTCTACTTCATTCTAAGTTTATGTTTTGCTTGAGGGCAAGCAAAGGCTAAGTCTGGGGGAGTTGATATATCATGGTTTTACCCACTTTTAGACCATGATATAAGTGCTTTTATAGAGTCTTTTGTTAGTTTTCGAGTCCTTTCTGAGTCTTTATAGGTTGGACTACATTTGGAGCATAATTGGGGATTTTGAAGCTTTTTGGAGCATTCTGCAAGAAGCTGCGAAGTGATGAAATCAGAAGAGTGGAATTACGCACAAGGTGTCGATCGACACCATCAGTGTCGATCGACACCAGACGAGACTGACACATTGTTCGGACTTCCATCAGAAAAAGGAAATTGGCCAAGCTTTGAAGAATTACAAGATTGCCCCTGGATGAAAATCCTCTTCTATAAATATAGTTTTTCAGTCATTGTTTAGACTACACACTTTATACACAATAATATTAGAGAGAGATTTATAGAGAGTTTTTTTTGGAGAGAAGAATTTGTCTCCTTTAAAGCAAATTTGGAACTCCCTTATTTATCTATTGATTTCTTTTATGCTTTCTATTCAAGCTATGATTTATGTTTCATTAATCATGTCTGAGTAGTTTGCTAGTTAGGTTTAGGGTTTTTCAAAGGTGATTAATGAATTGTTAGGTCAAATTAAATTGTTAGGATAAAATCATTAGAGTTCTTCATCTGGATTTGTGTTTAATGCTTATTCTAGCTTCGCGACCTAGAATCTGATCTTAGGTTAATTAATAGATGCGAGAGTATTATTAATTGCCTGAACTAATGTTAGATGAGCAAAATACCTATTCGCAAAGAAATTTGGTTTAAGGTTTTGTGAACAATCGAACCTGAACTTTAATGCTTGTTTGAGTTATTAGAATTTGCAAAGAGATTTGGAATTCTAGGGTTTAGACATAGATAATCTTCGCAGCGAGAATTGGTTGATTTTACATTAGTGTTTCGAGTTCTAGAACAGTGCTTCATATTTCCGAACATCCTGTCTAGACCTGCAATTTAGATCACCTGAGAATTTCCCTGAACCTAGCGTTTCGTTTTCTGAACTTACACCGTTTTATTTGCTTTCTTTCTTTTAGTTTTACATTCTCACTTAGCTTAATTCGAACTTAGAATTCCGTTGTGTGACTATCCCTTCTCTGTGGATTCAATCCCTAAGTACTACAACTTATCTCTTAATTTGAGAGAGTTGCTTTTGGGTAAATTTGACCCATATCAGATAACTTCTGCAACGAGAGTTGATTGGTTTTAACTTAGTGATTCGAGTTCTAGACGGTTCTTAATAAATCCCTAATAAGCATAACTTATGCATTCTCGGATTCAATCTGATAATTATCCTTGCCTAGCGCCTTAGTCTCTTGAACTTAAATCCGCTTATAATCTCGTTTACTTATTTCGCTTTGCTTAGTTTACTTATTTTAAATTTGATCTAGCATAATCTGAATTTAAAAACCTTAATGTAGCATATACTTCCCTTGGGATTCGATACCCCTTATACTTCAACTGCATTGCTGTGCACTTGTAGTGTTCATTTATATGGGTAAAACCTGAGGCCTATCACTAAACCTGAAAGTTTGTCTCATTTTACTGAAGAAAGAGTAGATAAAGAAAAAGACTAGAATTGTAGTTTGGTTTATGAGGTTTACATGAGCTGTTTTGCTAGCAATTACGATGTTTGTCTTGTTTAGCATATTAGAAGATGAGATTGTGTTGCTGATCATAGTTCTCTGGGTTTTGCAGGAGTTTGTTTCTGCGAAGAAGGATTTCAATCTCACAAAGCATCTGTTGATTGAATCAGTACCCAACCTGCAAGTGATCAAGCTCATGCAGAGTTTCAAATCCAAGATGTATGTTAGAGAGACATTCACATTACTATTGGTTTCTGACCAACGAAGGGATCGAGTTCTTGAGAACTTAACCTTCCATCTGATGCAGGGTTATGGTAGATTTGATATAGGGTTTGGTAGATTTATATTGAGAGTTATGGTAGATTTATATTCAATGGCGTTATGGGAAGGGGCGAGTTGTAGCAGTCTCCAGCGACTGTTTGGTGAGAGATTAGGTGAATTTTCGGGAGAGTCAGAGAACATAGAGGGTTATGGTAGATTTATATTTAATGGCGTTACGAGAAGCGCCGAGTCGTAGCAGTCTCCAGTTACTGTTTGGTCGAAGATTCGGCGAATTTTTGGGAGTCGGAGAACATAGAGGGCTATGGTAGATTTGATTTAGGGTTATGGTAGATTTATATTGAGGGTTATGGTATATTTATATTTAATGGTGTTACGGTAATCAGAGTCATAGCAGTCTTCGGTGAATGTTTGGTTAGAGATTAGGCGAATTTTCGGGAAAGTCGGAGAACATAGAGGTGTCGTTACAAAATAGCTAATAATTGTTTTTTGCAGAAATCAAATAGACGACTATTAAGAATTTCCGAAAGTGAACCGGTAGAACCGGAACGACCGGATATTTGTTTTGTGTAATGTTCTTTTAAACTACTATGGATCGAGCCCTCTTTATGTACTGGTGTTTGCGGATTAAGATCCTCTAATTTTGCAATGTAATTAAAAGAGATTCTCTAATTTTCCAATGTAATTAAAAAAATCTTGTATTTTTAAAGTGTCCTTATTCATGTTAACCGAAAGCTTGAATGATGGCTTGTCTCATAGAAGCACGATTTGTCCACCATGGTTAGCTAACTGGACTCTTGCACATTTGACGTACTGATGCTATAAACCCTTAACATAGAACCAGTTTCTACGCTCTGAGTTATACCACAAGCTGACCCCCAAAAAACTCACCCCGAAAAACACCACTTTACATTTTCAAAAACGCAACAAGGTACATTCGTGTTTACTTGTAGCGAATATCTCTCCTCTGTAAAGCTGAAATTCAGCGTCATCACTAGGGCTAAGCAATGGATTTCAAGTCTGAGACTTTAGGTCAAAAACCACAGCACAATCTATAAATTCCTTTGTTCCTCCAACGACATATATATATCCGTCTATAAAAGCAGTCTCGGCGAGTTTTCTTGCAACCATCATATCTGGAGCATCACGCCACATGTAAGTCCGACAATCAAACACACAAACGGCCGAGGAAGGCTTCTCGTCGTTGATGGTTCCTCCCATTTGGTAAATTTCGATAGTTCACTTGCATGTAAGAAAGTAAGATTCATGTCTATAATCTACCCTACGAGCATAAAATCGACGGGAAAAATAGACATATGTTACGGTGAAAACGAACAAGCAGATAGTTCACTTACATGTAAGAAAGTAAGATTCATGTCTAAAATCTAACAATTTTAACTCACCTTGTGAGTTATATCGGTGTTGTGAAATCATATACAAAGATCAATGAAGAATGTTCGTGGGTCATTGCTTGGACAAAGTTTGTTTCACTCACCTTGTGAGTCTGAAGTTTCAAATCTTTATTTTCTGTTACATTTGTGATGTTACACAATGTTTGTTTTTGCTTCAATTTCTCAATTTTTTTACTTATCAACACTATGTATGGATGTTATATTTTCGCATTATAATACCCAATGTTAGTTCTAATTCGTCGGGTACGAAACATCATAAGCATCGAAATTCTAAAACCAAAAACTTGGAAGAAATGGGAGATTTTCGGTTCTCTATTAAAAAGTCAAATATCTTCCATCAAATAAAAATCTACCATAAAACGAACACGCTACGGAAACCAACGATGTTATTCTAGTAAATACATAAATATATAACTCTTCCATAACACAATCACGATAACTCTACTGTCATTGTACATAAATCTACCAATTTATTACAAATCTACCGTCAAATATATAACTCTACCAGCATGCTAATAACAGAGATCCGCTGCATTCCAGCAAATAAGTCTGTCGCATCACCAAATATTTCTACCGTATTAATAATAAATCTACCGTCATTGGAAGTCACGAACTTTTTAAGTCATACAACTACAACAGATTATCGACATGTATTTACAAGAAAACCAACGCGGCTGAAAATCTTCCATCAAAAAGATTATATCTACCAATTTCAAAATAAATCTACCACTGTACAAAATATCTTCCACCAAGTTTGTATAAATCTATCAAAATAACTCTACCAAATTTCACACTTTGCAAACAAATCTACGGTAGATTTGTACCGTTGACCAAGAATAATAAGTCTACCGTCACAGAGTTGTATGACGTGGCAACCAAAAAGTATTGGCACTTTCGTTATTACGATTTTTGTCATCAAAGGTCTGAAGGGTATAATCGGTACGCTATGTTATTTTTGTAAAAAAAAAGTTTTGAGTCAAACTAGCCAAAAACCCACATTCCAAAATTAGTCTAGTTATCTTCCCTAATATTTACTTTTATTTCTTAATTTTTTTAGTTTAAATGAAAGTTATGATTTTAATAGAGAAACTTTTTTTTTATGGAAATGTTTAGATGAAAAGAATTTTCGTTGTTATATATATAAATCTATATATATATAAATCTATATATATATAATTAAAGTTTATAGATCTTATACATATAAAATTATGAAAGATTGTCAATGAATATTAGTTAAAAAGTGGCAAATCTATTTTTTATTTGTAATTATAATATTCTTTTTTTAAAAAAATTTATTTATATCTTGATTTTAAATAATTGTTTTTTAATTTTTTAGTTTTTTTTAATTATTCACCCGCAATCGCCCGCAACCGCAAACGCTAGATAGAAGGAGCTTTTGATTTTGAGCGACAAAAAGCAGTTCGAAGCGGTAGAAAGCGTTTTGCGTGATTGTTGTCAAACGCCAACAATCGCTACCACCCGCAAAAGCTGCGTTTGCGGATGTTAGCGGATGAACGAATCAAGTCCTAAATTCCGGATTGTGAACTTCATGAGAGGGAGTATCTGATAATCGCCAAGCAGCTTCAGCATATGGACAAGTATAAAAGACATGGTTTTAACTTTCAGATCGTAACAACATCTTGGACAAAGAAATTTGACGAGAGAAATGAAACAGAGTAAATCAGAATCATAATTTTTAAAATAATTTTTATTAAGGCCACAACAAATCTTTTATGATGAGATACAAACGTGGATACTTGGATTAGAGTTAATTGTTTATTTGTTTTAATTGTTTTTCTGGTTTGTTTATTGTTAATAATGGAGATTTGGTCTTCCTATAATTTAGGAACACAACTCCATTTTTTCCATCTTCTAAGAGCTTGATAGGTTTTCCCGCTAACACCCGCAAACGCAGTTTTTGCGGATGGTAACGGTTGTTGGCGTTTGACAACAATCACACAGCTCACGTTTCGACTGATTCACATGTGTTTATTCCCAATTTCATATAATTCTTGTAACTCGTCGTGTTTCGGTTCAGAACAAATTATGTATACTCTCTCAACTGCCTCTTATTCTGAATGATTTTCGGATGACCTCAAAACAGTTAGGGGCTTCAAAAACAAAACGTTATGAGGTGAATAGGTGAGTATAAAGTATTTGCAATATGAAGAGCATGAGAATGCACAACATGTAAACCTCTTTCAAATAGGTCGTCGACAAGTTCTGATACACACATCTTGAGCAGCTTCGCTGAGTGGTTTGTTTTATAAGTAGTTTTTAGTAGATGCCTGATCCATCACTTCCCGGAAAGTTGATGATTATGTTTCCTGGTTAATTTTTCAATTATCCAAAAACACTACATTCATATTCTACACAACATTGGGTTCTTCAGCACATATAGACCAGACGAAGACATTTCTTAGACAACGAGATCGATCATTTCAGTAAAATCTTGTCGGAGACCATCCATCATGCTTATTTATCATGAAAGGCTAAAAAATGAATGGAATAAGAACATTACCAGCTCGTGCGGCTTTCTCAGCATCTGCTGCAACTAGAACTCCCTGTAAAATGGAAATAAAAAGTCTTTAGGTGCAGATTTGTACTCCCTTAATGTGTTTTCAGAAGAAGGAGGCACACTACAGATTTAGTATCAAACAATAAAAGACGCCCATGTAACAATGTTAAATACATGACATGAAAAAATAACATGCCTGATCACTGATAATTCCATTAGCTTGTCGGCCAAGAAAAAAGTCCAGATTTTATTTGACTCACAGACGAAGATGACTTCTCAGGCTCCATTGTATCTTGTTTAGTCAAAAAAAATATGTACAAAAAAAACTGCACAACTCAAAAAGTGAAACACGAAAGCATTATTAATGTTTTCTGAGACTATTTCTCACCTTTGGCCGTGCAACAGGACGCGGAATCCTAGAAGACTTGACTTGTTGCATTGCAACCTCCACGGCTTTGCTTACCCCAATACAATTTGGGAGTGAGGTGATTATGTAATCCATCTGCAAATGGTAAACTTAAATTTTTTTAACTAAATTTCAAGCATTCACTACCAACATCATTAGAAATCCAAATTTAAAAAGACGGCCCACTTTATAAATCTTAGAGTAATCAATTTGCACAAACTTATTTTACTTGACCATTATGACAAAAACAAAAAAAATCCGTATATGCCTTATTATATACAATATATATATATATATATATATATTAGCAAATTTAATGACTGGCCATGAAATCCATGATTATGTTGATCTGAAACTATTCATACACACCTCCATTTCAAGAATATCTCGGGATCATTGCTTGTGAGGGTTCAAGACCTTCTCGCAAAAAGGTCTCGATAACCTCATCCATGCGCTTAGTTTACTTATTTCAAATTTGATCTAGCATAATCTGAATTTAAAAACCTTAATGTAGTATATACTTCCCTTGGAATTCGATACCCCTTATACTTCAACTGCATTGCTGTGCAGTTGTAGTGTTGATTTATATGAGTAAAACCTGAGCCCTATCACTAAACCTGAAAGTTTGTCTCATTTTACTGAAGAAAGAGTAGATAAAGAAAAAGACTAGAATTGTAGTTTGGTTTATGAGGTTTACATGAGCTGTTTTGCTAGCAATTACGATGTTTGTCTTGTTTAGCATATTAGAAGATGAGATTGTGTTGCTGATCATAGTTCTCTGGGTTTTGCAGGAGTTTGTTTCTGCGAAGAAGGATTTCAATCTCACAAAGCATCTGTTGATTGAATCAGTACCCAACCTGCAAGTGATCAAGCTCATGCAGAGTTTCAAATCCAAGATGTATGTTAGAGAGACATTCACATTACTATTGGTTTCTGACCAACGAAGGGATCGAGTTCTTGAGAACTTAACCTTCCATCTGATGCAGGGTTATGGTAGATTTGATATAGGGTTTGGTAGATTTATATTGAGAGTTATGGTAGATTTATATTCAATGGCGTTATGGGAAGGGGCGAGTTGTAGCAGTCTCCAGCGACTGTTTGGTGAGAGATTAGGTGAATTTTCGGGAGAGTCAGAGAACATAGAGGGTTATGGTAGATTTATATTTAATGGCGTTACGAGAAGCGCCGAGTCGTAGCAGTCTCCAGTTACTGTTTGGTCGAAGATTCGGCGAATTTTTGGGAGTCGGAGAACATAGAGGGCTATGGTAGATTTGATTTAGGGTTATGGTAGATTTATATTGAGGGTTATGGTATATTTATATTTAATGGTGTTATGGTAATCAGAGTCATAGCAGTCTTCGGTGAATGTTTGGTTAGAGATTAGGCGAATTTTCGGGAAAGTCGGAGAACATAGAGGTGTCGTTACAAAATAGCTAACCCTTGATTCATGTTCATCCATCAAATCAGTCTTCGTTGCTGCAGAAAATTGTTGCACCACAATGACGCAAAGATAATTGTGTGGTTTTCGCTATACCATGTTTATGTGATGCATTCCAGACAATCATGTTTGGACATATACATGAATAAGTATGCTGCTCCCAGCGGTTCCAGTGTTTCAATAAATCAAAGGTTGTTGCAAGCTTTGTTTCAACTGCGTAAACTAAGACATTCACTTTGGGATTCCTTTCAACTGAAACAAGGGCAGTTGTTTTTCCAAAATCAGAATACAACAACAACGGCAGAACAAGACATTTCATTCATTCGTTAAAAGGGAAATTTGCTACACATGCACGTCCAAAAAAAAAAGCAGAAGCAGGACAGGTGTTTCACGACATTGTTTCTACACTTGTGCAAGGGAACCCAAACGACATTGAAGTTAAAGTACAAAGCACACAAAAAAGGCAGTAAGTTTCTACACTTGTGCAAGGGAACCCAAACAACATTGTTGTTACCACTATTAGCTAGGGGACAAGCTTATTTTGAAAGGCGGGAGTATTGATACGCTTGATGTTGGAACAATCTAGAGGCAAAGCAAGTAAAGACTGAAGCTGAGAGACTCTCTCCCGTTTAGAGTCTTTGCGTATAAAGAAATAAGTATAGAACGTGAAGTTGTAGTTTTAGTTTCTTCTTCAAGCTTTGGTTGGTGAGTGGTGAAACTTTTAGGTCTTGAGGCAATCTCGGATTGTGAGTGAGGGGAGATCAGAATTCTCAGGGGCGAAGTTCCGATATATCTTGAGTGTTGTTGGGGTCGGTTTTCACCCAGGCAAGATCAATCAAAGAAACGGTTAAGTATGGAAGCTAATCTCTGAAACGCGCATGATTCGTGCGTAAACCGTGCATAGACCGAGGTGAACCATCTCGTGCACGAGCCGTGCGCAAACCGAGGAGAATCACCTCGTGCACGAACCGTGCATAAACCGAGGTGAACCACCTCGTGCACGAACCGTGTGTAAACCGAGGTGAGCCACCTCGCGCATGAACCGTGCGCAAACCGAAAAGAACCGCTTCGGTTTGAATCCGAGCAGAACCGAAGTACACATAAACCGAGCAGCTCTTTCTTTTGACGGCCCGAGCGACAAACCTACGAAATGGTCCGAGTCCTAATGTTGCCGTAACACTATTGGGCCGAGCCCAGAGCCTAGGCCTACGAAGAAAAACCGACGTGACTTTTGCCCTAGAAGAAGAGAGTTCGTGGAGAGGAGCGCCGTAAAAAAAATGGAAGGAAAATATACGAAGAGATTCTCCGAGATAGACGCTTAGGTTACGAGAAAGATGTATAAATAGGGTCCGAAATTGATTTGTAAAGGATCCGCGTTTTACCCAGCAAAAATACTTGTACCCTAAAAAGCTTATCACAGCGACTGTAATGAAATCACCATTCTTTGGATCTCTGTTTCGGTTTTAACTTAGAATCTTTGGGTCCTCTATTATAATTCTTAAACAGGAAATCTATTGTGCGAAATCCAGTACGCACAATTTGGCGCTAGAAGGAGGGGAATTAAGAATTCTTACACCGAGAACCGACGCGCACCAGATCCGAAAAGATGACCACCGGAGTGACTGACGCCGACAACACCACCGCAGCAGCTGACGTCACCGGAATGAATCCCCCCGCAGGAGACGGAACACCCAACGCTGCTCAGAAAACGCCGGAGACCCTCGAGACGATCTCTGCGTCCTTGTCTGAGATGAAAACCATGATGATGGCGTTGACAAATAAGACGGCGGAGCAAGGCAAAACTCTGGAGAACCTCACGACGGAGAGCCGAGCCCAAAGCCAACGAATCGGCAGTTTGACGCCAATGATGAATCCGTCTGCCAGGAACAGGAGGTTCGGGCTCAACCCGATGGTGCTCAACTTCGCAACTCCAGGAGTGAACAACAGCCGAGCAGGAGGCTCGAAATGTCCAATCCGGAGAAAGAACCCCCGCAGCCACGAGGCCTAACACCACCGAGCCACCGCGCCTTGTCCGAAAAGGAGTCGCTGAACGAGATCAGCAGCTCGGCGGAGTCCTACACGAACCCACCAACGGCTCGGCGGCAACAACAGGAACTGAGGAGGAGCGAGCCGACGCGATAACATCACAAAAAGACAAGTTGACCGTCACCGCGACGCCACGAGATGGAGCTTCGGGAGCCTACCTCAGCTCGGAGCAAGACCAGGACTTAGCCGAGGAAGAGGAAAACCTCATGTGGGTCGAGCAGGTACACTATCAGGACGAGCCCCGAAGGATAAACCGAGGCCGTCTTACCGAACCCAACTCGGCGAGCCGAGGCAACGCTCTTGACGAAATCCGAGCCGATTTGGCTCGGGCGAAAGCCGAGGTGAAAGCTATTCGATCACAAGAGCACAAGGCGACGAGCGCAACACCCGAGATTGATTTAATGCTGGAGGAAGCCCAGATAATGCCGTTCACGGCGCGCATTATGGAGGCGAGAGTGTCCGACCCCGGGAAAGTCCACCTTCCGACTTACGAGGGAATGACGGATCCGAAGGAATATATCATGGCGTTTCGTACGGCGATGGCACGATCCAACCTCAGAGAAAGCGAGTGATGCGCGGGATACTGCCTTCTGTTTGTCGAGAATCTCTGAGGACCAGCCCTCGAATGGTTCTCCAGATTCGAGCGCAATTTCATCGGCAATTTCAAAGATCTCTGCATCGATTTCATGAAGCAATACTCCATGTTCATGAACCGAGGCGTGTTAGACGCATACCTCTGGACACTATCTCAAGGACCGAACGAACCGTTGAGAACTTTCATGGGGCGCTTCAAAGCAGTAATGTCGAAAGTAGGAGAGGTAAGCGACAAAGGAGCACTCCAAGCATTAAAGAAGTCCCTGTGGTATAAATTGGATTTCCGAAAAGAGATTGGGCGCAACAAACCCCAATCTATCCAAGACGCCATGCATCGGGCATCGGATTTCATACTCGAGGAGGAGGAATTCTGAATCCTCGACCAACGCTTCGGGCCAACAAAATCGACAAACAAGAATCAAGTGATGCCGAGCCAGCCGAGCCATTCGAGGAATCGCCCGAACGGCGCCTATATCCACCACGAGGGACCAAACTTCAGCGGGGCTCACAACTATCAGATCAGCGACGAACAAGGAGCTGGGCGAGGTCGAGGAAGAACGAACGGAAACACGTGGACTAGGAACTCAAGTTCGTACGACGAAAAGGCCTACTGCGAGATCCATAAGACGTACGGACATCTAACAGCCAACTCTCGAATCTTCGGAGACAAGCTCAGAGCAAAATTCTTGGCCGGAGAGCTCGGCAATTCAATCAGCTTGAAGGACCTCGAACAGGAGAAGCCTGTCGAGGTCGAGCAGGAAGAACATCCCGACCTGGAAAATCGACCAGGCGGCCCACAGAAACGAGGAAGAAGAAACAATAACGCCTCGGAATCGGGTGGACCGCGGCAGAGGATAAACATGATCATGGGAGGATCAGAATACTGTAGAGACACGGTGTCCGCGATAAAAGCCTATCAACGAAAAGTCGAAGCCAAGATAAACTGGTCCACGCCGAGCAGAAATCCCAACGATGTCATCACATTCGAAGAAAGAGAAACGACGGGCATAGACATACCGCATAACGACCCCCTGGTGATCGAGCTCATAGTAAAGGATCACGAAGTAGCCCGAGTCCTAATTGATACCGGAAGTTTGGTAGACGTCATTTTCCGCGAAATAATACCAATCCCGAGCCCGTTGACCGGTTTCTCGGGAGAAACGACCATGACGATCGAAACAATCAGACTACCAGTCCTGGCGGAAAATGTCACTAAGATCGTCAACTTCTCGGTAGCCAAAGGTCCCCCGGTGTACAACATTATCATGGGAACGCCGTGGATTAATTTGTTGAGAGCCGTGGTCTCAACTTATCACCTCTGTCTAAAATTCCCCGGGGCCAATGGGATCCGAACGATCTGGGGAAATCAGAAGGAGTCGCGAATTTGCTTTATGACCGAGCACAAGCTGAGGAACCCCAAAACCGAGGCGAAAGGGGAGACCATTCATAAAAAAATTAAAACCAACCGAGAAGCGAAGGTCGACACCAAAAAACTCTTGTAGCAATTACAGAAAGCCGAACAGGCCGAAGACAATCAGCCGCGATGCGTCCCGGTGATATATATATGCTTAGACGACGAAAACCCGGAGGGATACGTAGAAGTGGGAGCCGAGTTAGACGACATGATCAAAACCGAGCTGATCGACTTTTTGAAAAAGAATATTAACACCTTTGCTTGGGCCGCGGAGGACATGCCCGGGATCGACATCAACGTTACATGCCACGAGCTCAACGTGGATCCAACTTTCAAACCAGTAAAGCAGAAGAGAAGAAAACTCGGACCCGAGCGAGCCGAGCATGTCCAAAGGATAGTTTCCCTCTCCCCCCCCACATTGATCGACTCGTCGAGGCGATCGCAGGAAACAAGCTCCTCTCGTTTATGGATGCTTTTTCTGGGTATAATCAGATCTTGATGAACCCCGACGACCAGGAAAAAACAACATTCATGACCGACCGAGGCATCTACTGTTACAAAGTGATGCCGTTCGGACTGAAGAACGCCGGAGCCACTTATCAGCGATTAGTCAATAAAATGTTCGCCGACCAACTGGGAAAAATAATGGAGGTATACATCGATGATATGCTGGTAAAATCGCTGGAGAAAAGTAGCCACATCGCCCATCTGGCGGAATGCTTCGAACGTTTAAATCACCACAACATGAAGCTCAATCCGGCGAAATGCAGATTCGCTGTAACATCAGGGGAATTCCTTGGGTATCTGGTTACGAGCCGTGGAATCGAGGCAAACCCAAAGCAGATCGACGCGTTAATCCAAATGGCCTCGCCCAGGAACAAACGAGAAGTACAACGACTAACGGGACGCGTCGCTGCCTTAAATCTCTTTTTCTCGAGATCAACCGACAAGTGTCTAGCTTTCTACGACACACTCCGAGGCAACAAGAAGTTCGAGTGGACGGAAAGGTGCGAGGCAGCATTCCAGGAGCTAAAGCGATACCTGGCAACTCCGACCGTGCTCGCAAAGCCAGTAGAAGGAGAACCCCTATACTTGTATATCGCCGTTTTGGCTACCGCAGTCAGCGGAGTACTTGTCCGAGAGGAACGAGGGGAGCAAAATCCGATCTTCTACGTAAGCCAAACACTGGCACCGGATGCAGAAACGAGATACCCACAAATGGAGAAACTGGCACTCGCCGTGGTGATGTCCGCACGAAAACACAGACCATATTTTCAATCGCACTCTATCGTGGTCCTGACGTCTTTCCCACTACGAGCAATACTGCACAGCCCAAGCCAATCCGGAAGACTAGAAAAATGGGCAATCGAGCTCAGCGAATACGATATCGAATATCGGAGCAAGACCTGCGCCAAGTCCCAAGTCCTCGCAGATTTCCTGATAGAGCTTTCGATGGACGGAACGGACGAGCTGACCGAAGATTCCACATGGGTACTTCACGTAGACGGCTCATCATCAAGACAAGGCTCAGGAATCGGGATTCGCCTGACATCTCCAACCGGCTAAGTCCTAGAGCAATCCTTTAGGCTGGCCTTCCACGCTTCTAACAACGAGGCCGAATACGAAGCTTTGATCGCGGGACTCAGGCTAGCACAGGGAATCAAGGTTCAAAAAATTCGGGCCTTTTGCGACTCTCAGCTCGTCGCTAACCAATTCAACGGGGAATACACGGCAAGAGACGATAGGATGGAAGCATACTTAGGCGTGGTCCAAAAACTTTCAAAAGAATTTAAAGAGTTCAAGCTAACGTGTATTCCCCGAGGCGAAAACGTTCAGGCCGATGCATTGGCGGCCCTCGCCTCGTCATCCGACCCCGGACTTAAGCGAGTAATCCCGGTGGAGTTCATCGAACGACCCAGCATCGAAAACTTCGAAACCATCAACCTCATCGAGCAAGCTGAAACTCCTACGGAGCCAAGCGACGAGCAGGAAACAATCGCGACGGAACAAGACCAGCAGAACGAGTACGGATGCGAACGAGAATGGATGGGAGCAATTCGAACGTACATAATGGATGGAGAGGTCCCCACAGACAAATGGGCAGCACGCAAACTTAAGGCTCAGGCTGCTCGCTATATCCTGCTCGACGGGGAAGTCTTCAAATGGAGGTTCTCAGGACCATTAATGACTTGCGTCGAAGGGAAAGAGGCTCGCAGGATAATGGAAGAAGTTCACGGAGGGTCTTGCGGCAATCACAGCGGCGGAAAGTCTTTGGCAATAAAGATAAAACGTCACAGATACTATTGGCCGACCATGGTAAAAGGCTGCGAAATTTTTTCTCGGAAATGTGAGATGTGGCAGCGCCACGCCCCGACAATCCACCAACCTACCGAGCTGCTCTCCTCAATCTCGTCCCCTTACCCATTCATGCGATGGTCAATGGACATCGTCGGCCCGCTGCATCGCTCCAAGCAGAAGAGATTCCTGCTAGTTCTGACAGATTACTTCTCAAAATGGGTCGAGGCAGACTCTTTCGCCAGTATTAAAGATGTCCAGGTCGAGAATTTCGTTTGGAAGAACATCATCTGCTGGCATGGCGTCCCGTACGAAATAGTAACCGATAACGGCTCACAATTCATCTCAACACGTTTCGAGTCTTTTGCGAAAAGTGGAAAATCAGACTAAGTAAGTCGACACCTCGATACCCACAAAGCAACGGACAAGCCGAGGCAGCAAACAAGACGATACTCGACGGGCTGAAAAAACGCCTCGATGCGAAGAAGGGAAGATGGGCTGATGAACTGGAAGGAGTTTTATGGTCGCATCGGACGACCCCGAGACGAGCAACTGGCGAAACACCGTTTGCACTAGTCTACGGGACGGAGTGCGTCATCCCCTCCGAAGTGGAATTTCCGGGAGTACGACGACAACTCCTCCTGGGACAAGAGGGCCTCAACCACCTTATGCTCTTAGACAAAGCAGACCTAATTAACGAAAGACACGATTAGGCACTCATTCACATTCAGAACTATCAGCAAGCAACCGAAAAATACTACAACTCCAACGTCAAAAGTCGGAGATTTCACGAAGGAGAGCTGGTCCTCCGAACAGTTTTTCAAAATACGGCCGAGCAAAACGCGATGACCAAGGTGGTCCGCCCAGGAGTATACGAACTCGCCAACCATTCAACAGACGCTTCGGTACCACGATCATGGAACGTGATGCATCTGAAGAAGTACTACTACTAAGACACTTGTTGCAGAAACATGAACTACGGGGCGGTTTGATCCTCGAAAGGGGTACGTAGGCAGCTCGTCTCATGACGAGTTCAACTGCCCCCCTCCCTAAAAAGGAGGGGGGGGGGAGTGGGGTACGTATATTCATATACTCCCACACTATGTAAACCAAAAATACTTTTGAATAATAGTTTACTTAGCTCTTTTCACCAACTATTACCACTTCGTTCGCTGTTGGCCACAGTATACGAACACCTACATCCCAAACGGGATCTCAACCTTCACATTTCGTTACGAATCATAAGGTTCTCTACATCCTCCATGGATTTCAGCGCGCTATATAAATCAAACCGAGTTTACATCGGTCCAATCTCTATTGGGTATATCCTGAGAAAGGTTCTAACGGTTGTTCTCGATACGGGCTCGGTTTTCGTTAAAACACGCAAGTCCTATCTAAGAGAACACCTAAATCCCAACTCTCGCTTAACGTTGGTTATTGACATCCCGCGAACATCGTGCCGCTTAAGCGTTTATCGCCTAAGTACGAGATAACTAAATACGTTCGACTAAAACCCGATAAAACCGCTCGAACTTGAGCAGCGTCGGTCTACATCAGGGCTTAGAAGAATACTAGTTCACCTCGGTCTAAAAACACCATTCTTCCGAACACGCCCGAACCACCAAACTCCACCACAACAAGGATTACAGTAGTTCGCTCGTTACATAACAAAACTAGCGAGCTCGGCAAGCTACGATTGCTTCGCCGACGACTCAGTTATTAATATTAAATCGAAAGCATCACTTAAAGTGTAAAAGCAAATAATTCATAAGCACGAGTAATGTTGTGGATAAAGCCATCCAGGCATCAAATTCAAACAACTATGAAACCAAATTCCCCGTAATTGGTGACGGTTTTCTTCAGCCGAGACCAGTCGAGTCTTCTCTCGGGAACTCTAGCGTAATCGTGGGGGTCCTCAAGTCCCCACGAAGATCCATTGCGAGCTGCTCGAACTCCTCGTCGGCGGCCGATAGCTCGGCCTTTTTCTCGAACAACCTCGCCTTTTCGCTTTCCAGAGAAGGGGGATCGGGACCCTGCAGAATACATATCAGCTCAAGGTTACTGTTAACCTCGGCCAATTCCGTAATTTGTCCCTAGCGCCACCCTCGAGCAAGGCAACCTTCGCCTCGGCGCCGGATATCTTCTCTCGGTACCGAGTTGCGAGTTCACGCTTCACCGCCTTGCACGATCTCTCGAGAACAGCCTCACGTGCTTCCCGCGCCGATGAAACTTGCCTTTGCAAAGACGTCACTACAACTTCCAACCGAGCCTTCTCATCCAGCAGACCGGCCGACACCTTTTCGGATTCATCCCGTTCGCGCTTAAAGTCGTCTCGTTCGGCCTCTATGACGCCGTAGCGCCTCATGATATCCGCCATCTGCCTAGAATGTTCGGCTTCGGTCTCATCGAGTTGCGCCCTTAGACGGGCCACCTCCCCGCAAGCGGCTTCGAGTTGCCTTAGGCCGCTTTGGAGGTCGGTCTCATAGCCCGAAACGACCTCGTTGGCCACAACGATAAACTGAAGGAGAAGCCGAAGCGATGCAATAATTAAAAAAAAAAAAAAAAGGGGGCACCAAAAATATATAAAAGGAAAGAAGTCAGGGAGAACAAGGCAGAGTAAGACGCTACCTCGGCACCCGAAAGTCTTGACCGACCAGGAGTATTCCATATTGCAAGAGCATCCACGCGAGGAGAATGAGAGCCAAACGCCGCATTCTTTGCAAAGGCCTCTTCTTCGAAGGACGACCACGCCGCCTCGGGACTGGTGTCGCGAGCAATCGCCTCTGCAGCGCTCGGCGAAATTTGCTCAGATCCTCGCGGCTCGCTTGTCTCAGGGACATCGGACGCGTCGGTGACAGATTCGTCCGCGCGTTTCCTCTTGCTACCCCGCGTCGCAACTTCTTTGCCGCTACGACGGCAAGGGGGAGATTCCCCGGCTCTTATCCTGGCTCGAAGACCAAGCATGATCCCCGAATCCTTTGGAGGAAGCCCTAGCTGAACGGATGACCTTGATGCTGCCTTTTCGCCATTAACCCTCACGTTGGAGCTCGCATCCTCGGTCTCCCGACTAGTTCCACCTTCTTGCCCCGACGTCCGGTCGGCAAGGGAAGACGGCACCCGGAACTCCGAGCTACCCTTCTCCTCGCCCTCGGTGACCTCCTCGGCCCCCTGCGCTCGTTTACCAGTGAAGGTCAACCGTAGAATAACCCCCGATCGGGAATCTTCGGGCGAGCAGGACACCTCGGAAGCCCCAACTCCGCGGTCATTAAAGGGGAAGGTCCGAGCGCGCTCAACTCGCTGGAAAGAAAAGTCTTTCTGCTAGGAAACCCGCCTACGATTGAAATCCTCGATAACGTTCAAAAGATCGTCCGAGCATCTGAGAACCGCGCGGACAACTGCAAAATAAATAAGAAAAAAGAAGGAAAGTTAAGATCATAGCTCGGCTCTTCTAATGCAAACTCAACTCCCACCTCGGTCACTTACTTTTTTGACTCCATTCTGTTTTCATCCTCCCAATCCACGTCGCCGAAACAGAAGCTTCGTTGATGAGAACATAGAAGAAGCGGCTCTCCCAGTCTTGATCACTATCCGGAAAATCCCGGATTATTCTCCTATCCTTTTTATTCCCGATGTAGAACATCTCGGTGCCAGGTCTGCGCCTAGTCTCTATAAGATTGTCAAGATGAGCGAGCGTAAGCTCCGCCTCGCACTCGAGACTCAGAGTTAGCAACCCCACGAGATGTCTTATCGAGCGCGGCGTGAATTGAGCGAGAGCCAACCCATACGACCACAGAAATTCCGAGACAAGCCGTGGGATCGGGAACCACAGCCAGCATGCGTCGAAAAAGACTTCGTACGCCGTAAAGTGGCCGGGCGGAGGCCTTTCGGCTCGGTATGTTGCGGCAGGAAGCCTAAACTCAACTCTGTCGCTGATCCCGAAGCGAGCTCGCAACTCCAGAAGAGACCTCGGCGTCGAAAGAGAAGACATTGGATTCACCTCGGTTTCCCGTCGAAATGTGAAGATGGATCGGAAAATCGACGAACGGCCGGAATAGATGTTCCGTTAAAAATCAAGGCGGCAGAGAAAAGAGAGGAGAAATCTGAGGACTACTCTTCGACAAATTTTCTAAGAAGAGGAGATAGTAAAACAACCTTGGGGGGTCTCCGTACTTATAGACGAATCCGCGCGTGGAGGCGCGTCGCCTCGGGAACATGCGAGACGTTTGCACTTCCGAGATAGACCGACTCTTCGCGAGCGAATAATGGGCCTACGGTGGAACCTACGCGGGCCCAAACGGACGACACCATCAGCCCAAATCATGATCCGACATAACGAAAATTAGTTTTCACTAAGTATCGCAAGGCGTGAAAAAACACCGAGGTGAAAGCGGTCTCGCAGGTAGGACCGGGGTGAAAATTCAACATTGGCAGAAATAATGCCCGACGAAGCTTGAACGTTTCGCTAGCGACTCCGAGAACACTTCGATACAAAGCCGTGCACCTCGGCTTATATAAAAAAAATGCTCGCCTCGGCACTTGAGCAGAAAACATCTCAGCACATGATAAGAAACATTTCGGCGTCAAGCCATTCGCCTCGGCGCTCGAGTGCGGAACATCTCGACATAACGTTATTCACTTCGTCTCTTAATCGGAATGTTCCGGGAACGAAGTGAAAACGCCTCGGAACATTGATCTTACATATCCTTGCAGCTCATCACCCTTATCTCTAAGACTAACAAGCTGGGGGGCTAACTGTTGGGGTCGGTTTTCACCCAGGTAAGATCAATCAAAAAAACGGTTAAGTATGGAAGCTAATCTCTGAACCCGCGCATGATTCGTGCGTAAACCGTGCATAGACCGAGGTGAACCATCTCGTGCACGAGCCGTGCGCAAACCGAGGAGAATCACCTCGTGCACGAACCGTGCGTAAACCGAGGTGAACCACCTCGTGCACGAACCGTGTGTAAACCGAGGTGAGCCACCTCGCGCATGAACCGTGCGCAAACCGAAAAGAACCGCTTCGGTTTGAATCCGAGCAGAACCGAAGTACACATAAACCGAGCAGCTCTTTCTTTTGACGGCCCGAGCGACAAACCTACGAAATGGTCCGAGTCCTAATGTTGCCGTAACACTATTGGGCCGAGCCCAGGCCCACGAAGAAAAACCGACGTGACTTTTGCCCTAGAAGAAGAGAGTTCGTGGAGAGGAGCGCCGTCAAAAGAAATGGAAGGAAAATCTACGAAGAGATTCTCCGAGATAGACGCTTAGGTTACGAGAAAGATGTATAAATAGGGTCCGGAATTCATTTGTAAAGGATCCGCGTTTTACCCAGCAAAAATACTTGTACCTTAAAAAGCTTATCATAGCAAATCTAATAAAATCACCATCTTTGGATCTCTGTTTCGGTTTTAACTTAGAATCTTTGCGTCCTCTATTATAATTCTTAAACAGGAAATCTATTGTGCAAAATCCAGTACGCACAAGTGTGGTTTTGTAATCGTTTTCTTATTTCAATAAAAAAATTACTGAGTTTCGTGTTGAGTTTGTGAGAGAAACGACCTTCAAACTTAACACAGGATCAGTGTTTCCTGCGATTTGCAAGGCATCTGAGTTTGCTAAATCCGTATTAGCAGGTGTAACAGCTAGTATCAAGAAGCTAGGACACTTAATGTAAGACAAGATCATCGTTCTTATACGTGATTCAACATTGATGATACCAGGAAGATCCACAAGAGTGATATCCAAAACATTTGGGGAAAAAACCTTGAGAAAAATCTGTTTATCTGATACACCTTTGTTCTCTCCTACTACTCTATTCGTCTCAGCCTAGAGAACATTATAACTCATACATTAGACGAATCATGGAGGTTAACAAGGCTAAAACGAACGAAAAAGAGAGAGAGAAAAAGAGAGAGAGAAAAAGAACCTAAATCTCGCGGCGTATCTCAGAGAAATCGTAGATACGTTTGTCCTTGAGGTGACGAAACTCTCCCCACTCGTCATCGGATCATTCCCGCGAGGGAGAAAATCTCAGCTGACGAGTGCTTCGAGGACGCTGGATTTACCGCTGCTCTTACTTCCGACGATAGCAACTTGTAGAAGCTCGATCGTGGATTGGCTTCCAAGTTGAGCGAATATGTCCTGGAGCATGTACACAATCAGAATCACCGAGGTGCCTAGTGGTGCTGCAGCGATGGTGGACGACGGAGGGATATCGTAAACTGACATTGATGTGATGATGATCGAAGGTTGAAGTAGACTTGTTAAAAATGGATTGAATCTCACTTGGGTCTTCAAATCCAACCGGAAAACCACCGATCCATTATGCAAAACCGCTCGTAAAACCGTCCGGTTGTTCAAATGTAGAACCTGGCCCCACTTCTTGGCTTTCTTCTTGAGTCCTTAGGTAGAATCGAGGCAATTGGTAGTCTTGGAGAAGGAAAGGGTCGTCGTAGTAGATTCCTTGGTCACTGTTTGGATTGTCGAGAGGAACCATGAAATTGAGAGCCGTGAATCAAGAGATGTTTGAGGGCAGGAACGTAATTTTTTTTTCGATCGAGCATTTTGGCTCTTCGCCAGCCTTGCTGTGCGGGTCTGATCCGCTCCTCCACCGGTTCCGCTTACAATTATCCGCACGAAAGGGAACCCGCATGAACCACAAGTTGTAAATTGGATATCCGCATCCGCTCCGCATTAATTAAACCCGTATGCCGGATTATTATGCAATAGTGAAAAATCTGAAAAATCATGAAAAAACGATCCAATATTCATAAAAAAAAGAAAAACTAATTACAGACCCAAAAAAAATCCAAAAGTGTAGAAAGCTGAGATTCAAAACCTGACACGAGAAGAAGAAGATAAATAATCGAGCCACGATCTGAAATGCCCCATCTCATTAAAATTAAATCCACTATATCCCATCTTAATCCACTATATCCCACCAAATGTAAAAAGACAAAATTACTCACCGAGTTAATTTTAAAAAAGAAAAGAAGAACAAATTGCAAAATAAAAATAAAATAAAAGACATGGCTCCTTCCCGGCTCGAGCTGCTCTCGAGGGCTCGACGAAAAAGAAAAAAAATTGAAACTGAATTCGAGCTCGTTCTCAGCTCGTTTGCCGCCACCGTCGATCCTTCACCGCAGTTTCTCCGCCTAATTCGTCTCCGCCTTCCTCGAGCTGTGATACGATCCTCCCAAGAATCGGCACTCTTTAGTTGGATTTGGATAGATGGATAGGCCTTAGAACTTATGAAGAGATGAATCCTCAAAGAACAAGGTAAGATGGATCGAAAGGTTCGCACAGAAGTTGCAGAATGACTTCTGATATACCCCCAACTTGAATCCCTTAGATATGACACACTAAGACGAATTCAAGATCGATTTAATGGATATGACGCACCAAACAATCTCTTAATCCCTTGGATATGACGCACCAAGACGGACTAAGGTTTGATCAATGGATATTACATACCAAGGATCGGAAATGTTCAGGAAGAACAAAAGAGAATCACTCTCAAAATAAATAAAAGAAGGTTGTTTTTCTCAAATGAGATTACATGAGTTTATAAAGAAAAAAAAAAGAGTAGGCAAAGAGCCAAACTCGTTGGTCAAAGCATTAACTAAAGAAAGACTGAATTAAAACTAAGTTTGAATAACTCTTGGTCTCCAAATGACTCTTTAGCTGCTTTCCCTTCCCTTAGGTCGAATAACTCTTGGCTTTCAAATGACTCTTTAACTGCTTTCCCTTCCCCTAGGTCGAATTTATAAGCTTATGAATAAACCTTATAAAGTTTATAAATCAATTTGCCTCATTAAAACCTTTCCTGGAAAACCCAATGGGAAAAACTAAGGACAAGGAAAAAGAGTACAAATGATCACATCCTTTATAAGCTTTATAAAACTTCGGATTTATAAGCTTTTTATAAGACTTGCTTCAAATGAACTTGATTCACAAGTCTGCCGTGTATTTCCAGAAGTCTGCTGTGTAATTCCAGAAGTCTGCTGTGTAATTAAAACCAGAATGGTTTTAACTTCTTCTCCTTTCTGAGTGATCATCTGACTGAGTAATCCTCCAATTCCTTCTTTAAGTCTCTTACGCCTTGCACGAGTCATAGGTCCAGATGGCATCACCAAGTCTTCAACGACTTCTAGTTCAGGTTCAAGCTCAGCTACAAGCTCATTCTCCTTTGTGCTTTCCATGATCGCATCATCCCCCCTCTGTTGAAAAGGATTTGCCCTCAAATCTGGACCATCTGCGACAAAAGGCACTAGATCAGAAACATTAAAACTTGTACTAACGTTGTACTTACCTTGAAGATCGAGCTGGTAAGAATTGTCATTGATCATCTTGACTATCTTGAATGGACCATCAACTCTTGGCATAAGTTTCGACTTCCTTTCTGCTGGAAATCTTTACTTTCTCAAGTGAATCCACACGAGATCTCCAACTTCAAACACCATCTTGCGTCTGCCCTTGTTTGCTTTCCTTTCATACTGCTTAGTCCTCTCTTCAATGTTTTTCCTTGCTTTCTCATGGATCTGCCTGACAAGATCAGCTTTCTTTTTCTCATCCACACTTGTTCTTTCACTCAAAGGCAATGGGATTAGATCCAATGGAGATAAAGGATTGAAACCATAAACGATTTGAAATGGAGAAAACTTAGTAGCAGAATGGATCAAATGATTATATGCAAACTCTACATGTGGCAAACATTCTTCCCAAGTTCTCAAATTCTTTTTAACCAATGCACGCAACAAAGTGGAAAAGGTTCGATTAAATACCTCAGTCTGACCATCAGTTTGTGGGTGACAACAACAACCTAGTTCCAAGCTTAGACAAAAGCGTTTTCCAGAAGTAACTTAAGAACTTAGTATCCCTATCTGAAACAATAGTCCTAGGCAAACCAAGCACAAAGTCCATAGAAATGTCACTCCACAGTTGAGTAGGAATGGGTAAAGGAGTATACAAACCGTTGGGTTGTACTCTTGATTTAACTTGCTTGCAAGTTACACACCTTCCACAGATCCTCTCCATGTCTCTCTTCATGTGTGGCCAGTGAAAGTGGTCTAGCATAACCTGAAATGACTTAGCAACTCCAAAATGCCCCATTAAACCTCCTCCATGGGCTTCCCTGACTAATAAATCTCGAATGGAACAGTTAGGCACACACAAACGTTGTTCATAAAACAGAAAACCTTCATGCATATAATACTTTCCAGACGCAAACTTTTCACAAGCTTTGTATACTTCTTTAAACTCAGCATCAGTCTCATATAGTTCTTTAAGTTTTTCAAAACCAAGCAACTTAGCGTCAAGAGTAGAAATCAGTGTATACCTGCGTGACAATGCATCAGCAACAATGTTTTCTTTACCTTGCTTGTATTTGATGACATATGGAAAAGTCTCAATGAATTCAACCCATCGAGCATGCCTCTTGTTAAGCTTTTGCTGTCCTTTCAAATGCTTGAGTGACTCATGATCATTATGGATCATAAACTCTTTAGGCCAGAGATAGTGTTTCCATGTTTGCAAAGCTCGAACCAAAGCATAGAGCTCTTTGTGATAAGGTGGGTAATTCAGAGTAGCTCCTCCAAGTTTCTCACTAAAGTAAGCTATGGGTTTCTTCTCTTGCATCAACACAGCCCCAATACCTACACCAGAAGCATCACACTCAATTTCAAAGGTCTTTAGGAAATCAGGTAAAGACAAGAGTGGTGCGTTTGTAAGCTTCCCTTTCAAGGTTTTAAACTCTTCTTCTTTAGCTTCTTCCCACTTTAATCTTTCGTCCTTCTTGATTACTTCAGTAAGTGGTGCTACTATGGTGCTAAAATCTTTCACAAAGCGCCTATAGAAACCTGCCAGTCCATGAAAGCTCCTTACTTCTCCAACCGTCTTTGGACTAGGCCATTCTCGGATCGCTTTGACCTTTTCTTCATCCACTTTTATGTCATCTTCACTTACAACAAATCCTAAAAAGACCATGTTATCTGTACAAAATGTGCATTTCTTTAGATTGGCAAATAGTTTCTCTTTTCTAAGAACTTCTAAAATCTTTTTGAGATGCAGAGCATGTTCATCTAGACTCTTGCTATAAACTAAGATATCATCAAAGTAAACAACAGCAAAGACTCCAATGAAATTTCTCAGAACGTGATTTATCAACCTCATGAAAGTTCTAGGTGCATTTGTTATTCCAAATGGCATAACTAACCATTCATACAATCCATTCTTTGTTTTGAATGCAGTTTTCCATTCATCTCCTTCTTTCATTCGAATTTGATGGTAACCACTTTTAAGATCTATCTTAGAAAAGATGCTAGAACCATGTAACTCATCAAGCATGTCATCAAGTCTAGGAATAGGATGGCGATACTTTACAGTGATGTTATTGATGGCTCTGCAATCCACACACATGCGCCAGCTTCCATCTTTCTTTGGCACAAGTAAAACTGGTACATCACAATTGCTCATACTTTCTCTGATATGCCCTTTCTCCATGAGCTCGCTCACTTGCCTTTGAAGTTCCTTTGTTTCCATAGGATTGGTCCTATAAGCTGGACGGTTTGGCAATGAAGCTCCTGGTACAAAGTCTATCTGGTGCTCAATTCCACAAATTGGTGGCAATTCCTTCGGGTTATCTTCAGAAAAAACGTCTTCAAAGTCCTGCAAAAGAAGAGTTATCTCACTCGGCATCACCGGTGCACGTTCAGTCAAACTCATAAGAGTTTCTTTATAAAAAAACATAAGTAAAGGTTGTTTTGAAGCACAGCTCTCTTAACCTCACTAATCCTCACAAAAATGTTTGAATGCCTCACGGGTTTGCTCTCACGGGTCTTTGACTTGGCTTTTTTCGGACTCTCATTCTTTTTCTGTGTAGTGTTTAGGGGGTCGCTCAAAGTGCTTGTTTCTCGTTTTTGCTTAAGTAACAACTGATCTTGATATACCTGATGGGGTGTCATCGGAATCAGTGTGATCTTTCTCCCCTTGAACTCAAAAGAATGTCTATTGGTGAATCCATCATGTGTCACTCTTCGATCAAACTGTCATGGCCTTCCAAGAAGAATGTGGCATGCCTCCATCGGTAACACATCGCATAGGATCTCATCCACGTACCTGCCTATGGTTATGGGAACCGATACTTGGCTGCTCACTTTCATTTCTCCAACATCATCAAGCCACCGAAGTTTATAAGGCTTTGGATGTTTCCTTTCTTTCAAACCGAGCTTTCTCACCATTGTTTCACTTGCTACATTGGTACAACTACCTCCATCAATAATGACATACCTTGTCTTGTACATGACACCTTGTGTGAAACAAGTTCTCTCTTTGCTCATGCTCGTTTAATTGAGACTGCACACTTAGTGATCTCCTCGCCACTAACAGATCTCCTTTAGTCGGAATCTCATGCTCTTCTTCTAACGGTAATGAATCTGATACAACTTCTTCTTCCTCGGATTCGATCTCTCCATTGTCTAGAAGAACCATGGTTCTCTTATTAGAGCATTCATTGGGCCCTCTCCCTTGACATTTGAAATAGATCAAATCTCTGGTTCTGGATCTAGATGCTTCAGCCTTGCTTTTATCGATTTGATTTGCAGGAAAAGGCTTAGATTCTACCTTTGGAGTGGTGATGGGTTTCTCTGTCCTTGTGTAACTTGGTCTAGTAGTAGACACTCCAGCTCCATATGTAGGTCGAGTAGAACCTTTTCTTTTAAGCTGCTGCTCCACTAGATTTGCTTTGTGTAGCATTTCCTCAATCTCCACATAATGCTGCAGCTTTAGCCTGTCTTGCACATCTCTGTTTAATCCACTCAAGAACCGAGCCATTGTACCTTCTCTATCTTCAAACACATCAGCCCTTATCATCAGAGACTCCATCTCTTGATAATAATCTTCAACATTACGGTTGTCCTGTGTAAGTCACCTTAGTTTCTGATTAAGCTCACGGTGGTAATGACTAGGAACAAACCTTCTGCGCATAATAGCTTTCATATCTGCCCAAGTCTCTACTGGACATTCCCCATTTCGTCTCTTTGAGGTAACCAACTGATCCCACCAGCTTAGTGCATAATCATAGAACTCTGTAGCTGCCACTCTCACTTTGTTGTACTCCGTGTAGTGTTGGCAATCAAACACAAGCTATATCTTCTTTTCCCACTCTAGATAGGTGTCTGGATCATTCCTTCCATGAAATGGTGGAATTTTGAGCTTAAGACCTCCAAAATCATCATCACTTTGTCTCCTGCCTTCTCTCTCACACCGAGGTCTCCTTCTGCTCCCTTGAGACGAGCGTCCATCATGACTGTAGTAGTCAACATCTAATTCGACCCTTGCTGATCTAAGTTGCTCTCTTGCTCTCTCAACAGGAACATCTTGTGGCTGTCTTTGTTGTGCCTCTACTCGCATTTCATCTAGTCTATCATAGACACCATTTATTTCATTCCTCAGCAATCTCCGCATCTCCCATCATTGCTTGCACTTGCAGATTTGGAAATGCCTCTCTTTCTTCATTGTTGTTATCTCCTTCATGGTTAGACATGATTTTTCCTGCAAAACTAACAAACAGATTAGTAGCAAAAGCTTCTCACAAGTGTTTCTCTCAAGGTGTTTCACTCAAGTGTTTCACTCAATCTGATTTTCCTCAGTGATTTCTCAAGAGTTCTAATAGAACAAATCCAATACAACTCAATGGTAATCCCAAACAGAATAATCCAAATGAATTTTAAGATAGATGAGATAAGAACTTGATGAAGAACAGAAAATTCCCAAAAAATATAAATCAAAACCACAGAAACAAACTAAATAATTTCTTCTTTTTTTTCGTTTCTTTTTTTTTTCGTTTTATTGTTTTTTTTTTCTTTCTCTTTTTTTTTTAATCAACGGAATTTTTTTACTTTTTATTTTAATTACTGAATACAAAAATAAGAACAGAAAATAAAGAAGATGAACATATAGAAGGTGAAAAGATAGAAGATGAAAAGAAACTTAGATGATCGATTAGAAGGTGAAGAGATGAGAAGATGATAGATAATACCGAACTGAAGAGTGTGCTCTGATACCACTTGATACGATCATCCCAAGAATCGGCACTCTTTAGTTAGATTTTGATATATGGATAGGCCTTAGAACTTATGAAGAGATGAATCCTCAAAGAACAAGGTAAGATGGATCGAAAGGTTCGCACAGAAGTTGCGGAATGACTTCTGATATACCCCAACTTGAATCCCTTAGATATGACACACTAAGACGACTTCAAGGTCGATTGAATGGATATGACGCACCAAACAATCTCTTAATCCCTTGGATATAACGCACCAAGACGGACTAAAGTTTGATCATATGGATATTACACACCAAAGATCGGAAATGTTCACGAAGAACAAAAGAGAATCACTCTCAAAATAAATAAAAAGAAGGTTGTTTTTCTCAAATGAGATTACATGAGTTTATAAAGAAAAGAAAAGAGTAGGCAAAGAGCCAAACTCGTTGGTCAAAGCATGAACTAAAGAAAGACTGAACTAAAACTAAGTTTGAATAATTCTTGGCCTCCAAATGACTCTTTAACTGCTTTCCCTTCGCTTAGGTCGAATTTATAAGCTTATGAATAAACCTTATAAAGTTTATGAATCAATTTGCCTCATTAAAACCTTTTTTTGGAAAACCCAATGGGAAAAACCAAGGACAAGGAAAAAGAGTACAAATGATCACATCCTTTATAAGCTTTATAAAACTTCGGATTTATAAGCTTTTTATAAGACTTGCTTCAAATGAACTTGATTCACAAGTCTGCCGTGTATTTCCAGAAGTTTGCTGTGTAATTCCAGAAGTCTGCTGTGTAATTAAAACCAGAATGGTTTTAACTTCTTCTCCTTTCTGAGTGATCATCTGACTGAGTAATCCTCCAATTCCTTCTTTAAGTCTCTTAAGCCTTGCGCGATTCATAGGTTTGGATGGCATCACCAAGTCTTCAACGACTTCTAGTTCAGGTTCAAGCTCAGCTACAAGCTCATTCTCCTTTGTGCTTTCCATGATCGCATCAAGCTGCATTGAGATTGAAAATCCAGGTCCGTTCTTCAACACTTACATAGTTGAGATGCATTTTTTGGAACTGGAAATTGAGAGATTGATTTGGGGCATTAGATGTTTTAGTATTCACATTGGGTGTTTTACCATGGTTTTTGGGTCGATTAGGACTTTAAATCGGTAACAAATGGATTGCAGTGGTTAAATCGTATTAAATTGTAAGTAGATAAGAACCCGAAAAGATACAAATTGAGTTCTTGCGATAGGAGAATTGGGTGAAACTAGTATTACTGATAAATGTAGTATAACTAGAAGAACTAGTATTATTGGAAATCATGATTTATTGAGTAAAACTTGGTGCAACTAGTAATACTAAGTAAAGAGAAGGTATAATTGTGGATAACTAGTATTATTAATTGAGTTTTTTTGTTTTGTTTTGGCAGGATACAATGAGCAACAACGTCGGCATATATTTTAAATACAAAGGTCGCATGTATAGTTTAATGTTGAAGACGGACACAACTTTGTCGATGATAGAAGCTAAGATATACAAGAAGCTTGGCTTAGATGAAAGTAAGGTTAAATTGCAATTGCATTACACTCCACTGCTGGTGGGATCTGAGGGAACTCGATGTGAGGATGAGTGTATTATTTATGATACTGAGGACCTGTCTATTTATCTGACGTCCGTTGATAAAGAGCACTGTAAATATATTTTGTATGTGGAGATCATCACTATAACGAAACTGCCCGAGCATGTGTTGAGAGCGGGCAAAAGTTCTATTGGTATGAACTATGTCGAGTTGCATTCAACTAATGCCATTACTTTGTACGTAGACAAAGAACAAACAAAATAACAACATGAGGCGATAGGGGATGATGATGATACATCACGTGATGAATGTGTGGATAACAATATGGATAGATCGGATATGCGTGATGAATATGCTGAGGTTGCAGCTGTTGTAGAATCTAGTCAGTTTATAGAGGCATGGAAAGACGGTTTAGGTGTGATTATGCGTCAAGAATTTACAAATAAGAAGGCATTGCAAGAGTTGGTGGATAGAGCCGCATTTGGTAACTATTTTAGTTATGTTATAAACAAGTCGGATAAGACGCGATTAGTGCTCAAATGTCCTCAAGAAAGCTGTAAATGAGGTTTACGAGCTGCAAGGATTCCAGAGACATATATTTTCTCGATTAGAAGGTATATGAAGATGGATAGATGCTCTTCATGACGATTAGTTGCAGCTCTTTTGCATGACGATTATCCATGACAAATGGAAACTTCAAGTCCTAAAATTATCATGGATCTTGTTAAGACAAAAGTTTGGTGTGAAGATATCATACTCCACAGAGGGAAAAATCAAGTTGTTTCTGATTTATGTGGTAGTCTGGAAGAAAGCTACAATCTGTTGTATTGTTATTTGTACATGTTAGAGTAGGTCAATCCTGGTACAATAACAAGGGTGAAATTGGATGAGAAGAGAAAATTCAAGTACCTAATCATAGCTTTGCGAGCTAGCATTGAAGGGTTTCGAGTCATGGGGAAAGCGATAATTGTGGATGCAACTTTTCTTAAGAGCGGATATGGTTGTGTACTAGTTTTCGCCTCAGCTCAGGATCATAATCGTCATCATTATCCCATAGCGTTTGGTGTACTCGATGGTAAGAATAATGCTAGTAGGACCTGGTTTTCAAGATTCTAAAAACCGTTGTAGATGACTCTTTCGAACTGGTATTTATGAGTGACAGAAATGCAAGCCTCATCAGCGTCATAGCTAATGTGTATCCCCAGGCTCATCATGGGTATTGTGTATGCCATTTGTCACAAAATGTGAAAGGTCATGCTTATAACGTAAACAAAGACGTAGTGGCATGGAGATTTATGGAATGCAGTAGGCTTTACATGGTGGTTGAGTTCAACTGTGCTTATAATTCTTTTAAGACGAGATATCCATCTGCGGCCAGGCATTTGGAGGAGAGTACCGTCAAAGAAAAATGGGCAATAAGTTGTTTTCCAGGGGACATGTACAACATAGATACAAGCAACTATGTGGAATCGTTGAACATTGTTTTTAAGGACGCCAGGAGGTACTCATTAAACCCATGCTTGATGCGATAATTAATAAATTTACGGATTGGTTTAATGGACATCGGAAGGAGGTCGTGGATGGATTGATTGATAATAAACTGGTACCTTTAGTGGAGGACTACTTGCACGATTTATGGGCTGTTGCTAAGAAATTAACTGTGATAGAGCTAAACAGTTTCCAGCTTTAATACAATGTCATCGATAGGGACGAAAAACCTTATTTGGTGAACTTATTATTAAAAATGTGCATTTGCAGGTTCTTCGATATTGAAAGGTATCCTTGTGTGCGCGCACTAGCCGTTTTCATTGATTTGCAAACCTATGGTGATATCTGAGCACAAATACATGATTTGTGTTCAAAATATCATTGGACGAAATCGTGGGCAATGGCGTATTACAAGACAATTTATCGAGTGCCGGATAGGTCTGTATGGAATGTCCCAGATTACATCAAAGAGGTGCAGATCATACCTGCGGATCTAGTCAAAAAGAAAGGAAAAAGGAGAGTTAAAAGATTTTCACCGGCTAGAGAACGGCGTCGGAGGACGCAAAATAAAAGGCGGCCAAGACAAGGACTCCAATTGTTATTATTTGGAAATTTTAGTAGTGTTTGATTTTCTCTTTACCTTCTGTTTTGTAAAATATCTACGTAAAACTGGTTTTTCGGTATGTAATACTATATATTGCTTCTGTGGCTATTGGATAATACATGTATGATTGAGCATTACTGAGCAGACATATATCTGGTAAAACTGGTATTAACGAGCGGACCTATATCTGGTAAAACTGGTATTACTGATTACAGTTAATAATGGAAAAAATTAATTTTGATTTTTATAAAAATTAAACTAAAATCACTCAACAAACTTATCGGCGTTGTAAACGTTACAAATAAATTTCATAATCCGTATGAAGTAGAACTATTTAGAACTTTCGCACAACTATTATATTCTCTATAATTGTAAAATTGGCACGCACATGTGAGTAAATTTTTGGTGCCCAATACTCAATATTCCCAATTTTTTGGCGCATAAAACAAAGAATCTCCAAGTTTCATCCTTCTCTTCCCTATTACCGAGTTTCCTCTCTCTTTCATTCCTCACACATCATTTTTCCTCACTTTCCTCGAGCGCTCGGGCTCCTCCACTCCTCTCTTCTCTCTTTCATTCATTCCTCACTCATCATTTTTCCTCACTTCTCTCGAGCGCTCCACTCCTCTCTCTCTCTCATTCCCGATTTCTTTTCTCTTCTCCGGAGCTCTTGAGTAAGACCCCGACCTATAGTGACGACAAGAGGAACAAGAGGCTAATCAACAGGATTTACTTCATGGCCGATGGTGACTATGACATTCCGACAAGATGTACATGTGGTGAAAAAATCATTGAGGAGACCTGTTACACCCCGACACGGATTTCCTAACCCGCAGCCGGACCGCAGTAAATTTTCGCCTTTCTAACCGATACCCTAGATGAAGTCTAACACATTCCTTCCATCTAACAACTTAACTCATTCATTCTCATCGACTATCCAACATCATACGCAATCAGAATAATCAATACAAGTTTCGGCTTAGTAAATACCTTGGCCACATCGCATGATCCATGAACGTCCCATACCGTCCAGACCTCATCCACAGCCTCAAACACGCTCATGCTGACCCAGCCACTGTGCTGGCCAACCCACGAACACATCTCCCCCCCCCCCGTACTTAGTCACTCAACCAACCATCCCCACATGACCAAGTACAGAAGAGAGACGGCTCGGATCCCCGATCCCACGTCCAGACACGATCCACCCGATCGCCAGACATGATCCACACTGATCGCCAGACACGATCCACACGGATCACCAGACACGATCTTACCGATCGCCAGAAACTCCAGTCACGATCAACCATGATCGCAGTCAACCCAGTCACGATCAATCCTAATCGCCAGTCAGTCCAGTCATGATATCCATGACCATATTCACGTTTCTCATGACCACGGTCGTGGTCCTCTCGGCTATCTCTCGGATATAGCCGACTCCTCTTGTCCATCTCGCGGTAACCCAGTTCCTCACGATGAATCTCACGGCAGAACGATCCATCTCGATGAATCTCCCGGAATACAGTCGAATCCCCTCGGTCCAATCAGCTCCCCCTCGGATATAGCCGTACTGCTCGACTATCTGTTTCGGCGATAGTCAGGTTCCTTGACTATCTTGCAGATACGTTCGGCTATCCTCGGCAACGGCGCCAAAAACTTGGTGCAACAGGATTTAGAGTCTGTTTTCGAGTTTTAAATTTGTAACCTTATTGCCTGCAAGTGCACAGATGTGCGTTGTATTATATAGGGTATCGATCCACGGAGACTAAGTTGTTTCTAACAAATCCACTAAACCGAAAATCAATAAGAACGAACAATTGAATATGGGGTTGTTTGGGTGTTGTGAGTGGTGACGAAGATAGTGAATAGGAAGGTAAATCAATACGAGAAAGAGTTGGGTGTTAAGGAATTCGCAAGGTATCACGGATCAATCAACGAGATATTTAAACAGAAAGAATCGATGGATGTTCTAGACTCAATATCGAAGCACAGAGTCGAGATCTTCTCCCTTGAAAACAAAAAGAACAAAGAAAAACCCTAGAAAAACGTGGTTGTGAATTGTATATGATGGGGGCTGCGTGGCTCTCTAAATAATGAGTAGAGATGAGTATTTATAGGTCTTGAGGCGTCACTTAGGTTTCTTTTTTGTTTGACGGCAATTGGACTTGACGGGCTTGCAAACGGGCTTCAAAAACGTGTTTTATGTTGGCCTTGCCACGGACCGCTCATGGCCCGGCCACATGGGGTCTGGCCGCATGAGGAGATGTCCATGGCGCGGTGGATAGTGCTCTGGCTGCGGTCACGAGCCTTTGTGGCGCGGCCATTGGTCTTGCAACTTCTACGCTTGCTTCTCCCGCGAGACTGCATAATATATCTTCAGTAAAACCGTCATAACTCCAGATCTAACCGTTGGTTTGCCTTCAAACCACTTGCACTTGGATATGAAAGCTAGCAGTCCCCTCTATCTGGTGTCCAAATATGAGGAAGATCGCGTGGTGGGAAGGTCTTGATCGGATGTTAAACTTCTAGCAGATCGAATCTGTCCAAAATACCGTTTTGCTCCAAAAGTTTCGTTTTGCATCCTTTTTGCTAAGTTAACCTCAAAAGAGTCTTGAACATACAAATACTCGAAAACTACTATTATTGTATGATAAACCGAGTGAAACACTTATTAAAGTGTTCACTTATGATAGCTAAAAAGGGTAAAATATCGATGTTATCAACTCCCCCAGACTTAAATCTTTGTTTGTCCTCAAACAAAACAAAAATCTAAGTAAGAAAAAGAGGTTTCAAAACGTGGAAACTCACCAATACTTGGGAACTCATCAAGTCTAGCAATCGACCTGTTGAGCCACGTAACTCGGAATTCAGCTTCAAAGCCTTTGGGTCTAGTTACCTTGAGCTTTTCACCCTTCCCGGATACGCTTCATGGTCCCTTTGAGTATTTCGAGCTCCCTTTTCTTGACTCCTTTATTCATTTAGGCGTGCGGTCTCTATCGAGGGAGTATTGGTCGACGAGACATTATACTTTCTCTTCCAAACATCTAGACTTAGACATTTCAGACACAACTCTCCTATTTTCTCTTCCCTTAGTCGATTTCTCCCTACTTTTCTAGGGTATCATTTTATTTTTTCTATCGACTTTCTTATTCCATTTTTTTTTCTTTTCTTCTTAGCTTGAGAATGATCACTTCTTCGAAGTTTACATGATTGCTGCAAACCGTCATTGTCCTTTAAGGAACTCTGGTTGCCATTCCCAAACTAAAACCTTTCTTTCTATTTTTTTTTTCTTTTCTATAACAAGGGAAGATCAAGGAGAGGTTGCATTGCATCTACTTAGTCATTCTAGAGTCTAAAAGAGGAGTAAAGATCGAAGTACCTCAAGCCCCTTGACGAGAAGATTTGATTCATTAGGTGCGGAGTCAACGCAAGATCCTTCGAGTACTCTAGAGATTAGAACTTTCTCCGCTGGAATGATCCACTCGCCGTGTTCAACTTAGTAAACCTTGCTTCTAAATCCGTGAGAATTGTCATTAAGGTTCTTTGTTCAAAATGACATGTACCTAGCAAAGTTCATAGTTTCCGACTAAAAGAAAAAAGTTTTGACTCTATAAAACGACTCGATAAATGATGTAAGTATGCATAAGACTCATCAAATTAAATCATGATTAGTAATATAAGAAACCCCCCCAGACTTAAATCAAACTGTCCCCAGTTTGTTTAAATCGAGTTGAGGTGAAAAAGATAGGTAAATTCAAGTACAAGCTTGTCAAGACTTACTTGAAAGTGGTGTTGGGTTTGGTATGGGTGGATGGGCGTGTGGTATGATTGAGCTAAGGACTTGATCATTATCCTTATGTCCCTGCTTAGAATCGATTTGATTGAACAAAAGAAATCGAAAACTTAGCTAGAAAGGAAATGTGTTGCGCGGTTGAGCTTCCTTGCTTCGGATGGTGGTGGTGGGCGTGTGGTGGTGATGTTGGCGGCTGGTGATGATGATGATGATTGGGGCACGCCTATGTTGAGAAGAACAGGTACTCCGGTTGTTGAGTACTCGTCTTGGTTCATTGACCTTTGTGAAACACCGTGAATGAGAGATGAAAAATCTTCCGTCCTTGCGTCTTGAAGATTACGTCACCTCAGAAACTTGACTTGAAGTTTGGGTCTATGCTGGCCTATCCAGTTATCTGTTTGTGATCCCGGAAGACAGGTGTTGCTAGTATGAACTTCAATTCCATATGAAATCTTTACTTGGTTTCGGTAAAGGTCTTGGTCGCGGAAGAGAGAAGCTAGTCTTTGGGAACTTTCCTCTTCGCAGTTTGGTTGAAGGAAGTTGCATCTTCTTCCTTCTGGAGCTAGCACAACGGTTTTCTTCCTCTAGAACCGTCTTACTCTTCTTCATCTTCATGGTCTTCATCTTCATGGTCTTCATCTTCATGGATACATGTCTGTTGAAACTCATTGAAGAAGTATGTAGAGAGATGGATCATTGACTTAACTTGACTTGGATGGAGTCTTGTTTTATCTTCCCGTCTTTGATGCAACAGCAGCATACCGCGGTTGTGGAAGTCGTTTTTGCGGTCTTTAGGACGTGCTCAAGCCTTGAAACAAGAAGGAAACTTGCAAGACTTGATAGGGGTTGAAGGAGGTCCGGTTTGGTGAAGTTCTGGATGGATAATGTTGCAGAAGAAGGCTGGCCGCGTGACGGGTTGTCGCGGCCGCGGCTAGGGGTGTCTTCTCCGGCCCATCGTTGGCTCGTGGTGCGGCCAGGCTCCTTCTGGCCGGCCCACTGGCGGTTCGTCGACCGGTGAGTGTTCTTCGAATCTCCTTCTTCATATTTTTGGTCTTTTCTGGTTTTTTTGATTTTTTTTTTTTCGCTTTTGGGGTTTATATGAATGCTGTAACTAAGAAGAAACCAAAACTAAAAATTAGTATGGTTAGAAAGATGAGAAAAAGAAAGAAGATACCTAAAATGGGTTGTCTCCCATTGAGCCGCTCTTGTTTAGAGTCTTTTAGCTAGACTTCGGTGAATTTTTCAGATGTGAACAACTCCAACTAAAGGATTCGTGGCTCCTTTAGCTTCTCGGCACTCCGCACTTGTTGGCTTGAGAAATCTTCTATTCAACATTTGATAATACTTATCGTTGTCTCGAAGAACAAATGCATCATTCAACTTCCTTCTCTTAAGTTGTTCGCCTTTCTCTTCCAAGTTCGGATGGGTGATGACGCTGAGGCTTGGAAAGGTTTTTGAGGATCCTTTGAGCTTCATTTTGGCTTCAATAGGGTCACCATCAAGTATCATATGAGACAAAGTCGAACTTGAATCACATGGGGTCTCTTTACACCATGAACTTCTAGGTTTGGTGCCTCCCTTAAACGCGTCGAGCGGATCTTCTTCTAGGATGTATTTGGCATCTTTTGTACTTCCTCCAGGATCTAGGATGGGTCCATCTCCACTTCCTATGGTCGTGGAAGGAGATCTATTTGGAGGTGTTGCTTGACAGAAGGTTCTCTTGTTGTTTTCCGATAAGCTCACATGTTGGTTCGTATGGTAGATCAAGGCTTCAAAAGACGTGAGGGGTGAAGAGCCAATGATAGGCAACTGATTTTTATCCTTCTTTGTTTCCACAATGTGAAAATCAGTAGGCTCGACATCATCTTCAACTTGAGGTAGCAAGTTTGTCTTGAAACCGAACAGATTTAGTGAAGGAGAGTCTTCGTGGTGAATGGCCGTCTTTGGGGGTTGGAGGTTCGGAACTCCTATACCTTCTCCAATGGTCTTAGGTGTGAGACTAGCTCTCAATCTTGTATCACTAAGATGGTCACGAAATTCTACTCTTTTGATTGAGCTTGGAACCATAAATTTTCCCGGATCCTTTATCCTTGAAGGCGTCTCAAAGAGTTGTTCTTGTATCGCCATTAGTGTCTTCTCCTCCACGAATTTTGTTTCTTTCAAAAAACTAGGGTAAGTTACCTTAGGTGTGTACACACGTGTTGGAGGTGGTAGTATTTCGTCCCTTCTTAGTTTCTCCCGCGTCATTGTTTCTTCATCAAAGCTTCCATCTCTAACATCGGTTGTTTCTTCCGCTTCTTTCTCATTTAAGCTCATCAGGAGTTCTGGATCTTTGTAAGCTTGCATACTCATGAGAGTCATGGCTTTCATGTCATTACAGTGATATGACTCTTCATGCTGGATAAGAGATGGTTCCACCGGTTTATCCTTAATCTGAATTGCCTCCCTGGTTTGCTCCCCGATTCTTTTGATTTCTGAGGAAAGAAAATTAATCTCTTCTTTAGAGGCAGCAAGTTCTTCCCGCATGGTTTGCATCTCCGTCTGCCTTGCTCTTTCTTCTCTTGCGCGATGTTGTGATTGCATATTATCATTTTTGTTATTGTAATAGCTAGTTGCTAAGTTACTCACCAAGATCCGAGCCTTCTTTGCTGATCTTGTAGAAAAATCGCCATTGCTTGCTGTGTCGAGTTGGAGTTTAATTTGGTCATCAACTCCATCATAAAACATCATCATCATGCGCTCTTGGGAGAATCCATGATGTGGACAATCTCTTTCATATTCCCTGTAACGCTCCCATGCTTCATAGAGAGTCTCCTTCTCTCCTTGTTTGAAGTTTTGTATCTCTTTCTGCAAGAGATTGAAGCGATGTTTAGTGTAAAAATGGCCAAAGAAAACCGATTTACACTGCTCCCAAGTCGTGATAGATGCTGGTGTCAATGACTTCAGCCACTTGCTCGCCTTCTCGCTCAAAGAGAACGGGAAAAGCTTGCACTTGAGGTAGTCTCCATCAAATTTGGAGAAGGTGCAGATTTCTTCAAAGGCTTCAATGTGGTCTATCGGACGCTCTTCTGAGTAACCACGGTACTGATTCTCCTTGACCAAGTTGATCAAGTGTCCTTTGATCTCGAAATGTTTGCCTTTGGGAGGCGTCAACCGAAAGGGACTTCGGCTTTGAAGAAACTTGAGGGGCGCATCAGATTCAGCGATCATGGGCGCGTCCTCAGGAAACGATTCGTCTTCGTCGCTAGTTAAATCATCCTCTTCTTCCACTCGTTGTTCTCCTTCCTGAAAAGGCGGGTCTCCAAGAGCTTCGGGGTTTCGAATTCGACCCCCCATTAGGGATGTACCTGAAAAACGCAAAGTTAAACGAAAAGTTTAGTGAACGTTCTATTGATTTTAAAGCAAGGATTCGCAAGAAACAAATCACAGTCCCCGGCAACGGCGCCAAAAACTTGGTGCAACAGGATTTAGAGTCTGTTTTCGAGTTTTAAATTTGTAACCTTATTGCCTGCAAGTGCACAGATGTGCGTTGTAGTATATAGGGTATCGATCCACAGAGACTAAGTTGCTTCTAACAAATCCACTAAACCGAAAATCAATAAGAACGAACAATTGAATATGGGTTTGTTTGGGTGTTGTGAGTGGTGACGAAGATAGTGAATATGAAGGTAAATCAATACGAGAAAGAGTTGGGTGTTAGGGAATTCGCAAGGTATCACGGATCAATCAACGAGATATTTAAACAGAAAGAATCGATGTATGTTCTAGACTAACCTACTTCCGTAGTATTGATCACGAAATCGAATCAGGACAAATCATGAAATCTATCAACTTAGATTGCTAAACTCCCGTTATATCTAAGCATCTAGACAACCTAATTCGCCAAATCCGCAAACAGCCCTAAACTAACTTTCGCAGCCTAAAGTTGTTTGTTCATCTAAAGATAATCCTCAATCCATCAACCTAGTAATCAATCCATGAATCCCCTTTGAAAAACCCTTAAACCCAACAAAGAAACTACTCAAACATAATAAAGTAAATCGCAGTCATGATTGATAAACGCAGAGTTGAGAAGTAATCAATGATGGAAAAACGAAATAAGAGATAAGAGGGTTCAGAAATCTTCTCAGTATTGAAGCACAAAGTCGAAATCTTCTCCCTTAGAAACGAAAAGAACAAAGAAGAAAACTCTAGAAAACGTGGCTGTGTATTCCCTATGATGGGGGCTGCGTGGCTCTGCTAAATAATGAGTAGAGATGAGTATTTATAGGTCTTGAGGCGTCACTTAGGTTTCTTTTGTGTTTGACGGCAATTGGACTTGACGGGCTTGCAAACGGGATTCAAAAACGTGTTTTATGTTGGCCTTGCCACGGACCGCTCATGGCCCGGCCACATGGGGTCTGGCCGCATGAGGAGATGGCCATGGCGCGGTGGAGAGTGCTCTGGCCGCGGTCACGAGCCTTTGTGGCGCGGCCATTGGTCTTGCAACTTCTACGCTTGCTTCTCCCGCGAGACTGCATAATATGTCTTCAGTAAAACCGTCATAACTCCAGATCTAACCGTTGGTTTGCCTTCAAACCACTTGGATATGAAAGCTAGCAGTCCCCTATATCTGGTGTCCTAATTTGAGGAAGATCGCGTGGTGGGAAGGTCTTGATCGGATGTTAAACTTCTAGCAAATTGAATCTGTCCAAAATACCGTTTTGCTCCAAAAGCTTCGTTTTGCATCCTTTTTACTAAGTTAACCTGAAAAGAGTCTTGAACATACAAATACTCGAAAACTACTATTATTGTATGATAAACCGAGTGAAACACTTATTAAAGTGTTCACTTATGATAGCTAAAAAGGGTAAAATATCGATGTTATCAGCTTTATCCAGATTGTAACGCAACACTCTTCCTACCTAGTGTCGTTACCATATCCGAGTCCCCATTCTCGGACTCTAACCACTCTTAATTTAGTTGTACTAAAATCTTTTTCCCAATCGCAGCCTTCTCAAGACTCGATTCCAGATACTTGATCTTAGACCATCCCGGCTTTGGTCCGGATTTCCACCACCAATCAGAATTCGTGTACGCCACATCTGGCCGAACACTAGTCTACAGAACAGCCTACACAGCTTTACCACGCAGAGCTCTTGTCCGACCACTTCCAGATCGAACAAACTCTTACCAGGCATATTTCTCTTTCAACACTAGTCAACTCAAGACTTACCCCTTTTGCTTTTCCATCATGCTAAACCCTTCCATTCTCTGGACAGTCTCTTGGTGTTCGTACATATCTTAGAAAACTTCTCAAGTTTCTAACTATTTCCACTCGCCCCTCCTCAACTTCCATTTAATCAGAATGCTTAGCAAAACCAGTTAGCTTTGGACTTTCTCCTAAAGCTCAGTCATCCATGATGATAGGTCATGCTTACGGTCAGTCCATCTTGGCTTGTCGACTTGCCTTAGCGAACTCTCGAGTTCCTAAGCGTTTTGTCTCGTCCTTTCCTCAACTACCGTTGACCACCATCATAAGTTAACCAAGATACACTGATCCTGATTAACACCACTAACGAATCACTCTTGATTCCTTACTCGAGTTTTCAAAATTCACTTGAGTTCCCCTTTAACTCTTTCCAGTTAGGAACACCCTCAACCATTCACAACAATCCCATTGTTTGAAGTTTGATATTAAGGTTGATCATTTTTTTTGTTGACACCTTGATCGGAGTATCATACCCCTCTTAAGCCAGTCGGATCCTTGATAACAAATCAGCTTGATCCGCTGCTCCCGAACCCAACGGTTCTAAATTTTCAGTAAAGACATTTAACCGCAATGTCCTTAGTAGATTTACCATTCCATCTACAATATTTTCAGACGATACACTAGCCTTCATCGGCTCAATGCATCTAGAACCAGAATAGCCTTACCCAAATGATAAGCTATATCCACATCATAGTCAGCGACTATCTCAATCCACTTACGTGGCCTCAGATTCCCGGATCACTCTTTGATCCTCGGATCACACATTGATCCTTACAGACAATATTGTCTTGGCAAACTCATCTAGTTTCCAAGAACAATCTCACGGTCTCGTCTTGGCTAATCCGCAGATTGCCACAGACGCTAACATCCAATCGCCTTGGCAACCCGCAGGTTCCTAGCTCACGATTCCAGTCATGCGGTGATGAACTCCTAAGTCCTCACCCACGCAGTCCTAAGTTACTCAACAGTTATCTTGCAACCAGCATACGTTACTCAACAATCATCTTGCAACCAGCATGCCACAGTCATGTCCCATCTAGACTCGATAAGAGGGATCAATGAATCAGCCAGTACTTGGCACACCAGGCCATCAGTCAGCTCACAAGGCCTCGGCTCACACGGCCATTACAAGTCCTCACTTGTGTTTTCAGTTTGTACCACGCCTTAACCAACAAGTACCTGGCACACTAGCCAATCCTATGATGGCGAACTTCCTTAGTCCCCACCGCTACAGTCATCACAACATATCCGTTGCAAATTCAGTATCACATCATTTATTAGCGAATCCACTGATTCCCATGGATGCTACCACAACCGCGCTTTGGCAAACTTAATTGTTTCCAGAGTTGCCTTCACTTCAGTCATGCATTGGCAAATCCACGATTTCCAAAATGCATCTCAGAAAACATCCGTCTTGGCCAACCCTCTTGGTTCCAATAACGAATCCCAGAAGTATTGGCAACCCCACTTGGTTTCCAATGACTCATCTCAGAAACAATCACGCATGAACAACCCACTTGGTTTCCAAGGACGCATCTCAGAAACAGTCACACCTGGACAACCAAATTGGTTTCCAAGGTCGCAACACAGAACAATCACGCCTGGCAAACCTACTCGGTTTCCAAAGTCGCAAATCAGAAACAGTCATGCCTTGGCGAACCTGCCTGGTTCCCAACTCGTACCACAGAACAGTCACGCCTTGGCGAACATACCCGTTCCCAAGGACGCCAGTCACGCCTTATCAAACCTGAAGGTTGCCAAGGACGCCAGAACAGTACACGGCTTACACGCCCTTACAAGTCACACAGACTTTTATCGACACGCTATAGCCCCGGTCACAAAGACCATTATCTCGGCTCCCAGCCTTACTATGCTTAACTAGCGTGTCTTTGCTTAACCAGCAGAACGAAACAGAATGATCATCTATCCTAACTCTGACCATCAAGTCTTACGGACTCGATTCCGCACTAGCATGAATAACCCATCACCTAGGCAAACGAAACGATCCTGCCTCGATCACGAGTTAGCTAGATACAACAATTCTCACGGTTACCACAACCGAACAACAATCACATTAACAGTTCTAACAATTTACAGTACCACTTGGCAAGCAAGCACAGTAATCACGGCAAGCAAGCTCTGATACCAACTGTGGCGACCCAACCCGGTAATCCTAACCAGGTCGGCCGTCCCGAGTCTAACTCACAACCAAAATGCGGAACTTAGCATATTTTTCAGATTTTCCTTTTAACATAGACAGCAGATTCGATTCATAAAAAGCCCATTCTTATTGCATAATTATTCCAAATCCAAATCGTATAACAGAGGTTCATAAAACAGAAACTAACTTAGCCAATTTCGATTAAGTTATAAAACGGTAACACCAAAGCCAATTAACCAGAACAATGCATGATAACTAAACCCCCAAAACCCAGTCCTAATCCACTTCTTTCTACACTGCCTTCAAATCCGCCTTCAAAACTAAACGTCCCGGATAACATCTTTACCTGCACACTCAACAAATAAGAGAGGCATAAGCATTCCATAAATGCTTAGTGAGTACGGTCACCCCGTACCACAGGCCAATAACAGAAACACAGTAAACAACAGTAAACACAGTAACACAGTATACACCAGTAATCCAGTACACTCAGGTACTCAGTACACACCAGTAATCAGTACACTACGGTACACAGTATACACCAGTAATCTCAGTTCTATGATCATCTCAACTACTTGTGAATTCCTCACGGCCATCGGTTCTACTCCAAGCGAGAATCACACATCCCCTTGAGCTAGCAACACGATCCGGACATTCACACAGCTAGTTAGATACCACCGTTGAACCACAGTATTCTGTACCAATCACATTCACAGAAAACACATTGACCTTGTTAAGCATAAACACTATCTTACACAAGCAATCAATGAAAACAGTACATCTAGCAATCACAAGATCCTAAACTCAGTCTCCGGTCACGCACTCACAACTCAGACCCGGTCTCGCACTCACAGATAATTCAACCAGACATACTAGATTATTCACGGATCCAGCCACTTAAGCCGATAAAACATGTACTCCCTTTACCATTTTTCGCGTCTAAGTCATTCCAGACAAGCCCAATTCACTTCAAGACTCCGTCCTAGAACCGACCACGCACTGATACCACTTGTTACACCCCGACCCAGATTTCCTAACCCGCAGCCGGACCGCAGTAAATTTTTGCCTTTCTAACCGATACTCTAGATGAAGTCTAACACATTCCTTCCATCTAACAACTTAACTCAGTTCATTCTCATCGACTATCCAACAACATACGCAATCAGAATAATCAATACAAGTTTCGGCTTAGTAAATACCTTGGCCACATCACATGATCTATGAACGTCCCATACCGTCCAGACCTCATCCACAGCCTCAAACACGCTCCTGCTGACCCAGCCACTATGTTGGCCAACCCACGAACACATATCCCCCCCCCCCGTACTTAGTCACTCAACCAACCATCCCCACATGACCAAGTACAAAAGAGAGACGGCTCGGATCCCCGATCCCTTGCACGTCCAGACACGATCCACCCAATCGCCAGACACGATCCACACTGATCGCCAGACACGATCCACACTAATCGCCAGTCAGTCTTGTCATGATCTCCATGACCATATCCACGTTTCTCATGACCACGGTCGGGCTCCTCTCGGCTATCTCTCGGATATAGCCTACTCCTCTTGTCTATCTCGTGGTAACCCACTTCTTCACGATGAATCTCACGGCAGAACGATCCATCTCGATGAATCTCCCGGAATACAGTCGAATCCCCTCGGTCCGGTCAGCTCCCCCTCGGATATAACCGTACTGCTCGGTCGGGCTCCTCTCGGCTATCTGTCTTGGCTATAGTCAGGTTCCTTGACTATCTTGCAGATACGTTCGGCTATCCTCGGCTATCGCATAGCCACGGTCGTATTCCCTCGGATAACTCTCGGATTGCTCGGATAATTCTCAGGTACAGTGAGATCTCTCGGCTATCTCACGGTGAAACCAGATTCTACGGACAATCTTTCGGTGACAGTCACGCGTCTCTCGGATGCAGTCACGCGTCTCTCGGATCTAGTCGACTCGGCTCGACTAATCCTCAGATATCACCTCGCCCGATCGGATGTAGTCGACTAGTCCTCGAACACAATCAGATCGCCTCGGCTATCGCACAGACATGATCGGATTCTCTCGGACAATTCCAAGTACTCTCGGATATCTTACGATCCACTCGGACAATCATCGGATAACTCGATCCCCCTCGGTAAAACATCAAACTAGAACGAATAGTCGGATCGTATTCGAACAGAACTTTCGATCTCTCGATGATAGTCGGAATGCTCGGACAATCCCTCGGACGCCGTCAAACCCTCTCGGCTACGGTCAGGATTCCTTCGGCTACGGTCGATCTCCCTCGGACAGAACTTCCACCTCTCGGCTAAAATCGCCTCTAGTTGTTTTCTCTCGGATATCTCTCCTCAATTCTGCGGCCCCTTGGAAAAGACGCATAATTCACCTTTTATACTCGAAAACCTAGGTATCCCGGTTATAGTCGATGCGGTTTGGTTTTCTCTCGAACATAGCCAGTCCGATTTAAGTCACTCTCGACTATGTCACACATCGCTCGACTAACACGCGAATTTTTTTTAGTAATTTTTTGTTACTAACTTTGCCGACTAAAACCCACGGCCCATGGCCCATCTCGACACTTAGTCAAATTCTCGGCAATTCCACATTTTTACTCGGCTATAGCTACGGTACAGTCCATAACCTCACGGACACAGTCACGGTACATACAATTTCTCACGGACAGTCGAACCTCACTCGATCCTGAACACATTTTCATCGGCCATCCCAAGACCCACTCGACCATAATCAGAATTTATGGTCCAAGATGCTACAAGACCTCTCAAAATGAAGCCGGCCTAGGAAAGAGATACTTGACATGCAGTGTGTTTAAGGTATAATTTGTGATTTCGGTTGGGGATTCGTTTTTGAACTACATCTTGGGGTTTTAATTTTAAATTTTATGTGTAGGATGATCGCTACCACATAAGGAAAATATGGGTTCAAACTGTCGAAGAAGAGGTTGCTAGGTTAAGGAAAGAGGTTGATGAACATGAAGTTCAAATCAAGCAAATGCGTTTTGAGCAAACAGACAATGCTGACGAGATTGCAAAGCTGAAGGAGTTAGTGGCGGGTGTTGTGGGTCGTGATGTTAAGACCTTTATTTGTAGTATGTCATATCTATGTTTGTAAGACTTATCTTTTTTTTGTAAGACTTGTCTTTGTTTTTAACTCCTTATCTATGTCTTATCTTTGTTTTGTAAGACTTTTCTATGTTCTTCTAATACAACATAGTTCTACATAGTAATACCAATAGTACGAATAAACAAACAACATAGTTCTACATAGTAATACCAGTAGTACGAATATAAAAACAAACAACATAGTTCTACATAGTAATACCGAATTCAAAAACAACATAATTCAACATAGTAATACCATTAGTATGAATTTAAAAACAACATAGTTCTACATAGTAATACCAGTAGTACGAATTCAAAAACAAAAACAACATAGTTTTTCATAATAAAACCAGTAACACAAATATAAAAACAAACAACATAATTTTACATAGTAATACTAGTAGTACGAATTCAAAAAAAACATAGTTCTACATAATAATACCGAATTCAAAAACATACTGAATTCAAAAACTACAAGTCCAAACAACCACCATAAGAAAAAAAGATAGTCTTCACTCTTTATAGTTTCTGTTTCGTAGACCGTGTCGCTGGCCTACTCGTGGCAGTCCGTTTACCACCCTTTTTGACGTCTCTCCTCCGGTTTTCTCCTACACATAAGCTTTCAACGGTGCGATTCTTTCAGCCAACCCATCAACTTTTTCGGCCAACCCATACACCTTGTTCTCAATTACCTTCATTTGTTCGCCCATACCCTTTACGAGCTCTACCAATTCAGTTAAAGGCGTGTTTACCTGACTTGCATTGGCGGCTATTTCCTCGGGCATCGGATTCTTAGGTAATACCGAATTCAAAAACATACTGAATTCAAAAACTACAAGTCCAAACAACCACCATAAGAAAAAGAGATAGTCTTCACTCCTTATAGTTTCTGTTTCGTAGACCGTGTCGCTGGCCTACTCGTGGCATTCCGTTTACCACCTTTTTTGACGTCTCTCCTCCGGTTTTCTCCTACACATAAGCTTTCAACGGTGCGATTCTTTTAGCCAACCCATCAAATTTTTCGGCCAACCCATACACCTTGTTCTCAATTACCTTCATTCGTTCGCCCATACCCTTTACGAGCTCTACCAATTCAGTCAAAGGCGTGTTTTCCTGACTTGCATTGGCGGCTATTTCCTCAGGCATCGGATTCTCAGGTTCCTCTCGCAATTGGGAAGCCACATCTTCATTGTACATCTCTTCAAACCATATGGTGTATCCTTAATCAAGACGACGCATCCAACTGCCAACAACGACAACATGCTTATCATCGTCGTCATCTTTTTCCTTGATTCGAGCAAGAAGAGATTTTTCTTCATCTGTAGCCATCATGATACTATCAATGTCCTGTGAATGGAAACAATGAATATAAAGATTAAAATCATAACAACCCAAAACAATTCTTATGCAAACGGTAACTAACCTTAGTTCCACCAAGTTTTTCATTTATTTTCTCAAGAGGAAACCCTTTCATTTCGCTTTTCTTAAACCTTGTCTTGCACATTTTAGGGCAACTCATGGCTGCGCCTGGAATACCTTCTCGGAAACTATTCCCCAATTCTGAAATTGTCTCAAATGCTAAAAACTACACAACACACATATAGTTAGAGTTAGCTTCAATTATAACAACTACTAACAATGACTAATACCTCAAAACAATTTTACTTACCTCCATAGGAATACAGAAACCGGGAATCGGCCATAATACACCCTCCTTGATAGCCCCTCCGAAATGACTCATCGTGTGCGAGATCTCGCTTAGCATGTGATCAAATGACAATCTCCCCCAAGAAAATCTCTTACATAACTCAAGATCATTCACCGCTCTTTAGAAGAATTCCAACACAGGCGTAGCATCTGCTCCAGTCTTTGTCTGCCCTATAACAATGCTGGATAAGATGTAGAGGATCGCCATCTTCAACCTATCTTGAGAAGAATCAATTTCCTCTAGCTTTTCTTTCACGTCTTGATGTCTATTTGTTGACCGCGTAAAATGCTTCCTCACGAAGTCCATACTGCTCTCTTGCATATAATTGAGTGGATAGTTATAGTAGTCTAATCCTGATATCAAGGCGTGTTCCCTTAGACCATAGCTGATGGGAATGCCATTTACGACAAACCACACTTCCTTTTCCTTCTCGATGCATGCCGTTCGAAGAAGGAGCATCCACATGCCCATAAGCTTGTGTTTTTTGTCCCTTGGCATGTGAAAAATGTGTTTGAACTGTGGATGGTTCTCAAACCATCTTCTCTCTACAGCTGTGAGAGGAGGCTTCAAATTGTCTAGCGTTGTCAAAGCTTTGTGGTTGTAACACCTCGTCGATATCTTAATTTTCTTATTATACTCCATCGGCAGGAAGTACATTTTTATAGGTTGTAGTGCTGTCGTTTGCTCCTGCTCCTACTCCTCGAAATACTACAACAAACATTCAGTTGTACCAAGTTATGCCAGTATTACATATAAAATCCGACTAGTTTTATTTGGTTCTACCAGTTTTACATATAGATCCGACTAGTTTTATCTACTTCTACTAGTATTACTTAAAAAACCCACAATTTGTTAAACGAAACCCAACCAGATTTCACATATTAAACCCCGATAATCCTTGTTCCCACAATTCTTGCACATAACAAAGAGTCCTCCATAACAAATCATATCAAGAGTAAAACAAAACACTAAACTCTTCCTAACCAAAACGAATTTATTTTTCCTAGTTCTACCTAACTACGAATCGAATCGAACACTTACGGTAGACTCGTGGGTACTTCGCTCCGAGTTCTCACTTCGCTCCTCCTCGTCTGAATTTTCTTCTTTTTCTTCTTCATCTGCGTCCTTCTCTGATTTTTCTTCTTCTTCTTCATCCGCCTCCTTCTCTGAGATTTCTTCTTCTTCTTTTTCATCCGCGTCCTTCTCTGAGTTTTCTTCTTCTTCTTCATCCGCGTCATCCGCGTCATTCTTTGAGTTTTCATCATGGTCTTCTTCTTCTTCATTCAGTCCGCGTTCATCACCAATCGAAACCACATATCCCTCCTCTTCATTCGTTTCCTCAACTATCGCAGGCGGATCTGAACCCCTCTCTGCATCTCGAACAATCTTCTTCTTCTTTCTTGTCCACTTTGTCCTAGCTATCAATCGAAAACAAAAATCAAAATCGTAGTTATCCCTAATTTCATGAAGAGAGATGAATGAAAGAGTCGTTCGATTTCAAAATTATGCGATTTTGTGGGGAGCGCTCGATTTTGTGTGAGTTAGGCTCGAGTTAGGGCTGAACGGCGCAATGGCTCGAGTTTGTATCGAGATTTTTTTGGGTTGGATCCGAAGGAGTTGGGCCGGATGGGTTGGAGAACTTTCGGGTTGGAGAACTTTTAGGGTTTTCGGTCTTTAACATCCTTTTCATCCTTCAAAATAAATCAAAACGAAAATTAGAAATTATGAGGATTTTTCAGCTTTTCGTTTTAGAAATGGGGGTATATCAGAAGAAGCTCCAAAGAATCACACTTGAATTCGCTAAACTTGGCGACGATTGAAACCGCCAGACATAAAAAGAGTTAAAGTAAGAAGAAAGCTTTTCAGAAAGTACGCATCGTGAGGAAACAATGGCTGGAAATACCCCGTTATGTTTGGAAATTTGTTTTTGATTTTGTTTTAAATCGAAAATGGGGTAAAGTCATTTAGGCTCTTAATACAATTTCAATATTACAGATCCAACCAGTTAATATCCACCCGATCTGAAGAACCCGGTCCGAACCCATTACCAAAAACCTAAACGTTCTTCTTTGCCACCATTTCACGAGCATTCACTGTTCACCCTTAACGCCAAAATTCGAGAATTTGAACCGTTCTTCTTTCCTCTCGTTCTCCGTTCGTTCATCGTTCTTCTCGATGATTCCGACATTTGAGCATTATCCGTTCTTCTTTATTGTCGTTTCTCCGCGTGATTCTTGCGATTCCTTGTCTAGGAGTTTCCGTCGTCAAAGGTATTCGTCCGGAATATGCATCTCTTTCTTTTTCAACTATCCATTAAGTCTCAATTTCATAAATAAAGGTTGTTTTAAGAATCAAAAATTAGTAAGATTTTATTCATATTATTCGTATTATTGGTTTCTGAATTAGTAAGATTTTATTCGTATTATCGTTATCAAAGTCAGTTTTTAATATATTATGTGGGTTTTACCTTTTACTGCACTAAACTTCGAACTGAACGAATTGTGTAGTTTGATTTCGATCCGAGCTCTTCCACTTCGTTAAGAAATTTTCAGGGCTAATTTATTACCATGTATTCTCGCAAAATGCCAATAAATTGTTTGTCTTTTGATCCACAAATAGAATCGTAGACGTTCTCTATATTTTCCGTTATCGGTGATCTTGTGGTCCCCATATTACTAAAATTAATTTAGTAAGTGGTGTGAGCATGCGAAAAATTAAAAGATATTAATAATGAGTATAAAATCATTGCCCGAAAAAATAATTATTAAACATGTTCAAATGCAAAAAAACATGCAAAAATTCCTTAGACCACCTCCATTTGCATATCTTTTATGGATGTCTTTACTATAAAAAAATATTAAAAAATTAGAAAACAGTAGAAAAGGAGAGAGAAGCGTGTCTGTACGCAGACACTTAAGACACCACAAAACTTTAGATACAGAAGGTGGAAAACTACTATTTAACTATTTATAGATTTTAAATTAAAATATTATTAAATTTAATATTAATTAAATTGGAAGACACTATGACCGATGGAGCTGCTTTTATATCTATTATATAAAAAATGGTTGACTCTCTCCCTCATCTTGACACGTCAGCGCTTGAGAGAGTGACACGTGGCATTCAATATTTAATTTTCAAAATTTCATTTTATTTGAATTAAAATTTGCATCCATAAACACCTGAACCCACAATCCTCTCAATCTAAGAAAACTGTTTTATCAATTAGGCTATGAGTACTACTTGACAATTCTCTATAAACAAAATGTGATATTGTCTCTATGTTCTACACATTAAATTCAAAGCATTTATTTTTAACAATTGGAAGCACTTATATGGGAAATACATTGTATGATCACATTTGTACTTTAAATTTGATAGTTTTATATGTAAATTTGGATTTCTAAAATGAGTCAAAATTTATCAGGATACAATGAGCAACAACGTCGGCATACATTTAAATGACAAGGTCGCATGTATAGTTTAATGTTAAGACATCAGTGGAGAACATAACTTTGTCGTATATACGACCACATGTTCATGTAAGCAAAATTTTACGCATTAATTTCTTTAATTTCTGCAAAAAAAAACAACTTTTTCAATTTATCAAGCCCTGCTCGTGAAGTCAGCTGTGTCCATGCTTGTGAATTAGATAGGTGAAAACCCCGCATGGATGAAATAGATACAAGGGGTAGCATTTTTTCAATTTCCAATCACAAGAATGTGATCTTACCAAAAAGTCAAATCAAAATTTTGCAACTTCTAACAAGTTTAATGAATATCTTTTAATATGCGCTTCGTAGAGGATGTACAGATCTCCGTCAATTTTTCTTTAAGTGTATAGTCTAATATTTGTTTATAATCTTCTACATAGAGAATTCGAATTGCAATCGTATTTGAAAATTGATCCAAAAAAATTCTATAAATTGAAATTAATCAAAACTAATACAATGATAGAGACAAAACTCATTTATTAAACTTCAAAAATTCTAAATTAAAAAAAAAACAAAAAAATTAAGCTATAAATACGACTGTTTAACTTTATGAGTTTGTGTGAATGGAACAAGTTGTGGAGAAAGACTGAATGACTATTACCAGCTTCATTCTTTTCACATTTCATCCATGTGAGTTTTAGTTTATTTTAAAAATAATTTAGACTTTTAATACTTATTAAATTTGGACTAAACTTCCTTATAGAATCAAAGTACACTTAATGCATCACCATTTTTGCTTTTTCATGGTCCAACAAAATCATTTGCAAATAAATTTTGTATACTCTTTTAATATAAATATATAATGGTTGGATGTATCAAATTATAATTAATTTTGATTGTTGTAAGCATATATATAAATAAGACATATTTTGAAGAATATAGAAAAAAACCGCGTGTATGCGCGGGTATTCTCCTAGTCTAATGTAAAGATTAATTGTCCTCACTCTCAAATGGATAACAGCAGTACTCAAGGATTCTCTTTAAATTCATAAGAGCACACCTCTTTAAGGGGATTTTGAAAAAATATTGTTGAAATCAGTTTCACAATAAATTTTAAGGAACGGAAGAAATTCCAAATACGGTTTGGATGAGTTTTTCAAGTCTCTCGATCGAATACTCATAAATCTCACCCGAGATACACACGCTAGCAAAGATGGTCGAGAAAGAGTTTGCCGAAGAAGAGTATACAAAATCCAGAGTTGCGAGTTCGAGTATGGAGAATCTGGCTTCAAACTCGGTTCCAATATTCGAGGGAGAGAGGTTCTATGAGGAGTATTTGGTCAACAGGAACGAACGATTGAGGCGGAAGCTCTGCTTCAAACTCGTTGTCCACGGTTCTTTGTACACGATACTTTGTCCACGATTCTATGTATATGGTTTTTTTGCCACGGTGAGTGAGTGACGCCTGGTGAAAGAAAATGGTGGGAAATATAAGGAGTATTTGTGAAACATAAGAAAAAGATTTGTCAGAGAAGAACATGGACGAGTGGACAGTGTATCATGGACACATCCTATCGTGGACACATCGTAACGTGGACAATGTATCGTGGACACAACGTAACAAAAGAAAAAGATTTTGCAAAGAAGAACATGGGAGTGTTTTATTAGGAACAAGAGAGCTAAATCTAGGCCTCAAGCTTCGGTTGTTTGTTCCTTCTATTGTATTCTTCTTTTTCTTTGTTTCTTAGATTCAATCCATGGGGGTAGGTAAGTGTGGTGAATGATTCGAGTTGAGGAGAATGTATGGTTCAAAGGTCGTTAGATCACTTGAGAGTAGCAGTCAAGGTGGTGGTAGCTCTAGGCAGGGACGAGTGAACAATGTATCGTGGACAGTGTATCGTAACGTGGACAATCTTTTGTGGACAGTGTAACACGGACAATCGTCCGTGGACAATGTAAGTGGACAATCGTTCGTTGAGGCAAAGTCACATTTATTTAGGGTATGCACACAAAACCTTCCATAAAAGTTGAATGACGTTGGCTTCTTCTTCTGCCTCTCCTTTCGTTGTTTGAATCTTCAGAGAAAAGTAGGAAATCTAGTGAATTATCTTTTATAAGTGTATGACAAAAGCAAGATTTATATAGCTTACCAAATTTTACTCATTTTCCATCATTAGTCCTACTATAACCTTATGACCACTTCGACAAGCCAATTTGAGATCGTTCTTCTTAGTCAAATGAGTAACAATCACATAATTTTCAACTTGAATCAAGTACATAACGTTATAAAGATATGGACAATGTATCGTGGATACAAGTAACATGGAAAAATTGATCGTGGACGGTGTATGTGGACAATTTTGGATACACACACCACATATCATATTTGTCACAGTGTATTGTGGATCCATGAATATAACCCAGCCTTCTCTACACATACACGTCCTCATGGATGTAACTATATGGACTGAATTAATGTTTGTAAACATATTTGAGTGCTTATTCAAAACATACTTCGTAAGCCTATGACCACATGAACAATGTATTGTGGATGCATGTCAATACACCCATAAAAACAAAAATTAACATTCTAACTACATGTACAGTTCCCATTCCATACCAAATGCAACATATATAGCAATATAGTTATCCACTTTGCTCTATCCAGATGTTATTGGCCATTTCAATGATCATTTCTATCTAAGTTAAGCACGTCAACCACATGGACATTATTCATTTATTGCTATCCACCTCCTCGATTGTCCACAATATTTTGGCAATCCCCACTCTGTCCACATGTTATTGGCCCTCTCAAATATCACTTCACCGTCGCCAGGTCTACGCCGCCACCACCAACGTGCGCTCGTCTTGTCCCTAGAATCATCCAATTTCGTTGAAAGAATCATCTAAATTGCATATCAAACACGGGTAGAATAAATTGCAGAGACATGTACACAACCCCTCTCATGATTCCTGTGTGATATGATCCTGGATAGCATAAGGAGCTTGGAACGTGGAGGAGAGCTTGAACCTGATGGAAACAAGCTTGTAGCTGAGGAGGAACTTGTAGCTGAGGAAGCAGCTCGTGTTGGAGTTAAACTTGAGCTCAAATGGAAGAAGATTGATCCTAAACCTCCCTGGTTTTTGATCCAAGTATCAACAAATGGACAAGTGATTCATTTGCACTCTTTTTCTCGTACCTTTGGTTTTGTCCCACTGGGTTTTCCAAGGAAGGTTTTTAATGAGGCTTGTGAATCACTTTCACATTATCCATTTGTTGATCAAAACCACAAATTTCGACCCAAAAGAATAGCCATCAAGTCCAGTGCATTTTATGCCAATTACAGGCCCAAGAAGAGCCTAAAACAAGTGTTTAATTTGCTGGCCAAGAGAGTGAGCGAAAATGGAAGAGCAAGGGTCATTATTCAAGTTATAATTAGTTTTGTTATTTTCTAGATAGTCTGCATGTAGACTTGTCTTTTCTTTATAAGTTCTTTGTTTCTCTCATTGTAAAACTATCTATCTTTTTATTCTAAAACTTTTTAAGTTAGATCATCTCTTGTTGGTGTGTAATATCCACAAGAAATCATGTTCTTCCTTTGGTGCATCATATCCAGAGAAAGTTCAGTGGTAAATCAAAGGTCTTTCCGCATCCTACGTGTGACCATTCAATCTCCATCCTTTGAATCATGTTTTCCCTGGATCTTGTGATTGCAAAACTTATCCCCACACTTCAGAGTGACGGTTTTGGGAGGATCCTTACCAGGATCATGTCAAGTGGTATCAGAGCACCATTATGAAGTTAAGTGTTCTTATTTTTGTTTTTTATTCAACAAGTATCAGATCTGTTTCTTTGAATTTTTTTACTACTTTTCTAGTCATTTCCAGCGAACTGTTTCATCATTTTATGTGGCTAGAGTTGTAGATCTATCATTTTTGAATCATAGAGCTGTGTTCTGCGTTTTTCTGGGTTTGTTTTTGACTGTTCATCTTTCAAAAACCCAAAACTGGTCTAAAATGCCGAAAATCGTTTTTAATGAGTTTGTTTGGCCTATTTAAACTTTTCTTTTAAGAACTTGTTTCTGTATAACTTTTTACTGGTGTCTTTGTTTCTTTAATTGCAGGATGGAGTCTGAACTCGAAAAACTCAGTGAAAGGGATAAGCTCAAGCTCAAGGAATTGGCTAAGTATCTACAAAAGCTGGACAACACTTCTGCAGCACTTCATGAAAAGAGAAATCAAGCACTAAAAATAAAATCAGCAAGCCATAAAGAGCTGAAGCTCAAGAAGCCAGACAAAACTCAGAGCAAACCACATCAAGCTTCTCACACTCCTAACTCAAAGGTTTACTCTAATTTTCATTATCAAACTCCTAATAAAATTCCACTCCACTTTTTTCAGGAGAAGGAAACTACTTAGAGTGGGAGAATGACGTTGATGATTGGTTCTACAACAATCACATCCCGAAGGAACATAGGTTTGATTATGCTGTCAATTTACTTACTGGAAAAGCCCATAGATGTTTGATAAAAGAAAAAGATGAGCGCTGGTCTTACAAAGAGCCAAGAATCACCACTTGGAGAGAACTTAGGAGTTTATTGAGGAATAAGTATGCTCCAAGGGATCAGAAAGCTCAGAAGTACATGCCTGTCTACTGTCAAGACAAGGAGAATAGTCTTTCAAAATTCATGAAGAAGGATGAAGTTCTCAGCCATAAAGTGTTGTGCAAGACAGCAACAAAACCAGAACAAACCATTGTTCAAAACAAGGCTCATATAAGTTCTTCTGCAGATAAAGAAGTACCTGATTTATCTATTACTACTTTGATGCATTTGTCTGTGTCAAAGAGAGCTGAAACAGGTGTTTCTAAGGAGCTCACGTCCAAAGGAGAAGAGCCACCTGCTGAAAAACGTGCAATGGACCTGAAACAAGCTGCAGACACAATACATCCCATGATGCTTGAGAAAACAAAGCCAGAAGAAGCCATACAATCTCATTTAAGCATCAGCGTGCAAGGTAATCTAGACTCGTTTTTAAATAAAACTAATGTGATTGCTCATGATGCAGAAGAAGAATTATCAGAAAAAACAGAAAAGAGCTTGCCATTGATTGCTGATTTGGACCAGCCAACCATTCTTGTGAAAGAACCAGTCATTCAACCAAGTTCTAATGACCATATAATAAAGCACTGTAAGGAATTTTATTTGGTTAGGACATAGCCTAATTTGTTTGTGTTGGTTTCTGCTCAAGATGAAAAACGTTTTGGTTTAGAAAATGTGAAAGAATTTTGTGTTTCAAAATCTATTTTTAACAAAATGGTTCCAATTTTCGAACCTGTTACACATGAAAAGTTCTTGGAGCCAAATGGTTTTCAATTTGATAAATTTCGTGAATTTAAACCTGCTTTGAGAATTTCTTTGTTTAGCAACACATTTGAGTTGTTTAGAACTAAGGCAGAGTTTGTAATGGTTAAAACTTTGTCTAAGATGGGAAATAACGTTTTATGTGATCTGAAACCATTTGATGAACCTTTCAATGTTCTGAATTATGTTAAGGATTTTTGGTGTTCTAATCAGATTCTGATTTATGACAAACTGAATGAAATTGATAAAAATCATTCTAAATTTGCCTTGGATAGCCTGTTTAATCCTTTTTAGAACTTGTTTGACTATTCCAGTCGCACATTTGATGTGTTTTCTCTAGTTTTTGTGAAAGAAAATGAGAAACAGGTTAAAGATTCAAAGGCAGGGATGATTCAAGTGCTTACTAATCAAATTGATTATGGATCAAAGGATCATGGAAAAGTGGTTAAAGCTTCTTTGATGTTCAAAGATGAGCCACCTGATGCATTATACACTAAGGTAAGTATCTCTGGTCTCAAAATTCGTTTGCCCCTTGATCACACAGATATAATGCGCTTGTCTTTGTCAAAAGAGCCAATTGCAGGTTTTCGAGCTGCCTTGAAGCGCACAAGAAGAACCAAAAAGAGGGAGGACGACAAACGATTTCAACCACCTGATCTGGACCAGAATAAACACCAAGACATCAGTTCTTTCATGCTGATGAAAGAGGAGCCACCAGACGCAACATACAAGCCAAAACCAAGCCAAAACCGAAATGGAGGTATCTCTCTAACCCTTTCAGCTTACAATTGTATTAACTTGATCTATTATCTTGTAGATAAAATGGATTTGAGGTCAAATCCTTTTCAAGAGGGAGGGGATGATATGATCCTTATAGCATAAGTAGTTTGAAACGTGGAGGAGAGCTTGAACCTGATGGAAACAAGCTTGTAGCTAAGGAGGGACTTGTAGCTGAGGAAGCAGCTCGTGCTGGAGTTAAACTTGAGCTAAAATGGAAGAATATTGATCCTAAACCTCCCTGGTTTATGATCCAAGTATCAACAAATAGACAAGTGATTCATTTGCACTATTTTCCCCTTACCTTTGTTTTTGTCTCACTGGGTTTTCTAAGGAAGGTTTTTAATGAGGCTTGTGAATCACTTTCACATTATCCATTTGTTGATCAAAACCACAAATTTTGACCCAAAAGAATAGCCATCAAGTCCAGTGCATTTTATGCCAATTACAGGCCCAAGAAGAGCCCAAAACAAGTGTCTAATTTGCTGGCCAAGAGAAGTGACGAAAATGGAAGAGCAAGGGTCATTCTTCAAGTTATAATTAGTTTTGTTATTTTCTAGACAGTTTGCATGTAGACTTGTCTTTTCTATATAAGTTCTTTGTTTCCCTCTTTGTAAAACTATCTATCTTTTTATTCTAAAACTTTTTAAGTTAGATCATCTCTTGCTGGTGTGTAATATCCATAAAAAATCTTGTTCTTCCTTTGGTGCGTCATATCCAGAGAAAGTTCAGTGGTAAATTAAAGGTCTTTATGCATCCTTCATGTGACCATTCAATCCCCATCCTTTAAATCACGTTTTCCCTGGATCTTGTGATTGCAAAGCTTATCCCCACACTTCAGAGTGACGGTTTTGGGAGGACCCTTACCAGGATTATGTCACCGTGGACAACGCCATGTCATCGTCGTCTCTGTCGACCAGATTTACAGCTCTGCATCGCTCAATTGTCGTCTTGGCTTCTGAAATTATGCCAGACATAACTTTTGGAGGAATCATCCAACTATTGAGAATCGAGAAAGACAGAAATTGATGAAAGATGGAAAAGAGGTTAGATTAGATGATGTAGAAAGTGAATAATGTGTGGTGGTGTTATTTGCTGATATGAAAACGAGTTAGAGAGGAGGAACTGTCGTGATCGGAGACGGATTGGGAAGCGGTGGAGAGAGAGGCTGAGAGAAAAAAAAGAGTTGAGGTAACACAAAATATTCATTAAGGTTACTAAGGTAATTTCACCGATGAACAGTCAACTTAGAGTGGCCTCAATGAGCAAAAGTGCATTCCTTGAAAAAAACTGGCCCAAAGTGCCTAAAATTGTAATCAACTCTTATAATTAAGTGTTCAAGACACACATAATATATTGATCATGTAAGTTAATTATTTCATGGCGGTTGAGGTTTGTTGTCATATACATCGACAGTTGCTTCTCTAGAGGAATGAAATTGAGCTACCTAATTATGAGTACTTATATTTTTATTTTTATTTTTATTTTGGTAAATAAGAGTTCTTTCTATTCTTGTTTATCAAATTATTATAAACTATGGTTTGCTTTTTTAGCATGATATAAACACCCAAAAAAAAAACCATTTTATTTTTCTCTATTTATATTTAAAAATTATATAGAAAGTGACCAAGGAAAAAATCGAATTATGAAGAGAAAAAGAGACTTTGGCTCTGATGTGAGGCTATTCGTCATCGGCATCAGGAGCTTTTGGTCTGTTGTTTGTTTTGGTGTTTATATCAGAGGTATACGTAATTCATTAAAAGTGGATCTCTTTTCTGAGTCAAAACTGGCGGAGATGCATACATTGTGCTGGTTTCTGATGCTTGTTCTTATGGTTTTTAATCTTTGTGAGTCTCTTTAAACCTAGGTCCATCGATTAAAAGTAACTGCTTAAGTTTTGAAAATTTGGGTTACTAGTTTGATATACGATTAGGCATGCGCCAGATGTACAAATTTTTGGATTTGTTGACGGTGTGGCATAGATACTTCGCTGTCGTTTTCGTAATTGAGTAGGGTTTCCATCATTGTCGCCATTTTCACCGGATTTTTCTACAAGATCTCTTTTTCCATGGTTTCAATTTTTCGGGTAGTAGTTAGGTGTTATGATTTTTAGTAATTTCTTGTCTTCGATCGTTTTTGAAGCTTTGTAATGGGATTTAAAAGATGTCTCAATCTGATAAATCATATTTTTGGTAAGGACTTTCGCTAGGTTTTTTACAGTTTATTTAGTGGTTTATCTTTTTAATCGATGGACTTAGATTTAGAGGGTTCCTTAGATTGATTTTATGGTCTTGTTTTTTTTTCATATGTCTCCTTTACATAAGGCTTTTGTCTCCGAGAAAATCATGCTTTCCGTCGGCTTTTGTCTATGGGGAAATCCTGCTTTTCGCCGGCTCTTATATGTTTTAAGATTCTAATAATAAGATAAAATTATCAGTGACAAAAAAAAATCGAATTACCAAATTTATGATTTAGTTATGAGTTCTCATATCCTTTATTAAAAAAATATAATTTTTCCTTTTTAGTTTTTTTTTTAGCATGAATCAGTATCAGGGTCGTGCCTATGTCAAAGATGTTTACACGTTCGAAACGTTTGACTTTTCATTTTTTTCTTTTTCTAACTATCCTATTCTGATGCATTTTGAGTAACTTCATAGTGGAATAGTAATTAACTGAACTTTACTCTAGTACACGAGATGTTCTATACTGAGGTTAACAAACTAGCTATTACTACACATCAATTTCCTATAAATTATATCTTAGTCTCAGCAACGTCACACATCAATCTCAGGAATAAAATCTAAATCCAAGCGAACTTCTCTAGAAAAATTCATAGATCAAGCGTATCCCATCATTTTTGCTCCTCCCTCTCTGCACCATATATAGTTATAATCTTAAAGCATACAAAAAAAAAGCTTTAAACTTTAACCACATATAGTTCTAATCTTAATTCATCAAAATGCCTTTTCTAATTGAACAATTATATAACTTAAACAAAAAAAGAAAAAAAAGAAAAGAAAGAAAGAATCGTTTTAAAGGCCTCAACAAAAGTACGCACGGCTATAGGATAAGGACGTGCATGTGAAGACAAAAAACACCATCAAAACGGAAAAGCAAACGACGAATCCGCTCGTCTCTCTCTTTACATAAAGCATATTAGCTCTAATCCATTTTGTTCCTCTCTCTTTTCACAGTATAGTAAAATGGATCCGGGTGGGTGCAGTCGATGATACGCTCTGGATCCTATGGATCCTTCGAGGCATCGAGAAGTTCTTCAGAAAGTGTGGAAAGGGGATCGGAAAGCTCTACTACAAACCTATGGTGTTGATGATTTAAGCGTCTATTGGGTACGGATTGGCAATCTTTTGTGCCATTAAGGTGGAGCACTGGAAAAGCACCTTGCAAACACAAAATCGAAACCTAAGAATTATTTATTTATTTTAATTCTCATTTATTTTCAATTAAAATATTCAAAACACATAATCTATTGAGGGTCCTAAGCAACTGATAACATGCATATTTTACTCGTTTTTACTATCATAAGTGAGTGCTTTAATAAGTATTTCACTAAGGTTTTGATCCAAAAACACTAGATTTCGAGTATTTGGTTGTTCAAGACTCTTTTCAGGTAATCTTAGCAAAAGACGCATATTTTGGAGCAAAATGGACAATTCCGGAAACAGTGCCCGAGGACAGAAGTTCAACACCAAATGAAGGCCTTCCCACCACGAGATCAAGCTCATATTTGGAGACAAGGTAGCCTTATCAGCTGTCTTTCACCCCGAAGTGGTTTGAGAGCAATCCCACGGTTGGATCTCAAGTTATGAAGGAAGCAAGAAGGTCCGTCAAGCACCCGGAAGGACGAGCTGGCCGCGCCACGGCCGAACCAGACGACCAGTGGCCGCGCCACGGCCAGTCGCTCGCGCGGCCAGGCCACTCACGGATTCCCGAGCCCATTTGAAGCCCAACTTAAACCCGCAGCCGTCTTATGCAAGCCAAGACCTAATCCACGACCTAGGGCACTTGAAGACCTATATATACTCGACCTTTAGGGTTTTTTTAGGGCATCACCACTTAGCATCACGAAATTCTCTTGTTACAACTTTCTTTTGGCGGCCGCGAATCTTTGATTCGTGGTTTCCACTTTGTTCTTTGAGGGAGATTGATTTGTTCTTGAACCCTCTTTTATTTCAATCGATTTATACAAGTTATGCATTCATCAATCACGTTTTCTACTTCTTCTTTTATGTCTGAGTAGTTTACTTTCGTTGGGTGTTCTTTAAGGGGATCTATGGGGAATTTCATTAACTGTTGTTGAACCGATTGTTTAGGCCGAAGATTAGGATTTTCTGTCTCACCTTATTCGTTCTTATTGCATGAGTCTGGCGTCATGAACTATATTCTGATCGCAGGGTCTTGAGAACGACGAATGTCCTGAATCTCAGATCTAGACCAAAATAGGGTAGAGAGCATCCTTTAAAAGATGTCTGAATGTTTATTGTCCCGATCCTATTGCGTGTTCGTCTAGGACGCAGGATATGAAAGTATACCTGTGGAATGGAAGTTCGCAGATCGACCTAGTTTGATAAAGTTAGGTTGTTAAAACCAGTGAATCAGTTTGGGGAAAATCGCCTAGTCTCGCTTGCTTAACTTTTGTGTGTTTGATTTCTAGTTAGAACCCCATAGATTTCCCGAGAAGATTCCCAACGTGTTCGCCCCATCTGCTTTTACATCGAGATTTACGCACTTCAATATTTACTTTTCCTGCACTGCTTGCTTGATTTCCTTTTTACAAGTTCTTAAGTTTGATTTCCTTTTCCCGTTGGTCATAGAAGAGATTGACAACCTCCTCTATATAAGACGTGATACTGCTTTCTTTATTTTCTGCAAAAACCGTGACACTTACCCCCAAACCCCAATTCTCTGCGTCTTTGGTTGCCCTGATTCTTCTGTTTTGCAGTTGACCTCCTCCCTGTGGATCGATACCCTAAGTACTACAACGCACGCTGTGCATTTGCAGCTTAGGGTCCTACAAATTCAAAGCCTGACGAGTCCCCAAAGAAATCCTCCAAACTCGGACGACTATTTAGACCCCATCAAGCTTATGGCGCCTTTGCCGGGGAGGCTGTTTTTCGCTGTCCAAGACAAAGGTCAGGATCACAACTCAAAGACATCCTTTTCTCTAACTTCTAGGTTTATTTCTATGAGTTTCAGAAACCCTAAAACCGCGGAGGTCCCCACGAATCAAGAACAACACGAGCCTGGACCCCCAGAGGCTGATATCGCTCCCGACCCGCGCGACCCATGGCTTACTGGCCAAGAAAAAAATCGGAAGGTCAATCACCTCGACGCGGAGGTCGAGCACGCTCACCAGATCGATAAACTCATAGTCTCGATCAATAATATGCTGGGATACCAGGCGGATTGCACTGAAGCTGTCTATGGGCATATAGACAAGGTTCAAGCCGAACTTCTCGCTAAGATCTAAGCTCTATCCGAGGAGATGAGGTTGCATAAGGAGCAAGCGGCCAGCAACACGGTCCAACTGAAAAAGATCTCTGATGCGCTCGAGTATCGCATACCTATCCTCGAGCAGTGCGTGAAAGACATCTGCACCTTGAATGAAAAACTTGAAGATGCCAACGACTCTATCTATGTCAATAGAGATCGAGCCGAAGCCGACATCCTTCAACTCATAGAGGACCAAAGACAATCGGAGTACAAAGCGGAGGAGACTAACGATAAGCTCGAAAGCATTTTCCATTGCCTGGGAAAGAAGACGGCAGCAATAGAAAAGCTAAGCAAGGAACAGCAGAGACTTGACAAGATAGCCTCTGCAATGGGCATTGGCGGGACCGAAAAAGCTACATACCCCCTCGAGGAAACGATCAAAGAGGTCTCCAAAATGTCAACTCACCAAGCAACCCGGAGAAGCATGCCGAGAGCGCCAGACCGAGGCCCAAACCCAGTCCCGTTCGCACCATGCAATGCAGTGGAACCCATCACCGAAACGAGATTCTCAAGTCCTGAAACGAGCTTCACTGCCAGCTGCTCAAGTGATTCAAACTACGAGTTCAGGGAGGCATATTTGCCCGAGTCATCAAGATGCTCGTCTCAAGGATCTCTCGGGGAAGAAACCTCCGGCCATTCGACTGCAGGGAACAAGGCCAGCCACGCAAGGCCGATCACCGTGCACGTTCAAAGGGAGAGGCTTATGAAGTTCAATGCCAAGGTTAAGGAACTCCCCATAGGATGACATTCGAAGACGCCTGGAAAAACCAGGGTTTGGCCGACTTCTTTCAAGATATCTTGGAGGATAAGGGAGATATTGAAGTCTACTTTAATCAGGCAAGGCATTCAGCCAGCAAGGATGCCATCAGGATGCCTCCTACGAAGAAGGATGATTGGCACCAAAACCGAGTTGAGCCGTCGACGCTTGAGGAGTTCAACAAAGTGGTGCGAGAACTCCCTCCTGAGACGGATTTCGTGGAAGCATGGAGAGATCATCTTATCGGACAATTTTTCTGGGAAAGTAGGGAGACATTGTCGGACATTCAAGGCCTTTTCAACCTCGCCAGAACCGGGAAGCCTATTAGAAACCTCCACAAGATCCAAGGCCACGAGCAATACCTCATAACTTGCAGCATCCGAGGCGACATTTTCAAGAACGCCATATGCGATTCAGGGTGATGCATAAACATTATGCCAGCCGGTGTAGCACGGAAACTCGGCGTGAAATGCGTTTTCCCCACTGACATCAGGATTGGACTGGCGGATCAATCCTTCGCTGCCCCGAAAGGAGTCATTTATGATCTCCCGGTCATCATTGGCGATTGTAGAATCCCGGTAGACTTCTACATAGTCAAGACACGCCAAGAAGAAGCTGCACCTCTCATCTTGGGATGGCCGTTCTTAGCCACTGTAGGAGCCATCATGGATTGGCCAAACAGGCGAGTCTCATTTGCCAATATCGACGGAAAGAAGTTCTATCCCGCGGTACCTTACACCATGGAGAAACACCTTCTTGAGAAGGATGAAGATGCCATCATGGAGAGACTCGAGGAGCCTTTAGCAGAAGAGGCCGCGCAGAAGGCAAAAAGACCTTGCCTAAGGTCGAACTCCACCTCCAACTAAGCTCCCAAACTACCAAAGTCTAGCTAAAAGACTCTAAACAAGAGCGGCTCAATGGGAGGCAACCCATTTTAGGTATTCTCTTTCTCATCTCCTTAACCATACTAATTTTTAGTTTTGGTTTCTTCTTAGTTTACAGCATTTTCATAAACTCCAAAAGCACAAAAAAATCAGAAAAACCAGAAAAGACCAAAAAAATGAAGAAGGAAACCCGAAGAACACTCACCGGGCGACGAACCGCCCGTCGGCCGGCCAGAAGGAGCCTGGCCGCGCCACGAGCCACGATGGCGCGGACGAAGGACGCTCGGCCGCGGCCGCGACAACCCGTCGCGCGGCCGGCCTTCGTCTGAAGACGTTTCCGTCCCGACCTCACCAAACCGGACCTCCTTCAACCTGTTTCAAGCCTTTCAAGTATCCTCCTTGATTCAATGGCCTGAACACGACCTAAAGACCGCAAAGATCACTTCCACAACCGCGGCACATTGCTGTTGCATCAAAGATGGCGAGACAAGACAAGACTCCATCCAAGTCAAGTCAAGTTAATGATCCATCTCTCTACTTACTTCGTCCAGCACGTTCAACGGACCTGTATCCACGAAAACGAAGAAGAACACCACGGTTCCAGAGGATGAAAACCGTAGTGCAAGCTCCAGAAGGAAGAAGATGCAACTTCCTTCACCAAACCGCGAAGAGGAAAGTTCCCAAAGACTAGCTTCTCTCTTCCGCAACCAAGACCTTTACCGAAGCCAAGTAAGGATTTCATATGGCATTGAAGTTCATACTAGCAACACCTGTCTTCCGGGATCCCGAACAGATCACTGGATAGGCCAGCATAGACCCAAACTTCAAGTCAAGTTTCTGAGGTGACGCAATCTTCAAGACGCAAGGACGGAAGATTTTCCATCTCTCATTCACGGTGTTATCAAAGGTCAAGGAACCAAGACGAGTACTCAACAACCGGAGTACCTGTTCTTCACATCAAAGGCGAGCCAATCATCACCACCAAACGCCTATCACCATCCTCATCCATCACCCACACACGCCCACCACCACCATCCGAAGCAAGGAAGCTCAACCGCGCAACACATTTCCTTTCGAGCTAAGTTTTCGATTTCTTTTGTTCAATCAAATCGATTCTAAGCAGGGACATAAGGATAATGATCAAGTCCTTAGCTCAATCATACCACACGCCCATCCACCCATACCAAACCCAACGCCACTTTCAAGTAAGTCTTCACAAGCTTGTACTTGAATTTACCTATCTTTTTCACCTCAACTCGATTTAAACAAACTGGGGACAGTTTGATTTAAGTCTGGGGGGGTTTCTTATATTACTAATTATGCTTTTATTTGATGAGTCTTATGCATACTTACATCATTTATCGAGTCGTTTTATAGAGTAAAAACTTTTTTTTTCTTTTAGTCGGAAACTATGAACTTTGCTAGGTACTTGTCATTTTGAACAAGGGACCTTAATGACCATTCTCACGGATTTAGAAGCAAGGTTTACTAAGTTGAACACGGCGAGTGGATCATTCCAGCGGAGAAAGTTCTAATCTCTAGAGTACTCGAAGGATCTTGCGTTGACTCCGCACCTAATGAATCAAATTTTCTCGTCAAGGGGCTTGAGGTACTTCGATCTTTATTCCTCTTTTAGACTCTAGCATGACTAAGTAGACGCAATGCAACCTCTCCTTGATCTTCCTTTGTTATAGAAAAGAAAAAAAAAATAGAAAGAAAGGTTTTAGTTTGGGAATGGCAACCAGAGTTCCTTAAAGGACAATGACGGTTCGCAGCAATCATGTAAACTTCAAAGAAGTGATCATTCGCAAGCTAAGAAGAAAAGAAAAAAAAATAGAATAAGAAAGTCGATAGAAAAAATAAAATGATACCCTAGAAAAGTAGGGAGAAATCGACTAAGGGAAGAGAAAATAGGAGAGTTGTGTCTGAAATGTCTAAGTCTAGATGTTTGGAAGAGAAAGTATGCTGTCTCGTCGACCAATACTCCCTCGATAGAGACCGCACCCTAAATGAATAAAAGAGTCAACAAGAGGGAGCTCGAAATGCTCAAAGGGACCGTGAAGCGTATCCGGGAAGGGTGAAAAGCTCAAGGTAACTAGACCCAAAGGCCTTGAAGCTAGATTCCGAGTTACGTGGCTCAACAGGTCAATTGATAGACTTGACGAGTTCCCAAGTATTGGTGAGATTCCACGTTTTCAAACCTCTTTTTCTTACTTAGATTTCTGTTTTGTTTGAGGACAAACAAAGGTTTAAGTCTGGGGGAGTTGATAACATGCATATTTTACCCGTTTTTACTATCGTAAGTGAGTGCTTTAATAAGAATTTCACTAAGGTTTTAGTGCAAAAACACTAGATTTCGAGTATTTGATTGTTCAAGACTCTTTTCAGGTAATCTTAGCAAAAGACGCATATTTTGGAGCAAAATGGACAGTTCCGGAAACAGTGCCAGAGGACAAAAGTTCAACACCAAATGAAGGCCTTCCCACCACGAGATCAAGCTCATATTTGGAGACAAGGTAGCCTTATCAGCTGTCTTTCACCTCGAAGTGGTTTGAGAGCAATCCCACGGTTGGATCTCAAGTTATGAAGGAAGCAAGAAGGTCCGTCAAGCACCCGGAAGGACGAGCTGGCCGCGCCACGGCCTAACCAGACGACCAGTGGCCGCGCCACGGCCAGTCGCTCGCGCGGCCAGGCCACTCACGGATTCCCGAGCCCATTTGAAGCCCAACTTAAACCCGCAGCCGTCTTATGCAAGCCAAGACCTAATCCACGACCTAGGGCACTTGAAGACCTATATATACTCGACCTTTAGGGTTTTTTAGGGCATCACCACTTAGCATCACGAAATTCTCTTGTTACAAACTTCTCTTGGCGGCCGCGAATCTTTGATTCGTGGTTTCCACTTTGTTCTTTGAGGGAGATTGATTTGTTCTTGAACCCTCTTTTATTTTAATCGATTTATACAAGTTATGCATTCATCAATCACGTTTTCTACTTCTTCTTTTATGTCTGAGTAGTTTACTTTCGTTGGGTGTTCTTTAAGGGGATCTATGGGGAATTTCATTAACTGTTGTTGAACCGATTGTTTAGGCCGAAGATTAGGATTTTCTGTCTCACCTTATTCGTTCTTATTGCATGAGTCTAGCGTCATGAACTATATTCTGATCGCAGGGTCTTGAGAACGACGAATGTCCTGAATCTCAGATCTAGACCAAAATAGGGTAGAGAGCATCCTTTAAAAGATGTCTGAATGTTTATTGTCCCGATCCTATTGCGTGTTCGTCTAGTACGCAGGATATGAAAGTATACCTGTGGAATGGAAGTTCGCAGATCGACCTAGTTTGATAAAGTTAGGTTGTTAAAACCAGTGAATCAGTTTGGGGAAAATCGCCTAGTCTCGCTTGCTTAACTTTTGTGTGTTTGATTTCTAGTTAGAACCCCATAGATTTCCCGAGAAGATTCCCAACGTGTTCGCCCCATCTGCTTTTACATCGAGATTTACGCACTTCAATATTTACTTTTCCTGCACTGCTTGCTTGATTTCCTTTTTACAAGTTCTTAAGTTTGATTTCCTTTTCCCGTTGGTCATAGAAGAGATTGACAACCTCCTCTATATAAGACGTGATACTGCTTTCTTTATTTTCTGCAAAAACCGTGACACTTACCCCCAAACCCCAATTCTCTGCGTCTTTGGTTGCCCTGATTCTTCTGTTTTGCAGTTGACCTCCTCCCTGTGGATCGATACCCTAAGTACTACAACGCACGCTGTGCACTTGCAGCTTAGGGTCCTACAAATTCAAAGCCTGACGAGTCCCCAAAGAAATCCTCCAAACTCGGACGACTATTTAGACCCCATCAGCAACATTAACCCTACTTTTCATATATTTCACACACTTTATCAACTATCTTTTTTTGTTTCGCTGCGTTAAAAACTTGTATATACAATTCGAGTTCTTCGAGTATGTTAGCGATCTTCCCATTAACTCTTTTCAACCAAATAAAATCTCTCATTCTCTTCACATTCATCTCCCGTATATGATCTCTGTTCTCTAGATAAATTATGCTTCTCAAGACTCGCATCAAATATCTCTCTACATGATTTTTCCTATCATCATTCTCATTGAGCTCATCATCGTCTAATATAATATCAATAGCATCTGAATTTTTTTTAATTGAAATATATTCTAATTAATCTAATTTACTTTTTGTTTTTATTTTCCTTTTCTTAAATTGAAAGAAAACTTCTTTTCTATTTTTGTTTTAAAACTAATTTTTATATTTATATAAACATTATGTTAAAATCTAATTGGTTGAATTTTTTAACACGTGTCAAAATCTAATCAATTAACTTGACACGTGTCACGATCATGTTAATTAGCAACTTTGAAGCATCCTACTTTATATAGTAAGAAGATAGATAGATGAATGTATGATCCTTTTATGAATTACTCGAAATCAATATTAATGAGAAAAAATGTTGAGAAGAGAAAACATTAACAAAGTCAAGAGATCGTAAAAGTACATTATGTAGATTTTATCCAAACAAAAGCAAAAAAAAAAAAAATATCCCTACACACACACATATAAGTATATATGTAGTGATCCAAACTTCCAAACACACAAAAACTTCACACAACAAGAACGTTCTCACTCCGGATTATATTGCGTAGTAACAAGCACGGACTATTAGTTGAGAAGCACAAGACTATTAATTGAGAAGCACACACCAACGTTCCAAGACCATTGACTATCTGTCCCATACACAAACCAAAAGAAAAAGAAAAAAAAAACGTTACAAGCAGTGAGATCTCTTAATGAAAAACAATAAAAATTAAGTTTTTAAGGAAAATGAAGGCTTACAAGGATGTAGATGTCAATTTTGTAAATCAAAGAATAAGCAGTCCAAATCCCAACGTTGATGAAGCTTACAAACGACAACAAAAACGGCATGTAACTACATTTACCCGTCGCGCACATTGTTTGCTATAGTTTCACGCATACAAAAAAAAAATTAATCAAAACTCATAATTAATAAGTTTATTTATCTTTCAATTAGAAGGAAAAAAAACTCACCACGCCAAGTAAAACATGCATAATAATGGTGTAAACGCTGCAAATAACACCGACGAGTGTAACTCTAGCGGATAAAGGTTCAATGTACCCGACAGTCATTAAATAGAGGAATGCCACAAAACCAAACTCAAGCATAAGAATTGTCGCGGTGGACTGCCTCTGCACATCAACATCAACATAAACATCATCAAAATCAATATTATACAATATGATCATAGATTTAAGTATTAAGGATGGACCATACACGTGATTCTTTGTCATTGTAGATAAAAAAGACAACCAAGTAGATAACTTCAATTACGAAACCAACGCCATTACTGGTGGTGACGAGAATGCTATCCTTGTGAACATGTGGGAGGCCATACAAAGCCCACAAACTACATTTCGCCAACATCACTACATGACGATATTGTTTAAACTTCTCCACTGTTTTCGTCTTGTAAATCTCAATAACCTTTGGCCTGTATATATATATATATATATATATATATCTGTAAGAAAATGATCTTTGAAACCACTAAATAAAAGAAAGAAGAAAAGAGATTACATTTGTGAGAGGGAAATAAAAAGGGATATAACATTGCCTGCATGAAGCCACAAAAAAAAAAAATCGTCAGTAAAGACTATGGGGAAATTGTGCTAATTAAATATTTATTTCTATATAGTTTATGCTTATATAAGTAAATGGAACTAATCGAGATAAATTAGGATAAACATTGATTATAGAGACGATTTACTGAGAGATCCGCCATTAGAGTCGACCAGAGCTCAACACAAAACCAACTAAGTGAATTATCAATACAAAATTACATGTAAACAGATTAACCCGGGGCGAATCTACAGCGTAAAGGACTTCATTTATAAGTTTTATCTAATCAAAAATTAATGTTGCTGATCAACTACATAATTCGGGAATGGAGTTTTGTAAGCCGGTCGTTGAAATAAACGAGCAATTTCCCGCTCGTCGATGATCCCCCTTTCCGTTTTATATATACTTACTCGAAACCCCAAATATTAAAGAAAAGAAAAAAAAGGGCGAAAACACACACAAAATACTAATACAATTGAACTATTGAAGACGCGCCCAAATTCAGGTCATGTAAAATCGATATGGAAGGTGATATATAAACTTATATAGCTTTAGTCTAATATATATTTTTGAATTTATATATCAATTCCATTACCTTATCCTCCTTACCCATGAAGTTCCAATATTTGACCCTTAATTGATTGAGTAGTTGTTCCCGGGCACATCAATGTTATAGGATAATATATTATGGCTAAAGAAGAGATGATTTGTGAGAAAAGATAGAACGAGATGGGTCCTGCGTCTAAGAGACAAATCTATAGTTAACCCAGTCCGTGAGAAGTGAGACGACTCTACAAGTCCCCGTGCTTACTTAGTTTACACACAAAGAGAACCGTATTAATTATATAAGAGAGAGAAGCAGATCTTACCTATAATTCCGATGGTTGTACGGATTTCTTTCGCATTCATTGAAATCGATGGAGACAGAGCATTCATTGAAATCGATGGAGACCGGGAGAGATTAGATGGGTGAAGCAAGACGAAGAGAGCGGTTGGGTTTTTTTTGCGTATGTATGTGTGTATAGAGAGAGAGATATAGACTTATATAATGGGAGAGATATACGTCTCAAAGGAGTCAAATATTCCTGTGAGATTTTTCAGTCGGGGGCATCATATTTCTGTTTTGTTTCTATTTCTAAAAAATAAAATATTTTGTTTGTATATGTATTTATATTTATTTTATTTTTAACTTCATGTATTGATATTATTTTAGTTTTAAAAGATACCGTGTCTTATCGTGGCACATAAAAATAAAAATAAAAACAGGGGAGAATTTGAAGATATATAGTGTGACAAATCTTTTTTTTTTAACTTTGTATGATCAAATCTTTGTAACTTTAATTTTTTTTTTTTTATTGGAGAAATAGGCCCAATAGGCCTCTCGGTTTAATCCACCAAACTCATCACAGTCAATCTCGCTATTCTCGCCATTCTCCATTGATTGCAGATTGATACGATTGCACATATAATTAGCATAATTTCGTATATTTGTAGTTATTGTTGATTGATCTTTTGATTCCTTATGCGGTGTATATATTTTGGGATGAACTATTGAATAAGGAACACACAAATTTCTCTACTTCTCCTTCTCTGTGTCTGATATTTTTCATGGTATCAGAGCCTGAAATTCATTGATTAAACGAAACTTGGATTTCTTTTTCTTAAACACTCGAACTGACTCGATTTCTGACAATGAGCAACCTCGACAATCGAACTCCGACCGAAGCGACCGCAACAACTGTGGAGATTCGTCGTACGATTTCTCCCTACGACCTGACGGCGGCTGACAATCCGGGAGCTGTTATCTCCCATCCTTTGCTGAAGGGAACTAATTATGATGAATGGGCTTGTGGATTGAAGACGGCTCTTTCTTCTCGCAAGAAGTTTGGGTTCCTTGACGGAACGATTGAAAAACCAGGTGAAGGATCTCCGGATCTCGAGGATTGGTGGACGATCCAGGCATTGTTGGTGTCTTGGATCAAAATGACGATCGATCCAGTGCTGCGTTCCACAATCTCTCACAGAGACGTAGCAAAGGATCTTTGGGATCATTTGAAAAAACGATTTTCAGTGATGAATGGAGCGAGACTTCAGCAGATCAAGACAGAGCTGGCGTGTTGCCGGCAAAGGGGATTGGCGATTGAAACATACTATGGGAAATTGATGAAAATCTGGGATAGTATGGCCAGTCATAGACCCCTGCGCGTCTGCCAGTGTGGCAAATGTGTTTGCGATCTTGGTACTGTCCAAGAGAAAGATAGAGAAGAAGACAAGGTGCATCAATTCCTTTTTGGTCTTGATGATGGAATGTTTCGAACAGTTCGATCAAGTCTTGTATCTCGCGTACCTGTTCAACCCTTGGAAGAGGTGTACAACATTGTGCGTCAAGAAGAAGATTTGATTCGGAATGGCGCTAAAGTTCAAGACGAACAACCTGCAGTAGCTGCATTTGCTGTTCAAAGCAGGCCACGATCAATAATCAAAAGTGATGACAGAAACAAAGCAGTGGGATGTACACATTGTCATCGTGCTGGACATGCTTCCGAGACATGTTATGGTGTTATTGGCTACCCTGAATGGGGGGCTTATGTTACTGGCAGCTGGTATCTTCGTTTGTGGTATTCGTGGGGCCATTTATGCTACGTATAAAATTTGGATAGTTAGATATTCTGCTTTGCACTTTACTCTTAAGGTAGCAGGGACTATTGCTGTCCTTAGGGGTTTTGCTGCACTTTCAAAAATTGTTGAAGATCATGGTCATTTAAACGGTTGGGCGATTGGGTTTTTTTTGTGTTGTCATCTTATCTTAACAACATTGACAAAATTCTATAGTGGAGAGGATGTTTATGCCGCTGCAGACAGCCTAGTGGCTGTCTCTGTGATGATGTTTTTTGACTTTGATGATGTCAAGTATTGGTGGGTGTTTTTTTATGGTATTCTGTTTATTTTATATACTTTTAAAGGATCTGAGATCCCTTTAAAAGGAAATGTTTGGGGAGGGCCAGCTGAGAAAGATGAAGAAATTCTTCCTAGCGAAGTTGTAGGAGGATCTGGCGAAGTTGAATTCGCCTACACAAGGTCATCTGCTTAAGTTATTCTTGTCGTGAAAGCAACCGTTTCTCTTAATTACCTACATAATGCTATCGTTTTTTGTTTTTTTCCATAAATTAGGGGTTTCTGTTTGTTTTTAATTAATGCATTTTTCTTCTTGTGTTGTATTTCTCAATTAGTTGTAATGGATCGTTGGAATCTTTTTTTCTAAGATAATATTATCTGAACCTTTTTATAAATTATAGTATTTATAATTAGTAAATAAAATTATTTAAGGTTGCACAAAAAATGATAAATAACTTTCACAAAAAAATAAAGAAGAAGGAAAAAACCTACAAGACCCTAAAACAACCGGCTACGTGAAAATGAAACAAACTCTAAATTAAAGACGTCGACTGAATGGTTATTACATAAATATACGTGTCTCGTTTGCTTGGTGTATGAATCAGATGGGCCGGTTGAGAAATAACATGACTAAATTCAACTAAGTTAACGAAACATTTAGTAGCTTTTATTACATTTATGATTTATCTAGTATAAGTTAAAAAATGAATACATTTGATCTATATCTAGTATAAGAGAAATTTCTCTCTCTAAAAAGTTAGTCGACTTCGCATTTTTTTTCTTTCTCATTTTTTGTTTTTCTCTGAAAATTATATTATAAAAAGATAATACTGTCGAATACAAGGCCCAATGACCAACAAACCAATTCAAGAAGCCGAAAGAAAACTTGCCATAAACCAAACCCCTATTTACCCTAAAAACTGACAACGACCTTGTCAACCCAGATCTTCAGACCTTCATATTAAAAAGAAACAGAGGCACTAACTTTCCCTTTAATTTAATAGTATGTATGGTGATCGATGGAATCTGTTTTTCCTAATATAATAAAAACATACTTTCACAAAAAAGGAAAAAACCTACACATATACAACGAATATACGTACGTACGTCGTCTAGTCAAGTTGACTGCAACAGCTGGATTTTTTTGTATTATTATTATTATTCTTTTTGCTTTTGTTTTGAATTGATCAGCACGTCCTCGCTAGCAACCTTGCTTTTTTTTTTTTGTCTATTACGGTGCAGAATAAAAGATGACCGTTGCTCCTCTGATTTAGGCTTTGTCTCATTCTGGCCCAGATGTCTTTAGCCTTGTTGTTTTGAGCTTGCTTCACTCTAGGAAGCCGAATGACATCATCTTATTCCTTCACACCTCGCTGTCACTCTGTTACGGAACATATTGTAAATATTGGTTATAAATAACCGCACCGGAAATACACTTAAACCGTTTTAGTTTAGAAAGCTCAAACCGATCGAAACGGTTAACAAGATACCGTGTTCACACTGAAATTTGGGAAACTAAGAATTGTGAACACAAAAACAAGCTCCAAAAGCTATGAGAATATCCGGTATAATATGAGAGGGCTTTAAACTGAACCGGAGTAATAAATTAGCAAGGGCTTTAACCAGAAAATCCGGTATAACATGAGAGGCACAAACAAGCTCCAAAAGCTTCAATTACAAGTCTTTTTTCTGTTATACAGATACAGTGCAAAAAGATGAGAAGGAAACGACAAAACAACAACACCTCTCTCTAAACCTCTGAGCAATTGCTTATACTCAGAAATAGGACTCCCCTCTTTAGACCTCTGAGCAATTGCTTATTCTCACAACCATGGATCCTGTTGAAGAGGAGTCGAAATTATTTGTAGACAAATATTATAGTTTCTTGCTACACCATCTTCCACGGCGACTGTATCGGTTTTATGAAAGGGAGAGTTTGATTGGCAGACCTAAAGAAGGTGGAATAACAAACATGTGGTCGTTTAAGGTAAGATCCTTTTTTGATTGATTGAAATAAATGGTTGTTAACTTTTTTGTGTGATAAATTCCTTATATGTTCCAGGAGCAGAGTAAAGAACCGAATCTTAATATCCTTACTTTAGGACTTGAATCGGCGGAGGTAACACGTTTTGAATCTAGAGAAAGTCATGGTGGGGGTATCAGTATCGTTGTTGATGGCTACTTGAACAAAAGCGAGACACTTGGAAAGAATTTCACCCAAAAATTCTTCCTTTCTCCCAGAGAAAATGGCTCGAGGGTTGTTATAAGTGACATACTCGAGTTGAAAGATGACATTCAGCTGCCATTGATTCAACCTGGTATGTAACAAGTCATTTAAAAGTATAGCTTTTCATGGCTCTAAGTATTACTTTTATTTTGTTTTCCACTGATTTGTGGGCTGATGCTGGTGTATTTCCTTATTGTGCTGAAGGATTAGAAGCGAATGAGATGCCACAGATAACAGAGTTCCTCGTGAAGGCCCAGTCAGCCGATGCAACAGTCCGTAAGGATGCAGAGGATAATCTCTTGCAACTCGAAGTACAGAACTTGCCGCAATTTTTACAATTACTGTCTTCTGAGCTTGCCAAGAATGATAAACCTCCTGAATCCCGTCAGCTAGCTGGGATTCTGCTAAATAATTTTCTAGACGCCAAAGATTATGCCAAAAAAGATCACCTGGTGCAACAACGGCTCGGACTTGACCCAGATCTTAAATCCCTGATAAAGCTCATGTTAGTGTCAACTCTTGGTTCATCTGCCCTAGAGGCCAGGCATACTTCAGCTCAGGTTATTGCAAAGGTAGCCTCCATTGAAATTCCTCAGGCGCAGTGGCCTGAACTTGTTCAATTACTGCTTCAAAATATGACCAAGGAAGGCAGCCCCGCACACTTGAAGCAGTCAACCTTAGAAACTCTAGGCTATGTCTGTGAAGAGATGTCGCATCGTGATCTTGTGCAAGATGATGTGAATTCTGTCCTCAATGAAATTTTGAAGGCCATGAACCAGTCTGAAACTGCAGGAGTTCGTCTTGCAGCAACAAAGGCACTGTTGAATGTCCTCAATTTTTATCAGAATGAAGCGGAGAGAACTAAGATCATAAATATGGTCTACGAGACTGCACGTTCAGAGGAGGCAGGTATCAGGAGAGCTGCTTTCGAGTGCCTTGTGTCCATTGCATCAACATACTACCAGGTTCTGGAGGCACACATGGAAACACTCTCCCAGCTCACATACGAGGTTATGGAGACACACATGGAAACACTACTCCAGTACCAGGTTCAGGAGATACACATGGAAACACTCTCCCAGCTTGATAAAGAAGAGAGCGTTGCCCTCCAAGCAATTGAGTTCTGGAGTTCCATCTGTGATGAAGAGATTGGCCGTAATGAAAACCACAGTCCTGATACTGGTGACCCTCCTCCTCCCTTTTACTCTTTCATGGAGAAGGCTCTTCCTAATTTAGTTCCCATGATTCTAAAAACTCTAGATAAGCAGAAAGATGATGTCTGGAACATATCTATGGCTGGCGGGACATGCCTTGGCCTCGTTGCCAGAACGGTTGGAGATGGTATAGTCCCTCTTGTGATGCCTTTTGTTGAAATTAACATAAGAAAGCTGGAATGGCAAAGCCGGGAAGCAGCCGCTTATGCTTTTGGTTCAATTTTGGAGGGTCCAACAATTGACAAGCTTGCCCCGATGGTCGCTGCCGTCTTGGAATTTCTCCTTACGGCAATCAATGACAATAATAAGCATGTCAGAGACACAGCTGCTTGGACTCTGAGCCGTATCTTAAAGTTTTTGCACCCAGACAATGGCTTCTCTGTTATAACACCCATAAACCTCCCTGGAATCGTGAATGCAATACTGCAGTCAATTAGATATATGCCGAATGTGCCAGAGAATGTGCAGCAGAATGAGCAGAATGTGCCAGAGAATGTATGCCGAGCTCTCTCTCCCTTTCTTACAGGGATCGTCACCCATATGCTTACGGAGTCGCAAACAGGAACTCTGTATCAGCCTCCACCGCCGAGATTTAAAGAAGATCTTTCTGGTTCAGAGAGAAAATCTCTCCAAGCATTGAAACGTTTGGTGCAGGAGCATTTGGATTCTAATCCTGGTCTTGAACGAACAATTTGGGGGATCGTGTTGCTCGAAGAAGAGGGAAGTGAAATTGTTTTGCTGAAATTCCTTAGAGCGAGAAATTTCAAGGTCCAGAAGTCCTTGAACATGCTCAAGGATACTATGGAATGGAGAAAAACTGCAGATATCGACACGGAGGTGCATTTTTGGGTGGATGAGCGAAATTCAATCTTCATGTGTGGACACGACCTCTCAGGACATCCAGTCTGCTATGATAAAGTCTACAGTGACTTCAACCTGGAGCTTTTACATTTCGATCGTCACAGTAAACTTTGGACAAATTTTACACAATTAGTCGAAGCTGCAAATACAGTCTTCTTCGAAAGGAGCCTAAGAGAAGATTTGAGCTCTGGTGGAAGATCGATTTTTCTCTATGTGTTTGATATGGATAATTATCTGGGATTGAATAAGAAGCAGCTCAATTTGGTGTCCAAGCTAACAAAAGAAGGCTTGGAGTTGGCGCAAAACACTTATCCAGACTTTGCTTTCAAACAGGTATGTATCTATCTTTTGTTCCTGTTCGTTTTAGTATTCTTATGCATGAATTTAATCAAAATTTGGTTTTTCAGCTATTTATAAATTGTTCAAAATGGAACTACTTGCATTACAAGATGCTTAGTCTTTACAAGTCACCGGGTTCGATGGCGAGGGAGGTTGTGGTGGCTACTCGATCAAAATCATTTGATACCCTTTTAAAGTAAGAGTTGGTGCTTCTAACCATTTTATTTTTTATTTTATTTTTATTGTGACTGTTTTTTAATTCCCTTTTGATATTTTTTTTTTGGATTTAGGTACATTGAACCCAACCAAATTCCAACTAGATATGGAGGGTTGTGCGTGAATCCTGAAGATTTTTCCTCAGATGATACTTCATCCACAATACTTGTTGATCCACTCGGAAGCAAAACACTTGAGATTGAATGTCCTACGGTAAGTTTTCATTGTAGTTGTAATTGGTAAAATATCTTAGTTAATATTTGGAATTTGAAAAGTACATTAATTTTTTAATTTTTTTGAAAACCATACTTATTGATATGTAAAACACTATTTTGATCAGATTTTTAATTAAAAAAATACATATTTTAGTAAAAAAAAAATTATAGTAAAAAATTGTTAATATTATAATTTTATTGAAAATTTTATAACTAGATAAATCTTAGTATTTGAGAATTTATCTTTACAAAAAAAATAATACTCAACATGATAAACTAATAAACCATCGTAATATTGTATAATATTTGTCTCACATTGAGAAACTCAAAACTCATTAGGATGAATTGTGTTATCTCAACAATCACCCTAATTATTTAATATTTGAGATTTTATAATTAGATAAATCTTAGTATTTAAGAATTTCTCTTTACAAAAAATAATAATACTCAACATGATAAACTAATAAACCATCATAATATTGTATACTAATTAACTACAATACAACATTCACTGTAAGTGTCGTATTGTATACTATTTGTCTCAGCATGAGAAACTCAAAATTCATTACGATGAATTGTGTTATCTCCACATACACTCTAATTATTTAATATTTAAACTTTTATAATTAGATAAATCTTAGTATTTAAAAATTTCTCTTTACAAAAAATAATACTTACCATAAACTAATAAACCATCGTAATATTGTACTAATTAACTACAATACAACATTCGCTATAAGTGTCGTATTGTATACTATTTGTCTAGCATGAGAAACTCAAAATTCATTAGGATGAAACAAAATGAGTTTTGCTGCAGCTAGACTTTGACTTTTGTACACAACCTTAATCTATAATGCAACATAGCGCAAATTTCGGAACGGATCGGTTCTCACCCGTATCCGTTTTGAATTTTCCGTTCCGTTCTCATTTTCATTCAAAAAAAATTCTCGTTCGAAACTATTTATTTTGTTCAAACGGGTACGGGAAAGGTATGGGAAGGGAACGGGAATGAGATCGGATACCCGAACTTCCCGAATTTCCCAAATTTTTCTCTAATTTTCCTAAATTTTCCCGAATTATCCAAAATAATTACCCGTTTGGGAAAAGATTTTACGTAAGAGAATTTCCCGGACCCGTCCCGTTCCCGTCCCGTTCTTATGAATTCCCTTTTGAGAATTGTTTTCAATTCCCAAATTTCCCGTTTCCGTTCCGTATCCGTAATTTTCCGTCCCGATTCCCAAAATTTTCAACATATGCAAATTGCAGTAAGCATATATACTAGGAAACAATCAAATAGATAAAACTTTTCAATCAGATCCAGACATTGTTTATATGCTTGTCTTTAACTTTCTTAGAAATCGAAGAAGAGTGGTCATTTGTACGGTTTTAAAATGTTTATTTTTATTTTTATTCAATAATTTAAAAATTATTAAAAATTTATACTTAGTTTAATTTAGTCATTTCATATATAATTAAGTATAATTTTCTTTAAAAAATTAAAAAATAGTGTAGTTTTCAAATTCTAATTTCATTAGAAGGTAGAGAGACACGGGCTCTCAGGCACATCTCCCTAGGTTTTTCATCTTTCAGCCCGATTGTGAGGCTCAATGAAATCTCAACCATCCTTCTTTTCCTAAAATAGAAAAAAAGACCCTTCTCCATCAGACATTCGCGCCTTCCCTCGAACGGAAACACTATCATCAGTCATGTCGTGGCCCTTTTTTCTCAGCATCACATGTTCATACAAGCCAACAAACCACTCTAGTGACCGCTGAACTTTAATCTCTCCCCCATGAGAAGACAATAATGGGATACTTATAATCGAAATTTAAACATCTCTAGCCCAGTGCTAAGAAACTCAGATCCATTCCTGCAAACTACCATTCTCTCCGTATACAAGCAAACAAGGAAAACTTTTTCTCCCTCTTTTCATACCATGGCGAACACACACGGGAACAACATGCTGATACAACAAGAAGAGGACGATATCATAAACCTCCCCCAAGTGAACAACGAGGCTCTAGTAGCTCAGTTCAATTTAAGCTTGGTGGGAAGAATGTTTCACCGCGACGGTAGAAGCATTGAAGCTCTCATAGCGTTCATGCCAAGAGCTAACATCTGGGATGTAGAGGGACAAGTCCACGGCATAGATCTGGGTAACTCTCGGTTCCAGTTTGATTTCAACTCCGAAGCGAGTCTCTTGAAGGTTTTGAACAAACGCCCTTGTCATTTCAACAAGTGGTCCTTCTCCCTTGAGCGGTGGGCTCCTCATGTGGGGATTTCATTCCCCAACACCATGACTTTTTGGATTAAAGTCATCGGTATTCCCACCCATTTTTGGATGGAGGAAATTTTTTCTGAAATTGGAGGCTCCCTTGGTGTTGTTAAAGCTGTAGAGGCGACAGCAGCAAAGATCCAAGTCTATCTCAACGCAGATGTGCCCCTGAAATTTGAAAAAAGAGCTCGCTTACCTACTGGAGAAATAGTGAAGATAGATCTCAAGTACGAGAAGCTCTATAGATGGTGTTTTACTTGTGGGCATATATCCCACGAAGAGAGAACCTGCCCTCAGCTAACGGAACAACAGCGCAGAGCAAATCTGGCAGCCAGAGAAGCAGCAAGAGAAGAAGGTATACCGGTACCGGTCTTTCTCCCTCCACCACCGCCCCCGCAAACAGAGCAAGCTCCCTCCTCCTCGGCTGTGAGGCACCTTAAGAGAGCGGCTAGCCCAAATAACCGAAGCTCCCTCCGAGTCACAACAGTAACCAGAGGAGAATCTAGCTCCCGAGCGGCAAGAGGGGCAGAAAAACACGATAGAGATAGTGTTTGGAACCGGCTAGAATCCCGTCGTGACTCCCGTCATGAGTACAGAAGTGAGTCTCGATGCGATGATCGACAAGTCCGCCGCCCACACGATTCTCGCAGTCTATACTCTCTCCCGGTCTCAAACCGCCGTGGGGAAAGCTCTCAATTTCCAAATCTGACAGACCATAAAAGAAGATATGAAGATTTGTTTGCCAAGACCAACTGGAAAGCACAAAATCTTAAGGAAGACGAATCCACTTACCGTAGTGCTCGAACATCCCAGGCAGAAAAGAACCAGGAACATAAACCATACAAAACCGTGACACAAAACAAAACCTCACGCTCCCCCAAGCTTCCTCCTAAAGTCATCAAACCTTCAGGTCACGATAGGGGAGTACTAGCCCCTCTAGCAAAACAACCAGCCGATTCTCAGGAAACCGTCTATGACCCTATTCGTACTCAACAAAAGACGGTCTACGCGTCACCATCTCACACCCGCAACCGTCCCTTCAAGCTATCCCTACAAAGCAAATCAAAGAATAATGGAAAGGGAGTGATCGTCGATGGGGGGGAAATATCGGAATCTGGAAGCTCAGCGAAGAAAAGTCTTACCTTTGACGAGCATACTGAACCTCAACAACCTCCTGCATATGCAGAGAACAATCCTCTTTTGAACCCGGCAAACCCCACAAAGGAATCCAAAGAAGGAACAAAGAAAAGCTGGTATGAACTTACCCTCGAGGAGGAAGAAGAAGAAATACAACAAGCGATAGACGAATCAAAATTGAAGGCTGCACAGAAGGATTTGGAGGCAGTTATTGGAGAGACCATTCTCTCGGATCAAGAACTAGCGGAGGAGACAAACCAGAGCGAAAAATCAGATGCCCTCATGTTATACAATGAATACGCAGAGGATGAGGATGCTGAATGGAATCAAGAGGATGAAAACCTCTATGATGAGGAATTGCTTAGGGATGATGATCTACTTGGAGAAGATCTTCTGAGGATTGAATCTCAAGATGCTACCGATGGTACTTTCAACCAGACTGAAGACGACTTCGGAGGAGAAGAAGATCTCGAGGGTGAGGAAACTATCGAGGCGCTCATGGAAGAAGAAGATGAAGAGGAGGCGGAAGAAGAGGAGAGAGCTCATTCCGTTTCAGAAAACTATCTAAGCCGGAACGCTCGTTCTCCACCGGCGATCCCGAAGCCAATTCCGTCGGCAATTTCAAGGAAGAAAAAGATGCTCGCGAGCCCATCTCCGTTGGGTTTTGGCATCAAAAATCTCTTGCTGGGAAAAGCCCGCCACTCACCAAAAGCAAAACTCAAGAAAATTTCTGATGGGCCTGAACCAAGCCCAAAAATACCCTCCCCAGCCCCATCCGGCCAGGGCCACACTATTCACATTGAAGAGGAAAACGTGTCATCAGCTCATTTGGATCAGATCATGAGCATAACCGGAGTTGCCAAGGAGCAGCCAAACTTAGAAGGATGAACATCATTGCCTGGAATTGTCAGGGGGCGGGAGCCGACCTGACCAAAGAACATTTGGAAGAGATACACAAATGTTTTCAACCTAGTTTTCTCTTTTTATCGGAAACGAAAAACAATCGTTATTTTCTGCAATCTATGCAAGTTTATTATGGTTATGATCAAGTTTTTACCGTTGAGCCGAGAGGCAGAAGCGGAGGGTTAGCCCTTTTTTATATGAATGATCCAACGGTTGTTATCTCTTATTCGGATGATCGTATGATAGACGTTGAGACATCATTAGAAGGGCATAATGAGATCTGGTAGTTGAGTACCGAGAACGAGTTTGGGAACGTCTTACCCGGATGAGCTTTAATCGGCAAGATGCTTGGCTAATGATTGGAGATTTTAATGAGATAACCGGAAATCATGAAAAACGTGGAGGGAGACGGAGATCAGAGTCCACATTCCTCCCTTTTCGTAACATGCTAGAAAATTGCGGAATGATTGATTTTCCATTCAAAGGAAATTCTCTTTCTTGGATTGGAAACCGTAGGTCCGGAAAGGTAAAATGTCGACTTGACAGAGTCGTTGGAAATGAGGAATGGCATTTTTTGTTTTCCCACTCTTCGGTGGAGTATCTAAAACTTTGGGGCTCGGATCATCGGCCAGTATTGGCTAGTATTCAATCTATCCCCTATCGCAGAAAACGAAGCTTCCGGTTCGACAAGCGATGGATAGGAAAACCTGGTTTTAACGAAGCGGTCGAAATCGGATGGGGATCAGTTGGAGAGAACCCAAATAGAGATTTTCATCATCGTTTATCATCTTGCCGTAAACACATATCTTCGTGGAAGAAAACACTACCTACTAATACGGCAAGATTGATTGAAAAACTCAAGGATAAATTAGACATAGCTCAAGCAGACGATAATGCCACCCTCGAAGAAATCCAAGATATAAGGAGACAGTTATGCTCAGCCTTTAGAGAGGAAGAAGTTTTTTGGCACCAAAAGAGTAGAGAACAATGGCATGTAGGAGGGGATAAAAATACAGGATTCTACCATGCATGTACTAAACAAAGAAGGGCTCGAAATCGAATCATCTGCTTAAAGGACCACAATGGAAATTGGGTAGAAAGTACAACTGGGATTGAAAAGGTAGCGACAGATTATTTTCGAGATCTCTTCGCCACATCATCTCCACCCGACTTTTCAGTGTCCCTCCGGTATATTACCGAGAAAGTAACCGATAATGATAACCAATCCCTTGTAGCGACTCCTTCACCTGAAGAAATAAGAGCGACAATACTTGACATTAAACCAGACAAAGCCCCAGGACCAGATTGTATGACAAGCCGTTTCTACCAGAAATTCTGGAAAGACACGAGCCAAGACATAATTAAGATGGTTCATGAATTTTTTGAGGAAGGCAAGTTCGATCCAAGGCATAATATGACAAACATATGCCTTATCTCAAAAAACAACCGCCCAAGATCGATGACGGAATTTAGACCAATAAGTCTATATAACGTAAGTTACAAAATTATCTCAAAGATTCTTTGCAGAAGATTAAAGAGAGTACTCCCGAAGCTCATCTCGGAGACCCAATCAGCCTTCATGGCTAGACGTCTGATCACAGATAACATCCTCCTAGCCCAAGAAAATTTTCATGCTTTGCGCACAAACCCGAGTTGCAAAGAAAAATTCATGGCCATTAAGACGGATATGAGCAAAGCATATGATAGGGTTGAATGGGGTTTTATAAAAGCCCTCCTTTTAAAGCTAGGCTTCTCGGAGAAATGGGTTAAACTTTTGATGTCCTGTATCACTTCGGTCTCATATCAGGTTCTGATAAACGGAGAAGCTAAAGGAAGGATAAGACCATCACGAGGCCTCTGACAAGGAGATCCTCTCTCTCCATTCCTGTTCATTTTATGTACAGAGGCTCTTATTTCCTTGCTTAAAGGAGAGGAGGAAGAACAACGTATTACGGGGTTAAGGATTGTGAGAGCAAGTCCTAGAGTATCCCATCTCCTATTTGCAGATGATAGCCTTTTCTTTTGCAAAGCAGAAGTCCTGCAAAGTGCAGAGATACTAAAGATAATCCATTCATACAGAGCAGCGTCAGGACAAGAACTGAATGCTACAAAATCCTCCATCCTTTTTGGAAATAAAGTTGGACAACCCATTCGTCGTGAGATTAAAAGGGCTATCGGAATATCCAACGAAGGAGGGATGGGAATGTATCTGGGACTTCCAGAACAGATATGCGGCTCAAAAAAGAAAGTTTTCGCATACGTACAAGAGCGACTGAACAGTCGAATTAATAACTGGTCTGCGAGACTACTTTCAAAAGGAGGAAAAGAAGTACTAATAAAATCTGTAGCTCAAGCTCTTCCGACATTTGTTATGTCGTGTTTTCTACTCCCACAAGGTGTAACGGATAATTTTAGAAGTGCAATCTCTAATTTCTGGTGGAGATCAAAACAAAACAGCAGAGGCATGCACTGGATTGCATGGGACAAGATTTGTATCCCGCGTAAAGAGGGAGGATTTGGGTTCAGAGATCTTCACGATTTCAACATCTCATTGCTTGCAAAGCAACTGTGGCGTCTTATACAATTCCCATCTTCCCTTTTAGCTAAGGTGTTGCGAGGGAGATATTATCGACTATCGAGCCCCCTCGATGTACACAAATCATACTCCCCATCGTATGGGTGGAATAGTATCATGGCCGCGAAACCCCTGCTCCTCCAAGGCCTACGCAAGACCATTGGGTCGGGATATAACACTAGGGTATGGAGCGAACCTTGGATCCCAGTTATCCCAGCGAGGCCCGCTAGAGGAATCAACCCATAGATTAATAGAAACCCAAACCTTCTAGTCCATGAACTCATGAGGGGAGACATGAAAGAGTGGAACACTCAAACTCTTCGCGAACTTTTCCATCCCGAGGACATCCGCCTAATCCTCGGGATGAGACCTAGTCAAACCCTCACCCTGGATGGGTATGTTTGGAACCACACAAAATCGGGAATCTACACAGTCAAATCAGGATACGAATTGGCACAACGTTTAAAAGCGGAGCAGATGCCGTTTGAGATGATGGAACCAAGCATTACCAGCCTTTTAAGCCATGTTTGGGAAATTCGAGCGCCTCCGAAACTTCAACACTTTATGTGGCAAGCCTTATCAGGTTGTATGGCAACTTGTCATAGGCTTACATTTCGACACCTAGGCATAGATAAGAGTTGTCCCCGGTGTGGAGACCCAGAGGAAACAATTAATCACATGTTATTTGAATGTCCCCCTGCTATGCAGGTGTGGGCTCTCTCGGACTTTCCGTCCCTTCCGGGTTGCTTCCCGTGTTCATTTCTATATGGAAACTTAGATTTCCTATTTTGGAGGATAAAAGAAAGGGAACTACCGGCTCCCCAAAGGGATATCTTCCCGTGGATTATTTGGTACATTTGGAAGGCAAGAAATGATAAGGTGTTTAATGGAAAAGTCGTATCACCCATGGATACTCTTTTACATGCTACCATAGAAGCAGAAAGTTGGCGGAAAGCAAACGAGAGAGAGATGGAAGAGGACAGCGAGGTGAGGTTAGCCCAGCCCCCCACGGGTGAGCCTCTAGAGGTCCCCCAAATCCTTGTCAGATTGATGCCTCTTGGTCGATCATGGACCGGTTAGTGGACTTGGGTGGTATCTAACAGACACAATGGGAAATACCACCACCGGACAACAAGGATGCAGAAGGAGTCTTTCAGCTCTACATTCAGAATTTGATGGGCTACTCTGGGCTTTGACATGCCTACGAGACAAGCACATAGGAAAAGTGCGTATTGAAACGGATTGCTCGGTTTTGGTTCGGATGATCGAGAATCTGGTGGATTGGCCGGCATTTCGTTCAGAGTTAGACTATCTATGTACCCTTAGGAACTCCTTTGAGTAATGTATTATTTGCTTTATTCCCCGTAGCCAAAATGTCCGTGCCGATATCCTTGCTAAAAGGGCTAGAGCACGAGGGCTAATATTTTCCCATGTAAATCATACCCAGTTAATAGAAACGGGATCTACGGAACCCGAACCTAGTAACCAAACTTGATTTAATATATGGTAGACAGTTGACAAAAAAAAAAATCTCATTAGAAGGTATTTTTCTAAATTTCCTCAAAAACTAATAAATATTTTCTTTATTTTTTCAGACTTGTGAGATTTTGTTGACTTTTAAGTCGACCGGTAATCACTTGACATACGAGTCAGCATTTATACCTGGATCATTTACCACGACTGGAGGCCAGACAACATTTACTCGAAGAATTGCTGATACACAGTTTGCACCAATAGCGGTGGCGAATGAAGTAGGCGTATCAAGCCATTCCTTCACGGTCACTGAATCTGGCAAGTGTGTGCTCGTCGGGAACAATCCCACCAACAACAACAAGACAAAGCTTGTTTTTAGCTACAATGTCAAGTATTGACCATTATGCTTTCATCTTCTAGGATTTGAACTTTTATTATGTTGAATTCTGTTGAATTTGTTATTCGGTTGAGCTTTGCGGTTCAATACTATGAGGGTAAGGAATTACTTGTTTTTCAGAATCAAAATAATCGGAAGCATTTACCAAAAAGAAAAAAAAACTACTCATAATTTAATGGATTTGATCCAATCTTTGCATATATATCATCTCCCTTTTGACTTTAAAACAATTAGGAAGTGGTGGAAAATCATGTACTTTATTCAGTTGATCGAAAGCCTTATATCGGCATAAAAAAAAATCTCAAAAGATTAGCAACTAAAAGACAACAGAAAGACTAAAAACTTTGTCAAAGTAACCAAGTCAAAGCAACGTTTATTTCTAACACCCTCAATCTGAATTCGGCTGAAATCAGATTTATCAACTTCCATTGAAGAACAAACTCCAAGCATCCCAGGAAGCTTCATGAACACATCTTGTTTGAGAGGCTTTGTGAGAATATCTGCAACTTGGTCTTGACTTTTGCAGAACACCAGATCAATCACACCATCATTACCTGTACGACTAGTACCTCCTTAATCATTCTTTAACCATATACCAAGTGTGGATTGGATTCTACCAAGGCATGCGCCAATATTTTCCCTCTCTTCTCCTCTTGACTTCTTCTTCGGTTCGATTCGAGTGTTATAAGCAGAGCTGTTATGTCAGCAGGACTGACTCCGCCCACTCTGCTTGCCTGCCCAATCGTCTGCGGTCTCACCTGAAATTTTATAGTTGTTCACAACATTAAGACGAGAAGCTTATAAAAGCACCTTTAATTAAATACTCAAAAACAACTTTTTAACGCACCTTTGAAAGTTTCTCACGTCCTTCATGGGACAGAGTTGTCATCGAAAAGTAATCCAAATCCTCTGGAAGTCGTCTATGTTGTTGTTGGACCATCTATAAAAGGGGATTTTGTTTTACAATTCGTGTCCATATGTCGAGAAATGAAGCAGGACAAAACATACCTGCTGTAGTTGGTTTTGTTGGCGCAGAATGAAACCTTCGTATTTTATATCGATCTCTACACAGTCTTTCTCTATCCTAGATAATGTTTCGTTTCCAAAGCCATGCTTCTCAAGAATGTTGTAGTGCACATGTGGTTTCTTTAGTAGACTCTCTAGTGTCGCTGATTCTTTGACCGGCTGAGAAGACACCTTAGTAACTTCAGCAGCCAAATCACCTACTGCAACTGCAAAGCAAATGCATTATCAAGTTTTCGTCAAGTCTTAATACTTTTGCTTAAAGAGAGACACTGAGCTCTATGCGTTATAACAATCAGTGAAGAAAACTCAAATTTCTTGTGCGTAAATACTCTTATACCATATAGCTTTTCCAAAGAACTATCCCACGTTGAAATGGATGCAAGGACCAACAGCGTAAGTTCGTTTTAAGAAGAAAAAAAACTTCACTTAGAAGAGAAGCATACCTGAAATTTTGACAGTTTTCAGCCTGATCTTCTCTTCTGCAATCCTTGCTTGCTTCTCTTGGTATAACTTCCATCGCCTATCATCTATCAATCCAAGTTCACGCCCCAGAGGCGTGAGTCGACTATCAGCGTTATCAAATCGAAGAAGAAGCCGATGTTCTGAACGGCTGTCATTGAGAAGAAAAACATATTTTACTATCCCGCCTTATCAAACACAAATAAGTACTGATCAAGAACTTTATTGATAATAGACTACAAGCACATGCACAAAATAGTTCATGTGAACAGAAGAAAAAACGGAAGTCAAACAAGTAAATGGCCATAGAGCAGCTTCAAGAGAAGTTAAAAAAGTCATTTTTTATTCGAAGTTTAAATCAAAACTATCTACAGCGATAGAGTGCCAGATAGGTTATCAGAATTTAACCAATAAAACTTTAGAAACATATTTTAGGCAGAAAAATTGGTGATGAAAAACACTACAATTATTACCATCAGGCACACCCAAATATGGGTGCCACATACAAGGCATGTAAAACACTTATTTTCTTTGTAGAGATGTCTAGTTCTAAGAAATTCTTCATAAATAACAATTCATGAATCATACTCCTAGCCTACCCATGATTCAGAAAGTAGTGTGGAGGATTGATTTCGAAATTATGAAAAAAATGGAGGAGAATTAGGAATATGAACAAGAAAATGAAATGGAACTTGCCTTGTTAGCATGCGGTATGGCTCTCTGAGGTCCTTTGTGACTAAATCGTCAATCAACGTACCTATATAACTGCTCTCCCTCTCAAGTACAATGTGTTTTTTACCGTCCGAATGTCTGGCAGCATTGATTCCAGATATAATACCCTAGTTTTGAAACAAATAACAGAGATTAGTTCAATGGATACGTGCTTACAAAGTCTAAACGGCAGTTTCCATTGTAGTGGCAATATTTTATTTCCATATCATCTGAGTAAAACTATTATCATGAATCAAGGTCCATCATTAAGGAAATTAAAGTCTCGTACAGATCAGTCACCTGTGCGGCAGCTTCTTCATAACCAGTTGTGCCGTTGATCTGACCAGAGAAGAAAAGACCTTCAATTTTCTTGGTCATAAGGGACCTGGAACACTGATGAGCTGGCAAATAATCATACTCAACAGCATAGGCAGGCCTCAGCATGGCACAATTTTCGAGTCCTGGCAAGCTTCTTAGAAGTGGCAGCTGGAGATTCTCTGGCAGGCCAGTTGAAAATCCCTATGAAAATACCAATCGATAAGAATGATAGTGATACCAAAAGACATTACTAACTCACAAATAACTCATAAGTAAATATAGACAACGGCTTGAAAGACTTAAACACCAATGCATAAATTAGCTACTGAATACTTAGAAAACAAGCTAAGATAATCTGCTCTAGTCTTGAAAACTTAACTTACAGACCTTGCATTAAACTACAGACAGCTTCTGAGTAGTAATAAACTTCAGGCTTGGTCTAACTAACCATATAGAAAATTCCTGGACACGTCTTAACATATAGATAACAGGTAGACAAAATCATAACTAAGACAGCATCAACCTGCACATAGATCTCAGGAACATCTCGGCCCTCTGGTTCGAGGAATATTTGATGCGTCTCTTTGTCTTTGAACCTAACAATCTGAAACCAAACAAGATATATAAACAGGTAAATTTATATAAGAAATAATAATGTTCATCAAAAGTAGTTTAAGAGAAGATGGTTCAACATATTTTTTGTACCAACTGTAGTAACAGTGAATGCAAGATTGCTTTAAGGAATTAGAAGAATCACCTTCAGGACTTGCAAGTAAGAGATGATAAAAAAACGTAGAGCAGTTTGCAGGAAATCAGCATATATTATTTGCTAATGTGATATCATCCACGATAGAGACAAAGGAATATGATAGGACTGAAAACGATTTAGAAACGATAGATGCTTTATAACTCCTTCAGAAACAACGTAAACTTGCTCAACCAAGAAAAAAACAAAAAATTCAAAGGAACCAAGGGTTTATTCTACATAACCTACACTCTCTCAATTCTTCTTCCAATTCTTTTTTCAGATCTTCTTGATTCTATCACAAACACTAAACAACCGCACTGATCTGTTCCCTCCCCTATTAATACTCATGCTTCCCTCTAAGGCTCTAACTATTTTGTTAACTATTATGTCTGGTTATAATGACTTATCAGCATATGTTTGCATGTTGCAGTGGGAACCAGTCTTAAAATTACTTTTATCTAGCAAATTCGGGTTTCCGTGGCCCTGCTCAGAATTAGATTCCACAATGTGTCATAAACATTGACAAGTGTATGAAGAACAATCAGCTGAACAAAAAGAAAGAGATAATACAAAGAAAAAGAGGTAAAGCATATGCACACAAAAGAACTTACCTTGTCTTCGATGGAAGGGCAGTACCTAGGACCTTTTGCTTCAACCCATCCACCATAAGTTGGGGTCTCATGCAAATTATCCCTGGTCATTTGGTGTGTAAACTTTGTCGTGCGAGTTAAGTAGCAGCACATTTGTTCTCTCTCAATATGAAAATCTGGGTCGAAACTAAACCAGCTGACCTGGGAAACGAAAATTAATGTTCAGCATCTTAAAATACAAAAGGTTCATGAACCCCTCTGGTTAAATACCAGAGAAGGAAATGAAATATTGTTCCATACCATTGGTGACAAAATATATCTAAATTGCCAATGTGTTTGTTCGCTCGAACAAATCTCGCCAAGAAAGTGCAAGAATTTTTTTTCTGTGTGCCTCACTGACTGAATCGCATTAACCAATGTACCAAAACTGATCCTGAATAGGCTAATTTTATAATTTTATAGTGAAACCAACACAAACCTCTTCGTCTCCATGTTGAGCCTCCAAATTGGAAAAATCTATAGTCCGGCGATCCACACGCGCTGGAGTACCAGTCTTTAAGCGAAACCAAGGAAAAACTGCAGTTAAAAGCCAGAATAGAAGAAACCATGAACACCTGTTGATAATAAACATATACACCTTGTAATTCAAGATTGTATTCTTGCCACGACTTGTATTGAGTAAATTTGAATTTTCAGCATAAATCTGCTTGAGAATTATATGCAAAGCACTGCATAAAAGTCAGAGTTGTCACTCCGCCGAAAAGATCAGTAAGAGCTGACCTTTCCACTATCTTTTTCATCTCCATGGCATATTTCCTTTTGTCGGTCTGAGCACGTAATGATCTTACAGCAGGGCCTCTTGAGACATTTAGGATACGCTTCTGTAAATAGCATCTGCACTGTTAAGAAGATAACATCAGCGGTAAACTTTGAACCCATATCACAAGTTGTTCAGTGACGGGGACAAAGAATAAACAATATGAGTAGGCCAACAAAGTAAAGGAGGGTGGGTGCTCTTTATAGTCAAAACTATATACAACAATAGAGGACTGTAGAGCAGGATACAGTAAGTTTTAGATGCTTGACAAAAAAAAGACTCGCCAGCTTCTCTATAGAAGATAAGTGAAGATATCTCAGAGACATTGCACTGAGGCCGAGCGATAAACGCCAGGTGCAAGTCAAACAAATCTCAGAGATAAGATAAGTTATAGAAGATATCTCATAACTCTGATTCCTCATGCTATCACAGGTGCAAGTCAAACAAATTCTTTTGATTAAAACAATCCTCTGAGGCTAAACCCCAGGATAGGTAACTAAATAGGTTTGAGATGGTTGTCAAAAACTGGAAAACAATCCTCTGAGCGTAAGTGACGATATATCAGAGACGTCTCACTGAGGCAGAGTTATACACGTTCAATTTGATCTATTTCTCATAATTCTGATTCTATGCCTCAGCTAAAAACAAGGTAACACATTCGTATCTATATATATTCAAAAGACTTAGCCCCACAATCATTGTATAAGCCATTAGTTTCACTAGATACCAGAAAAGAAATAAAAAGAAATACAAGAAAAGACATGACTGAGATAAGAAATTGTATACAATTACCTATCAGCAACCTTGCCAATATCACCTCCTAGTGCATCAACTTCATGTACTTATTGTGATTTTGCTGGTCCACCTACTGCTGGATTACAAGGCTTCATGTAACAATACATTTCTCGGTGTTATTATCCCACAATTTTAAGAAGTACGCACACACAAAAGGTAACTAATAATGAAAAAAAATTCAAACCTGCCAAGTTATTCGATCGAGGTTTAATGTGAGAAGCAGAGTACTAGCTCCCAATCGAGCAGAGGCTAAAGCCGCTTCGCATCCAGCGTGTCCCGCTCCAACCACAATAACGTCGTAGTTCGAACCAGAGGTATAACCTAAGAGATTTTACTCGTATAAGCGAAATGTACAAAACAGCGATTGCGAATTACAAAACTCGAGATGAAAGTGTTGTGGCTGTAACCTGGTGATGAACTGAAGCTAGCAGCGTGGGGACGGTTGAGGAAGAGTTGGCGACGGCGGAAGTTGCGGCGGATGAAGAAGCAGAGACGAGGAGGGTGGTGAGGGAATGAGATGGAGGAATAGGATGAGAAGAGAAGAGAAGGGACACCACAAGGGAAGTTCCGGAGATGCCGGAGACTGAGGGAGGCGATGGCGCTCATCTCTAAAGGAGAGCCCAAAACTTAGCGGAGGTTGTGATTTGTTGCGATAATTTTCGGCCGGGCATAAAAACCAGACCTGAAAATCCGAGCAGGAACCAACCCAGAATAACCCGCAGATCGGATTCGGTCGATGAATCGTGAGTACCGGTTCGATTGGAGCTCTGATACCAAAGAGGACATTTTATTTTTATTTACATTTTTTAAAAAATATTTTCGTTATTCATATTTATAAATTCAAATTCAAATTTTTATTGTTGATGCTTCGAGTTTTCGGTTTGTTTTTAATAAATGAATTTTAGATAATAAATGTGTGTTTAATAAGTTCGTTTTTATTTAGAAAAATGATTTAACGCGTGAGAACTATTCTCAACTAAGAAAGCGAGATTGGGATCTCTCAATTTAGTATCAGAGAGTAAAGTTGTCAAGCCAGTTCGGTCTCGCAAAGTGGTTCTTTGAAATTAAAATGTTTTCAAACTATTTTTAGGGTAAAGGAGATTTTTTTTTTGAAAAAAATAAAGCACCACCGATCTAAGCTTGAGTTTGTGTTTTGCATATGGCCTCTAAAGATTGAAATTCTTATCCGGGTGTTTCTTTTTAAAAATGGTGGAACCTCGACGCAACGGTAACGGAAACGACAACCAGAACAGAAATGCACCTAACGCAGTGAATGAAGTGTCATCTATTGTGGAAGAGAATATGGCTGCAGGAGGCCAAGAGCCAGCAGTTGCGGCTCAAGCAGTAGACCCAGTGGCTATAGGCGCAGCAGTGGGAGCAGCTGTTATGCAAGGAATTCAGCAGTTGCTTTAACCATGGAGCGAATCCTGGTTGTCGGAGCAGTTCTGGAAGTGGCTAAGGGTGCAGCCGCGGGGCAGCAACAAGTTCCGGAGAATGTTGCATATCATGATCTACCACCTACACCTCCAATCCAGATGCCACAGCAGGCGCAAAGGTATGATCCGCAAGTGCTTTCCAACTATAAAGTGCTCAGACTCATGAGAGAGTTGGGTATAGAGACTTTCAGTGGTGGGACTGGTCCACTGAGAGCAGGCCGTTGAATAAATTTGTTGGAACGCAACTTTGCGTCGGCAAGGTGCCCAGTGGGATACAAATTGGAATTGACAATACAGTACATGAGGGATGAGGCTCACGAATGGACGAAAGGAGTTACTTCAGGATTGGAAGAATGGGATGTGTTGCAGTGGAATGATTTCAGATATGAGTTCAATCAGAAGTACTTCCCTCAAGAGGTGGAAGACAGACTAGAAGCAGAGTTTTTAATGTTGTAGCAAGGGAACCATATTGTGAAGGATTATGCTTAAGAGTTCATTCGCCTTAAGAGGTTTGCTGGGATAGAGATGTCAGAGAAGCGTCTAGTGAAGAAGTTCATAGGTGGATGGAGTGTGGACATCTGAAATCGTTATCAGCTGCTAAACTACACCTCGGTGATTGATTTGGTTGACAAGGTTGCATTAACCGAGAATGGAATAGAGGATGAGGAAAAACTAGCAAGGAGTGCTCAAGCCAGAGCAACCACGATGGTGAAGGCTCAGATGAAAATCAGAATAATTATGGAGCTATGCAGGACGGGTGAAGACCACCACAATGTCGCTTGTGCGCAAGGTTCAACCGTGGACCATGTAAGGCGGATTCGAATTCGTATTTTGCGTGTGGGAAGCAAGGGCATACCAGGAGGTATTGTCTTGATAAAGAAATCACTTGTGGCATGTGTGAAAAGTTGGGGCATGCCACTAAGAACTGAAGACTGAGACTAGTGAGAGCAGTGCAAGGGAATCAAAACGTGAATCAGTTACCGCCGCCTCCAAAGAGGCCAGCTTTGGGACCATGTATGTATGCGATGGAAGTTGAGTACGCGTCAGAGGACGGTTATACCCCATAATTTGGTGTGGGTGCAGACGAGATTGCTGGTAAGTCTTAATGAAGCATTTAGCATATAAAAATTTGTGTGGTTCTTGTTTGATAAATGCATGCAAGTCGTATTATGTGTCGAGTCATTTAAAAATAGGAAGCCATGAAAAACGAAATTGTGGGAAGGATTGCATCCAACACTTTGTTCGATAAGTGAACTGCACATTTAATTGTGTGCTTCAGATTGACAAAGTGTTCGGAGTTCAAGCAAGTGTGATCAGGCCGGAAAAAGTCGAAGTCGCGAAACCCAAAGGTGATATGCTCAAATTTACCCTAGTGCTACTCTCTCAAATTAAGAGATCAGTCGCAGTACTTAGGGATCGAATCCATAGGGAATGAGATAGTGACACAGCAGATTTCTAAGTTCGAATTAAGCTAAGAGGAAAGCATTAAAAGTAAAAGCAGCAAGTAATTAAAGACTGTAAATTCAGGAGACAAAACGCTAGGTTCAGAGAAATTCTCAGGTGAATACTAATTGCAGATCTAGACAGAATGTTAGGAATTTATGAAGAACTGTTCTCAAACTCGAAACACAATAATAAAATCAACCAACTCTCGCTGCGAAAACTTTCTATATCTAAACCCTAAAATCCCAAATCTCTTTGAAAATTCTATCAATTCAGACAAGCATTAATAACAGGTTCGATATTTCACAAAATCGCTAAAGCAAATCTCTTTGTGAATAGGTATTTTGCTCATCTAAGATTAATTCAGGCAATCAATAATACTCTCGCATCTATTAATTAACCTAAGATCAGATTCTAGGTCGCGGAGCTAGAGTAAACATTAATCACAAATCCAGGTGAAGAACTCTAATGATTTTATCCTAACAATTCAATTCAACCTAACAATTCATCAACCACCTTTGAAAAATCCTAAACCTAACAAGCAAACTACTCATACATGATCAATGAAACATAAATCATTATTTGAATAGATAGCATAAAAGAAATCAATAGAAGAAATAGAGGAGTTCCAAATCTGCTCTAAAGGAGTCTGATTCTTCTTTCCAAAAACTCTCTATAAATCTCTCTATAAAATAATGTATGTGGTAGCCTAAACAATGGCTCTGAAAATCCTTAAATAAGGGTTAAAACACGAAAGTCACAAGTTAAGGTGACCATCTCAGCTTTCTGGCAATGCCGTGAATGTCTTGTCGATGCATCCGACCTTGTTGGGTTCGCTGTCGAGCTTTCTTTTAGAAGATTTATCCTCTTTAATTTTACTGCTTTTAACCTTTGTTGCTCTATTCATTTAAGTTTTTATTAACTTCATCCTATCCATGTATGCGGACGATTTAAATTAAGGGAAATTAGCACCAATAGCCAACAAAAAAATTATAATTAATAGAATAATCATAACAATGGAATGGCTAGAATATAGTGTGTATAATGTATATTAATTGTCATTTTACCCTTGATGATACCCGATGAACATCTGAATGTTTTTTTGTCCTTTTTAAAAATTATTAGATATGTTTTTCCATTCATTTTATTTACTTTCAATCTCTTGAAAGATAGTTATTCAAATTTACAATTTAAATGGAAAAACACATATTTTGTGTCTAGTATGTTTTGAAATTCACCAATTTGTAAATTTTATACTATTTTCTTATCAATTCATTATCCATTTTTATCAATTATATACTACTTTCCTATCAATTAGCAATACTATTCACCTATTTTAAAAATCTGTATCCGTTTTTTTTTAATTTTAACTATAATAGATGTAAAGAAAAAATTGTGTTTTTAAAATAATATTGCAAGATTAAATTAATTATTATTAAGAGACCCTTAATGAAGTAAACAATATTTTATTTAAAGCAAAATTGTACAACTTCAATCTCTCTTTCCTTACGTTGCTTTCAGGGATAAAGAAGATCAAAACAATCTCATTTGATTACTCAATTTATGATACTATAACTATTGCGCATCATACTATAGCTTTCATGCCACGAGCTAACATCTGGGATGTAGAAGGCCAAATCCACGGCATAGATCTGGGCAATTCCCGTTTTCAGTTTGATTTCGACTCTGAAGCTAGCCTGGTGAAAGTGCTAAACAAAAGACCTTGCCATTTCAACAAGTGGTCATTCTCCCTTGAACGGTGGGCTCCTCATGTTGGGGATTCTTTCCCAAACACCATGATCTTTTGGATCAAAGTAACTGGTATACCAACTCATTTTTGGATGGAGGAGATCTTCTCTGAGATAGGAAGCACACTAGGAGAAGTCATTGCGGTCGTGGCGTCATCATCAAAGATCCAAGTCTCCCTGAACGCAGATGCCCCCCTTAAATTTGAGAAACGAGCAAGATTACCCACATGCGAGATTGTGAAGATTGAGTTAAAGTATGAAAAGCTGTTCAGGTGGTGCTTCACTTGTGGACTCATCTCTCACGAAGAAAGAACATGTCCCCAGCTCACCGAACAACAAAGGAGAGAGAATCTGGCAGCCAGAGAAATGGCTCGAGCAGGAGAAGCTCCAACCATTCAACCATCACAGATCCTGCCAGTGCAAGCTACCTCTGCTTCGGGGGGAAGGCGACCCCGCGATATCAGCCCGCTACACCGCCATACGTCTCATACTTCCCGGGCCCCCTCTGCGGTTAGAGAAGAATCCAGCCACCGCCCTCCTCGAGTCCCTGTGTCCGCTCGGACCGAATCCGGCCAACGCGAGACAAGAGAGACTGCACACCACGACAGAGATAGCGTCTGGAACCGACTTGAATCGCGACATGAACATCGCCAGGAACTTAGACATGAAGCTCGTTTAAACTCCCAGCATGAAACTCGCGGAGGTCTGGACATCCGTAGAGATACCTCCACTCACAGATCAAACCATCGCTATGAGGAACGCTCTTACCCTTCTGACCTGACAGAACGTAAAAGGAGGTATAATGAATCTTTTGAAAGAAGGAATAGAAGAGTCTACACCAAAAATGATAGAGACTCATTTCTCAAAAGTACTCGAGCGAATCCACAAGAGAAATCGGGAACCCAACTCGACACTCACGAGGCCACTGCCATTGCTGCCTCTGGAACTGCTGCTTTCGTGCATCCTGGCGCAAAGCAAAACTCGGATTCCCAAGAAACCGTTTCGGATCTAATCCGGAAATCCCAGAGGGCAAATCAGATGAATACCTCACCACCGCATATCCGTAACAGACCTTTTAGACTATCTCTCCAAAGCAGATCGGAGGCTCGCGGAAAAGGAAAAGCGGTCGATTTGGATGGGATATCGGAATCAGGAAGTTCGGCAAAAAAAAGCCTGACCTTTGAAGTTTGTACTGGGAACCCTCAACATCCTGCATCTGCAGAGAATCGAACATTTGTTAACTCACCAAACTTCCCTAAGGAAACGCAGGAGGAAAAGAAAAAAAGTTGGTATAAGCTTACCCTGGAGGAAGAAGAGGAAGAATCCGGACATTTGGTGGATGAGACAAAATTGTACGATGTGCAGAGGAATCTGGAAGCAGTCATTGCAAACCCAAATCCCTCGGCTCAAGAAGACGATGAAGAGGTGGATCAAAATGAACAGATTGATGCACTACAGATGTACAACGATTTCGCCGAGGATGACGAAGAGGAGTGGGATCAGGAAGAAGAGTGGAATCAGGACGATGAGAATCTGTATGATGAAAACCTTCTCCGTGATGATGATCTTCTCGGAGACGACTTGATGACGGAAGAGAACAAGATCGCAGTCAACGACGGCCTGGATCCGATGGAGGAGGACCTTGTGATCACAGAGGACGAAGTTTTGGACAAAGGAACTGGAGAAATCTTGTCAACCGAGCAATCTGAAAACCAGAAGCAAATCGTGAAACCATTGGTAGCACCTCGGCCGGTGAAGAAGAAATTCATGGCAAGCCCGTCTCCGATAGGTTTCGGCATCAAGAAGCAGCTTTTGGGCAAGGGAAGACATTCACCAAAGGCCCAAAGGAAAGGAACGGCTGCGGGGCTTACTGGGCCTAGGCCAGGCCCAATTCCATCAGATTTAGCCCCAGCCTCTCAGGTACATATCCCTCTGAATGAGGAGCCTACGACATCAACCATACCGAACTTGGACCGTGAAGATATCAACCCGGAGGCAGACTTAGAGCCTCCTAACCCTCAAGGATGAACGTCATCTCTTGGAACTGTCAGGGGGCGGGAGCCGACCTGACTAAAGAACTCCCAAGGGAGCTACATCGGTGTTTTCAACCTAGTTTTCTTTTTTTATCAGAAACAAAAAACAATCGTTATTTTCTGCAAAATATGCAAGTCTCCTTCGGATATGATCATGTTTTTACCGTTGAACCGCGAGGTAGAAGCGGTGGTTTGGCACTCTTTTATATGAATGATCCTTCAGTTATTATATGTTATTCGGATGACCGTATGATCGATGTTGAAACAACTTTAGAAGGACACAAAATTTTTATGACCTTTGTCTACGGAGATCCGGTAGTTGAATACCGAGAACGAGTTTGGGAACGTCTAACCCGTATGAGCTTAAATCGGCAAAATGCTTGGCTTATGATTGGAGATTTTAACGAAATCACCGGGAATCATGAAAAACGAGGGGGAAGACGAAGAATGGAAGCCACCTTTTTGCCTTTCCGCGCGATGTTAGAAAATTGTGGAATGATCGAATTTCCCTAAAAAAGGAAATTCCCTCTCTTGGGTGGGAAGCCGGCGGTCCGGAAAAGTAAAATGTCGCCTTGACAGAGCCGTAGGAAACGAGGAATGGCATTATCTATATTCTCATTCCCAAGTAGAATATCTGAAACTATGGGGTTCGGATCATCGGCCAGTATTGGCTAGCATTCAATCCATTCCTTATCACAAAAAACGAAATTTTCGGTTTGATAAGAGATGGGTGGGAAAACCCGGGTTTAAAGAAGCAGTCATTGAAGGTTGGGGAACGTTTGGAGAGAGACCTAATAGAGATTTTCATCAGTGATTGTCCTCATGTCGGAAATATATCTCGTCTTGGAAGAGAACTCTGCCTACTAATACGGCAAGACTTATAGAAGAACTTAAAGATCGGCTAGATGTGGCCCAAGCTGACGACGATACCACCCTCGAAGAAATCGAATATATTAGAAGACAATTGTGCTCAGCTTTTAGAGAGGAAGACGTCTTCTGGCACCAGAAGAGTAGAGAGCAATGGCACGTAGGAGGAGACAAAAATACTGGATTCTATCACGCATCCACAAAACAGAGGAGAGCACGAAATCGCATCATATGCTTGAAAGATAACAATGGAAATTGGGTGGAAAGTGCAATTGGGATTGAAAAGGTAGCGACAGAGTATTTCAGGATCTCTTTGCCACATCGGACCCAACCGACTTCTCAGTATCTCTCCGGTATATTACCGAGAAAGTGTCTGAAGATACTAATCGATCCCTTGTGGCGACTCCTTCGCCTGAAGAGATAAAGATGGCAGCTTTTGATATTAATCCCGACAAAGCCCCGGGGCCGGATGGCATGACAAGCAGATTCTACCAGAAATTCTGGCAGGTCACTGGCCAAGATATAACAAAGATAGATCGTGATTTTTTTGAGAAAGGCGAATTCGATAAAAAAACATAATCAGACAAATATCTGCCTTATTCCCAAGAAGGACCGCCCAAGAGCGATGACAGAATTCAGACCAATAAGCTTATGCAATGTAAGCTACAAGATCATCTCGAAGATTCTTTGCAAAAGATTGAAGAAAGTACTCCCAAACCTTATTTCGGAGACCCAATCAGCCTTCATGGCTAGACGTCTAATCACAGATAATATCTTGCTAGCTCAAGAAAATTTTCACGCGTTACGCACAAATCCGAGCTGTAAAGAAAAATTTTTGGCCATTAAAACGGATATGAGCAAAGCATACGATAGAGTCGAATGGGGGTTTCTAGAAGCCATTCTTCTAAAGTTTGGCTTCTCGGAGAAATGGGTTAAACTTTTGATGTTTTGCATCTCTTCTGTCTCATACCAAGTTTTAATAAACGGAGAAGCTAAAGGAAGGATTACACCATCACGGGGCCTCCGCCAAGGAGATCCCCTTTCTCCATTCCTGTTCATATTATGTACAGAGGCTCTAATTTCCCTTCTTAAAGGAGCAGAAGAGGAACAACGCATTACAGGCTTAAGGATTGCAAGAGCAAGCCCTAGGGTCTCACACCTTCTATTCGCAGACGACACCTTATTTTTTTGCAAAGCAGAAGTCCTGCAATGTGCAGAGATATTAAAAATAATTTATACTTACGGAACAGCCTCAGGACAACAGTTGAACGCTGCAAAGTCATCAATCCTTTTTGGGATTAAAGTAGGACAATCCCTTCGTCGAGAGATAAAAAGTGCTATCGGAATTTCTAATGAAGGAGGTATGGGAATGTATCTAGGTCTTCCCGAAGAGATATGTGGCTCAAAACAGAAAGTCTTCGCATATGTTCAGGATCGTCTGACCAATCGTGTAAATAATTGGTCTGCGAGATTACTTTCTAAAGGAGGGAAAGAAGTACAAATAAAATCTGTTGCTCAAGCACTTCCGACTTTTGTTATGTCGTGTTTCCTACTCCCGCAAGGTGTAACGGATAATTTCAGAAGTGCGATCTCAAACTTCTGGTGGAGCTCTAAGCAAAATAGTAGAGGCATGCATTGGATCGCATGGGAAAAACTTTGTCTCCCTCGAGAAGAAGGAGGAATTGGGTTTAGAGACCTCCATGACTTTAACATCCCTTTGCTAGCTAAGCAATTATGGCGTTTAATACAATATCCTACTTCTCTCTTGGCTAGGGTGATGCGAGGGAGATACTATAGAATGTCGAGCCCTCTTGATGTTCACAAATCATATTCCCCGTCGTATGGGTGGAGGAGTATCTTGGCAGCAAAACCCCTCTTGCTTCAAGGCCTACGAAAGACCATTGGGTCAGGTTGTAACACTCGGGTCTGGAGCGAACCCTGGATTCATGTCATCCCGGCGAGACCAGCAAGAGGAATCATCCCGGTAATTAACAGGAACCCAAATATGTTAGTCCATGAACTCATGAGGGGAGATACGAAAGAGTGGGACACTCAGACTCTCCGCGAACTTTTCCATCCCGACGATATTAGGCTTATCCTCGGAATGAGACCTAGTCAAACTCTCACTCTAGATGGGTATGCCTGGAATCACACAAAATCGGGGGTCTACACAGTCAAGTCAGGCTATGAACTAGCACAACGCTTAAAAGCGACCCAGAAGCCGACTATGATGATGGAACCAAGCATCTCCTGTCTATTGTGTCACGTTTGGGAGATTCGTGCACCCCCTAAACTTCAGCACTTTATGTGGCAAGCGTTATCAGGTTGTGTGGCTACTTGTGAAAGGCTTTCATTTCGACACTTAGGCACAGATAAAAGTTGCCCCAGATGCGGAGATCCAAAAGAAACTATAAATCACATGTTGTTTGATTGCCCCCCTGCTATGCAGGTGTGGGCTCTTTCGGACTTTCCGTCCCTTCCGGGTTGCTTCCCGTGTGCATCTCTATATGGAAACCTAGATTTCCTATTTTGGAGGATAAATGAAAGGGAGCTACCTGCGCCCCAAAGGGATATTTTTCCATGGATTATTTGGTTCATTTGGAAGGCAAGAAATGATAAGGTATTCAATGGGAAAGTCGTGTCACCCATTGATACTCTTCAACATGCTACCATAGAAGCGGAAAGTTGTCGAATAGCAAACTAGAGAGAGATTGAAGAGGAGAGAGAGGAGAGGCTAGCCCTGCCCCCTTCGGATGAGTCTCTTGCGGTCCCCCAAATTCCTACTTGTCAGATCTATGCCTCTTGGATAGATCATGGACCAGTTAGTGGAATTGGGTGGTACCTAACAGACACGACGGGATATACCATCACCGGATAACAAGGATGCTGAAGGAGTCTGTCAGCTTTACATTCGGAATTTGATGGGCTAATTTGGGCTTTGACTTGCCTACGAGATATGCGGTTTGACAAAGTTTGCATTGAAACAGACTGTTCGAATTTGATCCAGATGACCGAGGATCCTGTTGATTGGCCAGCTTTTAGATCAGAATTAGAGTATTTATGTACCCTTAGGAACTCTTTTGAGGAATGTGTTATTCGTTTTATTCCTCGTAGTCAAAATGTCCGTGCCGATACCCTTGCTAAAAGGGTGAGAGCACGAGGGATTATCTTCTCCCATGTAGATCATAATCAGTTAATAGGAACGGGATCTACGGAACCCGAACCTATTAACCAAACTTGATTTATTTTATGGTAGTTTGTTGACAAAAAAAAAAAAAAAATTATTATCCAAAAAGCATGGCTATAAGCTTTAATGCTGACTCCAATATGGTTAGTATGTAAATTGACCCTTAATTTAATGAGAATCAAACGTTTGAAAAAAAAAAAAAAAAAAGTAATCTTCTCTCCCCTTTTTTATTCTCCAAAATTACTTAAAAGAAAATGACAACAATCCGGAAAAATAAAAACATTTACGTTCGTAGCACTCGCAATCCAACGGATATAACTGGATCAGATCATTTTGAAAAACAGCTTTTTTAGTATTCGTCCAACGGTCAAAAAATATACATAGCCGTCATTTAAATCCTCAGAGTCAGTCTTTCCAAAAATTGCAAGTAGCCGTTACGACTCTCTCCCTCTCTCTCACTCAGACTTTTAATCTTAGGCCACTCTTGATTTTTGCGATTTCTGGGTCTATTGTTTCCTTTAACGAGTAAAAGATCTCTCAGATTTGTTAACAAATCGTTCCAAATTAAGGGATCCGAGCAACTTCATCGGTCATGGCTTCTCTTGCCAACAACAACTCCTCATCTTCTCCTCCAATCACTAACAGACCAAACCCTAAACCCAGAAACTCGGAGGCTGGTGATCCTTTGCGCCGGAGTTTCGGAGGCAACCCATTTCCGGCCAATTCCAGAGTCAACATCCCCTCAGGTTAGGGTTCTTCTTCCGTTCAAAGTTTTGATTACTCTAATTTCCAAATAGATAAGGGTTTAATATAGTCTTTGTTGACAATTTGTCGAAAGTCCTTAGCTTTATGTCTAATCTGAATGTTTGTTCAAAAAAACATTTCTTCTTTTAGATTTAGTTGGTATGATTCTGATTACCGAGTGTTGTGATGCTTGTGTTTAGTGAATGTTGTTTCAGAGAATCTTTCTTCTTGTAGATTTAATTGGTATGCTTCTGATTACTATTTGTTGTGATGTTTGTGTTCCTCAGATTTGTCTAGGAGGAACTATTTTGGTGGCAGAGAGAATAGTAGGATTGAGTCTAGCGACAAAGAGAACGAGACCAAAGCTCTTCCAACCCCAAAGTGTTCCAAGAACTTCATGTCACCAACAATCTCAGCTGTTTCCAAGATCAATCCATCGCCAAGGAAGAAAGTTTTGTCTGATAGAAACGAGTTGTCTCGATCCTCTGAGGTTAAAGGCCTAATCTTGGAGGAAACCAAGAGCCATGGCAATGCTCGGTCATGTGTTTCGTTCTCTGATGTCAAACACAGTATCGATATCGGTGAAAAGAAGTGGTTCGAGGGATCACATGACATGACTGTCACTGATTACGATGAGAGTGAAGTTCATGAGAAGAAAGGGATTGTGTATTCTGATCCGAGATTTAGAATCAGCCCTCGTCCTTCTGTTCCATACACATCTCCTGAGTTTACAGATCGTGAAGCCGCTCCGTTGTTGCCTCCTTATGATCCGAAGAAGAATTATCTGTCGCCGAGGCCTCAGTTTCTTCATTACAGGCCGAATCCAAGAATCGAGAAGCATTTTGATGAGTGTAAGCAGCTTGAAGAAGTTTTCATCTCTGAAAGCTCTTCTTCTGACACTGAATTGTCCGTAGAGGAATCTGAAAACTGTGAGGAACAAGAGGAGGTTGCTTATCAAGAAAGAGGAGCTGATGCAGTAGTAGAAGAAAAGGAAGAAGAAGAAGAATTAACCGAAGACGTGGAGCAGCAACTGGAAGCAGAGAGTGATGAAGAAATGGTTTGTGAGAGCATTGAAGAAACAAGCCAAGTTCCAAAACAGTCTGGTTTCAGAGCATTCAGTTTCTTTGGTTGTCTTTTGGCTCTGGCTATGGCGTATTTGTTGGTTTCGGCGACGTTTTCTGGACCAAGCGGACTTTCAATCCTTGAAGAATCACCCGTGTACGAGTTCCATATCCCAAGAGAAATCACAGAGTTTGCAAAATCTAACAACTTGGAGCAGTTGAGTGAAAAGCTCTGGACTTTTACAGAATCATCACTTGTGTACATGGATAAGCTGATCTCAAGTCTAGGAAGAGGAGCAGAGGAACATGGTCCATTGCAATTTCATAACTTGACATATATTCTGGAAGATAATACTGTTTTCCAGCCAGCAAGTGTTGAAATCAATGAAGAGCCAGTACTAGAGAAGAGCAGAGGTGAAAACATTCTTGAGGATGGCTATGACAGTGAATTTGAGGAGGAGGAGAGTGGAGGAGAGGAGAACTCAGAAGTGGTTTCTTGTGAAACAGAAGATGAACAGACTGAGATGAAACCGGGCACAGAGGTAGAGTCGAATGAAGGTGAAGGAAACTTGGAAGCTCTTTCCGTAGAGTACATTGAAGAACAGAAAGAGTCTGAGATGAATCCTGAAAAAAACAGTGATGCAGCAAGTGATAGTGAACCTCATCAAACAAAGGTTGAAACTGGTTCAACCAAAAAGGTTCAGGAGCAGTTGGAAGAAGCTGAACCTGAAGCGATTTACATAGACCAGCATGATGATGTTGAATCCACTGCCATCAACGTGCACCAGCACAAAGAGAATGAGGTAGCTGATGCTGAAAGTGGATCAGAGGAAAGTTTTGGAGAAATTGCAGCAGAAACTAGTGATGATCATCATCCTAAATTGCAACAGAGTGAGGTAGCTGAAGCTGAAAGTGGACCAGAAGAAGGTTTTGGGGAAATTGCAGCAGAGACTAGTGATGATCTTCATCCTAAATTGCAGCAGAGTGAGGTAGCTGATGCTGAAAGTAAATCAGAAGAAGGTTTTGGAGAAATTGCAGCAGAAGCTAGTGATGATCTTCATCCTGAAGTAAAGTCTTTTAACAAGTTGATGATAGTATCTTCCTCGACTGTGCTGATTCTACTCGCAGGGGTTGCTTTCTTATTCGCCAAGAAGGCAAAATCCGTGGCTGCATCTGCTCCTGAACCAGCTCCTGTGACCGAGAAGCTAAACTTGAGTCATGTGCAAGTAGAGAATCCGATAAAAGAAAAGCTTTCTTCACTGAATGTCCAGGCAGAAGAAGTTGAGGACAGAACAAGTAACAGTTTCCATAAGAAGTTGAATCTCCAAGCAGAAGAAGTTGAGGACAGAACAAGTAACAGTTTCCATAAGAAGAGCTCATTCATCAGCAACAACAGAGATCCTAAAGAATATCAAAGCGGAGTTGGAGGCAAGAAGGGTAATAGCAGCAGGAACCCGAGGAGAGAGTCAATGGCATCCTCAGCATCAGAATACTCCGTAGGCTCTTTCTCATACGGAAGTTTCACAACTTACGAGAAGATACCAATCAAAAGTGTAAGTAGATCAATCATCATCCCTAAAACTAAAGCTTCTTAAGAGTTTTGCATAGTATTAACACCAACACAATTATATTTGCAGGGTGATAGAGAAGAAGAGATGATTACACCTGTGAGACGTTCAAACCGAATCAGGAAACACCAACTTTGAAAAAGAGAGAGACTTTTTTCATCCGAGTCATTGCAACACTCTGCAATTTTTTAGTTTCCCATGAAGTAGATTTAGCGCTCTCTTTTTTTAGTTCTAATCTGTTGAAGTGTACCAAACTTGATTCAATTGGCGTTGATTGATTCAATATGAAGCTTTTTTGTCTTTATGTTAATCACAATCGTTGAATGTGGAAGAACCAAAGCAGCAAGCATCTAGGCAATGAGAAAGAGAGAGACTTTTAATCTCTTGATTTGTACCAAACATGATTCAATCCAAAGTTTGTTTCTTTGTTTCAATCTCCTTTAACTCTCAAAAGCAATCTTGGAAGAACAAAAGCATCAAACTTTTTATTTTTGTTTCACACATAAAAACCAAATCCAGGGACACAAGACTCAATCTCTCCAGTTTCCTCCGTCAGATCGGCCGGCACCGTAACCGCCACCACCGTAACCACCCTCACGATGGCCACCTCCATAACCACCACCACCATATCCTCCTCCGCCGCCACGGCTGTAACCACCTTGATCACGTCTGCCTCCGTAGCCACCACTTCCATAACCACCGCCTCCATAACTGCCACCACCGCCTCCATAACCGCCGCCTCCTCGGCTATATCCACCGCCGCCGTTACCACCGCGACTACCGCGAGCCTGAGCCTCGTTGACAGTGATATTACGGCCATCAAGATCTTGACCGTTCATCCTCTCAATCGCAGTTCTCATCGAATCCTCATCTCTAAAAGTCACGAACCCAAACCCTTTGGACCTTCCCGTCTCACGATCAATGATGATCTGATCCATAAAAAACCATAAAATTCGAAACTTTTGATCAAAGAAATCACAAAAACAAGAACCGGATAAGAAGATGATGAAACGTACCGATTGAAGAACAGAGTAAGCAAATTAGTAACAGAGTAGTAACAAAGAGAGAAAAAGTAACAGGAAAAACAGAGTAACATGGATTCCGGGTCGGATCCGGGTCGTCTTACGAACAGACCTTGGAGTCGAGAATTTCTCCAAATTGGCTGAAAGTCCCCTCCAGAGATTGCTCGTCGGTGGCCCAAGCTAGGCCTCCGACGAAGCACCGGTACTCGCTCTCTGCAGAAGCCATCTTCAATTTTCAATTTCTAGCTGAAAGGAAAACGATAAAAGCTCTTAAGAAGAGAGATTTGATGATTCGGGAATTACGAGGAAGATGACGTGTCCGAAGCCTAGAGACATCGTCCTCTTACTAGTATATAGAGGCGCGAAAGTCGAAACCATGGTTACGTTGACTCGGTGCGTAAACATGTGTGTTTGGTTACATGTACATAGATTTCCCGAGATATGATTAGATCCGTGTCCAAACATGGTGTTTAGACGCTCCTTTCTCGCTACTGTTGTGTGGGCGCAACGATTGGCACCGCATGATTTTGCCACGTCATCAGAATCAAAACAAAATATGTCGCCTGATCCAATGGCTCGTATGTAATATTTTGGAATTTATTTTGGCTAGGACCCACTGCTACACGTGTCGTGATCTTGTACTGGTAAAGACAGCATCAGGAGTTGAATGTTCTTTACACATCGAATATGTTGAGATTTGTCTATTTTAACCGAGTATAAGTGACAAAAATAAAAAAAAAGTATATTATATTGTTTTTTTTATAGTATACGAGGATAAGAGCCAGCTTAATCCAAAGTTTGTTTGTAGGTGGCTTAAGCTAGCTCGATGTGTCCTCGTGTTTGAGCCTTTGAGGTGTTCGTCTTCTTTGTTTTGTCCCCGGTCGGATGTCAAGGATTTCTGTTTTTGTTTCTAATCCCTCCCGTTTCTTTCGCTTTCTGGATGTGATTTTGTTAGAGTTTGCTGTTGTGCTCTGTTTTAGTAGGGTGTCTTCTTACGGTCTCTGTTTCTGGTTTGAGCTCGTTTAGGTTCTCGCTTCGGGTTATCAGTCCTTATGGAGGTGTCCTGGTTGTTTTGATTCTGCTCGAGACTCTCTGTCATTTGGTTCTTCTCCGGTATTAACATGTTTTTGGGATTATTTGTAGTTTCTCTTCTGCTTCAGTGTGTCAGCTAGAAATTAGGTATCATTTGCTTTTATCCTTTTGTTCCGTGTGTTTTGAGCTTTTATCTTTCGGTTTTTAGAATTCCATCAATGTATTTCATAAATGTATCCGGGGTTTTTAATGAAAATTAGTCAAGATGGGAAAAAAAAATACAAAGTTTGTTTGTTTTTTGGTTTTCTGCAAATAAATTCTGTAAATGGTTTTTTTTTTTGTAATTTTACATTTGATTTGTAGAAAATACATACCAAACCATGAAATTCGAATAATTATGCTATATAATCATCATTTGTAATGGATGTTATATCGATTACGAAGATCGAAACAAATCGTTTTGCAAAGATCTTTATAATAAAAAATCATGTAGTGTTGTGTAGCACGTGTTAAATTAAATCTATCATGTGGTAAGTTTTGAAAGATTATATTGATTTGTATTTTTGTATCAACCTAAAATTTTGATACTTATTTTTATTTAATTCTACCACATCATCGCCCACGTCACTTTCACTACGACTAATATCATTTTTCTCTTTTTGCTCGACAATAACAATATCACCATCCCCAGCCTCTGAATCTGAATTATTATTATCATTATCAGAAGGAATACTATCATCTAACAAGTACCCAAAATTGCTACTTATACGCCTACAAATATATGGATCATCTTTGTAAACTACATATAATGTCATAGCTCATGAACTCATAACATAATGCACCACTTTTCTTAAGATCTCATCATCATCGATGTCTTCTTTTTTTGCTAGGTGTTTTTGGTGGAAACCATGAGACTTTCCTCATGTTCTCATCATATCTGTATAGATCCTTAACAAACGTGCAAATTAAACTCAAGATAAAGGTTTCATGCCATATCTTACCCTTTAGATGTGTCCAGGGGCGGATCTAGAACATTTTTCTACCGGGGGCATAATGTTATAAATAATAACTTTTTGTATCTAACACAAGTAAAATTTTTTTTTTTGAGAGACGGGGACACTATAAGACGTGAAATAATTTTTTCCCCCAAATATTTAATCAGATAAGTAATGTTATTTTAAAAAAAAAACAATCAGGGGTACGTGACCCCGTACCCTTCCACATACATCCGCCCCTAGATGTGCCTCTCCACCATGATATAAATCATTTGTCGACCAGTAACCACCAACGTAAAAGAACATATCAAAACTCATGAACACATGAAAATCGATATTAATTACCTTAATATAAAAAGGCATAAGAATGAGAAATCCATGACAAACGCAGAAGAATGAGATATTTACCTTGTCGCTAACAAGTAACAACATACTTGTTTCCAACCATATCGAACTCTTTTAACTTCTCCAATCGAACCCTTTTAACTTCTCCAATCGAACCCTTCTAACCTTTCAGAATCGTCAAAAACAAATTAAGAATCGATATACTCTCACTAAGCCAACAAAATACTCGAATAGATAAACCCTCATGACACCAACTCAATATCCGATTCGATATACCCTCACAAAACCATACACCATATCACAAAATTTCTAACCCTCACAAAATTTTCTCAGAAAAATCTAACTCCTTATTTTTCCCAAATCGATTTAGGATTAAAAACTTGTTTTCACATGTCGTTTTTTGTTTCAAAACAACACATAGTTTTGAATTTCTTGTCATTTTTTTTCTAACTTAGACGGTGTATTTTACATTTCGTATGCTTTTCGGACGATGTCCATCTTTACCATATCATCAATATAGCTGATGGTTATATAGCGAATTAACTCGAATTTCATAGTTTGACATACATTTTTTGCAAGTCAAAAGTAATTTTTTGTTTTTGGTTTTAAGTAAAAGGTTGGAAGATATATTTGAAGAAAAGCCTTTTTTAATTATTTAGTTTCTTCACATTAAATTTTGCATTTAAAGTCACAAAAACAACAAAAAAACATAAAGAAAAACATAAAGAAAAACTAACAACTAAATATAAACGACGAAATAAAAAACTGATATAATGGATGACAAAACAAAAATAAAACTGACATAATGGTTTGAGATTGCGATGGGTTTGATTATTTGATTGGTGTACACTTTAGCACAACCGATCTGAACCAGTGGCCCCCGTAAATTCAGATCATAAGATATTTTTAGTTGACCATTGCATAGTGTTTGACTTGTTGGATCCTCTGATTGTTATGTGAGATTTTTTTCAACTGGAAATTGAAAAATAGAAAATTTCAATCGTTAATTTTTGTTTTTTTTGTGTGTTTCTTAAGTAGTTTTTTTTTTTGGAATTCCCAGGGTTTATAAAAAAAAAACATGTGACCACCCAATTTGACGATGCTTGGTTGGAAATGCCTCTTATTTCAAATAATTCTATTGTAACTAATTTAAAATATTTTTCAAAAAGAGGTTAGAATTTTTGTTTGTTTTTATGTAAATATATATATATATATATATATATATAGTTTACAATGCGCTTCAAAACTATTTGACAGTTTTTATTTTTGTTTTTTGTTTTTTATTTTTCTTTGTTGGATAATGTTCGAAATGAGCGATTTTCTGATTCGCTCTATGAATGGTTAACGGAAAAAAAAGATGACAAAAAAATTATAGGAAAACAAAAAAAACAACAAACTCGCATTTGTCGGATTTTTGAATTTATGTAAATTCTGATTTCTTTATTTTCATTTTTTCTCTTCCTTAAAATGAAAAAAAAACATTAATTTTGAGATAATATGAAAATGGAAATAAAGAAAGAGAAAAAGGAACTTTTGTTCCTAACCTTTTATATGAATAGTAATTGCGGCAACAGCTTAGCTGGCTTCGGGCGGGATTACCGGGAAAGTCAAACCAAACCATAAAACGACGTCACTTGAAACCAGCTAGGTTTAATTTAATGCTAATTTTCAAACTACAATCAAGCAGATATAATTATCATCATGATGTGAATCGTTACATTACACTGATTAATTAGTACTTCTAATTTTTCTTTAATCCTTACTTTTTTTTTAATTTCGAAGTTTCTTGCAAAGACGAGAGGAGAGTGTCACAGTCTACAGTTGTTTTTCTCAACAATCTCGATCTTCTCTCTCTCTCTCTAAGATTTTTTCACAAATCTCTTTTGTTTTGTTCGATTTTTAAGGATTAGTGATTTTTTTCCCCTCTGAGCTTAGGAATTAGGATTTTAGAGAAAGAAGAGAGAGAGAGAGAGAAAGAGAGAGAGGTGCTTTAATGTCTGTGAAGGTAGGAACTGTATTTGGATCCAGATACAGAGGAAAAACAGTTGGATATCTGTCTCTGTCTTCTCCAAAAATCTGAAATTGTTTCTAGGGTTTAATTGGGTATTTGCTTATAATCCTAGGGTTGATTTGGGTTTTTTCTAGTCACGATGATGATGATGATGATGATGAGTGTTGGGAGATAAAGCAATGGTCGATCACCGGAGAACCGCATTGGGTTTTGTTCCGCCATTGTTGCTGTTGCTGCTCTTCTTCGACTGTGTCGCTGCGCAATCACGGACACGATTCGACGAGCGGCTCACTCTGCTCCGTCTCCGGTCTTCTCTCGGGCTAAGAGGAACGGATTGGCCGATCAAAGGCGATCCTTGTGCTGTGTGGAGAGGGATACAATGCGATGACGACGGAAGCATCGTTGGGATCAACATTTCAGGTTTCAGGAGGACGAGAATCGGTAAGCAGAACCCACGATTCGCTGTCGATCCGCTCCTTAACCTGACCCGTTTGTCTTATTTCAACGCGTCTGGATTCTCGTTGCCTGGTTCTGTTCCTGATTGGTTCGGTCTTGGTTTGTCGTCGACATTGCGAGTCTTGGATCTTAGCTCTTGCTCTGTGAGTGGTGTTGTTCCTTTCACTCTCGGTAACCTCACTACCTTGAGGAGCTTGAACCTGTCTCGTAACAGTCTCACCGGTTCGGTTCCCAGCAGTTTAGGGGATTTGTCGAGTCTCTCAGAGCTTAATATCTCTTGGAACTCACTCACTGGAGCTCTTCCTCCATCTTTCAGCTCGTTGCTGAACCTCTCGACTCTTGATGTCTCTTCAAATTACCTTACCGGGCCAATACCTCCCGGTGTTGGATCGCTTTCGAAGCTTCTCTATCTGAACTTCTCCAGCAATAGCTTCTCGTCTTCGATTCCTCCGCAGCTCGGGGATCTTGTCAGTCTCGTTGACCTTGATCTCAGCATCAACTCGTTGTCCGGTTCAGTTCCTAAGGAGCTGAGGAAACTAAGGAAGTTGCAGCAAATGGTGATTGGTGATAACCTCTTGAGTGGATCTTTACCAGTTGATTTGTTTCCTGCTGAGAGCCAAATACAGACTTTGGTTTTGAGGGAGAATGGTTTCTCCGGTAGCTTACCTGACGCTTGTTGGTCGTTGCCTAGATTGCGGATTCTCGACATTGCTAAGAACAACTTCACGGGACTGCTGCCAAACTCTAGCTCCGATCCAAACCAGGAAGCTGCTGCAGTGGTCGATATCTCCTCGAACACGTTCTACGGGGAGCTCACACAGGTTCTTAGAAGGTTCAGGGACATGGACCTCTCTGGTAATTATTTCGAAGGTAAGGTTCCTGACTATGTGCTCCGGGTCCGGGCAAATGTGTCTGTTACAGGTAACTGCCTTCAAAATGAGAAGGGACAGAAGTCCTTGGAAGTTTGTTCATCGTTCTATACAGCTAGAGGACTAGACTTTGATGATTTCGGACGCCCCAATTCTACACAACCTTCGTCGGGGAAGGCTTCTTCAGGGATAAGCCACAGAACAGTGGTTATATTGGCAGCAGTAGGTGGAGGAGTTGGTTTTGTTCTGATTTTTGTGCTCTTGCCGATTCTCGTGGCTCTATGCATACGCCGAAGAAGGAGAAGGGCGCAGAGAGGAAATGATGATAGGCCTAAACCCGTCACCGAATCTTCTCAGCCAACTAAAGGAGCACAGACCTTTGACTTGTCTCGTCTTGGGAATGCATTCACATATGAGCAGCTTCTCCTGGCGACAGAGGAGTTCAATGATGCCAATCTGATAAAACGCGGCCACTCCGGGAGTTTGTTCCGCGGTCTCTTGGAGAACGGCACGCCCATTGTTATAAAGAAGATCGATACGCGGGAGAGTAAAAGCGAAGGGTATATATCAGAGCTTGAGCTGTTTAGTAAGGCTGGACACCAGAGGCTGGTTCCTTTTCTTGGACACTGCTTGGAGAACGAGAGCCAAAAGATTCTTGTCTACAAGTATATGAGGAACGGAGATTTGGCTAGCTCTTTGTTCAGGAAATCAGACAACGAAGGCGATGGATTGAAGTCTTTGGATTGGATAACGAGGTTGAAGATTGCTCTTGGTGCAGCCGAGGGATTAGCTTATTTGCATCACGAGTGTTCGCCACCTCTAGTTCATAGGTACTCTCTCCTGCTCGACTTTTCTTAATAAACTCTTGATTCTTGTGAAAGCATTGACATAACGAATCTTGTCTAGTATATCATATACTCTTTCATGTTCATTGGATTTGTTAGTGTTTAGCTTCATAAGATGGAGAAGCCCAACATGCTCGAAATGTTGCTATATTGCGTTGTGAACACAGAAGCGAGAGTACTCATGTTTGTGTTGTTCAATGTTATATAGGGATGTACAAGCAAGTAGCATACTTCTTGATGATAAATTCGAGGTACGCCTCGGAAGCCTAAGCGACGTATATGCTCAAGGTGATGCTTACCAAAGCAGGATTTCTCGTTTACTTCGGTTGCCTCAGTAAGTGACAAGCCCTCTGTGGCTTATGTGTTTACTTTGATTCCCTAACCTAACTCTGTATGTTGTCTCGGCACTAGAACATTCTTGAAAGTGCTTTAGAGTCTTACTAATACTTCTCCCTCTTCTTGCAGATCGACCGAACCATCCTCTTCAGGTGCGATATTAAACTTAGTTTAAATCTTGTATTGTTTGGACTTTGGAGTATACCTATTTGTAAGGGACTTGTGATAGATTTTGGGATTTTTGAAGCTATCTGATTGTTTCTTTCTCTTCAGGTGCAGCGAATGCAACATGCTCCTATGATGTCTACTGCTTTGGCAAAGTGTTACTTGAGCTAGTCACGGGGAAGCTCGGGATAAGCTTGCCTGAAAACGCGGAAGGAAAAGCATACATGGAAGAAGCTTTGCATTACATCAGCACGAACGAGAAGGAGCTAGTGACCAAGATCTTGGACCCGTCACTGATGGTTGACGAGGACTTTCTTGAAGAAGTATGGGCGATGGCTATCATCGCGAAGTCGTGCCTAAACCCGAAACCAACTAGACGGCCTTTAATGAGACACATTGTGAACGCGCTTGAGAACCCGTTGAAAGTAGTTAGAGAGGATAACAACTCTGGCTCTGGTTCTTCATGGTTGAGAACAAACTCGTCGAGAGGGTCTTGGAACGCTGCTATATTCGGCAGCTGGAGGCAGAGCGCGTCTGATGTAACAGCGGTTCAAGCGGGTGGAGTAACAAGCGGTGGTGGTGGCGGTGGTAACGGTTTGAGAAACTCGGGGTCGCAAGGGAGCAGCGGAAGGAACAATAACAATGGGAACTCGTCGTCGAGGAGACGGCAGTCTAGTGAGATTGTGCCGGAACCTGCGGCGTCTTACGGGGAAGATGTATAAGCTCCGGTGAGAGCTTTACGGTGAGTTAGAGAGGGATAAAATTTATGATTCGTTTCATCGATTCTTTGTGTCGATAATAACAGAGGCAAAGAGAGTCCTCAAGGTAGTATGTTAGAAGGAAGGGAGGATTTGTTTTCTTTTTTAGATTTTTTTTTATTTCTATTCTTCTCCTTCTTTTTGTTTTTGACTTTTTTTTTTTTTGGATTAGGATTGGCGGAGTAGAATTGTAATTTACTTTTTTTTTTTTTTAATTTTGATTTTTGGTTAAACCTGGATTTTGTAAATTGTAATTCTTGGAGATTGGGTTTTTCTTTTCGGTTTCTTTCTTATTGGAAGGCCGGGAAAAACAAGGAAAGGTTGGGGGTTCGTTTGGATATATGTTGGTTCTAAACTCGGGTTACGTGTAAATCTGTATGACCGTTGATTATTTAAGTTGCACGTGGGAAGCTTATAAGCGTTTAAACAAAAAGTTAAAAGGAAAAAAATTAAAAGAAAGGTTCTATCTTTCATCCAGATTTTTATTATTTAAATTTAAATAATTTTACAGAAAACCGAGTGCCCAAAAATAGAGAAAATTAGAAAGTAGGTGCAACAAGAACAAATCACATGAAACAAAACCGACAAAAAAAACTAGAGACAAATCCCTACAAAAAGAAAGCAAAAGACAATAAACGAATTGCTAGCTAGAACCACTAATGAATCAAGGTACCAAAACTGAACTGCTAAACTGAATCTCACCCATAACTTTTCCAAGAATTTGTAGTTGTTGGAACTCCACGAAAAGATAAGAAATTCGAGAAATACTAAAACGAAAGATTGACTTAAACCTCTTCTCTTTTTTTTTTAGTTTCAGCAAAAATGAACGCATGGTCGAATAGAGAACAAAGCTAATAACTACTCCAAACATGGATACTACAAAGAAGCGATGGAGATCATAAGCACAAAGCAAAAAAACCTTGAAATTTTGACTGGGTATACTTCAAAAATATCATCAACTCTTACACGTATACAACCAACATAAGCCATTTACAACCAAAACACCGGTCATCTTCTTGCAAGAGAAGAACTGAAGATCGAAACCATTGTTTCTTTTTGAAGCCAAACTCCAAACCTCAAAACATCTCAGAAAATGACTGGTAGATGATTTCACAGGGAAAAACCATCTGACTGACAAAACCTAAAATCGAAATCTAGCCAAACGCTAAATGATATTAAACTTGAGTGAGGGTTATAAGTGCAGAAGTATGGAAAAAGCAAGCTGATTTTCACGCTTTCTCTTGCTGGTCAGTGGATGGACATGAAGATAGAAACAAGACTCAACGAGTGAAGCTTGTAAAAGGATAGGATCAAACAAGTTGGATTTAACGCTCTATTTTGTTGGATCAAAAGTTGGTATTGATGATGGATCGAAGGCATCAAAAAGATGATGAGAGGATCTCTTATATGTACTGCAAATACTTGCTCAATCTTAGTTAAATCCACACGCAAATACATAAACAAAAGTTTTTAACAAAACTGCATTTGAAGAAGAAGGAAAACAGTGTTTTATTCGTAATTAACCATATATATCCCTTTCGATGAAAACCTCTTGTTTTAAGTGCATTCACGTCTCATGAAATATGAAGCATCCTCTAGAGGACACAAACCAATCAGAGAATACATATGCATAAAATTATAATCCAGACAAAAAAAAAAAAAAAAAAGCTGATGCCCATAGATGAGCATTATCATAATAGTATTTTGTATACTATATAGTCTATATTTTACCACGACCATTACTAAAGTATTATATCCCATCGCAACAAAGATTTTGTTGTCAAAAAAAAAAAAGATTTTGATTTTTTTTTGAAAATATACATGTCAGGTCTGACGAAAATGAATTCAAATATTGTAAACACCTAACAAAATTAAATTTTAGTTCTTAAAAAAAAAAAATTTAGTTAAATCTCCTTTAATATTATTATCGTGAGGGACAGGGAGGCCCATGCAAAGAAGCCAGCACGTGCGTTGTCGTAAAACCAGCACATGTGAGCTTTGGGATTCTGTAAAACCAGCTTCCCTATTCACATTATATTCATCAACTCATTAGAGCAACCCAATAGAGACATTGGGTGTCTTAACTAAAAAAAAAAAAATAAAAAAAAAAGTAAAAATGACATGACATTGAATAGTGCAAGATATGGTGTCTTGGATCCAATTTTGTGGTGTCTTATGACACGTGGCAAGATGTGATTCGTCAATTTTTTTTTTTTTTTTTTAAATCGTATTTTTCTTTTTTTTTTAAAAAAAAATCATATTTTTTTATTATTAAAAATTTTTTTAGACATTCAATTGAGTGTGTGGATTTGGGTTGGTCTTAGGTATAGAGCTTTTTTCAGAAGTTTATTTATAAAAATGGCATGATGCCAAAACTATAAATAAGTGGTGTTTTTAAATTATAAATCATCCATTTTTGCAAACAAAATTATAGAATTTGGCTATGTAGTACCATAGACTATATTCATTAACTAATTAAATTATTAATTAATTCTTCTCACCGTTATACTAAAAGTCTAAACCCTCCTCTTAATTAATCTTCACAGTCTCATTTCCTCCACATTCCTCTGCTTCCATGGCTCTCCCCATCTTCTTCTTCCTCCTCCTCATTCTCTTCTCTATTTCGCCGGCAAATGCACAGTCATATATCGGAGTAAACTACGGCCTACTCGCCGACAACCTCCCGCCACCGTCTGATGCAGCCAAACTCCTCCAATCCACATCTATCCAGAAAGTGAGGCTATACGGAGCCGATCCCACCATCATCAAATCTTTGGCCGGAACCAACGTCGAAATCGTCATCGGAGTAGCTAACGGCGATCTTCCTTCTCTCGCCTCCGATCTCAACGCCGCCTCTCAATGGATCAATTCCAACGTCCTCCCTTTCTACCCCGCCTCCAAAATCATCCTCATCAATGTCGGCAACGAGGTCATTTTGCTAGTTATAGAAAAAAGAAAAGCCTTTCCCAATTTTTTTGTGTGGAGAAAATCACTAAATATGTTTTCATTTGATGCAGATTCTGTTGTCGAATGATCTGAATCTGGTGAACCAGCTTCTCCCGGCGATGCAAAATGTTCAAAAGGCCCTCGAGGCGGTTTCACTCGGCGGGAAAATCAAGGTGTCTACGGTTCACGCCATGACGGTGCTGGGTCAATCTGAACCGCCATCGGCAGGTTCGTTTGCTCCCGGTTATCAGGCCGGTTTAAAGGGCATTCTACAGTTTCTTAGCGAAACCGGGTCGCCTTTTGTCATCAACCCGTACCCGTTCTTTGCGTACCTGGGCGACCAGAGACCTGAAACGTTGTCGTTTTGCCTCTTCCAGTCTAACCCTGGAAGGGTCGACTCGAATACCGGAATCAAGTACATGAACATGTTCGATGCTCAGGTAAAATTAATTTTAATTACAGTGAGATTTAGAGTCATTAGAAAACTAATTTTTTTGTTTTGACATCTTTTAGAAAACTAATTAATGAGAAAATTACTTCTATAAGCATTTTTTCCGACACTTCAATAAGCATTTTATCGGTAACATTTGCTATGAACATTTTTAAAACATGTTCTTCAAACTGCAAAGTAGCTAAGTCTTTGGTTTTGAATTTCTTTTTCTCTTTTTTTTTTTTTTGTAAAAAGTCTTTGGTTTTGAATTTGGTGGACAGTTTTATATCTAATCTCACAAACCAGCTAAAACATCATGATATCCCGTGTTACTAACACGGTGTTACTAATATATTAATACCGTAATTATTTAATCAAATTAACAGCAAAGCATTGTTTATTTGGTCTCTTGACTCTCTTGGTATTGTTCATTTAATGATTGTAATTTGTAAATCATGTAGTTGAACTTGGTCTCTCTCTGCATTCCATTTTTTTTTTTAAATGGTATTGGCATTAGATAGCCTAATTTTAAAGCTTACTTACAAGGATGACACGGTGGCAAATTTATAAATAAATAAATATTAATTTTGTGCAGATAACATAATTTATCGATGTGTTTTTGTAAAATAGTAAGTTATTTTATTTGATGGCACCTTATTTTGCATGATAATATGAGATCATATTATTTAGTTAAAAAACTTATGATGTATTATGATTTTATTATCCCATCATTTTTCAAATAAATAAAAACACTATCTACCTGGTTAATCTTAAAACCCCAATACATCTCACAAGATAGATGAAACTTTTTTTTCCTCACACGTTATTCTGATGCCTAGGTTGATGCGGTGCACTCAGCTTTGAAATCAATGGGATTCGAGAAAGTGGAAGTAGTGGTGGCTGAAACAGGTTGGCCAACGAGCGGTGATAGCAACGTGGTTGGTCCGAGTGTTGAGAACGCAAAGGCTTACAATGGGAACCTCATTGCTCACTTAAGGTCCATGGTTGGGACTCCCCTAATGCTCGGAAAATCCATCGACACTTACATTTTCGCTCTCTTTGACGAGAATCTCAAGCCTGGCCCTTCCTTTGAGCGATCGTTTGGCCTTTTCAAGCTTGATCTCTCCATGGCCTACGACATTGGTCTCACTAAAACTAGTAGTAGTAGTAGTAGTCAGGTAACTAGATAGATACCATGACCAATTAATATTGACTTGTTTCAAAGGTACTTAATTAACTTTGCCATTTATAATGGACTAGAACTTGTATGTAACCTAATGGTTTATGCTAATATCATGTATCATCCATCCGGATTCAAACTCGGCATGTTGTTGAAAATAAAAATAACTATTTCTAATGAATGTTGTTTATGATGATAGTAGACGTCACAGTCTCCACCGTTGGGAAAAACAACAACATCCATGGGATGGTGTGTGCCAAAGGAGGATGCAACTGAAGAGCAATTGCAAGCGAGTCTGGATTGGGTTTGTGGACATGGAATCGACTGTGGTCCGATAATGCCAGGAGGGGTGTGTTTTGAGCCTAACAATGTCGTCTCTCATACAGCATATGCCATGAATTTGTATTTCCAAAAATCTCCTGAAACCGCTATGGATTGTGATTTCTCTCAAACTGCAAGGATTACTTCCGATAACCCTAGTAAGTTTTTTTTCCTACTCAGTCTTTCATATCATTGTCATCATTTTACTATTTTAGGAATCATGAACTTCGAACTCAAAACTAATTAGCAATAAATAGTGTGACTCATGTTTTTAATTTATTGGTGTTGGTCCATTCACACTTTGGATCATGAGATCCTAACAATTACATGTCTGCATTTGGTCTGAACAAATCTTACCAAGAGGTTGTTATTGTATTTCAAAACCATAAATTATAATACTACACTTGATACATTCATGAGTTCATTAGATTCCTGTGTCACGGTACATGTGATCTATTGAAAGAACGGATAAAATAACACATACATCAATAGATCATGCCATATCAAACCATTTCATCAGTAATCTAGGTAGATTATATATGGTGTTTTCTATTTTGTTGTTATATATCTAACTGGTGTTCCTCTTATACTTGTGTCTAGGTAGAAGTTAGATAAGAATACGATATAGATTAGTTTAATATGATTTGTCTACAATTTTCCTCTTGTGTCTACATTACGAGTGTGACTTGTAGATGTGAAGCTATCTCCAATTTTAAAACTTGATTCGATTCCAAATATATTTTAAAGACTACAAAAAGATCACATACATTTTAATTTTATAGTCACACACTAATACTTCTTTTCTTTATTTTGGCTTTCCTGTTTTTAGGTTATAACAATTGTATCTACCCAAGAGCAGGAGGGGATGGAGATGGAGGCCAAGGAAGACTGATGAATAAATATGTGACTTCAGACAAAGCAATAGAGACCAGTGGATCAGAATGTTCCTCTTCTCTGTCTTTGTCTCTCTTTATCATCTTTTTCTTTGTTCTTTCAATTTTCCCCCATGTGAATTTGTAGTAGTTACCATCTTTATAATTCTTTTGTTCCAAACTTTTCTGCCCCCATTTTTATCATCTAATCATCTCTTTTCTTCTTGTCCATTAATTATAAGCATTGGTTATTGAATCTACTTCTTAGGTGTTCTTCTTGGTTATTGTATCGTATATATTTGTTTCAACTTTGTATCACAACATCGTAAAAACAAATATTCTCAATTATAGTAGATGTAAGGTACAATGGCCATGATAAGAAACTATTCACAAAACATAAACCAGAGACCAAATAATCCAAGCTATTTGGCCATCTCTTGTAAGATAACATCAAATATAGATTTTAAAACAAAATCCGGAACAAAATATTTTTCCTGACAACTGAAAAACTATTTTTTGTGGACAACGCTTCCCACAATCGGAGCAAATCGGTCGAGACATATGCTGATTGTTAGCCAAAACTCCTACCTCTGTACCGGAGTAGAACCACGATGAACCAGGCTTCATATATAACTCTTTCCCCAACAGACATTCAATGTGTAGGGTGACACAACAGTACTCATCACACTTATAGAACCGCCCATTTGGGTTTAATTTCGTCTCGCATAGTTCGCACCAGTACGTCATGGTACTTGTCTCCTCCCCATAAGAAAGACCAAGCATGTGCTTGTCATGCTTATACCTCACCTTTTGAGGTAAAGTAGCACATTCAAAACACAAAGCAAAGTCGCACTCAATGCAATTGAATGTTTCATGTGTGTGCGGAGAACTGTAGAATTTGCAAACACAACATTTTCTACACTCTCCTGGTTTGGATGTTAGGAACAAAGGATGCATATGACTTTCATGGACTAATGGCTCGGAGATTGTAGCGCACTGCACGTGTACCTTAAAATAACAATCATTTTTACCGCACTCGTAGTAGAAACCAGCTACGCACGACCTAGTACATGTTGAACATATATCCTGACCATTCCTAACACCGTCATATCCTACCACTAGAGTGAGCATATGCGGATGCACCGGATGATGTATTTTGCGAGAAAGACTTGCACACGCTTCATGTAGAATGAAACCACACTGCGTCGTACATGAGTAGAAGTTACCGCAATAGATTGGCATGACGCAAGCTTGACACATCTTACTCTCGTCGTAATCTCTACTCGTGTCCTCATCAAGTCTCAGATGATGATGTTGATGACTGAAATGTCGAATGATTCCATCGCTTATCCTCACAAAAGGCTCAGCTACGTCTTCTTCAACCTCTTCAGGCACTCCTTCGAGCTCAATGCCGTCCCACACATTGCTCTGTGTGGCACATCTCGAATGAGCCGCGTAACAACAACCGTCACTGATGCAAGAATAGCCTCCGTAATCGTTCTCGATCTTTCTGCGACAAACACTACAAGACCAATCCTTTTGGTCAAAGGAAGAGGTAAAAGAGATTCGATGGAGATGGCGAGATATCCTTATGACACGAGGTAAGCTGATGCACCTTCGATGGACCACAAAGTCACAAGGAGGACACACATAGAAAGGACAGGTTGAATCGGACAAGGCACATAACTCGCAAGTTAAGCAAGCCTTTCTCGGAAACAGAGCAAGTGTATGCTCGTGCCACTTGGTATGGTCTATAGATAAGACCTGCGGTTTCTCCACACAAGCTACATTCATGGCGTAATCGCAAACAAAGCAATAATAGAAAAACTCTCTGAGATATTCGTCACAGCAATAACATTCCCTGGTTATTAAAGCCTCGTTAAACCAAACAAGCTGAAGATAATGTTTCTGATGAAGAGGGTGTTTGCTCTCAATAGGAACCTTTTTATATTCTCCATGGTTCTCACCAGTGCAGTTTCGGCAGTGAAAATGTGTGGCGCCTTCATCTGATAGCTTTAGTTTTTTCCAATTGTCAGGGAGACAACCCCACTTGTTGTTATCGCGGCTCGTCGTCATCATCAATGGGACTTTTGCAATCACACGAAATCTTCCATCTTCTCCTAGATAAACTTGTGCTCGAGGGCATAAAGAAACAAGCTTCCCTGACTTTGAATACATGGAGACGACGACGGAGAATATCTGATAGATCAGTGATACGAGCTCCGGCTCCGGTTCGAGAGTCAATGTTTCTGCAATTAGTGATTTGTTCAGCTCCGAATCCGTATCTATAGAGTTGATGAGTTGAGTGATGAGTGATATGAGCTTTGAGAGTGGCTTCGGCTGAGAATCCAAATCCATGGATTTGAAGAGAGAGACTGTTTGACAAGTGACTGACATGAGCTCCGACGAATCCGGCTTCGGCGGCGAATCGAAATCCATAGATCGGAGGAGAGAGATTATTTGAGTGATGAGCTTCAACCACAAACCGGGATCATAATCTTTTAGATCCGTTGAGTCGTCGAGACAGATTAGTTGAGAAATTAGTGAAATGAGCTCCGACTCTGAATCCATTGAGAGTTGCCAAGAGAGTGAGATTATTTGAGTGACTGATATAATTAACTTAACCCTAATGCTAATTGCAATCCATGATATATACGTAATAAGGTTAGGGGATACACTTAGCTGAATGAGATTTTATCTTTCTTATTTTATTTCCATTAATCTAATTATTTGGAATGATTTTATTTCTCTTCAAATCTTCTTCTCTCATTCAATCAGTGATTCTCTAAAACCATTTAAAATCCTATCTTATTGAACGGTTAAGACATTAATTATATTTTTAAGAATTAACTAGTTTCTGGTATTCAAAGAAAGAAGATACGATCAATAAAGATTTTGATCCTCAAATGCTCAAAAGAATATTTATACTAATGGTAAAATGTAGAAAAACCCNTAGTAAATGATTTAACGCTACAATTTGAGATATTTTATTTTGGCTTGTGTCATACGCTCATGAAGTTCACATCTGATCACTGAAAGTGTCACTTTGTTTCCTTCTTGGCTTGTGTTTTGTGTGAAAGCTTACATGTTCACTTCCTTTTGTGTGAGACGACTAAATTGTGTCTCACGTGAATCATAATCTCTGTGGTCTTAAATTTCAGCAGCGAAACTTGTTATGGACAACATCAAAGCACAATGTAGATTGTTGTCGCAGTCTCTATCAAGAGTCTAGATAAGTAACATGGGAGTTGAAGACGATTTGATAGTTGCAGGAGGTAAGGTATTAAACACACTTGGGTTTCTGCAATGATGTAACATTTCACATGCTTCTTCCTCAATTTTCAGTGATGAATCCATCTTACTAACTTTAAAACGTAGAAGCAAGATTGTAGGCTTTGTAGCTTCTCTTTCTTTCTTTCAAAGTAGTCAAGTGTTTATTGCTTTTACTCATGTTCACTTCCTTTTGTGTAAGACGACCAAATTGCGTCTTATGTGAATCATAATCTCTGTGGTCTTCATTTTCAGCTGCGAAACTTTGTTATGGACAACATCAAAGCACGATATGGAATGTTGTCTCAGTCTCTATGATTCAAGACGATTTGATAGTTGCAGGAGGGAAGCCTATTTGTAAGGTATTAAACACACTTAGGTTTATGCAATGGTGTAACATTTGTCAATTTGGATGACACTTGCTTGGTCCTCAGTTTTCAGTGACTTGTTGGTGAATCCATCTTACTAGCTTTTAAACTTGGAAGCAAGATTGTAGATTCTCTGTCTTTCTTTGAAAGTAGTCAAATGTTTATTGCTTTTACTCATGTTTCTGTGCTTCAGGGAAATCGAAGGAACATTTCAGTATGGTAACTTAACTATCTCTGTAAAGCTAAAGATAGGAGCTCTGTTCTGCAACATTTGGCTAATTTCGAAACAAAAAGTAAATCTCTGTTTCCTCTTCTTGTTAACGTTTATTTTAAATTGCGTTGACTTCTGATGATATGAACGTTGATATGTTGATTTATAATTTCAGGAGAATGTATCAGTATATATGCCGGCCAAGAGACTTGCGATGATTAGATGGATAACAATAAACCAAGATAAGCCCAATTTTTGTTTTTTTTACCAAAATTCTATGTTTTTTATTTATATTTCTACCCATAGATTTTATAACAAATTTAAGGTTAAATGTCACCGCAGTTCATGGAGTGTTTACAAAATAGTGAAGCAACTTTGAACCGACTCTGGGGTTTAGTTGCAGATCGTCTCGGAGAAGCTACTCAACCTAAGGTACGATATACCACATACTTAAATAGTTAAAATTTTCTGGATACAATTCACGTACGTACTTGAAATTTAGGGTGTGTCCAACACTTCAGGAAACTTGAGTGATAAATTAAATAATGTGAAAACAAACATGACATGACGTACTTGAATTTTATGGTGTGCCAACACTTCAGGAAACTTGAGTGATAATAAAATAATGTGAAAACAAACATGACATGACGTAAATGCTAGGTTTGGTCTGTCTCTTATACACATCTAGATGTGTATAAGAGACAGCTAAAAAGTAGATGAAGGGAAGAAAACAAAGAAATGGAAAACTCTCACATAGTTTTTCAGACTTGTCTCCATGTTAACAAGAGGGGCCTCCAGGGAACCAAATAGAAACTCTTTGCTATCTTTGTCAGTGTCAACAAGGCCATCATTACCAAGTATACTCAAAAAGAGTGTTGCTCTATCACGAACCTGAAGATAAAAAAAAGAAGTTGAAACTCAAATTAGAAGGCATCATCAAACAGCAGTTTGTGTCTCAGCGCAAAAAGAAGAAGGTTTTACTAATGCAGAAACATGCATGCACATAGAGCAATCCATGCATAGTTGCATACTGATGCAACCAGTACACAACGAGACATACAGATATCCACAGATTCACTACTGCAACAAATGACTAGAAGGCAGCTTTTCAATAGGACTAGGCACTAACCTCGTCATCGCTGTCATAGATGCAGCGCTTCAACAAGACAGTAATCCGGGGCTGCAAGACAGTATTTGATATTTTATCTCTGTCATCAACCGAGGATGATTAATAAAAAATAAAAATTAATAATGCTTAATAAGAGAACTATACCTTCAATGCTTCAACCATAAACCCAAACTTTGCAAGTGTGCAAACAGCAGCAGCTCGAACAGTTGCATTCTCCAAATGCACACGGTTATATATCTGTCTCTTATACACATCTAGATGTGTATAAGAGACAGGTCATAGATGCAGCGCTTCAACAAGACAGTAATCCGGGGCTGCAAGACATCCAAAGATTATGCTCTTCACAATCAGTCAAGGAACTGTCTCTTATACACATCTAGATGTGTATAAGAGACAGCATTCATGGCGTAATCGCAAACAAAGCAATAATAGAAAAACTCTCTGAGATATTCGTCACAGCAATAACATTCCCTGGTTATTAAAGCCTCGTTGAACCAAACAAGCTGAAGATAATGTTTCTGATGAAGAGGGTGTTTGCTCTCAATAGGAATCTCTTTATATTCTCCATGGTGCTCACCATTGCAATTTCGGCAGTGAAAATGTGTGACGCCTTCATCTGATAGCTTTAGTTTTTTCCAATTGTCAGGGAGACAACCCCACTTGTTGTTACTGCGACTCGTCATCATCAATGGGACTTTTGCAATCACACGAAATCTTCCATCTTCTTCTAGATAAACTTGTGCTCGAGGGCATAAAGAAACAAGCTTCCCTGACTTTGAATACATGGAGACGACGACGGAGAATATCTGATAGATCAGTGATACGAGCTCCGGCTCCGGATCGAGAGTCAATGTTTCAGCAATTAGTGATTCGGGCAGCTCCGAATCCGAATCTATAGAGTTGAGGAGTTGAGTGATGAGTGATATGAGCTTTGAGAGTGGCTTCGGCTGAGAATCCAAATCCATGGATTTGAAGAGAGAGACTGTTTGACAAGTGACTGACATGAGCTCCGACGAATCCGGCTTCGGCGGCGAATCGAAATCCATAGATCGGAGGAGAGAGATTATTTGAGTGATGAGCTTCAACCACAAACCGGGATCATAATCTTTTAGATCCGTTGAGTCGTCGAGACAGATTAGTTGAGAAATTAGTGAAATGAGCTCCGACTCTGAATCCATTGAGAGTTGCCAAGAGAGTGAGATTATTTGAGTGACTGATATAATTAACTTAACCCTAATGCTAATTGCAATCCATGATATATACGTAATAAGGTTAGGGGATACACTTAGCTGAATGAGATTTTATCTTTCTTATTTTATTTCCATTAATCTAATTATTTGGAATGATTTTATTTCTCTTCAAATCTTCTTCTCTCATTCAATCAGTGATTCTCTAAAACCATTTAAAATCCTATCTTATTGAACGGTTAAGACATTAATTATATTTTTAAGAATTAACTAGTTTCTGGTATTCAAAGAAAGAAGATACGATCAATAAAGATTTTGATCCTCAAATGCTCAAAAGAATATTTATACTAATGGTAAAATGTAGAAAAACCCCCAAAAAAATGTTTCAGAAAAATGACACAATAAGAAGGCAGCAACATCAAAAAATACCAAAAGTGAAACTAGTTCCCTGCAAATCTGAGGGAAAATAGTTATAAAAATTCTCTCAATGTCTTTCTCTGCCAAAGAACACTTATAAGGTTTAGCCGCAAGAAACAATTGCGTGAATCGCCTCGCTGACAGATGGATCCTCGGCTCTAACAGTCAGTTTCATTACAATCTCCCTCGTGCTGTCCATTCCAAATTGAGCCTTCACCAACACTTTCACGTTCCCTATATACAAACCTGATAGTAAACATGCGTGTGACCTTGCGTTGCTCGCAACAGTCTCCGTCCCCTGAACCCAAAATACAAATGCATATCAGAGACTTAAGAACCAACAACAATGCGAGAGGTTTCGATAGTAGTGTGTCTAACCTCACAAGACTGCATGCCAAGAGTATCAATTACAGCTTTANACAGCCTAATATATTTGTTGTCTAAAGGATACCTTTAGCATGTGAAGTCCACTGACTAAAGCTGCACTTGAAACAACAGGGTTCTTATCCACAATAGCTTGTTTCAAGTACCGCTCAATTTGTGTAAGAAGGGTTCCGTCTATTATCCGGCATAGGACACGGATGGCATTTGCACGATACATATCAATCTTGCTGTTCATGTCCTTCATCAGGGAGCTTGTTACAATAATAACCTATACACAAAAGACAAACAACATATCAAAATTTATTCCTACAGTAAAGTGTAGGATTCCACTTCTTAGCCAAATAGGGATCACTAACCTCGTCCGCTGATGGAGATAATTCCTTTATGATCAAGTAGACCATTCTCCTCAAACCAGTATCTTTAGATTGGAAAAGCTTTGTAACGGAAAAGAAAACTTCTGTTGCTTCAACCTGCACAGGAAGGCACAGTGAAAAAAAACAACATGGAAGATGAAAAACTTCAGTAATAACAATGCATTTAGGATAAATGTCACTATAAAATGTTATAAGCATGTATATATGTTCCAGATGAACAAAACTGGAATCTATGTAACCATAAAAAAAAAACCGACCTTGGTGAATGACTCCCCTTGGTTAAGCAAATAAAGGAGCTTCGTGATGACCTACAAAAATTTCATTTGGAAACATCTGTTAAGATGCCACAGAAGTAGTAAGGCAGAACCAAAAATACAAAAAAAAAAAAAGAAGAAAGAGACGATACAAAAGCTTTAGTGATTTACCTGCGAGCACCTTCTAGGATCAAGCTGAGGGTCATTGAAGCATCTTGCTTCCTGAAGCACTGCTCCCTTCTCAATTCCCATGAATGGAGAATACTCCACTGAGCCAAAAACATTAGCGACCCAAATCAGCAACCATATAGATTGATTGACACAAATCGAATAAACGTATGTAATTACCACAACATCACATTCACCACCATGAATCCAATTCACAAAAACGCAGTAATCGATTCGTAAAACTGAATAACACTGTAATTTCCATCAGGATTGGAGGATTTAGATCTACGCTTCAATTACACTAGAGGTTAACACATAAACCGCACAGATCTAGGAAGCTAACAACTGATCTGAGACTTTAGAAACCCAGATATGGTGGAAACCAAAGAGAAAAAGGGGAACCGGAAAGACATACGCTCATCGTCGTGATCATCGTCTTTCTTCACGAGTGGTTGCGCCATCGCTGATCTTCTGAGATCTCGATTCAAGAGGTTTGCTCAGATCTCCAGATGCAACGGACCAAATGCGTGAAAAGGAAGAGAATATTGAGAGACTCAGAGTTTGGGATCGATAGAGCAAAGGCCAAAGGGGTTAGAGATACTTGGAAATTTTAGACGATGAGAGAGAGGCGTGATCCGCTGCATCCGCACCAGGTTTGGTGCTGGGTACAAAATGCCCGATCTTCAGCCACGTCATATCTCTGGTATTTGACGGTGTTGGTAAGTGTTTCAAAATTTTTGGTTTTTTGGTATATATAAAACTAGATGATAACCTGCGTCCTGCGCAATTGTTTAAAATAAACTTAACTTAATGAGTTATATATATATATATATATATAAAATATGTATGGATGTCTATTAAATTAAACTTCTTATTTTTACAGTTTTTTTAATCATTTATGTTTTTTTTATAATGATTTTTGAACTATCTACACATTCTCATTTTCAATGTGGGACAATTTAAAACATACTCATATTTATTAATCATTTGACTAATTTATATAAATGATAAAAATTCGAATTATAACACATGTATAAAAAATTATATATATTTTTTATTATATAGATGTTGTGAAGATTTTTTTTTTTACAAAACTAAGTTTAAATAAAAATAAGAGAAGAAATAGGGTATTTTAAAAAATAATTAGTATGATATATTTTTGGTAAGAAATAGAAAGAAAGACAATATCTTCATAAATTAAAGGGTTTTCTGCAAATAAACCCTCGAAAGTGTTTTTTTTTGCAATTCTACCCTCCACTCTCAGAAAATGCAAGTCAACCTATTTACTTCTTAGTCAACCCGCAATATAACCGCAATATAACCCTTGTACGTAACAGACGTTATATGGGTGACGGAAATCAAAACTCACCGTTTTGAATATAAAAACTACATGCTGTCTTTAATTTTTGTATTAACAAAAACTAAAAAATAAAATAAAAATAAATAAACTTGACGAAAAAATTGAAAATAGAAAAAATTACATCGTCTTCATCATCTTCCTTTCCCTCTTCCTCAATGCCTTCGCATATCTGATTCACCCCAAGTTCAAGTTCAAGTCCTCTCGTCTTTTTTTATCTAATATCTGTAAGATTACAAAAATTTCAACCAAAAAAATTTTGGATTTGGAAAGCGGACTCCACGGCGAAGCTCCGGCATAGCTCACACCCCATGCAATCGAGACGGGACACTAAGAGCCCAAAAACGACGGTGTGGCTCATGTCGGATTTGGAAAGCGATTTGGAATATAATTAGAGATCCATCAATCCTCTGGTTTACTTGCTCAGTTTTGTTAATTATATGAAATCATATGAACAAAACAACAACAACAAAATTCAGCTAGTGTATGGGTTTTCAGTATTTAATTCAGGCAGCGTATAAACACCAAATCCGATCACAGTCTATAAAATTGGCCGATTCGATAGAATTAGAAACAATAATTACCCTCACAAGACAAATCAATTGAATCAAGAAAGGTACAAATTTAAACGTCCATCACCAATCAAGCCATCCAACGCCCCCAATTCGTCACGAATCAGAATTAAATTCCAACAAAACTGAGCAAGCAAAGCATACGAATCCAACTCCTCTCTTTTCCGATGAGAAATTTGATTTGGGCGATTAGGGTTCGGTTGTGTTACAGGAAATCCATCAATCCTCTGGTTTACCTTCTTCTTTTATCTTATTTCGTTTGGTTCAGTTACTTGCATTTATTTAAACATGTAGATCATCTCGAAAAACAGAGATTCAATGGAGTTTAATGTTGATGAACGAACGATGATAGAGAGAGAGAGAGAGATTGAAGAAGATGGAGAGATGCGATGGAAAGATGTGGTATTTATGCCACGTCAGCTATATGGTGGGTTTCTTCGTGAAAGAAACAAAAATGGAAAATGGAATCTATTTTCCTAAGGTTTTTTTTTAAAACGACAATTAGTTTTGAACATCATGTTGTTTTGTTTTTTTTTTTGCGAAACTTCTTGTTGTTTTTTACTAATTCAAACGATGCGTTTTACGTTCCGTCTGATTTTTGGAGGCCATCTATATTCGCCACGTCATCAATATAGCCGAGGATTATATTACGGGTTGACTAAGAGGTGAATAGGTTGACTTGCATTTTCTGAGAGTAGAGGGTAGAGTTGCAAACGAAAACACTCTCGAGGGTTTATTTGCAGAAAACCCTAAATTAAATGATGTTTTCTTTATAAAGAAAGAAAATATTTATAATATTATTTGTTTTTAACATATTAAACTATTTTTAATATTTTGACTTTTTGATATAATATTTTAACTTGTTGTAGAGTTTAAATATTTATATTATTTGGTTAATTTATATGGTTCTATTAACAAACCATAATAAACCAAAAAATATTTATAAATATGGATGGCTATTAAATCAATTTTCTTGCTTTTCCAGTTTTTTTTATCATTTATATTTTTTTATAATGATTTTTCGACCATCTACATATTCTCATTTGCAATGTGATACTTTTTAAAACATACTCATATTATTAATCAGTTGAGTAATTTATATTCATTTAAAAAAAAATTCGAATTATAACACTTGTATAAAAAAATCTATATATTTTACTATATGGATGTTATGATTATTTTTTTTTCTTACAAAACTAAGTTTAAAAAAAAATATGAGAAGAAATATAGTGTTTTAAAAAATATTTAATATGATATATTTTTGGTAAAACAATAGAAAGAAAAATAATATCTTCATAAATTAAATGATGTTTTCTTCATAAAGAAAGAAAATATTTATAATATTATTTGTTTTTAGCATATTAAACTATTTTAATATTTTACTTTTTGATATAATATTTTTAACTTGTTATCAAGTTTAAAAAATTATTTTATTTGGTTAATTTATATGATTCTATTAACAAACCTTATTAAACAAAAAAAATATTTATAAATATCGATGACTATTAAATCAAGCTTCTTGCTTTTACAGTTTTTATCATTTATGTTCTTTTTATAATGTTTTTTGAACCATCTACACATCCTCATTTCCAATGTAGTATTTTTTAAACACATATTTATTAATCATTTGAGTTATTTATATTCATTTTACAAAATTCGAATTATAACACATGTATAAAAAAATATATGTTGTGATGATTTATTTTTTACAAACCTAAATTTAAACAAAAATAAGAGAAGAAATATAGTATTTACAAAAATAATTAGTATGACATATTTTTTTGTTAGAAATAGAAAGAAAGAGAATATCTTCATAAATTAAATGTTAAATTATGTATAAATAAAGGATATAAGGAAATTAGTCATAAATTATATCTTCATAAATTAAATATTATGTAATTAGTCTAATCAAAAAAGGAAATTTGTATTAAAATAATGAGAGAATAAGTGTGGTGGTGACACATCAACAAAATGGCATCAATGTAAATAGTTCAAAAACTTTTCAATTAATATATAGGGGATAAGCGGAAAAAAATGCAAAAAACTTCCAATGACAAAATAATGTAAGATCAAACTGTAAAATCAACTTTTAAATGACAAAAATGTAAAATTAACTTCGAAATATTAAAACTATTAATTTTCATCATATTAAAACTATTAATTTAAACATCGACATTAAACCTAGTAAGGATCCACCAATAACATACTCGATTCTGCTCATAAACCCATTAAGGACCCAATAATGCCTTTAATCTTTCACGTAATTGTAAAACTCGTCTCATAAGACCGTCGAACCTTATTGTTAAATACAACGGTAATATTACAAAAATCGAGCCGTTAAGATTAAGAGCCCTAAACCCTATCGATCCTCACCGATTTTCAAAATGTTCCCTTCTCTCATAATCTCTTCTTCTTCTTCTTCTTCTTCTTCTTCTTCATATGATTGTCTTGATCCTCCGTATACTCTGTTTTCACGGATTGGTATTGATTCCCGCCGGTAACCATCGCCGGCTTCAATCATCCTACCGGAGTCGGTTTTATCGTTGAGAAGGTGACGGAGGTTGGGTGAAGCTTCCGCTGGAAAACTATAAACGCGATCGCCCTACGAACGTCGGTCGCACCACGAGATCCATATCGGAGAATCGCCGGAGATTATCTAGACATAAGAACGAGGCGAGATCTCAGGTAATTAATCTCCTCTCGTTGAAAACCCTAAATTGTACCAATATGAATTTGATTCATTACGCCTTGACCGATTATATTGGGAAATTGATTCTGACTTCCGTTATCATTTGGATGTAATTACTGTTAGGATTGGAATTGCGATTTGATTGGCGATGTTGTGCAATTTGTGCAGATCGATTATATGAGATTTATGCACTTTTCATCATTATTTCTTACAGTGAATCTTGTGTTTGAGATTGAATGAGAGTCTTTATGATACCATGCTCTGGTTATGGTCTTATTTTATTGTTCATAGTAAATGGTTAATTAACGCTACAATTTGTGATATTTTATTTTGGCTTGTGTCATACGCTCATGAAGTTCACATCTGATCACTGAAAGTGTCACATTGTTTACTTCTTGACTTGTGTGTTTGTGTGAAAGCTTACATGTTCACTTCCTATTGTGCGAGACGACTAAATTGTGTCTTATGTGAATCATAATCTCTGTGGTCTTAAATTTCTGCAGCGAAACTTGTTATGGACAACATCAAAGCACAATGTAGATTGTTGTCGCAGTCTCTATCAACAGACTAGATCAGTAACATGGGAGTTGAAGACGATTTGATAGTTGCAGGAGGTAAGGTATTAAACACACTTGGGTTTCTGCAATGATGTAACATTTCACATGCTTCGTCCTCAATTTTCAGTGATGAATCCATCTTACTAGCTTTAAAACGTAGAAGAAAGATTGTAGGCTTTGTAGCTTCTCTTTCTTTCTTTCAAAGTAGTCAAGTGTTTATTGCTTTTACTCATGTTCACTTCCTTTTGTGTTTTTTTAGATTGTTGAATTAATTGAAGAACTGAGTGTTTAATTATAGAATTGTGAAAACAGACAGACTATGGAATCTTGTCTTTTGATCGTTATCGATGCCATGTTCAACTTGTCTTCACATTCTAATTGTAAATCTAGCACTCAAATTTCTAATTAATTTGACAATCAAATTTCCCCCTTCTTTTTAGCCAATTAGATTTGACATAGTTTTTTTAGATTGTTGAATTAATTGAAGAACTTGAGTGTTTAATTACAGAATTGTGAAAACATACATGCTATGTAATCTTGTCTTTTGATCGTTATTGATGCCATATTCGACTTGTCATCACATTCTAATGTAAATTTAGCACTCAAAATTTTTGATTAATTTGACAATCAAATTTTTCCCTTCTTTTAGCCAATTAGATTTCACATAGTTTTAGATTGTTGATTTAATTAAAAAAAATTGTTTTTTTTTGGTATGGAGATGTTAGATGAAAAGAATTTTAGTTGTTATATATACATTAGTGATGAAGAAAATATTTATCAAAATAATTAGAGTTTATAGATCTTATACATATAAAATTATGAAAGATTGTTAATGAATATTAGTTAAAAATGTCAAATTTATTTATTTATTTGTAATTATAATATTCAAATCTTATTTTTTAAAAAAGTTTCTTATATATGCATCTTAATTTTAAATAAATTTTGTGTTTTTTTTTAATTATCCACCCGCAATCACCCGCAACCGCAAACGCTAGCTGGAAGGAGCTTTTGATTTTGAGCGATACAAAGCAGTTCGAAGCGGTAGAAAGCGTTTTGTGTGATTGTTGTCAAACGCCAACAACCGCTACCACCCGCAAAAGCTGCGTTTGCGGGTGCTAGCGGGAGAACCAATCACCCCCTTAATTGAAGAACTTGAGTGTTTAATTATAGAATTGTAAAAATAGACAGACTATGAAATCTTGTCTTTTGATCATTATCGAGGCAATGTTCGACTTGTCTTCACATTCTAATGTAAATTTCGCACTCAGATTTTTGATTAATTTTACAATTTAGCCAATTAGACTTGACATAGATTTAGTTTGCTGAATTAATTAAAGAACTTAAGTGTTACATTACAAAATTTTGAAAACAGACAGATTATGGAATCTTGTCTGTTTGATCTTTATCAATGCCATGCTCGACTTGTCTTCACATTCTAATGTAAATTTAGCACTCAAATTTTTGATTAATTTGACAATAAAATTTTCCCTTTCTTTAAGTCAATTAGACTCATAGTTTTAGATTGTTGAATTAATTTGAAAAACTTGAGTGTTTAATTAGAAAATTGTGAAAACAGACAAACTATGGAATCTTGTCTTTTGATCGTTATGGATGGCATATTCGACTTGTCTTCATATTCTAATGTAAATTTTGCACTCAAATTTTTGATTAATTTGACAATCTAATTTCCTCCTTCTTTTAGCCAATTAGACTTGACATAATTTTATATTGTTGAATTGATTGAAGAAGTTGAGTGTTTAATTACAGAATTGTGAAAACAGACAAACTATGGAATCATAATCTTTTGATCGTTATCCATGTTCGACTTGTCTTCATATTCTAATGTAAATATAACTCTTAAGATTTTGATTAATCCGACAATAAATTTTCCCATTCTTTAACCAATTAGGTTATGTTTGACATAATTAGATTGTTGAATTAATTAAAAAAAATTGAGTGCTAAATTACAGAATTTTGAAAATAGACATAACATAGATCTTTGTTGTTTGATCGATAGCGGTGTCATGTTCGACTTCTCTGCTAATGTAAATTTTGCTTTTAAGATTTCAATTAATTTAGCAATACCATTTTTTACTACTTTAGCCAATTAGCATAGGTTTCAAAATTACAGAATTGTGAAAACATAACATGGAATTATTATGTGTTTTGATCGTTGGGGCCATATTCAACTTGTCTTCATATTCTAATGTAAATTTAGATGTTAAAGTTTTTAATTAATTTGAAAATAATATTTTCTCATTCTTTAACTAATTAGGTTAGACTTGACATAGTTTTTTACTTTAAGATTGCTAAAATAATAAAAAATTGATTGATAAATCATAAATTTTGAAAAGAGACATAACATGAAATCAGGTTTTTTTAAGTCTTCTTCTTCTTTTCCCAAATCATGTGTTGTGAGATTCAAGTCTTCTTCTTCTTTTGCTCAAAAAGTAATAATTAACCTTGTATCATTGCATAAACCATACATATGATCGATGTTCCTAAACAACATTGTTCAGGTACAAGACACATATTAGAGCGAAAGAAGAAGACTTGAATCTCACAATACACAATAAAGAAGACTCGAACTTCTCTCGGTTACTTTCTTGGATTCTCTCTTCTCTCTCAATTAATTTCTCTCTTGATAGAATAAGGAAACACGATATACGACAGATAAAGCCAACTCATCTAATTGATCTAATTAGTCATGTAATTACTTTTGTATTTACTGTTGTAAAGAGATATCTTCCTCTGTGTATATAAGCAGAGTATTGTTATCAATAATAATCATCCGATTTCCATAACTCAATATCTCTATGTTTCTCTTGCTTGTACTGTACTTCTTTTATTCAAGGCTCTACCTTTACCTTTTGTGTTAGGGTTCTACATCAACTCTCGACGTCCTTAAGTAACACAACTATAGCCAAAACCATAGCCGGCTTGTTTGTTCATGATTTCGACGTATATAATTATCACATTTTTTTAATATAAACACAAGCATGATTAAAAAACTCATACTAAACTTTTCAGCTACTACGGAAACATGGCCTTGAAGACAAAGAGCCACATCCCGACAGCCAGACATCCAGAAAACCCCGATAGCCTGATTCTTTGTATCAAAAGAATCGGACCATGTACGCGATTCTCATTGGCGGGAATAAACAGTTCAACACTTTTTCCACCAAATCGACAATGAGAATATATTCAAACTTATGCCCATGCTTCTTACACCCTTTGATTATGTATTTAATACCTTAAGTACGCATGTGATTGGTGAAAGTGACAACTCATGGCGCATGGAGAAGAACGAAGGCATGAGAGATTGTCATGCCATGCACAATCTGCTTCCGAGTTCGTACACTAGACTGACAGAGATACGAAAAAGCATTGTCGAGCAGCTGGCGCAAACGTCCAAAGAAAATAGGTGAGGAATCGAGTACTCGGTACTCGACCCATTTAACGAACCCGATTGCCTACTCGATAACCCAGAGACCAATGATCCAACCCAATATCCAATTCGATATCACAACGGCCAAATGTCTGATCCGGTATACTAACCCAAGTAAAACTCTTTAAATACACTCTTTCCCTCAGTGAGAAAGGGGTTCGCACATTTAGACACTTTTTGCTTACTTATCGTCGTGTGATATTATTCTCTCAAAACGTGATTTCCTTCATTTCCGAGACTCTAAGTCTCATTTCCGACCATTCTCCGGTCACTCATTGGCCGAGACTTCTCGCCCCCTAAACTCTTGCATTTCTTATTTTCTTTTTCACCAAAAAGCTCCTCGATCAAAATCCGTTGTGGATCCATCCTTTTCTTATGACCCAATAGGCACCCATTTTCCTTTTCTTGTTTTCCGTTCTTCTTTATATTCACCGACGTGGTTTTTCTTATACTGTTTTCTCACTTAGATGTCAGAAAGTTATCGTAAAACACTCTACCACTGTGTTTTCCACTTGTATGAGAACGGTCTCGTAGAGGACGAAAAATTCCTTTAACATTTTCCACCAACAAAAGAAAAATCGAAATAATTTGTAAATTTTTGTGAACCCAAAAGCATTAATTTTTATCATGAAAATATTTAAAAAATAATAATTATTTTGATTTTTTAAAAATAATAGGCTTATACATGAGAGCATATTACTAGACCAAAGCACGCTTGTCCTCAAATTCGTCCTAAATATGATGTGTGACTAAAAGAGTTTATGATTCTGTGAACATATTTATTTATTTCATGATATAATAATTTGTTTAATTGTAGGCCATTTAATAGCAAAATATTTTTGCTAGAAATTACAATCCCGTGTTAGTTTATAGTACAAACGAAACTGTTGAGAATCGAACACCCGATTCTTCCCATCGACACGACTTAAGACTCCAATAGAATAAGAACACCAAAGCTTTTCACCCGGTTCACGGTGTTAACGAACCGCTACATCCGGTTAGGATCTTTCGATCCCCAACTTGAATTGATCACCGGAAAACACCTCCGGCGTGGTTGTACAATCGGAGATCGCTCACCGTCGATTACACCTTAATCGACTTACACAGAACATGAAACCAGAGAAGAGAAAAGATGAAGTAGAGAACCCCTTAAACCCAAGATTACAAATCTCTCATTAATCTCCCTAAGTCTCTCTCTCTCTCTAACGTTCCTCTCGAAAGCTCACCGAAGAAGATGATCCAGAAGCTTCAAAACCAGAAGATTTATCCCCTTTTAACGAAGGTGATAACTCACGTGACTCTTTTACTTGGAATACTCGTCAAAGTTATTTCCTCTTCTTTGTATTTACTTGATGATTCAACTCCAATATCTTCTTCTCCTTAATTGTCTTATCCACTCCACTTCCAAAGTTCTTAATGTTGAATCATCATCCAACATTCTCCACCTTGATTCAAGCTTGAGAACTTCTTTGTAGGAACTGTCCTTAGTACTAGTTTGACCAGGCTCTAACTTTGACAATTTTTCAATCTCCAATAACCTGCACAAGTAAGCCTTACGCAGAACAACCACTTAAACAGATTTAATTACCATAAACCTGATTAATCACCAATGACCAAGACATAACGCTTAATGAACTCTAACTGTTAAAACCACACTGTTTTTCCAAAGTCATTAACATTTCAATGTCTACTTGAGTTTCATAACCAGCTTTGACACAAACTTGTGCTAAGCCTAACTCTCATTGATCATTCATATCCTGGATATTCCTGAGATAACCATTCAATTGATACGAGCCTGTGCTTGGGCTCGCGTTAATCGAGTAGTAGGAGCCGCATGTTTCTTCTTAGGAGCCGTGGTTTAACGTGAGAAGAGAAAAGAGAGATTTAGCTAAGCTTCCTTTTAACCCTAGTCTCTCTTTGAGAATAAGGTTAATTGTTGGAAGTTCGTTTCTTATTGATAGTAAGAAATCCTTATATAGGATTACAACTTAATGCTAAAAGGAAAACACTTAAACCTAATGTAAAAAGGAAAAACCCAAAACCAATTGTAAAAAGGAAAACCATCAAAACCCAAAAACCTTAATCGTATCATTACTCCCCTCTTCGACTAGGAGCTTGTCCTCAAGCTCCAACTCTAGGAATGCCTCTAGCAGCTTCTCTTCGTCCTCCCACATATTCCTCCATGTTCTCTTCTTCGAACGGTTCGTCCTCTTGATCATCTCCGTCCATAACCAACATTATATGAAAAAGCATTGGGTTACAAACATGTTCTTTTGTGAAAAGCTCATCGCAATTGAAACAAAGTTCTTTTGCTCGTCGCTCTGCCATTTCTGCCCTCGTCAACTTTTTCCAATATTGCTTTTGTGGAGCATGTTTTGCATCTTCTTGTTGAGGCAAGAGAGCTTCCTTGTCATTCCCGCTGTTCATGGCCGTTCTTGATCTAGCTAGTGGAGCCAAATGTCCTCCAAACGACCGTTCTCGTTTATCACCATCAATCTTGTACTCATTATCTCGGGCATACTCCATAGCTTCAAAGATTGTTTCTGGTCGAAGGTACTCAACTTCCTTCCGTAAACAATCTGTTAGTCCTGCACAAAATTGCCATAGTTGTTGATCTCCTGTAAGCCTTGTTTGACGCCCTAGACACTCCTCAAATTGGTTACAGTAGTCATCTACTGTTCCTGTGTGTCGAAGGTTTGACAACTCTCCCACAGGATTGACTGAATCTGCTTTACCAAAACGGCTTTTGCAAATCCTTTTGAATTCAACCCAGCTTAACTTATGAGTGACTAATCGTCGGAGATTGTTATTCCAATGATATGCTTGTCCCGTTAAAACAAATGTTGCCTGTCGAATTTTTGCGTCATCATTGAACACTCTTTGATCTTCAAAATAGTCACCACACTTCTGTAACCATTCAACTGCGTTTGTTGTACCATCATAAGGTGGGAACTCCATCTTCGCTGCTGGAACAACACGCCTTTCGGGGCTGATGCCTCTTTCATCATGAGCATTGTAATTACCCTTCCAAGTCTTTTCTTCCTGAATTCGAAAATCACCATGAGAATAACTATGTGGATTCTCGTGAGTTATCCCTATTGGCCTCACTTGCCAATCTCCTCCACCATCTGTATGACGATGGTCTCGCTCTCTTCCTATAGTCCGAGTCGGCCATGGTTCCCCAGAGAAAGCAATTTTTTGCTCATCTCTCATCATCCCTCCACTACTTGCAGGCACGTTTTTACCAGATTGTGTTGGTGTAAAACTTGTTCCTGCTTCCATTGCCTGCGAGGTAATTCCTTTGGTCCCACTGAAAACTTCGACTTCCGAAAGCTCTTCAGTTGAGAACTTGATGGATGGTCCTTGTGCTGACTTGCCCTTTGTAGGTCGGTGTTGAATTCCTTGAGCTGACGCAAGGGCTTCAAGGCAGCTTTTTGATTCACCGATGTTTCCTGGAGGGATTCTGTTTTTTCAGTAAGGGTTTGCATCTTCTCTTCAAATTTATCGAAACGCTCTATTAGGAGAGCGAGCTGCGCTGCGATCGTCGTAGTGTCCGTCATTGAATTGCCTGGCTCTGATACCAAATTGATACGAGCCTGTGCTTGGGCTCGCGTTAATCGAGTAGTAGGAGCCGCATGTTTCTTCTTAGGAGCCGTGGTTTAACGTGAGAAGAGAAAAGAGAGATTTAGCTAAGCTTCCTTTTAACCCTAGTCTCTCTTTGAGAATAAGGTTAATTGTTGGAAGTTCGTTTCTTATTGATTGTAAGAAATCCTTATATAGGATTACAACTTAATGCTAAAAGGAAAACACTTAAACCTAATGTAAAAAGGAAAAACCCAAAACCAATTGTAAAAAGGAAAACCATCAAAACCCAAAACCCTTAATCGTATCATCAACAAATAAACCATTTAACAAGACTAATGTATTCAGAACTTGTTAAATCCAACAGACAACTCTATAAGCTAACACTTATGAGTTCAACAATCACACAGATTTCATCATGCCTTCTGTTAAACACCATAAACTGTTTCAGTGACTGCATTTAACCTTTATCTTTCTCTGCAAACCTGATTCCTTTTGTCGACCAATTTGATTCACCTCATGTGCACTGAGCTTTGAATCAAAACTTTCTTGAATCACATGCAGAAAATCAGAAAACATTCATGTTCCATACTTGAACCAATATATGATTCAAACCTGCAAAACAATCTCAACAAACTTTTAGTTTGTAAACAATGCATTAATAACCTGAGATTATACTTACAGCCATCTGCTTCACCAATTCAGCGTTGAACCAAACTTGTACCACTGTTGAATACCAACAGAACTCTCCTCACAACTCCACCTTGTTGTGAATACTTTCGATACAAACTTCTTGTCCAATTCCCTGAGTGAACAGATTAGTACCAGCAGCTTGTGACTCACTACTTGTACCCTTTACCATATTTCTCATCACCAAAAACCTGTGATACCTTTTACAGCTCCTTTCACATCAAAACTCGAGCTCATGACGTGATTCTCTAGCCATAAAACAGACCTGCAACACATCCAACAGTGTGCAAACTCCACCAAAACCTTTGGTACTTGCATCCTAACCTTTCTCAGACCTGAACCATAACCATACTTAGCTCAAAATTTCGTCCAGCATGCTTTACCCTGAGCTTCCACACTTGATTAACCTGCAAGTGTCTTTCTCTGAGAATATTACTTCAAACTTCCTCCTGATGCAAACAGACAACTCATAACTTCTCAAGTTATTTTCTTACAAATGCAGTTTGAAACATGCTGCATTCTTCACCCTTTCTAGGACTTCATATCAATTGCATATACCAGCCTTGAGATGACATGTCGCCATGCTAGATGCACAAGCAGATTAGCAACTTCTTGAAGCGAATCACTTTGAGAAAACTCCAGCAAAACCTGCTTATGTTTCTCAGTTTCCTCAACAGAGAAAACGACAAACATCACTTTAATAATTTTCATCTCAGACCAAACTGTTTGTGTACTTCTGTCATGCAGAAAACCTGCAACTTTCTATGCTTCAACAATCCTCAAATTCATTTCACTTCAGAGACTTTCACATATTCTGATTTGTGCCAAAACTCAGACTGGTTCTTCACCAATCTTCCCTCAGACCAGAAATCAAAAGGACCTTTGACTTCTCCTCAAGCAAAGCCAACATGAACCTCTATGTACCGCTGTTTAAACTAACAGGACACGCCGCCTAACACCCAATATCAGGAAGACTTTTGATACACACCCAAGGCTCAGTCTATTGCAAGATAACACTGAGAAACTTTTCACACTCAAACATATGCATCCTCCTAAACCAGCAAAATCTTATGACTCACCATATACTTCTTTGTTACTTGAAGATCTGATCCAAAATTCCAGATTCCTGCTTAAAACATTGCTCCACCTAGAAAACAAATCCCTTCTGAATATACTACAATCTCTGAAACATAAACCGCTCCACCTGAAATAGCAACTGCTCAGAAGTTTTTGTGACTTTATAACCTCAACTTCACTTCCTTTTGCTTGGATCTTCTTATCAGTCTTAAGACTTTGACTGTATAGACATGGTTCATTCCTTGAACTTTTGTCAGCCACTAGACATAAGCTCTCTCATACTACAGCCACCTAACGTATTCCTTACACCAGAAGATCACAATTACTCTCACTGATTGAAGCTTCCACATTTGGCGTTGATTCACCAAACTGATCAGACATTGAAATGTCTCAGTCATACTGACTTTTCTCAAGCTGTTACCTCTTATAGCTTTAGCTCACTCGACCCAATACAAAACCCATTATGACATGAACCCATCAGAACTTACGTCTTCTGCAAACATCTCTTAAACTTCACCATTTTCACTTGTAGAAAATCTCACATGATGCAGACCTTGAAACCTTGAGTCTTCCACATCTGAGCTCTCCTATAACCAGCTTATCCACCACTCTTATACTCACGTCCTTCGAGTCATAAGAATAAGAAACCATTTAATCAAACTTGCTTTCTACAACACTGAATTTTCCCATCAGTTTTTCCACCAAGAGTCTTCATCATTTCAGCCAAGTTAAGACACAATTTGTTTGCGTCACAACAACTCTAACCTGAGCATACATTCAGCTACTTCCAGACATTAACAATAGCTTCTTGCTTCTGTTCCCACAAGAGCTACTATTGATCCTGCAAACTGCTACAGCTTGTTATTGTCACATCTTAACTTTGCTTCAACTGGCTTTTTCTTGACATTTGATGACACTCTTATGCTTTCCCCTTTTATGAACTTTTGGCTCGTCCAATATATGAAAGCAATACCCATATGTTGTTTCACATTTGCCATTGAACAAACAACAACATACATTGCAATTTAATCCATTCTCCTCTGAATTTCCTAAATTGCAACAAGCTCCACGATGATATTCTTTGCCCTTTGATCATCAAAACCTAAGCTTCTTAGATTCACAGGAATCTAAACCCATTCTTCTGAGACTGAATCTTTTAAACAAAACCTCTCAAATCTGAACCATACTGATTTTCCTTTTAATCCTTAACCTGTCGTATTACCCACATATTTCTGAACTTTTTTCTTCATCCACCCGGAACTCGCTTAACCATGAATCATGAAATCTCAACCAATCTTCAAATAGCATCAGACACACATACCAATCTAACTTCTAAGGCGTCCCCTAGACCTGAGATCCACATGTGCCACCAACTGCCATTCTCTTAACCATTCTAGAACCACACTGCATCTAACTCAAACAAACAGATTTGACCAACAAACAATCTGACACCAGATCTGAACCTTGGACATTCTTTTGCAAAGATCGAATGCAATCCATGTGAACTAACCAGATTTCAATCCTTCAACGATTGCCGAACATGGATGACCAGAAACAAAACCATACTCGTATCACAATGTGACGCAGCGGAAACAAAATCAAGTGACAACGATTTGAGCTTTTGAGGTTGATAATGAGAACTTTAGTCGCTAACCCAGAACTAAAACCTCTCTGATTAGAATCCAACAACAACTGCAGAAACCTCCACATCACAACAACCTCAAACCGATTTCTTCAAATACAAACCAAGAACAAATCTCTTGATGATCGTTCTTTCTTCAATCTCTAAATCTATCCGTGTACGATCAACATCTTCTCATGTGAGTCTTTAGAACCAGAACTCACAACGGATAACTCACGAACCATTGGAGAAATTAACTTACAGATTCTTCCGTTTTCAATAAACCCGAAATCATCTCTCCGATTGGATTTCTTCAAGAATCTTCCTTTCTCCAATTCCAGCGTCTTCAACAATAACCATACGCCATCTTCTTCTTCCTTGAGTTTACTCCATCGCCATTGAAGCCTTGAATCGAAGAGCCTGAGCTCTGATACCACTTGTTGAGAATCGAACACCCGATTCTTTCCATCGACACGACTCAAGACTCCAATAGAATAAGAACACCAAAGCTTTTCACCCGGTTCACGGTGTTAACGAACCGCTACATCCGGTTAGAATCTTTCGATCCCCAACTTGGATTGATCACTGGAAAACACCTCCGGCGTGGTTGTACAATTGGAGATCGCTCACCGTCGATTACACCTTAATCGACTTACACAGAACATGAAACCAGAGAAGAGAAAAGATGAAGTAGAGAACCCCTTAAACCCAAGATTACAAATCTCTCATTAATCTCCCTAAGTCTCTCTCTCTCTCTAACGTTCCTCTCGATAGCTCACCGAAGAAGATGATCCAGAAGCTTCAAAACCAGAAGATTTATCCCCTTTTAACGAAGGTGATAACTCACGTGACTCATTTACTTGGAATACTCTTCAGAGTTATTTCCTCTTCTTTGTATTTACTTGATGATTCATCTCCAATGTCTTCTTCTCCTTAATTGTCTTATCCACTCCACTTCCAAAGTTCTTAATGTTGAATCATCATCCAACAGAAACGAATAGATTTTCTTTAACGATTTAAACTTGGTTGACGAACATGGTTTATGAACCGCTAATGCTATTATTTGGTTTATGTACTGGATCGATAACATTCGAGTGCTGGATTATACACAAAAACTTTATACCTCAAAATAAAATTTATACTATTAGATGATGTCAGTGTTGTGCCTACAAAAAAAAGTCCTCGGGCCCGCCCTTTATTTATTTCCTTCCTGCTTTCTATACTATTTGAAAGGCAGAAAATGAGATAATATAGTCTTTAGTTAATCACCAAAAAAAAAATTACAATTTTAAAAATAAAAAATCTCAATTTACCAGAAAAAACAAAAATTTACGTCATAATATAAATATTAATGGTATAAGATCCATAAATGAGTTCTTGAGGATCACAAGTAATGGAATTAGGTGGGTGCCCGCGCAAATGCGCAGGCTATTGATCCTTCATTGTTTTACATATTATATGATGATGTTGATTTCAAAAATTATTTTAAATTTTTGATTTAATTTGTTCATAATAATCTATAAATATTTTGGTCTTACTAAATTCTCAAGAACATATAGTATACAGTGAGCAGCACCAAGAAAACTCTACAAAGATAATTGTTTTAACCAAACTTAAAAGTAATCGATGAATCGACTAAGAGGAATAGTATGTTACATAACCAAAGCACCCCAATTATAGAACTAATAGATGTTTCAGAGATTAGTAATTCAGTAAAATTTACGGGATTTGATACGGGAAAAAAAAAATAAGCTATAAGCAATATCTGGAGATAAACGATCCAACAAAGGGATTTGCAAACACAATACTCAAAGCCTGATAAATAATTGTAACACGCAAGCAGAATCAGAGACCAAACTCGATTAACAACGTTTGGTCAAGAAAAGAATTCGAAAAAAAAAAATCTCACATCTAGGGTAGACAGAACTATTTGCGTGTCATGCAATCAACCGGTCATGATTATCGTAGCTCGCATCCGCCGAACTTCGGGAAGCTCAGGGTTCAGCAGAATCTGAGTACAATTGTACATAGTCATAGCCTTCCAACCATCATGCAGCTTGAAGATTCTAGCAAACCTTACAACACAAATGTTTACTTTATGACTACTACGTGACAAAGAAGTCACGATCTCCAAAGCAATATCATTGCGCATGAGCAATTGCAAACGAACATCGCTGCGCAAAATTAAACGAACACTAAATACAATGTTGCAATTGCAAAAATATAAAACCAAAATTAAAAAGGAAAAAAACTCGTACGATTCGTTACGAAGTTCAAGATACACCTCTCCCCAGTCTTGATCAAACGTCTGGCTACTATGCGTAAAAGTTCCAACCACCGCAATATGACCAATCAGATCTACCAAACACGAATTTACTAACCAAATTCAGAACGATTAAAAAAACACACACAAAAAGGATATAAAATACGAAGCGTGTATAGTGAATATACCAACACAAAAGGTAGGATCGCGAAGATCAGCATGAAAATCACCAAACTCAACAAAACCAAAACAATTATCAGCAGTAATGGATGAAATTTTAACAAAATAAGTTGATGAGTTCCACAAGACTTTGAAATCGTGCAAGGTCGGCCTTAGATCGCCAATTGTAGGTATAAGCCCAAACCCATCTAAAACAACCGATTCACCCTCTTCGACCTCAGAATAAAAAGGATAGATAAATTCTCTCGGTAAAGAAGCATGAATCTTGTCACCATGCAACACAAATTTACGAACCGTGAAACTAAAACAATCGATAATTCCATAGTAGTTGCCCAGAACAAATTCACAAAACAAAGAATAATACAAAGTTGTTGTTGGTAATACCTTATCATCAGCCAATACAAATCCAATGTTACTCTGTTTTCAAAACAATGCTTGAACTTACGAATAACTTTGATTTGAATACGACATGGAAACCGCGACGGATTCAGCTCCGATATCACCGTGAAATACATGAAGTTTTAGAATCGGAACAGGAAGAGATATTGTAAGACAAACAAAGGGATATCAGTACTTATATATAAATTTAAAATTTAAATATAATAATTCAAAACACTAATACCAGAACCCTAATTCCAAATCTAAGCTTATCGTCTATGACCTAAATTTTAGTTTACAGCCTATGCATTATATCAAAGTTTATCACCTACGATTTACGATTCTAACCATATATACAGGGAAGCAATAATTACATTTTTCGGATAATAGCGAGAATGATAAATATATATACACTTATCGAAAACGACAGTATTTACATTTTTACCGTTCGGGATTTTTTTTTTGGAACGATAAATGCTACAATTTTAGGGAAAGTAAATGCTACAATTATACATAAATAACTTACTCAAAAGCCCCAGACCACCGGGGTCCAAAAGGTTACATGAACTGTTCTGTAGTTGTAGACCATAACTTTGTAGCAATTAGCCATATGGAGATGACTTGAAACATTTTATGTTTATTTTTAAGGAAAATTACAAGTTAATACCCAGCATCAACTTTCCCTAATGATAGGTAGGTGCCCGCGTAAATGCGCGGGTTATTGTGTTCCATTGTAAAGTTGCGGATTCCACGTCGATGTTGGTCGCATAATTTAGTTTTAATTCCTTGATTCAATCTGTTGTAAACAGTTTGAAATCCTTGTTGTTCACATATTTAGATGCATACCAAAAATAATATATTACTTGCGCCAAACGTCTCAATACCATAACTAATAGAATATAAATAGTTAAATACCATAGTTACATCATTAAAATAAAGGAATACAAAATCACGTCAAATAAAGAAATGCAAGAGCACGCATAAACAATAGGATATAAATACCATCAAGAAAAACATAATTATAATTCACCGTTAGGGAGCTAAGAAGGTTTCGGAAACACTTCTTCGTAAACAACATTCAACGTCTTCCGTTGTGGCTTATTATCTTTATCCGTTACCAAGATCTTCAACCCCGACCTCGAAGTTACCCTTGGCAAAGCCACGTATAATTGGCCATGTGTAAAAACCGGTCTTGGCAGAAACACCCCTACCTTTGCAAGTGTTTGACCTTGGCTCTTGTTTATGGTCATCGCAAAAGCCAAAGTGATTGGAAACTGTTTACGTCTCATCCTAAACGGGAGTCTCGTTTCCGTTGGAGACACGAAAATCAGGGGTATAAGAACCTTCTCTTTAACCTTATCACCCGTAATGACCCTAGCTTCGATAACACAATTGGCCATCTGGGTTATAAGCAATCTTGTTCCATTGCACAAACCATTCTTGGGGTCAATGTTTCGGAGCAACATTATCGGCGTACCAACTTTCAAACGCAACTCGTGGTTTGACAATCCAGATATTTTCACTGAATTAAGAAATTCATCGGTATAGATCATATTACCAGGTACACGCTCATTTTCGGACCCAAAGCTTAGGGATGGAACCTCAGATGTCTCGTTACTATCGAACTCTCGATGGGTCGTGTCAATACTATCACAACTTCGATAGATTCTTTCGACACCTGGCGTATGCAAAACAATCGTTATTATACACGCTTTAAACTCAGAATACACTGTTATAATTTTAAATACGACCAAAGTAAAAAAAGAAGAGAAAAAAAAACCTGGTAGCTGCGATAACATGTAGTTATTTATGACTTCTACGTCATCATTCCGTGGACTCAAAATCGCTCTTTCTTGGAAGAACCTGGGATCTGTTTTCCCCGCGTACGATCGTCCATAAACTTCGGTGACTATTGCTTTAATCGGATCTCCATCGTCCATAATAAGCATATCCTCTGGAATGTCAATCTCGGATTCGCCTAAACTGTTCTCATTTATCTTCCCGTCACCAATATCTAATATCCACTGCGAAAATACAGCCAGGTCATGCATTTCCTTACTATTATCTTCTGGTATTAACCACATATTCTTTGTAAGTCTCAACAGCTCACAATCTGCCCAAAGGGTGGAAGAATTCAAAGTTGACATGACAACTTCTACCCTCCCAGCATTCGGCATAACCGGCAAGATCTGCCTAAAATCTCCACCGAAGACGATTACTTTACCACCAAACGGCTTATCATATTTCATGACATCGCGTAGGGTCCTGTCTAGAGTCCCGAAGCAATCTTTATTCATCATCAACACTTCATCCCGTATTATCAGTTTCGTCTTCCTAATCAAATCTGCTAAATTAGAATCGGATTTAATGCAACACGTTGTAAACTTGTTGACCACGATAGGTATTCCAAACCTAGAATGAGCAGTCCTACCACCTTGCAATAACAACGCGGCGATGCCACTCTACGCAACATTGAGAACAATTAAACCCTTAGAACGTAGAGTAGCACCAAGTAAATTCCAGAGATACGTTTTTCCGGTACCCCCGTAACCATACATAAAGAACATCCCTCCACTGTTTTTATGCACATCAGCTAATATTTTATCATAAATTATCCTTTGCTCGTCTGTGACAGTTGCTATCAACTCATCGTGCCTACGCCGTAAATCCTCGCGATCGTAGCTTTCCTCGTCCCTAATAAGTGGGTGACGGTGTGTTTCCATGACCATGTCGTCTGGGAACGGCATAGGGGTGAAATTTGCAAGAGAACTCCCACTGGCAAGTAGCAGTTTCTCTATCTCAACCAAGGCAAGGTTCTTGATTTGATCATCCGAAAGCCTCAACTCTACACGAACCCTAGCAGATATTAGCTATCATAACAAACAACACCGACTAAGAATAGTATATATGTATCACTCTTATAATTTACCGTACCTCTGTTCCCTGTGTCTTTCCTCTGCTGGTACAGAACATCCCTCGCTAGTATCTGCCAAGTCGCATCCCAATCTCTCGATGGTATGACAATGCTATTTGTAATCAGCATGATCACAAATAACCTACGAATATACTTCTGCGACGCCCAAACATCGGCCTCGTTAATAGCATCAATGTATTCTTTATCATCATCCAACAAACCATAAGCATAGCAAGCCTCTTTGAAGCTTTGGTATTGAGTCTCCTCCACGGTCATTATATCCTCGTAACTCTTTGGCCCTCTCACTATGTTCAACAGAAGCCTCAAATAATAGGCCTCACCAATGGACATAGGGACATACGTTACTCTACCCAACGCAAATTTTGCTCGAACCCTTAGACTCCACATTCGTTTATTTGCAATCCACCTGAACTTCGTAGAGATCTCTGCGTATGTTAAATCCCCTGCCTCTTCAAAGTTCTTGTTGCATTCCATCCAAGCGATGAACTTAGAATGACCGGCCGAACGACGATTTACCACGTCCTCTGCCGGATCATCTTCGGTAAAAATGACTTGTTGCTAATTTGGCAAATGAAACGGAAGTTTCACAACGGAAACCGTTCGATAGTGTGTTACGAATGACAAAAGACGCCACGTTAACTCGCAAGCTGAGATATATCTGGCAAACCAAAACATCAAAAATGAGTAATGTGTCGATTAAGTAACCTAGAGAAAATAACATAATATGGAGAACAATATAATAAGAAGCTAATCCACCTGCAGCTAAAATGTTTTTTGATCTCGTCGTTATCGTCATCATTCTCGACAGTGGCACGTACGTAATCCGCCCCTTATGAATGTACTTGAAGAGGTATTTGACAGAACGTGATTGTATACACCATTCAACATTTATATGGGCTTTATAACGAAGTGTTAGGTCTTTGTTATAAGGGACCACATAACCATTATCACAATTGAAACCTTTTTTGGTAACAGACCTACCATCCTCGCGTCTCCTATATATAGGACAACCCACATCGTCGATCTTAGTGTGTGTACTGAATGATTTAGGAAAGAACTTGGTACATTTTCCTTCCGCCATACAAACACTACTCTTATTGAGTACACCACACGGTCCATGTATCATTACATCGCTAACAACGTCATACAAACGTGGCTCGATCGTCTTATCAGGTATTTCCGCACAAATCATATTGTCGATCTCATCACCGGTGGGTAGCTTGTGGCCAGGCTTCATGAAAAGCACAATATGTGCGTGAGGCAATCCTCTTTTCTGTAACTCGATTGTGTATATAGCTACATAGATAAAAAAAACAATCCATAAAAATTCTTATTGCAGCATAGACTACTGAACAAAAATCGCCAGGGATCGTAAAAAAAAAATTACCAGCAGACACGCCTCCTAGCACGTCCTTCTTCGTCAACTGATATATGAGGTCATCCAGCTTCATCTTGAATATTCGGCAACATACGTCTGGCCTATCCTCAGCTTTTAACCCGTGTCTGTCTAAGTGTCTAGTAACCTCATGCCATTTAGGATTACACGTGAACGTTATAAACAGGTCAGGGAAACCAAAGTATCTGCATGTCGTCATTGCATCTAAGTAATGCTGCAACAAATACCTCGTACCACCAGTAAAAGACGACGGTATAATTATCCGTCGTCCTTGCGCCGATATATCAGAACCACCCTTCACAACAGTTTTCTGAATCTCCTCATAACTCTCCGACCGGAGCTTCTGCTGGTTAAAAAAAAGATACCGAAGCCTGTTCGTTTCAACCATCGTGTATGCATCCACCAAAACCTGTTGGTAAAGCCTTCCTGACATAACAATTATTGGTGATTCACCGAACCGTTCCTGTATGCGGTAAGCAAAAAATTCACGCATTGTTACATGTTTTCTTTTTCGTCCATCCGTGTCGACAAACCCAATGTCTATCCCCAGCCTAAAACCATCCTCACCGTAAGGAAACAACAATGGATACTGTAGGGCTAAATACGCGGGGTGTAGTTCACTTATTCTATGTAACTTTCCGGTATTAGTCTGGATAACTATATCCCGTGTCTCGGATCCAATATCAAAATCACCGGGGATCAGAGCAGCTACTTCATCGGCGGACGGAAGATTAGTGGTTCTTGCATCAGACTTCCTATCGCACGTTAGAGTTAACCTTAGACTGTTCTTATTGTTCGCCAAATCAAGCCGGTCTCGTGCACTCCGAAACGCCTTGACATGACAGTTGTGTCTATCCAACATGTTTTTGAGCTGGGTAACAATCGTCTCTCTAACACCGGTACCGCCAGGGACAGCGACCTTCCTGTACCAAACTCAAATCAGGAACCCATACTGTTAAGAAAATCAAAATAATCTTATAAATCGAGGATATATTAAGTGCCCGTAAGCCGCAATCCTGTTAGATACTTCATTTGCAGTGTCGTGTATGTAAAGTTGCAAAAACGCTGGAGCTTTTCCAGGCGGTAGGAGTAAGTCACCTGCCCTGTGGTAGTTCTCTTCACACATTCTATATAAGAAAGACCCCATGCCATTGTTGATGGAATGATCAACCTTTCCTCCAAGGGAAGTGAAAGAAAACATCATGTTATAGGCTCTGACATATTCAAGAAAATGATCCCTCTCTCCACCAGTATTGTATAACAATACTAACAACGTCTTCGGTGGAGTTTTTAAGAGAGAAAGTACTATTTTTCCCTGACCGCAGCACATCGAGAACAAAGGTACCGACTGTGCAAATCTTTTCCCAAGTCTTTCTCCGTACCACATATAGGATTTACAATTCTGACACACGTAAATAGGATCACCATCGTCATAGTAACCTACAAAATCATAACCAACCGTTACAATATCTAATGAACAATAATAACATCTATATCCAAACTAAGATTACTACCTTTATTTGTCAAACCGGGATCAATGCTTGTCTTAAAATCCGTCCTAGTTAATTCTTCATAGGAAACTTCCATAGGGTCACCAGTCACCTTACCCTTTCCATGTGCCTTGGCCTTTGTCCTCAGGTGGGCTTCTTTCTCAGGATTATCATCGTTAGATTCTGAACCATTGCCATTCTTCATCATCGGTTACATCAAAGCAAACAAATCTTTTTTTGTTGATGGAGTCGTTCAAAATCTCTAGAGTTTTTTAAAAAACATCAAAAAAAAAAATTAGTATCTAAGCGCTTATCACAAGATACATGCTAACAAAACAATTTTACGAATAACTTAACTTATAGCTCGATTCTCGGCCCTTATCTTTCGTATATAAGACATCCTTTTCTGTCTCGCAAGACGACATTCATGTTGGTGTGAATAAACATCAACAATGGCTTGGTTACTAATCGCCTAATGAGTGATGTACTTGGAAATCATATCAAGAGGAGCATACCTATGCATTGTTATGTTCACACCTAAAGAGTCGACAACATTAATACAATGCTAGGGTTAATAGTAACACAACGAAAAGAAGCAATACATAACTTACGTAAGTCTGGGACATGGGAAGTCGCAGATGGAGATACAATATTTTTCTTCTTCCTAGGTGTATAATGCCGCCTGGTCTTTATTAATAAGAGTTTTACAATACGCGTTTGAAGCTATGACATGAAATGAGAACTTCTTCAAGTTAACCCATGCATCGCTAGGGTTAATAATAAGGGTTATATACGTAGGGATACAACTGAACGAATATAACTTGCTAAAGAATATTTAATATAAAGAATTAAGTAAAAATTTGGATAGAATACAAACTTAGGTATTATCTATTTACATTTTTACTTCGCAAAACCAAAATTTAACTTTTTCTCGCATGGTATAAAGTAACTCATGGATTTAGCCAATATCTCTTATATTTTTTTTTTGTAAAATAGAAAATTAACATTATAGTTCGTAAAGTACGCACCTAAATCCAAACCTCTATATTATTGTAACATAAATTAGAACCAAATATAAATTAAATATTCACCAAACACAGAGTCTATTGAGTCGAATCTTATAAAAACCTTAAATCTCGAAAACCGAACGAATATCAAATAACTACATATAAGAATCTTAAGGAAATATCATATTTCAAATAATTAGCAAATATCATATTCCAAATAATTGGCAAAGAATGTTATCTATTCTTTATCAAATGTTTAATTCCTTTTCCCATTATCTGGTTAAGTTAGTTTTTAACAAACCTTGACATTCCATCAAACCCACCTCTATTTATCGTGTATAAAATATCTCACAATCTACCCAAATATCATATATAAAATACTCAGACAATACATATTCGTACATTCATTCCAAGTTACTCTGAATTACGTGGTCCTCACATGGACTTAGACACAACACGACTATTGCACTGTCATTGCCACACCGACTCTCGCATCGGTTCCAACAACCAGTATTTTATTTTTTTGGTTACACCAACACAACATTTTATTCTTTTAGGGTTGATATTTTTTACGCAAACACACTATCATGCCAAAAATGAAAACAGATAACCGGATTATAATGAAACATTAATTAAAAAATCTAAGATCTCGTCTCAAACGCACTACGAATCAAAATAACAATGTTGCATAAAAATAAATAATCCTTAATGCCATAATCTTCGTCTAGGTTACTGGATCTAGACTTCATCACGACCTTGCTACCCTTCTCGTCCTTTTACTCGGTAAACTGCAAAACAAACGAAGAACTATCACATAGGAAACATATATTTATCGTAAACACCAGCAAAACAACACATCGATAATACAACAACTTACTTTCCTTTGAGATCGGATGCTTCTCTTATAGGTGGTTCCACAATGATCTGGGTTGGATAATCATAAGTTACTTTCCTCCTCCCTGCAAAAAATTACTAAATAAATAAGTGTTCAAAGACAGATACGACGAAATCCATAAATACTCGATACACTATCGAATTGAATAAACGCCATATCAATTACTTGAGAAAAGCTTTATGACACCCCACTGAATCAAATAAATGATCGGGCCACCAGCACAATTGCTAATATCAGTATAGAATTTCAGAGACCTATCTCCATGCAAGATACACGGTATATGAACATTACGACGATAAAAACACAACACACGTTAAGAAGTTTGAGCTCGGTATCCGCCCAAAAAACGCATACGATAAACAACAATTCCCAAGTTTATAATCCTGGACTACCTGGAATTTCTTATCTCGAAAGTTATTTTTAAGACCTCGAAATCCTCGGTAAGCATATTATGATTTGAGTTGAATTTACCGACATTAATAACTTCTCCGATCAGATCTGCAAATCATTCAATCAGTTCTAACGCTACACATCAGTTTTGAAGTTACGATAATAGCATGAAAACGTACCACCCAAGTAATTAGCTTCAAACGATGGAGCAAGGACGTCGCTGAATGCATCAAAATAAAAAAAAGCTCGTCCACACTTCGCCGTCACACATACGACTTTAGTGGATTCATGGAAGTAGATTCTTGAAAAAAAACGATGTATAACCACGTGGAGACTTCTGGTGAATCACATCAAATTTCTGGATACTAACCCATTCACCTTCACGAAGCTTATCAATAAAGATTCCATAAAGATCTTTCGTCTTTGTTGCATGCACTCGCTTGCCCTAGTAAAAACAATAAATCCCATTACGTTAAAACAATAGATTAACTTATGTACAAATTCCAAACACATTGAATACCAAATCCACCACTCACGTGTTCATCGCATAGGATGAGCTCGATAACTCTACCGATAGGTTTTGTAGCGTAAGTCCATACACGTAGGATCTTGACGAATATCGTCGCCGCGTATCTCATTGGAACCAAACACTCAACACCATGACCATATAACTGCTCGTTAGACAGCACGCACTCCTGTACCTTATCTAGGCTCTTTAAATAGGTCCCAAACTCCGCTTCTGCGGTTTTGACGTCGCTCACGTTATCACACATATCAAGAGAGTTTTTTCCTAGAAAACTATCCAAACCTTCTGCATAGAGATGGATCATATTATAATTAATACCGGCGACAAAAAAAATCATAGACGTAATCCCAAAAAAACTCGCGATTTACAAACATGATTTTAATATTATGTCTCGAAGCTAATAACTACCAACATCAAGAACCTAAACCAATAACTAATGTTGTTTTAACTACAAAATTTGTATACAAAACATACCTCCTGCCATGAATACATTACCCGTCCTCGACATCATGGCCGCAGCGTGGATTATAACACAATAAAAGATATTATAGCGAGAAATACATATATACGTAAAACCCTAGGTCTAGTATCGCGATCTATGGATATATGTAAACCCGCACAATGTGTATCACGAATTTGTCAATATTAACATATTCTTGATCAGATATTCTCCTTATTCATTCCAATCCATATAAATTAGATACTATTATCCATATAAATTAAATATGAGTCTCGAATCAGCCAAGATATTACATAATGTATATAAACGGGGCTAGTCTGTTAATAAGATCTTTTTCCGAAATTAATAATATATTTAGTATTAAAATGAGGTTTTCTGATGGGCTTGCTCTTAGCTATTAGGCTTATACAATGGGAGGAGATATAAACGATCCACGATCCCAACGATGCACAAATTGTATTAAAATTTTATGGGCCAAACAACTATCTAACTAATTCTGAACTGTGGATATATGGGCTTGGAAGTAATAAAAAAATAGCTATATTATATGGGCTTTATAAGACCTCTTTATAGTATGGGCTATAGGGCTACCACATAAATCGTTATGAGCCTAATAACAGATTATTTACAATTCCAAAACTGATGTATAGAAAGACCATATATGTAAAATATACACGTATGTTTTACAAAGACTATATATGTTTTCCATGTTCAATACAAAGACAAAAAAAGAAATATCGGCATTGCACAATGGCGGCAAGTAAGAGTTCATAAAAATTCAAACGGTACACATAACTTTTCAACGCACACACATTGTTTGTTCATTACACACTTTTCTAACAAAAACCGAATACAAAACATACATTAAACAATAACGTTTTAACTTTTTAATGCAACAACTGCGTGAGGCTTTAACACCACATAATCGATCAATCAATAACCGAACCCTTGTCGGTACGGAGTAGAAACCTGCAAGGATCGACTTACAAATTATTATAATAGCATTACAAAATCTCAAAGCATTACCAAAGCAAGATCAAATATATTCAATTTACCAAAGCAAGATCAAAGATATTCAATTAAGAAATTAACAAATATTTCTTACGTGTCCCTGAACTCTGTAACTCCAGGAGCAGGTGGGTCCAAGTGAAACTCCGAACAGCCAGGGACCGATTTTAGACAATTTTTTGTGACACCACCACCTACATGTTACGGTAATATAGAATGTGTGTCACGACTAAGCATAAGAGGAGCACATATCTGTGTAAGAAAATGTACAATACTATCTTACACGTATGTACTTGGACCTTCTAGAAGCGTAAAACGCATATCTTAGGGTATCGTCTATCCAGCGCCCACCGGTCGTGGATCTCCTTAGCCATTGACCCAGATGCGTTACACGTAACGATGTAACCGCTAGAGAATCGTAAAGATTTTACCACGATATATCATCAATCAAAAACATGGAAAACCAATTAAACTATTTCTAAAAGCCACAAGGGTTATATATAAACTTACTCATCGTCGATAGGACTGAACGCCAATTTATAAGTTTCGTGACCACCTCCAAAAAGATACCCAACAGAAGACACGCATCCGATCAAATCTAAAAATACCAAAAAATAAACGAATGAATTTGGTCTTCGATTTCGTCGGAATATAGATTAACTTAAACTGAATGTATGATTAGCCACTAACCAATTAACACGGTAGGGTCTAGTTTGAAGTTCAGAACGTCTTGAAAACTCCGAGTATAAAAAAAAAACGATCGTTTTTGGGAGTAACATTCTCGACGATAGTAGCGTTTTTAAACACAATCTGGTACTTATGAATGGTAGTTTTCAAGATACCAACAGAATGTCTCACGCGAAATCCAAAGAAGATTTTCCAATCACCTTCTCTGATCCTCCCTTCGTAAATGGCTACTTCCGTAGGCAATATCGAGGCACCAATTCGCCGACCCTAAACCAAAAATATCAAGATCAATTACCGCAATCTACAATTCCGTGAATCAAAAATCTCATCTTAACTTAGTATATAATCTACAGTACTTATGCACCTAATAGAATATGATCTCGATAACTTACATTTTCGTCTTGAACAATCATATCGATACCATCACGACCATTCGTGTAAGGTACACGCCACAGTCGAAGTATTTTTACATCCACCGCGTAAACCGTCCCGACATGATACAAATCGTCGAGCGTATCCCTAGCGCAACTCTTTCCATGAATTTTGAGAATGAACGAAAAGTATCGAACCTGGTTCTGTTTTACGGAGACGCTAAGTAAATCAGAAAATGTTAATTTAAACATAAAAAGATGAGCCCATTAATACCACAAGCAGAATCTCGAGAAATATTTCGAACAGATGGGAGTTCAAAAACACTCATCATTACAAACCTAACCATATCAAAACGTGTCAAAAATATATACCGTACATATTTTAAAAACAATATATATGTGATCAAAATTACTGGATAAACTACCAGACAAACTATTACAGAATCGATCCTATTTCAAGCAAGACATCATTAGCTACAACCGAGATATTCGTGAAAAGACACATCAACATTACTTGTGATCGATGCATATCAAAATGGTGCAAGTCTGTACAGAAGCATAGATTATATCGATTACAAATAAGATGTTTCTTTTAAAAAAAATTAATTTCAAACCGGACATACAAATCCTGGATCGCCAGATAATTCAACACCCTTTAATATATTTCACTAAATTAAATTTTGTGCCCATAGAAATTCATTTTATATAGTTCCCACTTTTGGGCCAGCAATGGCGCTGTGCCTTATAGCTTTTTGATTATTTGATAATTAGAAACACTGTATACACGGTAGAGTAATATAAAAAGACAGAAGTTAATATGCACTAATTATCACCAATGAATTAAATCTACATACCCATTGTCACTGACCAATACAGTGAGAGATTAAACATCACCAACACATTAAATTTCGACTTAGTAAATGTAAACCAAATTAAGAAAAGAAAAATCCAAACGTCGTGAACTATAACGCCGACCTTCACTGGTGATTTATCACAATTCATTCAAGCTGTAAAAAAACAATGATTTAGAAAGAGTGTTTTTTTCGCCCACTAACGCCAACAAATTATAAACTTAATATTCTACAATCAAAAGTATTTGTTTCATCGTAGTGTTATCGGTTAATTATTGAACACAAATTTTTTTATTGAAAATATTAATTGATTGCTAAAACCCCAGACAAAAGAAGTCAAAACATTCAACTATAGACACGTGTATGGTCGCACGTACCCCGTGCAATAAATTATAGAAGCCGAACAGACCATCTAAAATAATCCCAACCCCTGAATTTATTAGAAGAGTCGTGCTACAGCCCAAACCAAAATTAAATACGAAACTGCAAAAAATAAATGATAGATAAAGCAGAACATAGATTTAAATAAACAACGTAAAGTAAGTTCCGGACCTTAATTTATTACATTGTCATAAACATAAAAAAATAAGTTTTAAATAACAACAAAAGCCGATGCATATTAATAAAATAAAACCAAAAGTTCTTGGATAGACGCATGGCACATCGAACAAATCAGTTACGTCCACAGAGAGAGAACCTATAACATATTTAAATATAATTTTGTCAGAACACAAACACCGTCCAAAAAATAATTATAAGCAAAAACATTTAATCACTCACTTCGCTTTAAACTCTTCGACATCCTCGCCATCGTGCTTGAATGTAAACTGGGAACATGGATCATAAGAACGAAGCACGTGCGAATGGACCTCATCACCTATGAACCCAAAAAAAAATCAAAAACAATCTCCACTAACACGACGGTAATAGTTACTAGATAATCAAAGATTGTACCTTGAGCTTTGCTTATCTTCCAAAACCTCAGCACGCAGATGACTGGCCTATTTCCAGCCAAATTGTAAGCGCTTTCGAAGTCTTTGGCAAGCTGACCACGGGCAATGCACGGCAAAATTCCTTCTCTACTGTTTTAAAAGATAACACATGTGTTAAATACCTAAACGAATTACACAAAAACAAAAATAAAAAACTAAACTTACGTATGGTCAAGCAGCTCGAAGCGTAAGTAGAAACGCGAATCATCGTAGGCCTCAGGATTAATCTCCTCTAATTTTCCAACGGAATGGACTGCACCGATAACATCTAAATCCCAAAATAACACAGAGATTAATAATCCAGATCATAAAATCCATATCATTAAAAAAACAACAATGAATAAATACACTAAAACAGTAAAAAAAACTTACCAACTACACACCGAGAGTCAAGAGCACCCGTCAAGATATCGAAAAAGTTAGAGCAGTTAAGAGTCAAGTCTTTAGTACCCATCCAAGTGGGCCTGACTTCCGTACCATGCGAAACCTCTATCCTTACACCATAGTCCCCAAACCGAACCGCACTAAACACGTGCTTGACATCAAAGTATCGAAGGGAGTACCAATGTCCCTCCTTAAAAACCGTCTCGTATTTTCGCAATAGATCGGGCATAGCCGTTGCAGAAATCCGAAAACCCTAAACACGATTTTTGTATAAAATTAAAATTAATCAATTAAGAGTTCCATAAAACAACACAATATGATGTTCCGTCCAGACGAAGTTGGTATTAAAACCGAATGACTGTAAGATGTTTTTATAAAAGAATACGAAGGTTTATCTAATATTGTAAATCAACGCAGCAATGTAAAACCGTTCCTAATAATAATCCCAATCATCCTAATCTAAAGGTAGTAGAAAAAAAACCTTAAAGTCAGCGAAAATCATCTCAAGCGTATCTCCGAAATCGTTGTGCTTCTTCCATAGACGAAGCAGTTGTACAGAGATAAAACATCCCTTTTTCCCAGCCTCCAAATCGGCTAGACCATGATAAAACGCCATAACTTCAGACATCGCAAGCACGGCTCTAGAGGTCTTAGACTTTTTGCTTTCTCTTTGCAAACTTCCGACACTTATCTATGGACAATGCCTTTAATAGCTAGTGAAACGGTGTCAACTACTTTATGATACCTAATAATACACACGCCGTTATACACACGCCGTTTAGGGTAAATATTTACACCGTCATAATTAACCAAATAATATAACTACTAAATCCTTTAAATTATAATAAATCTTTTAGTCCCTTTTAGAATTTCTGTCAATGCAATCATTATAGCTAACCTATACATAAAGTACGGTACCCCAATCACAAATATATTTTATTGGGAAAGCTTCAAATTTACTAAAATCTAGTTATCCAACTAAATCTTTAAACATTTGTCGTGCAGAAACAATAATTAAAATTTTGATAAATATTGAAGCCTCGAAACTCGAATACTGTAAAAATACATTTAAACGATCTAATTAATAACCCTCGCTAATATTAATCGCATGACACACGAATATTATCAACAGAAGATTTTACATATATCAATATTGCAACTAATACGAATAATAATTATACACGTCGGTCGACATATTATAAATCCAAAAAACTATGAAAATGTATATACACACTAAAAACTTACATCCGAGTTCCAAAGGCCTAGAAAAAACGTGGCTTTCAAGTTCGAACCACAAACAAAAAGTATCCCGATATTTAACAAAAACAACATTAATTCCCAATAAATCCAGCACGCCGGATGATACCACCGAACACGCTACTGACGATTACGCATTGAGAACCTAAAAAGAATTAAATATACGGTCACTATATTAGGCACCATCACTAAACAACAAACTTAAGAGCACTACTATAATAACCGACCTCTTTTTAAACCCTCGAACCTCCTCGCTATCCAGACTGAAGGAGAACTGTGAGCATCGGCAACAATCACGAAGTACAAACGACTGGACTTCGCCACCTACGTCGGAGAATAAAGGACAAACAACTTTGTAAAAATACGTCAAAATCACGATAAACTCAGCAAAGTATACCAAAACAATACCTCGACTTTCGCAGACTTGCCAGAACCTCAGAACGCATATGATCGGCTTATTCACAACCCGACTGTAGGCAGAATAGATATCTCGAGCAAGTATCCCACGTGCCACACACGGTAAAATCGCACCTCTGTTGTAACACAGAGCAATGATACAAATAAAAAAAGAAATGACACCATATAAAAACATAACCAAAACAGAATCTTACGTATGATCAAGCAACTCAAAACGTAGATAGCATTTTGGCTCTTACTAACATCTGTAGATATCATTTTAAGTGTCGACGATTTACTTTGATTCCAACTCCATTTTAGAAGAGGAAGAACATGATGACGTTGAAGATCAATATGCTTCTTCGTAAAAATAAATAATTACAACAAAAAGGCGATATGAAGTTTTATAAAAATTTAAAAAAGTGGTTTAGGGGCTTTTTATAATAACCTTTACTTATTTTTTTATGTTTTTAAATTTTTAATAAAACAAAAATGTGTACAGATTGTTTAGTACATATTGAATCACATAATTTAAAATAGACTTTAAAATCAATATTATCATAAAATCTATAACTTATATAATGGATAACCAGTAACCAGTAGATATAACAAAATTTAGCTATCCAAGAAAATCTCTAAACTCTCGTCGTGCAGAAACAATGATTAGCATTTAAATAAATATTGAAGCCTCAAACATCGTAAATAAAGTAATTCATATATCATAAAATTAACACAACAAACATATAATCTCCTCAAACATCGTAAATAAAGTAATTCATATATCATAAAATTAACACAACAAACATATAATCTTCTCCGTTGCTATCCCCCTTTTCAAATTTCCTTCTTTTAAAGAACTTAATATTTTCAAGAGAAGATTTTACAAATATCAATATTACAACTAATACGATTAAATGCTGCTCCCTTGTTCTAAATATATTTAAACGACTATTTAAACAATGACGCTGATTAATAGCCCTCTCTAATATTAGTCACATAATCGACGAATATTAACAACAAAAGGTCTTACAAATTTTAACATTGCAACTAATACGATTAATAATTATACATGTCGGGCGATATATTAGAAATCCAAACGAACCATGGAAATGGCTCTACACACTAAAGAGCTTACATCCGAATCCCAAAGTCTTATAACGAAAATGTAGTTTTCAGTTTCGAACCACAGACAAAAAGTATCCAGATATTTAACAAAAATAACATTAATTCCCAATAAACGTAGCACCACAGATGATACCACCGAAGACGCTAGCGACGATTATGCATCAAGAACCTAAAAAGAAATAGATTTACAATTACTATATTAGGCACCATCACCAAGCATCCAATTTAAGAACACTGCTATAATACCTGACCTCTTTTTGAACTCTTGAACCTCCCCGCTATCCAGAGAGAATGAGAACTGTGAGCATTGACAACAATCACGAAGTACAAACGAATGAACTTCGCCACCTACGTCGGAGAATAAAGCACAAACTACTTAGTAAATATATGTCAAAATCACGACAATATCAGCGAAGTACACCAAAACAATACCTCGACTTTCACATACTTGCCAGAACCTCAGAACGCATATAATCGGCACATTTACAACACGATTGTAGGCAAAGTAGATATCTCGAGCAAGCACCCCACGTGCAACACACGGTAATATCACACCTCTGTTGTAACACAGAGCATTAATACAAAATAAAAATAAAATAACACAAAATAAAAACATGACCAAAACAGGATCTTACGTATGATCAAGCAACTCAAAACGTAGATAGCAACGTGAATCCTCGTATGAATTGGGATCGATATCACAAACTTCGCTGACGGAATGAACTGCTCCGATGACATCTAAACATGATTTTAGTCAAACACATCAGGCAAATATATGTAACCTAATTCAATAAGTATTTGTGAGAATTAGTAAACCAAAACCTGGTAACCAGTTTACCAACTAAATATCTAAGATTGGCAGCGCCTCCGAGGATATCACAGAAACTCGAGAAACGAAGGGATGTATTTTTAGCACCACGCCAGATTGATCTAACAATTGTGTCAGGGAGAAACTCGATTCGGAAATCATAGCAACCAACTCGAACCGAACTCAACACATCCTTAACTTTAAACAAACGAAGTGAATTCCAATCACCCTCTTTAAGATCATTCTCATATTTTTTTCACCAGATCGGGCATCACTGTAGCAGCTATTCGGAAACCCTAGACATAAATTTGCGATTACCAAATTAAACTACCAAATATTTTGTCGGTATCAGACAAAACCCGATATACTTAGTGATTGCGAACAAAGACAAAAGAAAAACCTAACCTTCAGGTCACCGAGGATCATCTCAAGTGTGTCTCCAAAAAAGTTATGTTCCTTCCAAATCCGGAGTATTTGAACACATATTCGCCAATCTCTTCCCCCGGTCTTTAGATCGGATAGATTATCATAATACGCCATATTGCAAGTATTCACTGATAGTAGAAATCACTTCCAAATTTTTGTCATAAATATATCATTCCAAGACGGGATTTTTTGATAGTAGCAAAACGCCCATAGAATTCTTGAAGAAAAAGAAACTGTAAAGACCACAAACACGATTATTATAATAACTCTAAAAATTGAATAGACAGACACATGTTACAGAGTTTCACTCCATTAACCCCCAAATTTATCTGAGTATAAACTCTACTTTGAAATGGGTTTAAATGATATCGGCCCATTGTTAATAAGTTAACCGATACTTATTACCCAGTGGGCTTATTAACGTCAATATTTGGACAAACACAAAAATAAAAGGGCCACAAAAGCACTATAGACGAATCCAAGCAATATTCTTAAGCCCGTAAAAAATAATCCGCGAAAACCTTAGAATAAGAAATATAAATAATACTTCGCACAAGTCTCGATATCAATCGCAACAAACCCAAAAACTAAAAGATAAAACCAAAGCAACATAAATATAAATTGTATCGAATTCTTCAAACGGCGTTAGGCTTAGTAGGCGTTTCTTGATCTGTGACTACACCATCACCATGCTCGATTCGTTGCCTTTTGGATTCTGGTGAACAATCTGCTGCAAAGTCAGAATCACCACCCGAATCCACACGTTCCTCCACAATAATAGGTGGCTACAAGATAACACAAGAGTGTCACAACAACAAACATACAAATGGACACAACCATATCTAACACACACAGCGGATTTGCCTGCGAGTTAATCTCGTCACGGTACTTGTCGATAATATCACCATCTCTTGAAATAAGATCAACAACAAACGACGACTTAATTTTGTTCACATTAGCCTCAGAAACAGTGACTTTAAAAAGCATCTCCTTATCTATCAGACCGGCCAAGGATGGACGCAGGGCCACAACACCATCCTATTTCGTTTGCAATGAGACATTAGCATAAAAACCATAAAACTAATCGTCCATTTGTCTAGAACAAAAAGAACTAACCTCTACGACCTCGTCATACAACTCCTCGGCAGTTTTTCCAATAAGCTTTTTCCCCAATGGATCGAAAACTAAGAAACTCGCCCAACCACCGTTCGCGTCCGAAACTTCCAGCACAAGGAAATAGCTACACATAGGTCAAAAAGACTAACGTAAATCTCAAAAGCATAAAAAAGGAATTCAAGACAGCAGTAGATCTATTCAAGTATAACTATAAATAATCAAATACCTAGCAACAACGTTGGTAACATCTTTTTTGCAATGTAGACATTTCCAAACAGGCTGATCAAGATCGTCGAACCTATTGGGATAAGGAAAAACTTTCCTATTGCACTTTTTGCAAGCTATGTAATACCAGTTATTGTTATTACCAAGGGACGTCACGGTCGCCAAAGTCAGTAATCTCCCCGGCTTCACATTAATAGAAAGATCGGTCTAGATTACACAACAACAAGAAAAATATAGATATCATTCAAATGGGTAGACATACCTTGGTACAATCATGGAGTCCACAAATAGACACCCTCATATACTTAAAACCCAAAAATTCATCATACAACGAATCTTCTAAAACAATATATCTGCCATCGTCGCTAGGGACCAATTGAACCCTGTCTATCGGTAGCCTACCAAAATTAATAACATCAGTTAGACCAATTACAAACGAATCAAAAAGTTCGAAGACACAATCGTAAAGGAAATCAGAGAGATCAATATACTTGGACATGAATTCTTTCGTATAGGGACTTTTTGGGTTCAGCAAAATTTTGGTGGTATCCAACGAATTCGTAATGTTTATATCCCCTACACAACACATTAATTAGAGGATAGTTACATATTATCCAAACATTTGAGTACAGTCATAAAAAATCCAAAACAACTGATATTTGAGGCATCAACTTTAATAATAAATCTCACCACGGTATTCCCTGACGCTTGCAAACATGATAACACAGACAACAACCGAAGTGGCATTATGTTTGACGTATTCTGAAACCTGTTTGGCGTAGTCTCCCCAGAAAACACATTCCAATTGTCTACCCCTAAATTATACAAAACATAAAACGACAATTAATAAATTACAATGAGTGTTGCACACGTTACCATAATAGAATAATTGTTCATGCTTACTCCGTATCTCTAAGCCCAAACTTAAGTCTAGATCGAGACTTCCCTTGGGTTTTAGTTTCCTCAACATGGCCCACATACACAACCTGATCAATAGTATTTGGTCACATACAAAACAATCAGAGTCTTGGTTAGATACATCCCAGAAAAATTTATCAGTGTTTTAAAACAACCAATCCTATATTCACTTACCAACTAAATATCGGCGATCATAGTCATCCGATAAAATCTCTTGAAAACCTGTATAAAATATATCCGGGACAGTAGATGGGAAGTCCAAACACTTCGTAACCTTGGTAGTAGAGGAAAAAACTATCTTAAATCGGGATCGACACGTGCGATACTCCCCCTGGACTTCAGCGAGCTTGAAAGTGTCGATGAATACAGCTTGACCCTCTTTTAGTTCTTTGGCAAAGAGCTTAGTATGATCTTTCTCGACAGTTGCATGGATTCTATCACCCAAAAACAAAAATGATCATTATTAATAAGTTTAGATTGGGATTTGTTACAACGTCAATTAGTTTATAATATAATCTTTACCTCTTGGTCAAGCAAGATCATCTCGAGACTACTTCCGCCTTTACCTTTGAAACCATACCAAACCCTGAGCACACGAACTTTGATCTTGTAATTATCAGAAGGCGGTTGAAGCCCCTTGATGAGAACCGAAAGAGAAGGTTTTCTACTAAAAATCGACATTGCAGAAAACTATGTAGATTTATTTCAAGAAGAATGATACGGCGAATACTTGATTGTGGCCGAACAGGTATATTTATACGCGATATAAGACCGACTATGAATACATGTTAAATTATTTAAGCATCCTAATAAATAGATGATATACATATAAATTACAAAAATGTATAAATCCCATAACGATAACAACAAAAACGAAGACTTTCTAAATAGCTTAGAGTAACCTACAGAGAAGATTTCTAAAAATATGTAATTTATACATATCTAAAAAGGTAAATTGAATATAGATACGATATATAGCATACGATACGTAGATATACCTACGAAATAATAAAGGAAATTAATTTTTAGGGTTAGAGATATAAACAAATCACACGATAACAAAGACCAATGATTGCGTTTACCGAATATACATATCTAGAATAAAAGTTATCGACTACTCTTAATAAATCAAGTATTTATGAAATTATAAAATGCGTTTTACCAAATACCCTTTACACAATCGAGACATCACTAACATAACACAGCGGACTCATCAATCCCATAGGTCGAAGATATTACCGGTGAAAGTAAACCGATGTACAAATCAGTTGCACGTTCATTGGTTTATCTATAAAATAGCACATTCGTTGTATTATTTATAAATCACATTAATTGTTTTATCTATAGTGTATGGTCGTACCAAACACAGGCTTAACAAATAGCACAACTTCTAACTTTGGTATTTATTTTTAAGCGCATAATACAGACTATATCTAATTTATAACGTATAGGCTATTAACAATAAACAATGTACATTGAAAACATAATATACAAATACTTAGACACTGGAGATTTAGGGTTTGGGACCTCCATGCGCCAGAAACCCCAATTAAGTCATTGGTATGCTTCTTAAAACTATTAACGAATATAAAGACATCGTCTTAATTGCAACACCAATAATCCAAAGATTACATCCTCGTAATCGCGACATCAATATGGTACTTAAAACGTATAATTAAAAACCCTGTTATCAGGAATAAATATAACTAACACATGAAATCCCTTAGAGACCTAGCGAAATCAAAACACTTGTTACCATAGATCAATATAACTAATGCAAGAAAGTCCTAAGAGACATAATTAAAGTACAAAGCTCTTAACACAAAATCTTCTAATTTGGAGGAACGGGTGCATCAATCAACCTAACGCAATGCACTCTTCACTGGCTCTCGCGAACATCGGATACAAAACACCATATACTGTTTGGATGTCTTCAAAAGACGTTGGTCCTCTAACAATAGACAATAAACTTCTTAGGTGGTAGAGCTCACCATGTCGTGGTGACAGGTATGGAAGCCGCAACTCATCCTCAATGCACCTACGACGGCGACGTGGGAGCCACGTTTTAGTCTTCCGATGCCAACAAAATTCGTTTGGAATCTCCGTGTAGAGAAGACCCCTAGCTTCTGCATACTCTCTGTTACAATTCATCCAAGCCAAAAACTGTGTATTCTTAACAACCGGTTTATAACCTTCCTCTGGATCATGATCCATGGATATCGTACACTGGTTCTGCGGTAGGTGAAACGGTAAGATTGTCATCTTCACCAATGCCCTGCTCGCATTAAAACAAAATAGAATTATTGCATAAACGTAATCCCAACAATCTACCAAGTATCTTACTAAAAATTGCAAATAATATCTCATACAATACCCAACCTTTTTTATTTTCGCGGCGACTCTTCTATCACCTATGCGTGTACAAAAATCATATAAGTAGCCAGTGTTATATAATATAGGTACACCTAACGTGGTAGGGTTTTATTTTATATGCATCGACGTGTCCAAATATCCGTGTAACAAAGTTATAAGATTTTTTTAATATATTCGATATCACGCGATAATATATCCAAAATATTAAACAACGAAATTGGTGGCTCAAAGCCTAAAAAATAAATATAATTTTATATTTATAATTATTAAATAATATTAGTTTTTTAAAACATTCAAATAACCATAAATATATATATATTGTTATATAAAGTTTAAATTATCTTGTATCTATCCTTTTTAATGGATGTGAACTTATAAATGCACTATTTTATAAATTTTATAACAAAATTGTAGCCTAACAATTAATAAACAAATATGATGGTCCTAATACATAACATAGGCCGCTTGTGCTCTGGGCCAGGCCTCTCATATTATATTCGGCAACACTAATATTATACGAAAGTGCACGTTGCAAACCATCTAAAACCTAAATAAATTTTGTAAATCAAAGATCGTGGAATAATTCCTAGGTTTAACAGCCACGATCATAATGACAACATCCTCACCAGTCATCACAGCTTTAATACGCTATTGCAAACGTATTATTTCAATCATCATAAAGGTAGTCAAAGAATTTGGAAAACAGAGCTTAAATGTTGAGTCTAGAACATAACATCTATTTTCTTGACATCAGAACATAATCACACCGACTACATCTGACGTAGGTACCCGTGGTCCATAAACATGTCCCGTAAACATTCAGCTTCCGGAAGAAAAGGATCCAATAAAACTTGTGTGCACCTGTAAGCAGGGGTAGCCATCCAAACACCCTTATTTAGTATAATAGAAGCAAATCTGATTATACAAATAACAACGTCGCCGGTGCATCTCCCCAACTTCTCAAGAAAGGCCTCAGAGTAGTCCATCTTCAAAACCACCCGTAAGCAAAAATACATGTTCATTTTATGTGTACCACAAGAGAAGTGTTAATCAAGATATCGGTTAAAGAGAAAATGCAACCGAAGGAGGTAGGACACAATAAACTATACCAAAACATACCTGTCATCAATAAGCTCGAAACATACATCGCGACGTTTATTAATGGAATTCGAGTTACGCTCTCCAAAGTTCCCAACATTCACGACTCGGCCAATCAAATCTACGAATACAAAATAAATCAGAACATATAAAATATGCCTAACCTAGGTAAAACCTCTAATTAACAGCAACTCACCAACACACACGTCGGGGTCCAATAATCCAGCATTAATGCTCTTGAAATCAGCAAAAGCAAAACAATGACCAAGGCCTAGTGGTGGAATTTTAAAAAACTTCGTTATTGGCGTGCATTGCACTCTAAAAGCGTGAGCTACAGGTCGAAATCCACCAACCACGGGTCGAAGATCAAAACCAGTAAAGTGCACCCAATCACCCTCCCTGAACCTCGCAACAAAAGTATCACTAACCTCCTCGCACAAAATCGCCTGGATCTTATCACCCTTCGTAAACAGTAGAGAAGAAAAAGAAGTCAGTTCAAGTCCGGTTAGAAATCCGAAAACAGAATACGAAAGTGTGGTAAACGCCTTACTTTACGATCAACTAATATGAGATTTATCAGTTCATCAATCTCGTTCACGTGACTAAATATACGAATCACTTTAACCCGCGTACTCCATCTATAGAAATTCGGATTTAGTTCTGATACATCAAAAGTAACGCTACGATATCTCCTATGAATAGCCCCCGAAAGCAAGTAAGCCATTAGACGTTCCCGAACACACCCCGATGAACAGGAAGACCTAATACAAAAAGTGCAAAGGCTTACGAAGTTCCAAACCTTTGATATGAGTTAATATATATACAATAACATGACAAGTGTTATTCCTAGGTATAAGGTATTTTTCCATATCTGATTATACCCGCCAGTTCCAAACCCCGAAAATAATTCACGTCTCATTAAACAAAAGATTAAATTAATAACATTCATAAAGCCCGTACTTCTTGCAGAGAATAACACTATATTTTTTCGTAGATAATGGTCGATACAGGCAATCGCCTAATCGTCTCATTTAATGTCTAGCGTCAAATTAGGTCATAAATATCCATAAACATTAACTTATGACTAAATATAAATACAAACTCATGGTTAAATTATAATTATAAATTATAAAATAATCACGTAAAAAGACCAAACTACTTTGACATCTCTGATTTTTAGATCCAACTCTGTACGCATAATATTTGAAACCAATAACACATTTTTTTATAAATATAGCTATATAATTTAGGAGATAATCTAACAAAAAGGAAAAACTACTTTGACATCTTTGATATTTAGACCCAGCTCCATACGCATAATATCCAAAATTAATATAATAATTTTTTTATAAATATAGTTATACCCAATCCAACAATAATAAAAATATTACAAAACTATATACTAAAATCAGATAATAAAATTACAAAGGATGATCAACCGATCACCTACGCCAAATAAAATAACAAAACTAAAACAATAAGATCAAAAACGCATGCATCAGGCTTCATATACGCTGTCCTTCCGACACAATCAATGCTTCTTCCTTGGTAACCTACCACAGTCAGATTTAAAGTAATCAACACCACGAAAACACGAAATATCAAACAAATACACACACAAACAAAAAACACAAATCGTAATATCAGAAATTTTACCAACCTAGACTTATACTCATCGACCTCGGGTATCAAAGGGTTCAGCATCACCCGAAAACAATCAGTGGCCGAAATAGTCACCTTGTCTAAACACAAACAATCACAGATCAGAAAACATACCCAAAATACGATCAACGCAGTCCCAAAACCGAATATATCAAGATACCTTGGAAAATTTCTACAAGACCCCATCTTATCACAAACACTACGATCTCATCACGGGCAGCATTCCAGTCGTCGTAAAACCGCAAAGCCATATCCCCGGTCAACGAACATCGAACACTTTCATGGCTAACAAAAATGAGTTATATACCAGCCAAGATAACCCCACAAAACCGGATATAAATTTCCATATAAAAAATCGAAATACCTCTCATCACGAACATCGAACGCGATTCTCCACACGGATTCATCGCATGCAGCAAGTGATCCTTTGCCACCAGAAACACCGCCCAATGGATCAAGCCCAGTCACATGTACCACATCCCCGATTAAATCTGCAAGAGAGATGAATAAGGGACCAGAGAACATAAACACACGATAACATGACTCAAAATCCAATAAATAAAGAATAAACCAATACCAACTAAGTAATTATTGTCGTGAAGCCGACGCTGAATCTTCTGGAAAGTAACAAAATCAAAAAAATCTCGTAGACACCTGAAAGTACTCTCACGGACAAACGTCGACTGCGTAAAGTGGATCCTAAAACCATGAGCTGTGGACCGGAGAGAACCAACTTGTGGTACAACGTCAAAGTCATGTATAGTCACCCACAGATCTTGAGCAACTATAGTCACGAACTTTCCGTACATATGGTGATCGATAGTTGCCTCGATATTGACACCCTAAATATCCAAATTTAATATCAACCGCGGTTCGGTTTTGATATAACACGAACAAAAAAAACAAAACCTAAACGGAATATGAAGAGAAACTTACATGTCCATCGGCCAAGATCAGGCACAGGCTTTTCGAACCGTTCACACTAATCTGAGTATAAACTCGAAGAATTTTCACGTAAACACTACCACTGGAACTAATAGGACCAAGAACCGATAAAGGAATGTTTACGACATAGTGACTACGGGGAAGCAAACTCGATACGTCAAAAACATCGGTACCCACAAAATCGGGATCATCGTCAGACTCATCATCACCACCACTCTCTCCATCACCACACCCGTCATCCCATTCATCATCATCATCAACATCGTCTTCACTATACGCATCACCACCGTCACCGTCATCATCACTATCACCATCACCAGCATCGATACACTCATCATCTAGCGAAACGTCCGACGAATCAACACTATCCATATCACTGCCACCACAATAGCTAGATCCACCGGAAACGTCACCGGGCTCATATTCTGATTCAGAAAGAGACGACGCCGACAACAATGAATCATCACCGTACCTGTTTTCGAAGCTCTCACCAGAAGCGACCTTTTTAAAACCCACGTAGGTCGTACTATCGTCGAAGCGGCACCCTATTGGACACATATACAGATGAATATCAGGTACACGAATATCACCATGAGAATACATGTTGACCAGCTTCATAAACTATGAATTATTTTCGTAAAACACTAACCATCAAATTCTACGATACTCGCACACAACATCCATTCGGAAGTGCAATCATCCCAACCAAAACGATAGTACACGCGTAACATCGCATCTATAAAACTCGCACGTTATTTAAAAAAATCATTAGGACAAAATACACAGTTGAACTCCAAACAACGCAATGAAACATACAATAAATGCAACAAACAACTAACAATGAGTACCTCCAACGTCTATACTCGCATCCTCCGACAATGAAGAGCGTAAACCTGAGGTCACGATAAAATAAACAACCCGAAACATAACAACACATCTAGAACGCCAAACGATCCATTAAATAAATACCTTGCTCATCTTCTTTCGAATCGGCGAAGAAAAAAAGTACGTTATAACACCCATCCATTCGAAGATTGCGGTAAACCATAACGTTGGAGAATTTAGATCTAAGTTCCGATTCACCGGAGAAACGGATCGTCGATATCCTCGCAGTGGGATCTAATCAAAAGAGAACACACAGAATTTAACAACCGTTGTATACAAAAACGCCGAGCTTACACAGAGACATACCAACCAACCCGCAGACCACTGCAACCCTAGACGAAACCACAAAACTATATTCAGTAGAGCAAGCGGCCAAATGCGCGTATAAGCGGCCAAACATATCGAAGATCGGTATCCTAAACAATACAGACGAAACCCTAAAACCCATGAATAAAAAACACTTGACTCCAATGTATTTATAGCGAAGGGTTTTTAGGGTTTCTAATATGTCCGCTAAACCGATAAAGACGAAATAGTAATTATCCTTTTCGATATATCATATAGGGTTTTAATTAACGTTTCCGCTAGAACGATAAACACGAAATAGTAATTATCCTTTTCGGTATATCGTAATTATCCTTATGCGTTGATTATTTCCCAAATAAACAGATACGCGATGAATCGCATTATTTAATAACGCGCTAACAATTTAAGGAAATAATAATTTAAACACGGAGCAATTATATACGCTAGCTAAATTACTAAATTATACATCCTTCCCTTTGTATTCATTAATGGCAAAAGAGTATTTCAGTTTTCAACTTGCATTCTCAGCCAAATTCACTTCGCAAATAATAGTATATAGATTTCTAAAGGAAAATTAATAATGAAATATTATTCAATTATTTTGTTCTAATTAAAACATATTAAAAACTATAAAAATAAAACCATAAACAGAAAAAGAAAAAAGAAAATAATTTAAAAATATTATCATTTAGTAGAAAGGGTTTGGAATCAATTTTTTTTGATCAAATAAACTAATAATAATTTTTTGAAAGTTTTGGCTCTATAAATATCTAAATGTGATGTGGCCTAAGGCTGACGTATTTTTCCTCTATAAGGTATGATGTGTGTCTTTGATTAAAGAACATATTCTTAGAACAATATATTAAATATAGTATATTTTCTATGTTCTTCCATAAAAAGTGGGTAAAAAGTTTGTAAAGCATATATGTACATAGTTTTCGACGGAAAAGAAAACACAAACTATTATGTTTAGTTTAGTTGTAGAGCTTACACCTTCTATTAAATCCAAGTATAAAACAGTTTGTTCATGATAAAATTTTTATTAAATCCCAAAATCTTACAATTTGTTTGCTGTTAAAAAAAAGGGTGATTTTAATGAATATACCTAGTTGACCATTTATTTAGGTAAATGGTAATGAGTAATCTAAAATTGGGTAAGTGGGAGAGAGAAAATAATTTTAATCCCAAAAAGCCCTTTTTATGTTATTTAATTACAGAACATACCATTAGTCTGAAAACTTGATTGCCGACGAGAAAACCCGGCACCACTGCTCACCATACGCGGAAACACTGTTCACAATCTGTCTGAAAACACTGTTCACCCAAACCGACATTATTATTGAAAGGTTAATTAATGCACACATACACTTTTATTATGTAGTTAACATGTTAAACAAATTAACAAATTATAAAAAAAACATGTTAACTCAATTATAGATCATACATGTTAAACCAGTTATCTTGTAAACTATATGTTAAACAAGTTATTCATGAAAAATTATCGTGTTAACTTAGTTATCATATCAAGAAAATACATATTGTGAAAAATACTTGTTTAATCAGTTATCCAACATACATGTTAAATCAGTTATCAATATAAAATACATGTTAAACATGTTATCCATAGAAACTTATCATTTTAACTCAATTGTTATATCACAAAATATAAGTTATTTATAAACTAACTATGATAAATTAACAAATTTATGTCAAATTATTTGATAACTCATTTAGCTAAATTGTTAGCAATTAACTTTACCTTTTTCTTCTTCTTCTTCCTTTGTTATCTTCACTATAACACTGTTTATCACTGTTGCGTCGCCTCCACTATCACTGTCACCGTCATCGTTTCTGCCACTGTCACCACCGTCGCCATCGCCTTCGTCGTCATCAACATTGCCGTCATCACCACCATCGTCGTCGTACTGCGCATCGTCATCATCATCATCGTTCCGACACCATCACCAATAACCATCACCTTCACCATCCTCCATCATTCTCTTCCTCTCCATCCTTCATTTTTCTGTTTTTTTCATCTGAAAGTGAGGAAAGAGAAAGACAACAAAGGTAATAGATAAGGGGTAATAAAAACTTTTTTTTCTTACAGTGTGCAAGAGAAAAAGACGTGGATGAAATTTAAATATCATGTTATATATGGTCATTTGTTGTAGTTTCTCCAAAAAAAATAGAAAATGAATTATGCGTTGACAAATTTAGTTACAATTGAAAGTGGAATAATCTTTTCTAAAATCTTTTTTTATATATTAATGTTGATAAATTCAACAAACATAATAAGTATGCATCCGTACAAAGTAGTATCTTGAGTACTTATCCGTACAGAAGTATAGTGTCTTGAAGATTTTTTTTATATTAATGTTGTTATTGTTAAATTCTTCAAATTTATATGTTTTTTATGTCGAAAAAAAGTATGTATCCTTACAAAGTAGTATCTTGAGTACTTATCCGTACAGAAGTATAGTATCTTGAAGATTTTTTTTTATATTAATGTTGTTATTGATAAATTCTACAAACCTAATAAGTATGTATCCGTACAAAGTAGTATCTTGAGTACTTATCCGTACAGAAGTATATTATCTCGAAGATTTTTTTTTATATTAATGTTGTTATTGATAAATTCTACAAACCTAAGAGCATCTCCAATGGTAGGAACCTCTCATGGGTTCTGAACATTATTTTAATTATAAATTTTGAAATTAAGAACTTCATTAAGAATAATTAAAATGGGATGCTCCAATGGTAGAATCTACTTGAGGTTCTTAAAAATAAACAAAATATTACTTTGAAAATTAATATTAATGTGTGCAAAAATAGCCATTCTTGTGGAAAATATATAAAAAACTTTGAAAGCATACTTGCTTCCTCAATCTATCTGCTTGTCCTTGCAGCCTCACCGTTTTGAGCAAGTTCACTAGCTAACCATTAGGTGATCTGTGTCGCCATCTGTTGAGACTGCAACGACACAGAAAGACCTTCTTGCTTGGCAATTCGAATGGCTGCTTGGATTACTTCTAGCCTTCTAGGTATTAACCTTATAGCCAGCAAAATCTTCTTTGCTCAATTCATCAGCCTGGAAGAGAAATAGCTTTTACCATCCTTTCTTATTGACATGTAAACTATAGATTCCTCAAAAGAGAATAGACAAACCTGAATCTTCACGGCACTCGAGAGACATGGTCGCATTGTTCGATTACCAGAGTCATCAACCAAGCAAACGCACTAAATAAAACAATAGCATTTATAGAAGATCAAATTCAATTTTTTCCAATAAAAAAAAAAGAAGGAATAAGCAACGATTCCACAGTTTGGCAAAATATACCTGAGCAGTGGAACCTTTCTTTTTCCTGAACCACTGGCCTTGTTGATGCTAGTTTTGCTAGTTGTATTTCTAGTTCTTCGTGCAAATCATGATTGTTGGTCACCTTTGCAATCGTGGAGTAAACTCGTGCCAAATTTAGGAACCACTTGATTCTCTTTTCCCTTCAAACAATAGGTGAAAATACCACAAGCATCAGTAACTTTGTACAGGTCAAGAAAGTAGAGAAAATCAAAACCCAGTTATGAAAAGTTCATATCTACCTCAGAAAAAATTCTCAACTTCTCCTCCTATCCATGATGGAATAGAAAGATTCTTCTTCCTTATTGATTCGAGGATCCAAATCAGATGTAGTAGTATTGATGACACGAAGGACCTATTTCAAACGCTTGTATAAGTACTTTTAGCAAATAAGAAAAGCAGAGAATCAAATCTCCAAAGCCAAATTGACATATCGCATAGCTTCCATTTCTCTCCAGTTAAGATCCTGAAACAAATCATTCAACGCATTATATCTTTCCATTCATTAACAAGTACAACGTGATGATGATAAGCTTATAACTTCATGAATGAATTAAGAGAAAAGCCTCTGCTTTAAGAGATCATATGGCAGTGAACAAGCTCTAAATGAATTAGTTCACTAAGGGAGGGGGAACAATTAGATAAGAGCTAACTCAATTATAATATCTGATTCCTTAACATAACGATCTGAGGAATGAGATGAAAAGAATTACCGTGGGGATCGCAGTGGCGACGGCAGTGATGGCGGCTGCTTTAGCTCCGGCAAGAGCTCCGGCTGCACAATCATTCAAAAAATACCCAAAATCAAATTTGGTGAGATTTGAAAAAATATTCAGAAAAGAGAGAAGAAAAATAAAACACCTTGACTGGAACTTCCCGCTCGCCTGATCTTATCAACCTCGTCCGGAGATGCGACGACGAAGAGGTTCTGCTGCCTCCGAAGAGAAAGAGGCGAGAAAGAGAGAGTCGTGAGAGAGAGAGAAATGGAAATAATTTTTTTTTGTCTAAAAAATTAACCAATACAAATGCGACACCTATGGGTTTCTTACCGATTCTAAAATCCCTCTGTTGAGAATCGGTTCTATAGATTTTATTTAGTTTTGATTTATTTTTTTAATTTTTTCCCTCAGAACCTCACGTTTAGAATCTCCATTGGAGGTGGTCTAATAAGTATGTATCCGTACAGAAGTATAGTATCTTGAGTACTCATCCGTACAAAAGTAATATCTACTAAAATCTTTATTCTTATAATGTTTTTTTTCTGTTAAAATTTATTCTTTAATGTTGATACTGTTGAAAATTGCACAAACACGAACTTTGATGCCGCAATATTCTGTCTAGATACACATAACTCGTTGACAAATAATTCTATATATACGATTTGTTGTTTTGCAGAGTTCATAAACAAACAGCCCTTTCGATATCACACTCATAGCTTTCATCATGTTTTCTTTCATCCCATAAAAACAGCAGTGATCGAAACTTAGATTTCTGTCTTTCAGTCACAAAAAACAAAACTTTCATTTCTCTCTGACTAGACCATGGATCACGAAAACGATCCAAACAACAATGAAAACAATCCAAACAATAGTATCAGCCTTGAGCTCTCCTTGGCGATTGGTCCTCCAGAACAAGATCCCGTGGAGGAACAAGATCCCGTCGAGGAACAGGGCCAGTTCATGCAACTCTTGAGATCAGTAAGTAATCCTCCACCAAATACTCAGCCTTCTCTTCATCCTCCACCTTACATGACGCCTCCAGGATTCTACCCTTGGAATGTCTCCGGGGCGGATTTTGTTCCATCTCCATCGTTCGGGGCGTCTCTTCCGTCGTTTCCGTCTCCGTATCCACCGTTAGGACAACTCCTTCAGCCTTCTCAAGCGACCCAGGGTGGATCTGAGGCTCCCCGGACGGGAGCTAGGCTAGGTCGGCCACCCGCTGTGAATCAAGCACATCGTAATTCATCGAGAGTTGCGGTTGAAATAAACGCGGGTCCGTATCCATGGGCCACCCCAATGCCAGCCATAATTCATAACCTCAGGGACTTGTTAAACGCGAATATAAACGTGATCTCTGGACAAGTCCATTGCAGGCCTTGCGAGAGTACTCAAACCTTGGAGTATAATCTCAAGGAGAAGTTTGAGGAACTGTATCGATACATCAAGGAGAACAAAGAGGTGATGCGTCAACGAGCCCCGAACGTTTGGATGTATCCGAAACTGGTTCCGTGTGGCTTATGCAATGGCACGATGAAGCCGGTGATTGGCCTTAATAAGGAAGAAATCAACTGGTTGTTTCTTTTGTTAGGGAAAATGTTGGGATGTTGTACTTTGGATCAGCTCAGGTACTTTTGTGACAAGACTAGTCAACATCGAACCGGTTCAAAGGATCGTGTTCTCTACCTTACTTATCTTGGTCTATGCATGCAGCTCGATCCATGCGATACATTCAGCCTGTCACTCTTATCGGAATCTGGCCGGGGTTGATTAGTGACTAGGGTTTGCGCTGGTGTTAGGGTTTTCAGGGATCTTGGTTTTTTAATAAGTTGTTTTTCTCTTTCTTTTGTTTTTTTTTTCTTCTTTTTTTTTGTAATGATTACTTTAGTAATCAATACGAAAAATTGTTTTAATAAACAGTACTTTTCTTCGTCATGAGAGCGTAATTTTTATTCGTTAAGAGTATTCTTTGAATGACCCATCATCAATTTCAATCGATTAGAAGATATTCAGTGCCTTGCGCCTCGACAATATCTAACATCACCTGTTATGAGTTACATAAAGTTTTTTTTAATGCATAAGTTGTCCATTTTGTTTTTGTTTTTTTAGGGATCACGGTTTTTTAGGGTCAACAAAAAGTACGTCTTTAAAGAAGTTTAAAAAAAATAAAATCTACAACATCACAACATTAATAACGATCTTAGAGTAAACTAAAATATAAAAGTTACGAAACAAAATGAACGAAAAATAAATAATTAACAAAAATATTGAAAATATCCTTAAAAATTGCCATTCTTAAATATTATTGTTAAGTATGACTGTATGACACATTTTACAACGAATGATCAATTTTTAAAATATGTTTTCTAATATTTTTTATTTATTAAGTTTTGTAATTATTTTATGTTTTCTTATTGCATTATTATGTTTATTACATTCTCATATATTTTGTGTATTGTACCGATTTATCATTGTTATAAACAATAACAAATAATTAGATATTTGATTTGCCTTCGTTATTCTGGTTTATTGTTTGGAAAAATTCGAAAAATATACTTTAACTATATTTTTATTATGAATCTAAACCTTTTGATGTTTGTCGTATATTATGACTAAATTAACTTTAATTAATCTTTTAAATATCCAATATTTTTAATAGCAATAAAATAGGTAAACATATTATGACTAAATCTAAACCTTTTGATGGTTTTTATGGTTTTAAAGGTAATGTTTTTTGTATTTTTAGCATTTAAGGTATTTACATATCAAAATATCAGAATGATGTAAAATGATCAAAAGAGGACCAAAATATCTGTAACAACCTCATTTGCTTTTGTGAATTATTCTTGCTTTTAAACAAACTTTAATCAAAAAATTAGGCCCTCCACTACCACCAACTTAATCCCCACGTTTCTCATTTTTCTTCCTATATAAACACACCTTATGCCTTCATAATTCCTCACACCAAACACTTTCCCTCTTATAAAACCACACCAAATCATCTTCTTCTCTCTACAGTCTTGAGCGCTTTTAATCTTGCAAGTCTGAGACCATCATCAGATTCTAGACGATGATATGGGTCAAATTTACCCTAGAGCTACTCTCTCAAATTAAGAGATCACAGTAGTATTTAGGGATCGAATCCACAGAGAAGGGATAGTCACATAGCAGTTTTCTAAATTCGAATTAAGTTAGGAAGAATAATAAAACTAAAGACAGAAAGCAATTTAAAGGACTTAGTAAATTCAGGAAACGAAACGCTAGGTTCAGGGAAATCCTCATGTGATCTAAATTCTAGGTCTAGGCAGGTTGTTAGGAAATATGAAGATCTGTTCTAGAACTCGAAACACTAATGTAAAATCAACCAACTCTCGCTGCGAAGATTATCTATGTCTAAACCCTAGAATCCCAAATCTCTTTGCAAATTCTAACAATTCAAACAAGCATTAAAGTTCAGGTTCAATTGTTCACAAAACCCTAAACCAAATCTCTTTGCGAATAGGTATTTTGCTCATCTAACATTAGTTCAGGCAATTATTAATACTCTCGCATCTATTAATTAACCTAAGATCATATTCTAGGTCGCGAAGCTAGAATAAGCATTAAACACAAATCCAGATGAAGAACTCTAATGATTTTATCCTAACAATTTAATTCGACCTAACAATTCATTAATCACCTTTGAAAAACCCTAAACCTAACAAGCACACTGCTCAGACATGATTAATGAAACACAAATCATAACTTGAATAGAAAGCATAAAAGAATTCAATAGAAATAAATGAGTTCCAAATTTGCTCTGAAGGAGACAAATTCTTCTCTCTAAAAACCTAAACTTCTATTGTTCTTAAAGTATGAGAATCTGCCTAAACAATGGCTGAAAAACTATATTTATAGGCCTAGGTACGAATCTTCAATTCCTTGGAAGATTAGGAAAAGTTTTGTAGATTTTCTTTTCTTCAAAATATGGAAACTTCTCGATTCTGGAAACTGGAAAACTTGGTGTCGATCGACACCAACAGTGTCGATCGACACTGTTCATCGACACTGTTCATCGCAACTTCATCTTTTCAGCAGCTTCTTCCACAGTGCTCCAAAATGCTCCAAAATCTCCAATTATGCTCAAAACGTATCTGAACCTGTAAAGACTCTAATAGGACTCTAAAACTAACAAAAGACTATAAAAACACTTATATCATGGTCCTAAAATGGGTAAAAACCATGATATATCAACTCCCCCAGACTTAGCCTTTGCTTGCCCTCAAGCAAAACAGAAACCAAGTATAGAGTCGAGGTTTGAAAACCGAAAGATCCAGCTAACCTTCAGAACGCCACATATGTTAAAACTCTTGAATCCACATGTTATAGAGCCAACCTTAGGAAATGTTCAGTGTACTTACCACAAGCTTAGCAATCTCCCAGTTCAAATCCAGATCCTTTCCTTGGTATAAATTTCGAACTCTAACATTGGTAATGCCATAGAACTTTTTTTGATTCTTTTCCCTTCCTTAGTGCCTGAACAAGACATTCTCATACAACTCCCCTATTTTCTCTTCCCTTAGTCAACTTCTGCCCATTTTCAGGGTGTTCTAAGATCTTTTCATTGACTTTTCTTATTCTTTTTGGGATCTCTGGATTAGTGCTACTATCTACTTGTGTTCCTTGTGAGGAGACATGTTCAAGAGTATCACTAATATTGTTCCTTGTGAGGAGACAGGCTCATGACAAATACATTATTCCAGACTTAGACTCTTTTTCTTTCTTTTCTTTTCTCTTAAGGGAAGATCAAGGAGAGACTGCAATTGCCTATCTGTTCGGACTGAAAGAGGAATCAAGTTCTGCGCATACCTAGTTCTTTGTAAGGGGATCTGAACTCGCCCTGTTAGACTGATTCCACTTGTAGCTTTATACTTAGTAAGTCCTGCAATCAACTCTTATAGCAATGGTTCTTCAAGTGTCAACTTCCTGTGGTTAGTTCCTAGAAAAACAGAAAGTTACAACTGATTTTGACTCAATAAAACAAATTTTTGAAAACTTTTGACTCAAGACTCAAAACAAAACACAAAGTCAGTAATCACCTCCCCCAGACTTAAACAACACTGTCCCCAATGTTATCAAACCCGAAGTTAGCTAAAAGAAATATTAGAAACAACATAAAAGACCATATAGAAGATTTACCTTCGTCTGCGCATGGTGTCGATCGACACCTAGTAGTGTCGATCGACACTGGTCTGAGTTGAGTCCAATGTCGCTTTTTTTCAACTGACTGAAACTAGGACTTAAATAAAAGCAAAACAAAATAAAAAATAAAAATGTACCTAACAGTGGGTTGCCTCCCACTCAGCGCTCGTTTTCAGTCATTAGCTTGACTGTGTCGGGGTTCAGACGTCTTGTGGATCAGAGGGTGGCATCGAATGCTTCCCAGACGAATGTCTTCTCATCCATGGCGGTGTATACGCATTAGGTGCATGAGAGCGACCAAGGTAATGAGGAACAGCAGCAGGGTGGGACTTGAGTTCGGGTGGGACACTTCGTTTTCCTGCAGCATCATCAAAAGAAACAGCAAGCCCTTTACGAGAATCTCGTGGCTTGTATAAGTGCGCAGCAGCCTTTGAAACCTTAAAGCTTTTATTGACAAGATCAGGAGGTTTGGAATTGATTCCAGGGAATGCTTACCTTTGCTTCATTCGAGGTTTGTGGCGTGAAGGATGTGGAAGCATTTGTTTGACCACTTGTGATGGAGTTGCAGCATTGGAGACAGCTTCTGGTGTGATCCGTGAAGGGTGTCGATCGACACATCTGGTGTCGATCGACACTAGCTCTGTAGCTCGGATTTCTGTGCTTTTTCTGCAACTCAGCTCTGCAATCTTTGCTTCCATGATGAACACGTCTTCCTCCATCAACTTATCATTGATTTGAACATCCTCGCTGCTCATAGTCCTGAAGATATGATCATTTCCACCCCAGTCTTCAAGTTCCACAACTTTCTCAGAATTCTCAGCCAATGCCTCTTGAATAGCCAACTTGTCCTCTTGCTTTCCAGCATCAAGCTTCTTGACATACCCAGCAGTAATGTCTTCCGAGCTTTCCATGATTGGACCTTCTTCCACGGATATCTCCACTGAAAAAGCTTGACCATCGATGGTGGATGATCCTCTTAACTTGTCCATGTCAAAATTCAAGACAACATCACCCAAGTCAAGCTCTATTTTCCCTTTTCTCACATCAATGATGGCACCAGCTGAAGCCAAAAATGATCTTCCCAAAATAAGAGGATCTGCAGGCTCTTCATCATACTTCAAAACCACAAAATCTGTAGGAATAATGCAGCCTTCAATCTTCAGGGGAACATCTTCTAGAACACCTTCTGGGATTCTCTTTGATCGATCAGCTAGGACAAGGGAGATCCTGGTTGGCTTGAAATCAGTCATTCCAAGTCTCACAGCAACTGAGTATGGTATCAAGTTGATACTTGAACTTAAATCGCAGAGAGAACGAGGAAACCTTCCTGTTGAGATTGAGCAATCTAGCACAAAGTTCCCTGGATCTGGTAATTTCTCTGGAATCCTCCTCTGAATCACAGCACTGACTTGTTCAGAAACCCACACCTTCTTCTTCTTCCTTGGAACTATATTCAAGAGAATTGCATTTATGTCTCTGGTAAGCAATGCTCCTTCTTCAGGACTCACACCGTTTGCAACCATTCTCTTGATATATCTTCTTAATGCAGGTGAAAGTTGGACTGCATCAACAAAGGGTAGCTCAACCATCAGCTTACTCCTCATCTCCTTGCATCTACCTTCTTCTCTCTCCTGTTTAGATCTTCTGGGAGGCAGGGGGTAGGGTATCTTAGGCTTGTATACCCTTTCTTCTGCAATTGTCGAAGCTTCAGGTTGATTTGGTGAAGTCTGGGCCTGGTGTCGATCGACACCAGCCTTATGTCGATCGACACACGGGCTCGAGCTCTCGACTTCGCTATGTTCTTCGGGTGTCGATCGACACTCCTCTGTGTCGATCGACACTGGATTCGCAGGGAAGTATGGAGCTTGTTCTTCAATTTCCTCCAGCTCCACAACGTCTTCATCACTCAGATTCTCCTTCTCCTCTGGTTCCAGATTGCTTCTGCTCCCTGTCGTGATGGCATTCACATGGCGTCTGGGATTTGTATCAGTCTTCCCAGGAAGAAATCCTTCTTGCCTATGAACAGCTTCTGCGGTTTGAGCTACTTGGACATCCAATTGCTTCATGTGAGAGTGTATGCTCTCAATCTTTCCATTCAGGTCCTCATACAGTGCATCAATCTTGCCATTGAAACTCACTGTCATCTTCTGTTGTCCTTCTAACAGTTGCTCAAGCATAGCCTCCATTTTGTTGTCTTTCGGAGGTGGTTTCTGGTAGGAAGAAGAACCATAAGTTCTTTGGAAGTTGTTGTTCTGAAAAGGCTTCTGGTAAGAATAACCATAGCCTTGCTGATTGTTGAATCTCTGTCCTTGAAAACCAGCTCCATTGACATAGTTAACTTCTTCCTCCTCAGGCTCAAAAGTCTCCACTTCTGCAAAGTGAACTTGCTTTTTCCCCATCAAGATGTCCAGCTTCTTGTTGACTTCTGCAATTTGGCTTCCTCCATTCATCCCAGCGTGTTGTCTTCTTTCGAAATCTGCGTTCTTGGTGCTGTTACTAGAGGCCAAATTTTCTATAAGCACCACCGCGTCTTCTGGGCGTCTGGTGTTGAAGTTGCCATTGCTTGCTGCGTCTAAAGCCATCTGGTACCTCCAGTCAATACCGCGGTAGAAGATTCCGATGAGTTGCGGCTCGCTGAAACCATGGTGTGGGCAGTCCCTCTGGTAAGATCTGAACCTCACCCAAGAAGCTTTGAATGCTTCAGTGGGTCCTTGGGAGAATGTAGTGATCTTTGTCGTGAGCTCTTCTGATCTCGCATCATCAAAGAAATTGCATAAGAATGCATTCTTTGTGTCTTCCCATGTGGTCAAAGATCCTGGTGGCAATTGCTTCAGCCAGTATGATGCATCTCCAGCAAGCGAGTAAGGGAAAAGCTTGCAGAAGAGATAATCATATGTAACTCCATTGGCCTTAATGCTTGAAGCCAAGTCTTCGAATCTCTCGATATGATCCATGGGGTGCTCGTTGGGAAGACCATGGAAAGGATTCTGAGCTACGAGCTGGAAGTAGGCAGGCTTCAGCTCGAAGTCATTCCTTTGGAATGCAGGAGGACTGATCGCAGCTCTATTAGCATAGAACTGGTCTGGGCGGTTGTACTCGCCTAATGTTCTTCCACGTCCAGCTTCTGCAGATGCGATTTGCATCGCTGGTTCGACTATGACGGCGCCAGCCTCATCAAGTCGTTGTCCTTGGGCGTTCCTTCTGTTGCCCTCCAGGTCTGCGAAGTTTCCATCCGCGTCGCGTACCAGAATCAGACGTTCCATCTTAGACTGCGTACGGTGTCGATCGATGCTTGTTGTGTCGATCGACGCTGAGGGATGGTGTCGATCGATACTAGATGTGTCGATCGACGCTCGGGCAGATGCTCGGTTCTCGCGTTCCAAACGACCGAGCTCCTGGTTCAGTGCGACTAGTTCCTCTTCCTTGTTGCTTCTGGTACTGGGCATGCACCTGAAACCAAAGATGAGAAACTAAATCAGTAACAAAAACAAAAATAAAAACCTAGACAAAATTCTAATACTAGAAATCTGTAGGCAACTAATCTCCTTCCCCGGCAACGGCGCCAAAATTTGATATGGGTCAAATTTACCCTAAGCAACTCTCTCAAATTAAGAGATCAGTTGTAGTACTTAGGGATCGAATCCACAGAGAAGGGATAGTCACACAGCGAATTTCTAATTTCGAATTAGGCTAAGTGAGAATGTAAAACTAGAAACAGAAAGCAATTTAAAACTTAGTAAATTCAGGAGACGAAACGCTAGGTTCAGGGAAATTCTCAGGTGATCTAAATTGCAGGTCTAGACAGAATGTTAGGAATTATGAAGAACTGTTCTAGAACTCGAAACACTAATGTAAAATCAACCAACTCTCGCTGCGAAGATTATCTATGTCTAAACCCTAGAATTCCAAATCTCTTTGCAAATCCTATCGATTCAAACAAGCATTAAAGTTCAGGTTCAATTGTTCACAAAACCCTAAACCAAATCTCTTTGCGAATAGGTATTTTGCTCATCTAACATTAGTTCAGGCAATCAATAATACTCTCGCATCTATTAATTAACCTAAGATCAGATTCTAGGTCGCGAAGCTAAAATAAGCATTAAACACAAATCCAGATGAAGAACTCTAATGATTTTATCCTAACAATTTAATTCAACCTAACAATTCATAATCACCTTTGAAAAACCCTAAACCTAACAAGCAGACTACTCAGACATGATTAATGAAACACAAATCATAACTTGAATAGAAAGCATAAAAGAATTCAATAGAAATAAATGAGTTCCAAATTTGCTCTGAAGGAGACAAATTCTTCTCTCTAAAAACCTAAACTTCTATTGTTCTTAAAGTATGAGAATCTGCCTAAACAATGGCTGAAAAACTATATTTATAGGCCTAGGTACGAATCTTCAATTCCTTGGAAGATTAAGAAAAGTTTTGGAGATTTTCTTTTCTTCAAAATATGGAAACTTCTCGATTCTGGAAACTGGAAAACTTGGTGTCGATCGACACCAACAGTGTCGATCGACACTGTTCATCACAACTTCATCTTTTCAGCAGCTTCTTCCACAATGCTCCAAAATGCTCCAAAATCTCCAATTATGCTCAAAACGTATCGGAACCTGTAAAGACTCTAATAGGACTCTAAAACTAACAAAAGACTCTATAAAAATACTTATATCATGGTCCTAAAATGGGTAAAAACCATGATATATCAGACGACGAGACGAAGCCGCGGCCACCAAAATAAGTCGAATATGACGTCGGACGCGCCCCTGAAATTGGTGCATGCTTTTCACGCGCCATCACGCGCCGCCGTCCTTCGCCGTTACCGTCGTCACGCGCCCCGCCAGCCACCGCCGACCACCGCCCTTCGTCGTTGTTGTCACCGGTAAGCCGCCGTCTTCCCTCGCCGCCAGTGACCGTCGCCGGAGAACCGCCGTGATCGCCGGAGAACCGCCGTGATCGCCGGTGACCGGTTCGGTTCGGTTTAGGCGGTTTGATTCGGTTCGGGTAATCGGGTTACCGGGTCGGTTTATCGGTTCGAGTCGGGTTATTGGGTTGGGTCCGGTTTGGTTTGGGTCTGGGTTAACCAGGTCTAACCGGTTTAAACCGTTGACTTTGACTTTGACCGGTTCAACCCGTAAACCGTTTTTCGTCGTTCGAAAGCCATTCTCACTCGATTTTTCGTGATGATTTCAGATTTAACGTCCGTTTAAGCGTTCGTAATTCAAAACCGCAGTCATCTGCATTTTGCTAAGGTGAGGGTCGTTCCGATCAATTCCTCATACAATATATATCATGGTAGAAGTGTCTAGGGAGTTCATTAATACCTATGTGTATCTATAAGCATACATGTAGTTGTCGTGATCTATATACATACATAAAACTATATCTATATATATATTAATTGCTGATATGTGATACACCTAGAACAATGCTTAGGTTGCTAAGAATGAATATGGTTATGTGATGTTTGAGGAATGTTTGCGGGTGTGTGTTCGTGGGGATATGCCATGTGCGGGTTGGGAAGTATGAGTTTTAGGATGAGGCGTGAGGCCTGTGTGTGAGGTCGGTGTAAGGCCTGTTAGGATGGCAATTTCCTAGCAGGGTTGCATCGTCTTTCTTGTTGGGTCACGCCGGTACCGAGTGAGGTGGCGTTGGATCCATGCTGGAGGGGTCAAGCAGCGAGCCCAGAGTTAATGTTGCGGACACTGATTTCCGTATAGTCTTTGTGGGGTATAGGGCGTGAACACGTGGAGACCGACTGAGGTGGCGCGGGTCACGTGTAGACCCAGTGTGGTTGAGCCACAGTCTTTGTTGATTGCTTATGCTTTACTAGATGTTCTGACTAGGTCCTTTTGTTATGTTATGTGTTGTTTGATGGTGATTGATCGTAGTTTCTCTCACTGAGCATCAGTCAAGATGCTCACCCCCTCATTATTTTCCCTTTTCAGGTGAGTCTGAGGAAGTGCAGGAGTCAAGGTCTCGGTTTGGTGCAATGTTTTGGGATGACTTTTGGATTGCTTAAATGAATTTACTGTAATATGTTTTAAATAATGATTGTATGATTTTATTCGGTATTTTGTTTGATAAACATGGTTTGGAATGTGTGCGGATTTTATCGGATTTAATAATAAATGGAGTGTTTTGTAATAATTTAAATAACTTGAGTTATAAGTTAGGGTTTGTGGCACGCCGTTCTCGAGAGAGGATGAGACAGTTGCTACAATATCATTCAACCAAATTCGTCAAAAGCATTTGACCAAGTCACTCATAACCCAAGAAAAGAGATTTTCTCAGTTGGATAAATTAAAATCACCCGGAGTTTGTCGTCAAATAGAGGAATTTCCGAACCCCAAATCCAGTAATATTGGTTTTGAAAATATATCTCTTTGAGTTAACTTTCAGATGTAAGTAGTTTAAAAGTAATTTGGATCCTAGGTTGAGAAGATACACCCGTTTTAGTGAAGACGGACGCTTATGAGAAGAAGGTGTAGGAAGAAGTGTTGGTGACATCAGCTCATGGCCTTGGGACGCTGCTTCTCTTCCATGACCCGATGTTGGCACATTATCAGGTTACCTTGGCCTGTGAACCTAAGTCACGAATCGATGTCACTGCCCTATGCTGGATAGTGGACACCCGAATGCAAGTTTCCTTTTTTTATATTTTTCTAAAACCTAGTCGACCTAGATCCTACGTATACGACTGTTTAATTGTTTATCATATGGTTCATCATCTTTATCTGTGTTCATTGCTGATTCCTAGCTTAGCTAATAGGAATCTCATTCAGAGGAAATAGAATCTCAAAAGTGGTGCAACTATTTTCTCGATCTAGTATTCGATGAGCAATACGTTGTAACCATCGAAAGTTGAGTTGTACAGTAAATTACTTGAACGTTTTAATGCATGTTTTATCCTACAATAACCAACGAAAGCTAAGTCTACTGATTTGTCATCGGAGCTACGAAAGTGGAAAAACTATAAATTCGTGTTTTGAGTTCAAGAACGGATTTTACTAAAACCCTTTATAATCGATTTAATGCCTTGTTTCTTTGTGAATATTCCATGACTTAACGTTTAAGTTCATTGTTTAATGCTCGTTTTGCTTTGCTTGTTAATTGTTTTTATTTACCATCCACCACATTTTATTTTATTTTAGCTTAATTTGCATCGCATAGATTTGAAACGTATAGCATTCCGCAATTTTTAGTGGATCCTCAGTACTATTTTGGTTTGTTTGTGAACTTGCAGAAATAATTTTATAACTTTAGAACTTTAAAATTTTTTTGCAATAGACTTTGAAAAAAGTGGAATAGACTTTGAAATCACTTAAATACGCTGAAATTCGAAAAAAATATTAAAAATTGAACTTTTTGTAAGAAAAAAAACTTAAGTGTAGTCGATAATGGTGAAGAAGAAGAGGATTTTCAAAGTATTTTTTTCTTTCAACTTTTCTCTATTTTTTAAAGAAAAATAGAATAACATATTTGATTATTAAAAGCATAATATGATTAAAATTAATAAAAAGGTTTAGTTCCCAAATCTCATTACAAAGTAGATGTACAAACATATAACTAAAGCATTTTCGTTTTTACAATTCTCCCTAATTGTTTTGAGTCTTTGACTATTATGTGGGTTATAAGCAATATTTCTTGTACATTTTTGATTTTGATAACTAAACGTTCATCGTGAACCGTGATGCTCAGTATTTTATGTCACACTCACATTTCTTGCATCGGATGAAGACTTAGTTTATAGCAAAAAAAAAAAAAAAAAAAAAAAAAAAAAAAAAGACTTAGTTCGGGAATCGGGAGTATCTTGGCATAGACATTCCACTAAACCAAGACATTAAGGAAATAAATCATTGCTCATCAACAACTTCCTTGCCTTCGCTCGCAACATTCTTCTTCTTGTTTGCGGTGTAGCTCCCGAAGAGACTCTCCATCTCCTCAAGAGGCATACCACGTGTCTCCGGAAGAAAAGTGAAGAAGAAGACCCATGCAGCGGCTGCAACTCCGGCGAAGAGAAGGAACGCACCACCGATAGTTAGACCTTTAGAAAGAGATAGGAATGTCATTCCGATAATACCACTCATCAATCTATTCATCATCACTCCCAAACTCGCCCCTTGAGCTCTTAGCCTCACGGGGAATATCTCCGAGCAGTAGACCCATGTCACTGGACCTGCACCTATTGAGAATGTTGCTACAAACTTCATCACCGTCGTGACACTAAGCCCGATAGCCCACTTGAGTGTCTGTCCCGGGTTTCTGTCGATCACTGTGAGACTAGTCCCGAGCGCTGTCAAGGAAAGAAACATTCCGCCCATACTCGTGAGCAACAAGGCACGACGTCCAAACCTATCGACCACGCTAGTACCTACCACGATGAAGAGCGTCTTGACAATTCCTACAGCGACCGTAGCCAAGAGCTGGTCATTCTTAGACTTCAATCCAGCCTTTAAGAAGATGGTCGGAGAGTAAAGCACGACCGCGTCGATCCCGGAGGCTTGTTGAGCGAAATGGATGCCAAGGCATGCTATAAGGATGTGTCGGACGGAAGGGGTTGGTCGAACGAGAAGGTCCTTCCACACGCCTTTTCCGGCACTCTTCTTGTTCGGAACAACTATAACATCGTCTATCATGTCCTCGGGAATCCCCGCAGCGCGTTTGATGTCATCGAGCCTCGAGATGGCTTCTTCTTTTGTGTTTGAGGTTTTGTCGAGGACTTTAAAAGCATCCCCGATACGACCCTGGAGGACAAGCCACCGTGGAGACTCCGGCATTGCCAACACTCCGATGGCTAGGAACACCGAGGGAACCGCTCCGATACCTAACATGAACCTCCAACCAAGATGCTCGGGAAGCTTGGAGAAGAAGTAATTCGATACGTATCCCAAAAGTATACCAATGTTGATAAATATCTGCATACAAAAACCACACTAACATCAACTTCCGTTTACAATTGGTTTCTTTGTATATGTAATTAAAAAGTTCGGATCTATTGTACCTCAGGGAAAGAGCTAAGGAAACCGCGAGAAGAGGCAGGAGCGACTTCAGCGGTGTAAACCGGTGCAATCATCATAGCATAACCGACGCCAATACCAGCTACAAAACGTCCGACCATAATGAAAGGATAGTTTGTGGCAAACCCCATGAGAAGGGCGCCGCAGAAGAAGAAGGCTCCTGCCAACACTATGGTGTATCGTCTTCCGATCCAATCAGAAGTTCTACCGGCCGCGCCTGAACCGATCAGAGAGTAGATGTTTAGAATTCCCATAAGAATCTCAAGCTGTACGTCCGACAGTTTCAAATCATCTTTTATGAAAATTGCAGCTCCACTCATCACTCCAATATCTGAAACATTCCAAAAAATGTAAGGATGGTTACTTAAACCCTAAAACCGAAATGGATCGTTAGTAAGTGAATAGAATTGAGAAAGAAAACGTACCGTAACCAAGAATGATAGAAGTCATGGAGGCTAAAATTGCACAAGCGAAAGCATATCGGCTTCTGTTCCCCCTCGGCGGCTCAGATTCGGCAATCGCAACACCTTGTTCTATTCCAGAGGAACTCATCGTTTCTGCTGGGTTGTATAGAACTTAAGGTGAAATTGATATGGAGAAGAGATAGTGATGATACCAGATGAACTTTGTTTCTTGTGAATGAAGAAATCTTTTGAAGAATAAAAGGGGTTAAATAGATGTGAAGTTCACAACTGAATCCAACTTAACTAATATCATCTGTTCAACAAACAAATATTTTTGTTATTGATGACCTGTTATGGTTAAATAAAATTGCAAGGATGAAACTTGGATTAGAAGATATCAAAAGACATGTTTTTCCCCTCACCTACAGTTTTTTCCTAAAATTGTCAGTTTTGTTTGTTTGTTTGTTTTTCCCCTAAAATTAGAAACAGAGGTAAAAAGACATCCACGCACGTAAAATTAATCTAAATCTGAAGATTGCAAACAAGAACTGTGATACAACTCTTAACATTCATACCAAAAAAAAAAGTTGATATAAATTTTTGATTTTGAACTATATAATCTTTATTTTATTGTTTTTTTGTTTTTGTTTTTTTTGCTAAAATCTTTATTTTATAGTTGAGCCATCCAACCTTTATCACTGGCAACTATGATCATTCCGGTAACTTTGTTGGCGAGTGGCCTTACTAAAAAGAGATTAAAACCTCCCATTTAAATGTTTCGAATTATATGTTATCACATGTATGTATTGTTTCTATATACATATATTGTTCAACAATACCAATCTTCTGTCGTCAGCTAATAATGATTGGTTTGTTCGGTACGGTCCTCTGTTTCGAGCAAAACGAAGCAATCCAAAAAATTCTGCAACATTTCACTCCCCAAAATATGATGATTGATTTACTAAAGTCATTCAAGGAAGGAGAAGGACAGATTAACGTCTCACGCCAAATTTTGAAACTAGCAGAGCTTTGAGTTGCTTTCCTGTTTCTTTTGGCGCTTTTGTTCTTTCGTTCCAGATTTTTTCTTCGTAAGAGGACTCCTTCCCTTTCAATCTAGGTTGGTCACGTTTTAGAGATTCCATATACTTCAAGAAGTTTTTTCGCTCAACGTACAAGTTCTGTACAAATCCACACTTCATATTTCATTAATCAATTTTTCATATAAGAAGTTAAATTTCATTCAATCAATTTGTTGTATATGTAACATGCTAAAGTGTCTAGTGTCTCATGTAATTTCTCTGGGTTTTTTGAATGATTTTGATGAAAATGAAACAATCCAAAAAATTCTGCAACATTTCACTCCCCAAAATATGAGGATTGATTTACTAAAGGCATTCACGGAAGGAGAAGTAGGTACAATAAACTCTTATTCAATCACATTTTTATTCAATAATATATTCTTATCTTTTAAAAATATATTGCCTTTGTATTTAGTGATCGAAACAGAACCATGGTTTAATGCCTCATACATAGAAGATAAGATTGCGCGTTCTTAAAACACACATGGAAAACTTCTTCTGAAGTCCATTCTGCTATGAAATTCCCTCAACGTAACAAGTTTATGTCAAGTTGTTTCTTTATTAGAAACTATGAGCAATTGCCTACTGGTGACAATTTGGATGATGATTTTTCTGACGACAATGAGGAGGTGGATGAGTCTTCTAATTAGCCCGGTCAAGTGGGTCGAACCCGCCCCGCACAAATCTTGCGGGTCTGAGGGTAACCGGCCAAAAAAAAAAACATACGTAAATTCAAGCTATAAATAATACAACATCAACTAATACGGTTTCAGATTATGGTTCCTGGTTTAGTCAAAGTGATGAAAATCACATCAAATCTGAACGAGTCCCCATTTATGCAATATTGATTTTTTATTGAAAATCACGAGACTGAGATAGTTTCTTGTTGGTTTATTCAATAACTAGGTGATAATATGCGCCATGCGCATGATGAGAAATCAATAAATAATTTTATTAAAGATGATTCTGAAATTATTTAAAATAAAAATAACTTAATGAGTTATATATATATATATATGAATAATATGTATGGATGTCTATTAAATTAAGCTTCTTATTTTTACAGTTTTTTTAATCATTTATGTTTTTTATAATGATTTTTAAACTATCTGCACATTCTCATTTTCAATGTGTGACTTTTTAAAACATACTCATATTTATTAATCATTTGAGTAATTTATATTCATTTAAAAAATTTGAATTATAACACATATATAAAAAAATCTATATATTTTTTACTATATAGATGTTGTGATGATTTTTTTTTTTTACGAAACTAAGTTTAAACAAAAATAAGAGAAGAAATATGGTGTTTAAAAATATAATTAGTATGATATATGTTTGGTAAGAAATAGAAAGAAAGACAATATCTTCATAAATTAAATGATGTTTTCTTCATAAAGAAAGAAAATATTTATAATATTATTTGTTTTTAACATATTAAACTATTTTTAATTTTTGATTTTTGATATAATATTTTAACTTGTTGTAGAGTTTAAATATTTATATTATTTGGTTAATATATATGGTTTTATTAACAAACCATAATAAACCAAAAAAATATTTATAAATACGGATGGCTATTAAATCAATCTTCTTACTTTTCCAGTTAATTTTTTTTTATCATTTATGTTCTTTTTATAATGCTTTTTTCAACCATCTACAAATCCTCATTTGTAATGTGAGATTTTTAAAACATACTCATATTATTAATCATTTGAATATGCAAAATTTTAGAAAATTAACATAAAAACAAACTAACAAAAAATAAAAAGATATTAATTCTTAAGAAAATTTTAATACCAACAATAAATAGTATATGTCAAAATCAAATGAAAATCATTATTAAGAGTAGAAAATATGAAAATCATATTTAATCTATACTATATAAAAGTTGATGCATTATGCCATTGAGACGTCCACATAGGACGAAGAAACTCGATATCATTGGTCCAAATCAGTGTTTTCATTAAACACAAAAATATTAAATATGATTTAACATTTTAATTAAATGAAAACACAAAAAACTTGATATATAAACATTGTTTTTGGAAAATTAACATAGAAAAACTAAATAACAATAAATACGGAAATTATATCTAATACAAAATGTCAATAATTCTATAGAATAGTATATGTCAAAATAAATAGTAAAAATATTAAAAATGGAAATTAACCTGATGTGTTGACTATTTTTTATAAAATCAACATAAAAAGTAACTAAACTTAAAAATACAAAAAATTTAAATATGAATAACATTTTCATTAAATTAAAACACGGAAAATAAAATTTAACTTGATATTCAAACAATTTGTTTTTGAAAAATTAACAGCTAAAATCTAGATTAACAGAAATAAGGAAATAATAACTTAAAAAATATCAATAACTCCATAAAATAGTATATTTCAAAATAATATGAATTAATGTTAAAAATATTTAAAAAATAGAAATCAACTTAATGTGTAAACTAAATTTTGGAAAACGAACCTAAAAATCTAGTTAACAAAAAAAAATAAAAATGAAACTATGTCTTACACAAATGTCAATATATTCACATTATAGTATGTGTCAAAATAAAATTTAAAGTATCAAAATATAAAAAATATAGAAATCGTATTTTTTCTTTTTTTGTCAACAAAAATCTTATTTCTTAAAATAGATTAACAATCTATAAGTAAATAATAAAAAATAAAGAAATTATATGTTACAAAAATGTCAATAACTCTATATAATAGTATATGTCAAAATAAAACAGAAATCATTAATAAAAATAAAAAAATGGAAATTAACTTGATGTATTGACTATATTTCTAGAAAATCAACATAAAAAGTAACTAGCTAAAAATACAAAATTTTAAATATGAATAACATTTTAATTAAATTGAAACACAAAAAAATAAAATAAACTTCATTTAAACAATGTTTTTGGAAAATCAACATACACAATGTAAATTAACAAAAATAAAAAAATTATAACTTAAAAATGTCAAAAACGTCATAGAATATTATATTTCAAAATAATAATTTGAAAATCATTGTTAAAAATAATAAAAAATAGAAATCCACTTGATCTGTAAACTAAATTTTTGGAAAATTGATATATCATGGTTTTTACCCGTTTTTGGACCATGATATAAGTGCTTTTATAGTGCCTTTTGGTCTTTTTTGAGTCCTACTAGAGTATTTACAGGTTCATGTACAATTGGAGTTAAATTGGAGATTTGGATGCATTTTGGAGCTTAATGAAATGAACCAATGAAGTGTTGAAGTCGGATTGAAGATGCGAAAAGCAGAGTGTCGATCGACACCATTTGTGTCGATCGACACCAGCTTTTCCAATTTCCAGAATCGAGAAGTTTCCATATTTTGAAGAAAAAAAAATCTCCAAGTCTTTTCCTAATCTTCCAAGGAATTGAAGATTCGTACCTAGGCCTATAAATATAGTTTTTCAGCCATTGTTTAGGCATAACACACACATTATTTTAGAGAGAGATTTTTAGAGAGATTTTGGAGAGAAGAATTTGACTTCTTCAGAGCAAATTTGGAACTCCTTTGATTCTATTGATTTCTTTCATGCTTTCTATTCAAATTATGATTTATGTTTCATTGATCATGTCTGAGTAGTTTGCTTGTTAGGTTTTGGGTTTTTCAAAGGTGATTGATGAATTGTTAGGTCGAATTAAATTGTTAGGATAAAATCATTAGAGTTCTTCATCTGGATTTGTGTTTAATGCTTATTCTAGCTTCTCGACCTAGAATCTGATCTTAGGTTAATTGGTAGACACGAGAGTGTTATTGATTGCCTGAACTAATGTTAGATGAGCAAAATACATATTCGCAAAGAGATTTGGTTTAAGGATTTTGTGAACAATCGAACCTGAACTTTAATGCTTGTTTGAATTGATAGGATTTGCAAAGATATTTGGAATTCTAGGGTTTAGACATAGATAAACTTCGCAGCGAGAGTTGGTTGATTTTACATTAGTGTTTCGAGTTCAAGAACAATGCTTAATAATTCCTAACATTCTGTCTAGATCTACAATTAGGATTCACCTGAGAATTTTCCTGAACCTAGCGTTTCGTCTCCTGAACTTACACAGCGTTTTAATTGCTTTCTGTCTTTCACTTTTAATTATTCTTCCTAGCTTAATGCGAACTTAGAAACCTTAGTGTAGCATCTACTTCCCTTGGGATTCGATAACCCCTTATACTACTATTGCTTTTGCTGTGCACTTGCAGTAGTTTTATTAGGATAAAACCTGACCCCTATCAAGTTTTTGGCGCTGTTGCCGGGGAAGTAATAGCTGCCAACGAAATCTAGTATTAGGATTTTGACTAGGTTTGGTTTTTACTTTTTTTTTGGTTACTGATTTAGTTTCAAATTTTTGTTTTTCAGGTGCATGCTTAATCGCAGTACCAGAAGAAACAAGGACAAGGAGCTAATCCCACTGAACCAGGAACTAAGCCGTCTCGAACGTACAAACCGCAAGACTGCACGAGCGTCTATCGACACATCTAGTATCGATCGACACCAAACCTCAGCGTCGATCGACACCTCTAGCATCGATCGACACCTTGCGCAGACAGAGATGGCAGAACCTGTGATCATGATACGCGACGAGGCTGGCAATTTGGTTGACCTACAGGGCAAGAGAAGGAATGCCCAAGGACAGAGACTTGATGAGGCTGGCGCCGTCATCATTGAACCAGCCATACAACTTGTCCCTGCAGAAGCTAGACGTGGAAGAACGCTTGGCGAGTACAACTGCCCAGACCAGTTCTATGCCAATAGAGCTGCGATCCGTCCTCCTGCATTTCAAAGGAATGACTTCGAGCTGAAGCCTGCCTACTTCACATTGGTGGCTCAGCATCCCTTCCATGGTCTTCCTAATGAGCATCCTATGGATCACATTGAGAGATTCGAAGATTTAGCTTCAAGCATCAAGGCCAATGGAGTGACCTACGACTATCTTTTCTGCAAGTTCTTCCCTTACTCGCTTGCTGGAAATGCATCCTACTGGCTGAAGCAGTTGGATCCAGGCTCACTAACCACTTGGGAAGAGACAAAAAATGCATTCTTATGCAATTTCTTTGATGACGTGAGATCAGAAGAGCTGAGGACAAAAATCACCACATTCTCCCAAGGACCCACTGAAGCATTCAAAGCTTCTTGGGTGAGATTCAAAGCTTACCAAAGGGACTGGCCACATCACGGATTTAGCGAGCCGCAACTTCTTGGTATCTTCTATCGCGGGATTGATTGGAGGTACCAGATGGCTTTAGACGCAGAAAACAATGGCAATTTCAACACCAGATACCCTGCAGACGCAATGGTGCTGATAGAGAATTTGGCCTCTTGTAACAGCACCAAAAACGCAGATTTTGAGTGGAGACAAAACCCGGGAGTGGCTGGAGGAAGCCAAATTGCTGAAGTCAACAGGAAGCTAGACAACGTACACAATGTCTTGGTGGGGAAGAAGCAAGTACAGTTTGCTGCAAAAGTGGAGACCTTTGAGCCAGAGCAAGAAAAAGTCAATTACGTCAATGGTACTGGTTTTCAAGGACAGAGATTCAATAATGAGCAAGGCTATGGTTCTTCTTACCAAAAAAGCCTTTTCAGAGCAACAGCTTCCAGAGAAGTTATGGTTCTTCTTCTTACCAGAATCCTCCTGCTCAAGAAAATAAGATGGAGTCCATGATTCAACAAATCTTGGAGGGACAACAGACTGTGGACTTCAATGGGAAGATCGACGCCGTGTACACTGATCTGAATGGGAAAATTGAGTCTCTTGGTACTCATATGAAGCAATTGGATGTTCAAGTAGCTCAAGATGCAGGAGCTTTGAAGAGACAAGAGGGATATCTTCCTGGAAAGACAGATATGAATCCTCGACGTCTGGTCAATGCCATCATGGTGAAGAGTGTAGAAGAAATCGTGGCAGCTCAGGAAGTTGAAGAAGATGAGACTGTTGCTGCAAAGGCAGTGTCGATCGACACCACTGATTATCGATCGACACCACTACAGAAACCTGATGATTCAAGCTCTGATGAACCGAAATCGACCAAAATTGACACAAGTAAGTCAATGTCAGATACGAGTGTCGATCAACACCAGCTGGGTGTCGATCGACGCCCCGCCCAGACTTCACCAAATCAACCTGAAGCTTCAACAACTGTAGAGGAAAGAGTGTACAAGCCTAAAATACCCTATCCTGTACCGCCTAGAAAGTCTAAACAGGAGAGAGTGAAAAAGCCATATGCAAGGAGATGATGGATAAGCTGATGATTGAGCTACCCCTAGTTGATGCAGTCAAGCATTCACCTGCATTAAGAAGATATGCCAAGAGAATGGTTGTCAATGGTGTGAGTCCTGAAGAAGGAGCATTGCTTACCAGAGACATGAATGCAATTCTCTTGAACATAGTTCCAAGGAAGAAGAAGAAAGTGTGGGTTTGTGAACAAGTCAGTGTTGTGATTCAGAGGAGGATTCCAGAGAAGTTACCTGATCCAGGGAACTTTGTGCTAGATTGCTCAATTTCAACAGGAAGGTTTCCTCGTTCTCTCTGCGATCTAGGTTCAAGTACCAACTTGATACCATACTTTGTTGCTGTTAGACTTGGAATGACTGATTTCAAGCCAACCAGAATCTCACTTGTCCTAGCTGATCGATCAAAGAGAATCCCTGAAGGTGTTCTAGAAAATGTTCCCCTGAAGATCGAGGGCTGCATGATTCCTACAGACTTTGTGGTTTTGAAATATGATGAAGAACCTGCATATCCTCTTATTTTGGGAATATCATTTTTGGTTTCAGCTGGTGCCATCATTGATGTTATGGGAAAATAGAGCTTGATTTGGGTGATGTTGTCATGAATTTTGACATGAACAGTTAAGGGGACCTTCCACCATCAATGGTCAATCTTTTTCAGTGGGGATTTCGATGGATAAAGGTCCAATCCTGGAATATTCAGATGACAATACTGCTGGGAATGTCAAGGAACTGGATTCTAAAGAGCAAGTGAACAAGGTGGTTGTTCAAGAGGCATTGAATGGAAATTCTGAGAAAGCTGTGGAACTTGAAGATTGGGGAGGAAACATAATTGCTGATCATCTCTTCAGAACTATGAGCGAAGATGAGGGTCTAATCAATGCCATGCTGATGGAAGAAGACGTTTTTGTGATGGAAGCAAGGATTGCGGAGCTGAATTGCAGAAAAAGTGCAGAGAGTCGACCTGCAGAGTCAGTGTCGATCGACACCACTCCAAGTGTCAATCGACACCCTTCGCGGATCACACCAGAAGCTGTTTCCAAAGGTGCAAATCCATCACATGTTGTCAAACAGACTACTCCACATCCTTCTGCCCAGAAACATCCAAGAAAGAAAAGGTATGCACTTCCTGGAATTAAATCCAAACCTCCTGATCTTGTCAATAAGAACATTAAAGGTTCAAAAGGTGCTTCATGCTTAGGCAAGCCACGTGATTTTCGTAGAGGGCTTGGTATTTCTTTTGATGATTCTGCAGAAAAAAGAAGTATCCCACCCGAACTCAAGTCCCACCCTGCTGCTGTTCCTCACTTCCTTGGTCACTTTCATGCACCTACTGCTTATACACCACCATGGATGAGAAGACATTCATCTGGGAAGCATTAAATGCCACCCTCTGATCCACCAGACGTCTGAACCCCGACACAGTCAAGCTAATGATTGAAAACGAGCGCTGAGTTGGAGGCAACCCACTGTTAGGTACGTTTTTCTTTTTATTTTGTTTTGGTTTTTACTAAGTCCTAGTTTCAGTCAGTTGAAAAAAAAAGCGACATTGGGCTCGACATTGACCAGTGTCGATCGACACCACCATAGTGTCGATCGACACCACGTGCACACGGAGGTAAGTCTTATATTTTGGTCTTTTCTGTTGTTTCCAATTTTTCTTTTAGCCAACTTCGGGCTTGATAACACTGGGGACAGTGTTGTTTAAGTCTGGGGGAGGTGATTATTGACTTTGTATTTTGTTTTGAGAGTTAAAAACTTTGTTTTATTGAGTCAAAATAAGTGAAATTTTCAGTTTTCAGAAGCACTAACCACATAAGATTGACACTTGATGGACCATTGCCATAGCAGTTGATTGCAGGTCTTACTAAGTAGAAAGCTGCACGTGGATCAATCTAACAGATAGAGTTCAGATTCCTTATTAGAACTAGGTATGCTTTGGACTTGATTCCTCTTTCAGTTTTGATAAGATTAGAAATATGCAGTCTCTCCTTGATCTTCCCTTGAGAAAAGAAAAGAAATAAAGAAGTCTGATCAAGGAATAGTGCAAAGATCCTCATGAGCATGTCTCCTCACAAAGAACAATATTAGTGAGAGCTCATGAACATGTCTCCTCACAAAGAACACAAGTAGGGGCAGCACTATTCCAAGACTTAAGAAAAAGTCAATGAAAAGATCTGTAGAACACCCTGAAAATGGGCAGAAGTTGACTAAGGGAAGAGAAAATAGGAGAGCTGTAGAAAGTATATCTTGTTCAGGCGCTAAGGAAGGGAAAGAATCAGAAAATATCTGTAGCAATACCACTGTTAGAGTTCAAAATTTTACCAAGGAAAGGATCTGGATTTGAACTGGTAGATTGCTAAGCTTGTGGCAAGTACACTAAACATTACCTAAGGTTGGCTCTACAGCATGTGGATTCAAGAGTGTTAACATTTGTGGCGTTCTGAAGGTTAGCTGGATCTTTCGGTTTTCAAACCTCAACTCTATACTTGGTTTCTGTTTTGCTTGAGTGCAAGCAAAGGCTAAGTCTGGAGGAGTTGATATATCATGGGTTTTACCCCTTTTTGGACCATGATATAAGTGCTTTTATAGAGTCTTTTGGTCTTTTTAGAGTCCTATTAGAGTATTTACAGGTTCAGGTACAATTGGAGCTAAATTGGAGATTTGGATGCATTTTGAAGCTTAATGAAATGAAGCCACGAAGTGTTGAAGTTGGATTGAAGATGCAAAAAGCAGAGTGTCGATCGACACCATCTGTGTTGATCGACACCAGCTTTTCCAATTTCCGGAATTGAGAAGTTTCCATATTTTGAAGAAAAGGAAATCTCCAAGTCTTTTCCTAATCTTCCAAAGAATTGAAGATTCGTACATAGGCCTATAAATATAGTTTTTCAGCCATTTTTTAGGCATAACACACACATTATTTTAGAGAGAGATTTTTAGAGAGATTTTGGAGAGAAGAATTTGACTTCTTCAGAGCAAATTTGAAACTCCTTTGATTCTTTTGATTTCTTTCATGCTTTCTATTCAAATTATGATTTCTGTTTCATTGATCATGTCAGAGTAGTTTGCTTGTTAGGTTTAGGTTTTTTCAAAGGTGATTGATGAATTGTTAGGTCGAATTAAATTGTTAGGATAAAATCATTAGAGTTCTTCATCTGGATTTGTGTTTAATGATTATTCTAGCTTCGCGACCTAGAATCTGATCTTAGGTTAATTGGTAGACACGAGAGTGTTATTGATTACCTGAACTAATGTTAGATGAGCAAAATACCTATTCGCAAAGAGATTTGGTTTAGGAATTTTGTGAACAATCGAACCTGAACTTTAATGCTTGTTTGAATTGATAGGATTTGTAAAGAGATTTGGAATTCTAGGGTTTAGACATAGATAATATTCGCAGCGAGAGTTGGTTGATTTTACATTAGTGTTTCGAGTTCAAGAACAATGCTTAATAATTCCTAACATTCTGTCTAGATCTGCAATTAGGATTCACCTGAGAATTTCCCTCAACCTAGCATTTTGTCTCCTGAACTTACACAGCGTTTTAATTGCTTTCTGTCTTTCACTTTTAATTATTTTTCCTAGCTTAATTCGAACTTAGAAACCTTAGTGTAGCATCTACTTCCTTTGGGATATAACCCCTTATACTACTATTGCTTTTGCTGTGCACTTGCAGTAGTTTTATTAGGGTAAAACCTGACCCCTATCCAAAATCAACCTAAAAAGCTAACTAACGAAAAAATAAAAATGAAACTATGTCTTACACAAATGTCAATACATTCACATAATAGTATATGTAAAATAAAATAGAAATCAGTATTAAAATATAAAAATATAAAAATTATATTTCTCAAAATAAAATATCAATCTATATAAAACAAAAACTAAATAAAAAACATCTAAAAACGAAACTAACTTGATCTCTATGCTACTTTTTTGTAAAAACAATATAAAAAAAGCTAATGAACAAAGTAAATTATATCTTAAAGAATGTCAATACATCAAATAACAATATATGTCATGATAAAATGGAATCAATATTAACAAAACTAAAATAACAAAAGAAAAATTATCTAAAAATAAATTTAACATGATATATATAAACTAGATCTTTAGTAAATCAACAATAAAAAAGCTTAATTAACAACAACAATATAAAAAATTATGTTACACTATAGATAAACAATTATGTTACACTATTTAAAAAGTATTGGTATCGATTATAAATAACAATATAAAGTTGATATAGGTTACACGAGTATACAAGCTAAACATATTCTTCAAAAAATACAGAGAGCTTAATAAAATAATGGTTGCTTCCATTTTTTTTCCTTATCCAGACATTTTTATTTTTGAGTTTCAACGAACTTACAAAAATAAATATTAATAGACAAGGAACAACAAAAAAGCGGTTTACAGTTCGAACTGTTTATTATCGATTAAAAGGTACTAGATAATCTATTTACTCATTACCAAATGAAAGTTTTATCAATACTTATATTTTAACACAATTTTTTCAGTAATCTATAATTTAAGTCTTTATAGTAATACGGTATTATGTTATGAGGTTAGCATAAAAATTAATAATTTCAATATTAACTTGCGATAAATTCATAATCCGAATATTAAACTATATATAGATATTTTTAAACGATAAAAAAAACAGTCTATCAGACACATAATATACAAAATAAAATATATAAAACCATCAACTTATAGTGAGTCATTACTTAATACAAAAAAAAAAAAACTTGAATACTATGTAGACAAATTCATTTTCGCGTCATTCAAGCAAAGATATAATTAAATATTATAGTAAAAATAAAAACATCCACAATAATGTATTAGCAGTTTATATGCAAACAAAAATATATAAGTAATATTTAAAAATACTACACAAATAACTATTCACTTAAAACACAACAAGGATTAAAGTCTGATTTCATATACATAGCTACTACCATAATATAACACATCAGTAACATATCATAGAATTATATTTAAATAATAATAAAGTGTCACAGTGTTATGAATCAAACGCAAATTGTCAAACATAGACATGCTATTCAAAACATAACATTGAGAAAACATGCATAAGTTAATACATTGATAAATGGTTCAAAGCCTCCACACCAACCTAAACAGATGAAAATATTATCTAATAGCAGGCTGCAAATAAAATTGATTTGAAAGATAAAAAAAAATATTCGATAAAACATATTAAAACCCAGATGGAGAAGCAAGAAATGCCTTGCATGATCATTGAAACTTCTCAACCAAGCTATAAGCAGCTTTTTGTTTGGTATATCTCGATCCTCTTCTTTGTTTGTCTCAAATGCATTTGTACGAATTTCAGTATGCATATTTAACAATTAAACTATATGTCATCTATATGTTATCAAAGTTACATAGTTTTTAACAAAATATAATTCGGGTCTTCGGGTCGGGTCGGGTCGGGTAATTCGGGGTTCGGATAGTTCGGGTAGAGGTGTCTAGGAACCATTCGGGTAAATCACATTTCTCGGTTCGGTTCGGTTCGGGTAGTTGTCGGGTCGGTTCGGGTCCGGATCGGGTCCGATAGAAAATAAATCCAATTGTTTTTTTTTCTTACTCTCTTCCTCTGCTTATTCGCTTGAGCGATCAATCCCCTATCTAGATCTTCCAGATCTGTTAAATTTTCGTTTTCCCCTTTCTCTTATGAGCTTCTCTCCCTCGTCGCTTCCCCTCACGGCGACCGGATCTTCACCCTCTCATTCTCCTTCTCCTCCCCCGCTTCGAAATCTCAGATCAAAGAATGAAAACCAATAAATCATATATATCACGAGGAGGAGGAAATGAATAATCGGAGACAAAGAAGAAGGGAGAAGAAAGAGAAGGAGAAGAAAGAGAATCAAAGATGGAGAAGAAGAAGGAGGAGAGATAATTGAAGAAGAAGAATCGATCGGCGGCTACTTTATTTTTGTTTTTAGAAAATTAGGTTTTTTTTTATTTAAATAAATGAAAAACTAAAAATATTAAATATTTTGTGGTTTGGTTCGGGTTGTTCGGTTACCCGATTGGTTCTCGGGTTAGACCCGAACCGAACCGAGAACCGAATCACATTTACTCAAGAACCATTCGGTTTTTGACCGAAAACCGAAACCGAACCGAACCAGATTTTTCGGGTCGGGTCGGTTCAGGTCCGTCGGGTCCGGGTTATATGCCCAGGACTAGTTGAGCATATGTCTTAGTGAAGAAGGAAATCACTCTCGCCAAGTACTGTTCCATAATGTCAAATGGACCTTCTACTAGAAGATAAATAGATAATCTATAAACCTACTGGCATAAAATCTGCATAATTTGTGGAATGTATTCTAATAATGGCTTTTCATTTTTTTTTGTGGGATCAACAAATACATTTTTGTTATATGATGTATCTTAAATATAAATTTATGAAATTTTATATTTTTTCTTATATTTTGGTATGATGTTGTTTGTTGTGATTTGATTTTTTTTGTTCGTTAACCACTTCATATTCTTTTGAAACTCAAGGTAGGATGACTATACAATGAGTTGGTTAAGGCAGTATCTTAGAGTTTGAAGCTGATAATCTTGTGTGTTTATCATTCATTCTTGAAAATTAATTACTATCAACTACGAAACATCAATTTTGTAACACATCATCTTCTGAATAACACTACTGCATATATATGTAAGAAGCATAAGAATTGATTTGTCTACATATTCAGTGTTTCTTTATTTCAAGAGAAGAGAACATGATTTATTGATTCCCCTTCAAAACCACAGAATTGGCATCTGGAATCAAGAGAAATACATCTCATGCTTAGAAGATCTGACACTGGTAAGGCATTACAGAGAATTTTCCAAAGAAAGAATCTTATTTTTGGCGAAGTACGTAAAGACCAGACACTTTCTTTAAGCCCATTGAGAGAAGGAGCTACAATGGCTTCAGCTATTAGGGATGCTTTATTCAACTGAAATGCCAGCCAATAACCCGATTTTACAGAATAGGCTCCAGACTTGGTGTGTTTCCGACCCAAAAATCATCCTTTGAGACCACCGGTTTTGATTTCACGATTAGCCTAACATCAGCTGGGTAAAACAGATCATTGAGCAAAGGCAAATTCCAATTTCTATTATTAAAACCAATTAGCTCATTCACTAAGATATCCATGTTGTCAAAAGGGAGTCTGACCCAAGGGGCACGCATTTCCCCATCACTAAGCCACTGATCAGACCACACTTTGATGGGCAAACCATTCCCCACGCACTTTTGAAGACATTGAGACAACAGATCTCGCCCATGTACAATGCTTCTCCGACCAAAAGAGGGCCTAGAACCAACAACCACTTCTAAAAAGCTTGAATCCGAAAAGTATCTGCTTTTCAACACTCTTGCAAAAAGGCTCTCAGGAAACTGTAACAATCTCCATGATTGCTTCGCTAATAGAGCTTGATTGAAACAAGCTAAATCTTTAAACCCTAACCCTCCTTGATGCTTGGGAAGACAGCATTTATTCACATAATATGTTTGTAGAAAATCGAATAAATGATGAAAACAAAGCAGGGAATAAGAGCTTGATTGGTTCATCCGCTGGTAGCAATTGTTGGCGTTTGACAACAATCACACAGAACGCTTTCTACTGTTTCGAACTGTTTTGTATCCCTCAAAATCAAAAGCTCCTTCCAGCTAGCGTTTGCGGTTACGGGCGATTGCGGATGGATAATTCAAAAAATTAAAAATTAAAAAAACACAAAATTTATTTAAAATTATGATATATATATATATAAGAAACTTTTTAAAAAAAATAAGATTTGAATATTATAATTACAAATAAATAAATAAATTTGATATTTTTTTAACTAATATTCATTAACAATCTTTCATAATTTTATATGTATAAGATCTATAAACTCTAACTATTTTGATAAAATTTTCTTCATCACTAATGTAAATACAACAACTTAAATTCTTTTCATCTAACATCTTTATACAAAAAAAAAAAAAATTCTATTAAAATCATAACTTTATTCCAAACTAAAACAAATTGAGAGATAAAAGTAATCATTTTTATAATTAATTATGTTTTATTAATAATTTTAAAGTTTTTTATAATAATATAGTTTTTAATATTTTTTATAGTTATAAAATTTGTTTATATTTTAATTTATTGTTTAACCGCTGTTACACCCGCAAGTTAACCAGTCGTAAATATCCCGTAAACACACCTGTTTCTAATTGATGTGCCAGTCGTACAACCGTTAACCGCAATCGTCCACTTCCGCAAACTCCTGCAATCGCAACCGCAACAGCTGCGTTTAAACCAGTCAAGTTCTAAGAAGAAGATGTGATTGGTCATGGCCTCATGGGCGATGAACAAATAGCAAGGACAAACTTTTGGGAGCACTGCGAATAATGTTGTGGATAAAGTAAAAAACAAAACAAAAGGAAAACTATTATGCTGTTCACAATTTAAACTATATACAAAAAATTACTCCAATTTATTTCCATGTTTTTTTCCAAAATAAAAAGTATTGCAGTTCTGACTCAGAAAAAAAGAGTATTGCAGTAATAGCATTTACAGCAGAGTACTGTATATGAAATAAAGTGCAATCAAATAAAAAAACTGAAAATTAATACATCCGTAGTCTATAAATAAGAAATGAAACCAACTGGAAACCTACAAGATACAACAAACTCAAAAAGAAGAAGAAAACATATAGAAAAAACGGAGATCTTCACGCAAAGATTCCTCTGTTTTTAATGAAACATAACAGCATAAACTGACCATTGTTCACCATGACTATCGTTCTTCTTCCTCTGTTTAATCTCTCTGCTTCTCACTTCTTTTTCGAAAATCTCACTTCTTTCGAGTGACCCCAAATCACTCCCACACATACAATCCCTTCAACAAAAACCGCTTTTTTCCTCTGTTTTGTTCTTTAAAAAAAAAGGAAATTAGATCTAAATCGTTGAATGTCTCAGAAAAAAAAGAAATTAGATATGGATCGTTAGATGTGATTTCCTTTTTTTCAAAGGCATCCAACGATCCAAATCTAATTTACTTTTTTTTTCTCTCTCTTAGTCATAGTCAAATGTTTACACGCTGGACCCGATTTATCCAACAACACTAACTCTTAATCTATTTAATTGTCACGTTCATTTAAGATAATGACATAGCTACAATAATAGTCTAGCGATAATTTGACTATTGCTTTAAAGATTCTACTCCTTCCGATTCACAAGCGTATTAAACTATTTTTTTTTCTTATAGTTAGTATCGCTCTAAATCTTTAGTGTATACTTTGAAAACAAAATATTTAATTTATTCTACTTAATTTTTTAAAGGTGTAAGATAGAATAGAAATCCAAGTATTAATTTATTTTTAAATGTATAGTAGGAAATTTAATTTATTTTTAATTATCAACTGAATTTTTTTTTTATCAACGGAAATTTTTCTTTTCTTAGTTACAATCTCATCAAACGGTCCACCACCCACCAACTTTAATTAAACCCTAACTCTATAAAATGTTTCACATTTCATTATTCTTCGCTACAAATTTCATTTTCCTTCTATCTACGGCATAATTCTATTTCCACTTTCTCTCTCTCGCTGCAATTTTTTTTACGAATTTCAAAAAACCCTAAAGCAAGTCTGATTAAAAGATACACTACTTCACAATTTCTTTTTTTTCTAGCTCTCTATCACACAATTTGTTTTTTGTTTTCCACTTTCTCTCGGTTTCGAAACCCTAAAAAAGCAAAGATGCGATCGAGTGAAGAATTCGTGAGATTTCTAGGAGAAGGTTCTATGCGGGCTATAGAGAGAATGAGAACAGAAGGCGTAGGCCGAGATATTGAGACCCGAGCTCCACTGTCCATTGAAATATAACAAGTGTGGATTTGTACAAAACTTGTAAGTTGGTCGATAAAAGTTCTTGAAGTATACGGAATCTCTAAAACGTGACCAACCTAGATTGAAAGGGGAGGAATCCTCTTACGAAGAAAAAATCTGGAACGAAAGAACAAAAGCGCCAAAAGAAAAAGGAAAGCAACTCAAAGCTCTGCTAGTTTCAAAATTTGGCGTGCTTTCGGGTCTGAATATCTCGAATAATGAAGAAAACCCTAGAAATTGGATTTCGTGTTTATGCAGAGAAGAATTATTAGAAAACTGAACGATTTGGAGAAAGAAAAATAAACGAATGCGAAGAGGCCAACAAGATTCCTATATATGAAGGTGTATGTCGGTTGAAAAAGTAAACCGCTAGTGGAGTTCGGGTCTCAACATCTCCTTCTGTTCTCATTTTCTCTACAGCCTGCTTTTGAAGGGTTTCGAATTGTGGAAAACAAATCGTGTGTGAGAAAAAGTAAACCGTAGTGTGGGAGAAGAGAGATTAGGGTTAATTATAATTATAGAAAAAAGGAAATTTTTAGAAAGTCGTCTGCATAAATGGGCCGGAAAAGGCCCATTTAAATATCCGCGATTTTTTTTTTCATTGCTCGGTATAGGTCTGAGCATTCGGACATTCGGGTCGGTATTGGGTCCTATCCAGTCGAATCTGGATCTATCGGGTATAGAGATTTAATACCCGTATAGGAACTGATGGAATTTTGATTTGGTTTCGGTTGTTCTTATCGGTTCTGGTTCGGTTCGGATCTCAAACTTCAGAACCGTTTTAAACCCGAAAAATTTTGGTTCTCATTCGGTTTCGGTTCGGATCGGTTTTTTTAATCTGATAATACCCAAAATAATAAAAAGCTACCCATATATATACCCGAAATGTAACTGTATACCCGAAAAAATCAAGATAAAAATTGGATCTTTTAGAAACAATGAATTTTTATCAACTTGCGAACTAATTTGCGGATCGAATATAACTCGGAATCGTTAACAGAAAAAGATCTGAATAGCTGTCTGCGAGACCTAGATCGACTTCTGTATCCCTCTGGTTCGTCGGGAAATCGATTCACAAAACCCTCACTCGATAACTATTAAAAAAAAAAGAAAAAAAAATTCGGGTAACCGATCGGTTCCGGGTAAGAACCGGAACCGAACCGATACCCACTGTTTTAAAACTCAGGACCCATCAGGTAAAAAGGCTAATAACCGAACCCAATCCAAACAGATTATTTCGGGTCGGTTCTGGTTCGGGTTTTCGGATCCGGATGTTTTGACCAGGCCTAGCTCGGTAAATCCAAAACGTGGCGTATGCTAAAGGCATGTGATTGCACACACTGTAACATAACTGTCTCTCCTATCTTCCTTCTCGATGACAAATTATATTTCTTGTTGAAACATCTGCAACTCCACAACTGGTCTCTCTCTCTCTCGATTAAGGCATTATGACGAAAGAACAAATCGACCAATCATCACCACATGGAAATACTTTTTATTTTATTTTATTTTAAGTTTATCAATTGGGTTTGAATTCACTTGCGCCTTAATTTAATTGATTTTAGGTTTAATACGCCCCCCCCCCCCAACTTGTAGATTCGGTTCATTAAATTAAAAATTTGATTTAGATTGCTGCTGATTTGTCGAGTTTATTACACTAGAATGTACTTTAGATGAGTTTTATTACATCTAAAGGCACTTATAAAGATTGGTGTACTTTGATGAGATAAAAAGACAAAACTATCCTCTGTGAATTGATTCATCCTTCTGAAAAGAAAAACTTTTTAAATCAATAAAAACTTTATGGCAAACTCCATAGCCACCGTAACACTAAATTTGAATTCTCCGACAATATCCATACTCGGCAATTCCAACAAACTATTGACAAAAACCTTGAATCGACTTTTCCGTCGAGTCGAACCAATTGACTTCATCGACGAGGCAACCCTAAACCATCTTTTCCACCGGCTCGGACCAAGCCATGGTAGGTATTGTAATCTATGTGTGGTATATTTTCTTTATCCCAATGGAGATGTCGTTTATTTAAGAGTCGATTAAGGGTTTCAACTCTTGTTGTTCACTAGCTCGGTCTTTCCTCACATATTTGCCAGATTCAAAATCAGACTTCTCCTCCGGCGAAATCCTTAACCCAGATGGATCTTCTCCTTCTCCACCGGTTTTTCTAGCTGTGGCTTTGATAAAATTGATAGATGGGATGACCACATGTACGTCCATCTGTTCGAGCTGTGGCTTTCAGTGGACATGATTATGTGGTTAAGTATCGGTGGACAAGATTGTATATTCAGTTTCCAGTGGACAAACCTTTGCAAAACTTGGAATACTGAGAACGATCAACACAAGAATCGGAGGTGGCATTCTTCATCTCAAGGTTTGTAAATCCTTCTGAAGTTTGAAATCTTCTTAAATTTGATTTTTTGTGCTCTAATATATGATGATTTTATATTAAGCAAAAAGTTTTTTTACTGGCTTTTGTTGAAACAAGGATCATAATTAAACACTAGACGGAATTCAAATCTTGTGTGGCTTCTGGTTGCTAATTTTAAAAAAAAATTATGGTTCACGTTTTGAGAGTTTGAAAATTTATTTTCGCTGAAGTTATCTTCTTTGTTCAGAAAGTAAGTCTCAAAACTATGGTTGATTTGAATAGAATTGAGAACAAAGAGATTGTCCATCCTAACTTGTCCACGATCTTATTGGTTTGTTATCTAATGGATAATTCTAGTATATTATTGACATGTTGTTGTGAATTAATATGCAATGGAAATTATGTAAATTTTTAACCACGTCGCTGGGTCCATGAAAACTGTCCATGCCAAATTTGTAAGTCTACATGCAACCATCATCATTATCTATTTTTTTCATTTATAAATATCACAACTGTCCATTTGCTACATACATTGTTTGAGAAGTTTTTGTTTTTTGCGTGAAGCTTAATCTCTCTTTCCAAATGACTTGTTTGTTAATGACGATACATATGTTTGTATGTCCATATTGACTCATCATGTTCTATATCTCAACCGCTTTCAATTTTGGCTTAGTTGAATTTGAAAGACTGTCAGTTTGTAGGAAGGACATGTAATTGTGGTCATGAAGTCATGGAACATGATGGCGTGGACGTGGACATGATGGCGTGTACGTGGATACGATGGCGTGGACTTGGACATGATGGCGTGGACGTGGACATTATGGCGTGGACTGCATCTATTAGCTCTCTTCATGATCTTGGTCTTTCTGACGGATCTCATAGCTCTCTCGATGATGTAATCTAAATATGTGTTGATACTTATGATTTTTTTAGGTTTTTTTTTATGTGGAAAATGATTGTAATTATAGGATTGGATATGATTTTGTTTTTTTTTCCTGTTGTTAATATAGTTGGGCATGTATAGATGATGTCATGTCATGAATTTATAGAATGTTATAGAAAGCTCTAAACAAAGAAAGAGAGAATCTCTCTCTGATTTTAGTAAACTTAAAAACTTATAATAGCTTGCAACAAAATAACGAAGACTTATATAGGAAAGAAGAATGATTTACATTAAGATTACAACCTATGATTGAAGTCACCAATGTTGTCATCGGTCGCTGTACTATCATCAACAATAGAGAAATCGTTCTACAATGGCATTGAATGAATGGTTTGTATTGGAATATAAGCAACCTTAAAAAATTCATATCCAATACATCTCGTCCATTTGTAGTTATCCAAGCTTACTTGGGCATCATTACAAGAAATTTTTCATCACAGCTATGTGAAACCAACTGTTTGTACACTCATTCATATCCACCACCAACTAGTCCACACATTTAACAGAAACACTTCTCTGTCCATAATATCCATCATAACGTTTTTAGACCTGCTCAGGCGCAGTAAGAACGTTTGCTTAACACATCGTCCACAGAGTAATACAGATCAGCCAAAACCAACTTTCCAAGTTTGTAAACATTAGCAACACTATAGTACGTGCCACATTTTTCTATCCATGTTTGTCGTCTGCCTACCAACTAATTTTTGATCTTCTTTGCCGAAATAAACGGAGAAGCGTTTCATCGCCACCAAATACCGCTAGGAAAACCCACCAGAATCCACTCTAGGTTACCCAACATTTTCATGAGCCACTTGATCTTATCAAAACCCAGAAATCGGTTAAACTCCCCACAATGGAAACCTGTCCACTACAACCTATCCACGATCAACCTCACATGCATTTCATTAACCATGATTGGAGCTCGATATAATGTCCACGGAAACTTGTCCATTTTAGTTTAACCGTATACACCCTTTATCCATCTCTTATTTTCCACCTCGAGGAAGACTCACTGAAATCTCATTTATGTTCCAACTCGCCATTTTCAAGGTCGCCACCGATTGATTCAGTTCAGTAATCAGAATTGTCAAATTCAAGGGTCTTCTTTGGAGTTTTACTTTGTGCAAACATTTATGGTGTAGTCGATGTTAAAACAATAGAAAAATCGTGATTTGCATTTGGAGAAGAAGAAGGAAATAAAGAAAAAAAATCAAAGATGCAAAAATAAAAGAAGAAAAATAAAAAGGAAAAATAAGGAAAAGGAAAAAAGAAGGGCAAAGAAGAAAGAGAAGGACAAAATTATCGAACCTGCAACTGTAAAAGAAGAGAATAAAAAAGAAGAACAAGGAAGAAGAAGAAAGAAGAATGGCAAATAAGAAGGAGAAGGAGACGGAGGCTGAACAACGACGGTGGCCAAGACGAGAAAATAAGGGTTTTGAATGAGAAAACTTCATTAAGGATAGAACAAGTATTTCACAATTCAAAAACACTACTAAAGTCTCTTAAGAGCAACAAGTGCCTTTTTTGATAGATTTAAACTTATAAGTGCTTTTGTGTGTAATTCACTTTGATTTGGTGGGTAAGTTCTAGCATGGCAATACTATATATTTTTCATCATACTTACAAAAAACATTGGTTCGAACTAGGTTTACAATCAAACATTTATTTAAAATTTGAAGAATATCGATTTGGTCATTTTTCTTTCCATTCTATTCAAACTTCTGCTTCGTGATTTTTAAGACATACAAGAAGTAAAACCATTTTAGTCAAAGTGAAACTCAATTTGTTTTGTATTTTTAAGATATAGAAGTTAAAGCATTTTAATCAAATTAAAACTCGATTTGATATGATTGTTTGTTACTGTATACAATTTTTTGGGACATCCATTGTTTTCTGTAATTTTTTTTTTTGAACTTTTAATTGTTTTCTTTAACTTACATATGTACATTACAATATTTAAATATGAGTTATGACACAATAGTGACAATAGTATAAACTATTATATTACTATTTCGGTGAAATTCTATTTGGTTGTTAGATCATATATTGCAGAATCAGATAAAAGATACTTAGCACAAAGGACCATGCGTATATGACTTTTTTTTTCTTTACGAGAGGAACGGTTCGTATATGACTTCCACCTTTTCATTTTTAAATATGTTTTTCAGGTTCACGTCTCTTCTTCTTTTATATGCAGGTGAAGACGGTGACTTGCAATTGGGCTTGCTAACACATTAACTTGGCCCAGCTGACTTGTTGAAGTTGGGCCTATTGGTCCATGAAGACGATAAACCACACTTCGCTTCTACGTTAATTTTACTTTGCTCTTGTAATAGATGATGGTTGGGAAAGCTTAAAAAAAAACAAAGTCATGGAGCGCCTCTACTGAATGTCTGAATCTGGTAAGATCATTGGCACGAGCCTTCATCTTGGGGCTTCTTGTGATCTTATATGTTTTCTGTTTCATGTATCTTACTTAATTTTGTATAGTATTTATCGTTCCAATCTTCACAATCCACCACACGCTCACGCATGTTAGCTCTTTGGTTTGAGATTTCACAATTGGGCTATAAGTTCGTCAACATGGTTTCACGTTTCTGAAAGCTCACACTGCACATTCTTGCACGTTTGGGCACTAGCAAGAGCTTTCGTACCCCTACCGCTCATGCATGTTAGCTATTTTTAGTTGATAATGAACCACGAGCTTGCGTACCCCTACCGATTTGGACTAGACCTGAAACCGCAGCCTGGATAAAATCTTGGAATTAGTTAGTTTCAGTTGTGAGCATCACACATCTATTTAATCCCCCTTCATCCTCCAAAAGATTGTGTCGCTCACAAGAAAGAGTTCATCATCTATTATCATAATTACCTCAATTAGTTCTAATATCATAGCGGAGACAATACCTACCGATTTGGACCATACCTGACTCAGCAGCCTGGATAAAATCTTGACAGACCCAATTGGTAAATAAGAAAGAAGTAAAAATTTCTTTAAATTTGTGATTATCGTTGAATGTATTAGGAACATAGGGAATCTAAAGTAATATAGACATGGCCAATTCATATATTATTAACTCGTTTTTAGTTGAAACTTCACATGATTTTTAACCTTATATTAGACCTGTCTCTTATACACATCTAGATGTGTATAAGAGACAGATATTAGACTCTCCAACGCGCAATATTGTCTATTTTAATTAGCAAATTCAACTTCATGATTTCTAACCTCATATGAGACTACTCTCTATCACGAAAATGGTATCGAAGCGCTTTTTCTTTTGACGGCTTATCTTAAACCCATCGCAAAAACTCTTAGCCACAACCATTTTCCTTGTTTTCATTGTTTCCCTAAGAGCCCAAGACAACCCACAAGACTTTCTGGACGCTCACAACGAAGCACGAGCCGTGGTTGGGGTGGCTCCCTTAATGTGGGACGAGAGGGTGGCTGGCTGGCTGCATATGCTCGCGACTACGCGAACCAGCGTAAAGGTGACTGCGCCTTGCAGCACTCGAGCGGACCCTATGGAGAAAACATCGCTTGAAGCAGTGGTGACATGTCAGGCGTTGAAGCGGTTAACATGTGGGTGAACGAACAGGTTGACTACATGTGCCTGGGGAAAAGACTGTGGCCACTATACTCAGGTTGTGTGGAGAAACTCGGTGAGGATGGGATGTGCAAAAGTGACATGCAACAATAGTTAATCCTTTGTTCAAAATAACAATGGTCAAACCTTTATCACTTGCAACTATGATCCTCTCGCGGTAATTTTGTTGGTGAGAAGCCTTTCTAAAGAGAAAACCCCCTCGCTTGAATGTTATATATACATTCATGCATGTATTGTTGTTTCTATGTTGTTCAGTTACACCAATCTTCATCATCAGCTAATTAATAATGATTGTTTTTTTTCTCGGTTTAAATGCTAAGAATAATAGTGATTGGTTTGTCCGGTCCTGTCCTCTTTTGTACCATATATATATGTGTGTATTTTTATAATGGAATATAAGAAAAATGCAATGCTACGGCTTGCACTTGTTTTGTTTTGCTTTATGAAAATTTCCTTCTATGTTTTTTTCTTTTTAAATTTCAAGTTTTGTATTTATCACATATGTGCCTAACTACAAAAGTAAATAAAGAACCAAGCAAATGCTCCTGTCCGGTTAAAGAATCAGTTACGCAATCATATAGTTTGAGTCTCAAGACACCACAATAACTCCAATGTCATGTAAATTTATTTTCTTTGTTTACTTGCAATGTTTAGATTTAGATTTATTTGTATTTACGATCCAGATGTCTAACTTTGGAAAAGAATAAAGAAAAAATACAAGACGAATCTTAAATCCAAGAAAAATCTGGTCTTTATAAATTTACGATCCGGATGTCTAACTTTGGAAAAGAATAAAGAAAAAATACAAGACGAATCTTAAATGGATCTGGTCTTTATATTAAACTGCCAATTTTAGGAAAAAACTTGTAACTGAGAGAAAAAACCTGCGTCTCTTAATATCTTCTAATCCAATTTCCATCTACGAAATTTTACACCTTTTTCTGTAACAGGGCATCAACTAACTAAATATTTGTTTTTTTAGACAGTTGGTTTCAGTTGTAAGCACACATCTATTTAAACCCCTTTCATCCTCCAAAAGATCACGTCGCTCATAAGAAAGAGTTCATCATCTATTATCACTTTCTCTTTTCTTTACCTCAAGTTTTACAAACACAGCGGAAACGATGAGTTCCTCTGAAGTAGAACAAGGTGTTGCGGTTGCGGAGTCTGAGCCGCCGAGGGGAAATAGAAGCCGATTTGCTTTTGCTTGTGCAATCTTAGCTTCCATGACTTCTATCATTCTTGGTTATGGTAAGTTTTCTTTACAATAATGATCCATTTCAGATTTGGTTCGGTTCGGTTTTACGGTTTAAATAACCATCCTTACATTTTTTTTTTTTGGGATGATGTAGACATTGGAGTGATGAGTGGAGCTGCAATTTTCATAAAGGATGATTTGAAACTGTCGGACATACAACTCGAGATTCTTATGGGAATTTTAAACATCTACTCTCTGATCGGTTCAGGCGCGGCCGGTAGAACTTCCGATTGGATCGGAAGACGATACACCACAGTGTTGGCAGGAGCCTTCTTCTTCTGTGGCGCCCTTCTCATGGGGTTTGCCACAAACTATCCTTTCATTATGGCAGGCCGTTTCGTAGCTGGTATAGGTGTAGGTTATGCTATGATGATTGCGCCGGTCTACACTGCTGAAGTCGCTCCTGCCTCTTCTCGTGGCTTTCTTAGCTCTTTCCCTGAGGTCTAATTAATAGATCTGAACATTATAGATACATACATAAAAACGAATTGTAAACGGAAGTTGATGTTGATGTATTTCTTATGCAGATATTTATCAATATTGGTGTACTATTAGGATACGTATCGAATTACTTCTTTGCCAAGCTTCCCGAGCATCTCGGATGGAGGTTCATGTTAGGGATCGGAGCGGTTCCTTCGGTGTTCCTAGCTCTTGGGGTGTTGGCAATGCCGGAGTCTCCACGATGGCTCGTCCTCCAGGGTCGTCTCGGGGATGCTTTTAAAGTCCTCGACAAAACTTCAAACACAAAAGAAGAAGCCATCTCGAGGCTCGATGACATCAAACGTGCGGCCGGAATCCCCGAGGACATGACAGACGATGTTATTGTTGTTCCGAACAATAAGACTGCCGGGAAAGGCGTGTGGAAGGACCTTCTTTTCCGACCTACTCCGTCCGTGCGACATATCCTCATAGCATGCCTTGGTGTCCATTTCTTCCAGCAAGCTTCCGGAATCGATGCGGTTGTGATTTACTCTCCGACAATCTTCTCAAAGGCTGGATTGAAGTCTAAGAATGACCAGCTCTTGGCTACGGTCGCTGTCGGAGTTGTCAAGACGCTCTTCATCGTGGTAGGGACTTGCGTTGTCGACCGGTTCGGACGTCGTGCATTGTTGCTCACGAGTATGGGCGGAATGTTTCTTTCCTTGACCGCACTCGGGACTAGTCTCACAGTCATCGACAGGAACCCAGGGAAAACGCTCAAGGGGGCTATTGGGCTTAGCGTTATGACGGTGATGACGTTTGTGGCAACATATTCAATAGGTGCAGGCCCAGTGACATGGGTCTACTGTTCGGAGATATTCCCCGTGAGGTTAAGAGCACAAGGGGCTAGTTTGGGAGTGATGTTGAATAGATTGATGAGTGGTATTATCGGAATGACATTCTTATCTCTTTCTAAAGGTCTAACCATCGGTGGTGCGTTCCTTCTCTTCGCCGGAGTTGCGTTCGCCGCGTGGGTCTTCTTCTTCACTTTCCTCCCGGAGACACGTGGTATGCCTCTTGAGGAGATGGAGAGTCTCTTCGGGAGTTACAGCGCGAACAAGAAGAAGAATGTTGCGAGGAAAGGCAAAGAAGTTGTTGATGAACAATGAGAATGAGAAGATAACATTGTTTCTATTTCATTGTTATTTTGGTTCAATGGAACGTCGATGCCAAAAGACTTTCGAACTAAGTCTTCACTCGGTGCGAGAAATGTGGGAGTGTGATGAATAAGAAGACTAATAAGAAATTTGACTGGTCGAGTCTTATCGATCATGTTGTACCTCTTTAATAACTTGTTTGACAAGAAAATGTAATAAACTTGATCTGCAAGTTAATTAATAGAATGCAACATGGCTTCAATTTCTTGGCTTAGAGATCATTAAAGTACGCTTAGAGATTTCAGAAGCAGACAAATAAAAAATAACCTGAATATAGCAGACAAATCCTATTTGGAGAGACATGAAGATAAAAGTTAAGAGATGAAACATCAAACACAAATGCTCAAGTGGTGGGATCCTTCTGCAATTGAGTTAACTGTGCACATGTGACAGTTGTTTTTATTAAGAATTTGGAAATTTGAAAATATGTATACTTTGACTGTACGTAAAATCGTGAATTAATGTGAATCTTTCCAAATGCAGAAGGAGCTTTGCTGATGTTATTGACATTATACCAATAGCTGATTTTTATGACAAAGCTAACTGCACGGTGTGAGGCTCGTGGACAGAACCGAGCTGATGATGTCTATATTCCGTCGTAAGCATTAGATCAATATATAATAAAATTTTCATCGACTCTTCAAAAAAGCTTTTTGGATTCTGACGGCAAGATGAAAATCCTCTGTGAACATAATTGCTGGCAGGGACGGAGCCTAATTAAAAAAAAAATTATTTGTTTTTTTGTTAAAATTATTTATGACCCCATTAATTTTTTTTAATTGATCCCATAAAACAAAATAGAAGACAAAAATATAATTAAATTGGGCAATTGATTTTATTTTGGTTTTGAACTAGTTTTAATTAAAGCCCATTTTACATATAATTCATCACTTTTACGAGTTTTAATTTCACTATTAGCTAATAAAGCATTAAAAAAAAAACTCACACCCTCCCTTGGTATTACATTTTATTTTGCATGTGTTTTTTTTTAAATTATTGTTCACCAAAGAAATTAAACAATGTAAAAATTCCACATGTTCAAGTTAAATTTCTTCATAATTTTTTTAATTTACTTTAATCTCTTTAGGTTATGTTTTCGGTTTTTTTTTAATTAAATTAGATATGAGATGATTTAGACTCATAAATATTAAGGTTTATATTTATAATCTATAAACTCGAATATATTTAGTTTTTAGTTTGTTATTTTCACGAGATAACTAATGGATCGATTCCAGAAAAGAAATATTTATTAACAAATGATACACAATCGTATTGGTGATTCGGTTTTAAGTGATTGTTTTATTTGTTTTTTTCAGAAATTTCGCCAAAATTTTTTATTTTTAGTTATTTTTGGTAATTTATAAACTATGTTAATTTTTTTTTTGTTCTCGATAGATAAAAGTTCTGGCTCAGCCCTTGGTTGCTGACTTGCTGCTATGATCTAACAGCCATTGATATGGAACCAGTAACATACGAAATTTTGTTCCTTTTTTGTTTGTTGTAATTTGCATTTCCTTTTTCTCGTCTGATGAATGTATCCTAAATGTTGTCTTTGAATCACACTAGTGATGTTGCTTGTATATAAATCTATGTTTGATGCTTTCTCAATAAGCATATGGCCATGTTTTATGTTTCTTACTGTCTTATTGAGTAGCGAGTATCCGAAGCAACCTATTGGCACAGCCTGATAAGTACAATCTGTTACCTAGTCTAAAGGGTTACTAATCTCTCCATTTTTGCAAAGACCATTTGGCTTCATGAAGATTCTTGGATACTGTGGAGTTGCAATTGGATTATAGCCGATTATTTGTAAAACCACGAAAATAGTCACGGATTGTACATAACTAGTTTGAAAGAGCCACAAAAAATCACGAAAAGTCAATATAATCACGGAAAAATTAGTCACGAACAAAAATTTGTGGTTTTTTAGTAACTATAACTTCGTGACTATATGAATCTTTTCGTGATTTTTTTTATAGATAGTTTATGACTATACACATATTTTACTATTATATAAGAGATGTAGGAATCATTTATTATTTTCTCTGTTTCAAATTATCAAATGCTTTAGTTTTACAGGGGAAACAGTAGCAACACTTAAAAAATTAGATATTTTGAAACGGAATGAATAGATATTAACAACTGATATATCTCTATAGTTATATTAATAATATTCTTTTTATTGATGACATGGATCTTGTAGATCATTCTACAATTTCTTGATCCTTTCTCTCTCTATATATAGCTTATGGCCATGTTTTATGTTTAAATCTCAAGATCCTTGTACAAATTGCTTAATACTTTCTATATAGCTTCTGGCCATGTTTCATGTTTAAATCTCAGAAGTGGCTTAGTGATGTGACAAAAAAGAAAAAGCAAACTAAATATCGCAGATGAATCATCTATATATTGAGAGGCACCGAGCTTTAATATAAGATCCTATTAAGGTGCGATGAAAATGTAACAAATCTTGAAAATGAATTGAGAGCAAGATATTACGAAGACACGTAGTTTGAGAGAAAGACACGGGTGACACTGTTATATGTTTACCAATGCATGTTTGAATAGTATTAGTCTAGTCATGTTCCATCAGTTGACCAATGCATGTTTTAAATATATAGTGATGGACAAAGTTAGAAAAAATTGTATAGTATGACTATAAAATTTTGTCGTGGAAATCATTTGATAGCATTGGTAGTGAAAATGGAAACCACTACCGCTTTTGGACCAAAACATGGATCTCAAATCTTTGTTCCTTCTGGAACCAACTTGATTCCAGCAATGAAACCCTCTTCCTTTCCACTAATGCCATTTCCCCGTAAGCCAGCAAAGCAGGTTCGTTTGAAGGCAATTCCTACTCCAACTTGTGATGATCGTACGTTCACGAAGTTGCCACCTTCTGAATGGACTGATCAGTTCCACTCCGTATCGGTCGATGTCTCGGTAATTCTAAAATAGAAATATCTCTTGATACAAGAGATCAATGCATGTTTTTATTTTGCCTTGTTAAGATCAATGCATGCATATCTATTTAAGGAAATTGATGGGCTTAGGAGAGAGATAAAAGCACTAAAGCCGAAAGTGGGGGAGATGCTCATGTCTTCCAAAGGAGTTGACTCAACGAAGAAGAGAATCCTTATGGTCTATTTGCTGGTGAGCCTTGGTCTTGCATATCATTTCGAAGATGAGATCGACGAGAGTCTAAGAGATGGTTTCGAGAAGATAGATGAGATGATGGCTAGTGAAGATGATTTGTACACAGTTTCCACCATCTTCTGGGTCTTCAGGACATATGGTTACAACATGTCTTCCGGTAATTATATATATGTGATCATGATATATGTTTGGTTGTTCTATGATTCATATATAATTTGGGTAATATATCCACTTTGCCTAATAGATGTATTCACGAGATTCAAAGAGGACAATGGGAAGTTTAAGGAATGTCTTGTCGAAGATGTGAGGGGTATGTTAAGCTTGTATGAGGCCTCTCACTTAGGGACGACCACTGATTATATAATGGATGAAGCGTTGAGCCTTGCATCGAACAACTTGACCTCTCGTTAGCAGAAGACGAGATGTGCCCGTCTCATTTCTCAAGGCATATTAAAAATGCTCTGTGTCTATCTCAGCGTTGGAGAATGGAGATAATTGTTGCGCTTGCATATATTCGGTTCTACGAACAAGTAGATGATCATGACGAGATGCTACTCAATTTTGCCAAGCTTAATTTCAATTTACTACAGCTCCATTACCTTCAAGAACTCCAAATTCTTACAAAGTACGTAAAATTTAAAGAAATTATCACCTTTTGAACTTATTATACTCATCTTATATATCTATATATTTTTGTGACCTAAGGTGGTACAAGGACCATGATTTACTGACAAAATATTAATTTGCCGAGGTTTTCTTGCGACAGAAAAGGGAGGGGAGGGGGGGGGGGGGCAGGCCATATTTTTTTTTAATTACTAAGGTTTAATAACAAAAGTTAAACACAAAGAAAGTGTGACAATATCTAAAAATGCCAACAATGTAATTCAAGTTTAGTAAAGTGCATGTGGGTGTAAATAACCCAAAAGAAAGTCTAGATAACATTTTAAAGAAAAAAGAGCTTGGCCTTGGTAAAGAAATTACCAAACACGGCCTCGACAACACAGATTGTATCATTGGAGAGAATTGATGCTTGAAAGTAGTAAATCTTGGAGAAGCTAGGAGTGTTGGAGAACATTCTCGGTGTTGCCGTCCACTTGTGTGCTCCAGCTCTTATGTTCCAAGTTCAGTGCAAATTACACGAGGCCAAAGCTCTCTAATTGGCTCTTTTACAATAGTTTGTTTTGTTTTAGGTGCAATGTCCTATGAACAAAGCAAGCAGATTACTAATTGTGTTTCTATATAGTTAAACAGTTTTTTGCTGATCATAAACTTTATTGTACAATAGTTCTTTGCTCTAAAATGTATTATTGCTTGTCGATTATTTCTTGTTCTGGACAATGTTTACAAGATTATACTTGGTAGTTTAAACATTACAAAGCTCATTGTTTGGTTACAATGTATTGAGCTTTGATGCAAGATAATACAGAGGGGAGAAAGAAACATCCGCAAATCGAAATGCTGACTACAACAACTTCAACCAGATGAGTTTCTTGCCGTCTTCTGGGCAAAGCTGCTTATGTCAAACGCATCATTGCCATTCTTAGTTATAACACCCTGCACATAAAAAGATATTGAGAAAAAGTGAGCATATATAAACCATCCGGTTTAATTATAAACCGAGAATAAACCGGGAAACGAACCTTCTCGGTTATGATTCCCGAAATCAGCTCAGCTGGAGTCACATCAAAAGCTGGGTTCCAAACAGAGATCGCTGGTGCTGCAATGCGTTCACCAAGTCCTCCATGTGTGTTCAGAAGCTCCTTTGGTGATCTTTCCTCTATCACGATTTCTTTCCCGAACGAAAGCGAAAGATCAACTGAGGTGAGAGGCGCAGCGACATAAAACGGGACTTTGTGATGTTTTGCGCACAGGGCGAGACTGTAAGTCCCAATCTTGTTAGCAGTATCACCTGGAATATTTATGAATGAACTGGTTGTTTAGGAAGCGATTCATAAAGGAATCAGATTTATGAAGAGAAAAAAAGAGATTATTTTTGAGGTGCGTTGAGTTCACCATTTGAAGCCACACGGTCTGCTCCAACGATTACACCATCTACACGACCATGTTTCATCAGTGCAGCTGCAGCTGAGTCTGCAATGAGTGTTGCAGGGATCTTCTCATGCACCAATTCAAATGCTGTAAGTCTCGATCCCTGTCATATTGATCAAAGCAATGGATCAAAGAAGTGGCAGAAAGAAGTATATATCCTACTTTACTTCAAGCTTTTATCGTCTTTTCGATGAATGAAAATGTCAAACTACAGGTATTCTACTTCGGTATTCTACGGATTCTCATTCTTACAAGTATTCAAAGAGGGGGAGAAAAACAAACATCAATTTAGGAGTTTTACTTGATTGAATGGACGAGTTTCTGTGCAGAATGCTCTTTCTAAGACTCCTTGAGTGTGGAGCGCACGGATAACACCGAGGGCAGTACCATATCCGGCGGTAGCAAGGCTACAAACAAAAGGGAATCGTCAGTTAAACATAGGAGAAAATATATAACAGATTACGCAAACTCTATTTGGTTGAAACTGCACGGCTTATATGGTATATGTAGTAACATGCTGTTACTCAACTTTTAGTGAGTCAGGCAATTCAGATTCCAACTAAAATGATACCTTCCAGTGTTGCAATGGGTCAGAACAGAAAGCTTATCAGGATTTTTGGCTTGTTGCCTCAGTAAACTTGAACCAAAGGTCCCTATTGCTTTGTTTGAAGCGACATCATCTTCGAGCATATTCTCAGCAGCTTCGATATATGCCTGAGGAACAACAAGGCACAGAGAATGAAGTGAACTTACGAAAGAAAAAGTCTCAACTTTGTGCAGATAGATAGATACAGAAAAAAGCCGAATAAAGTAAGCTATCATTCCTCAGTCAAAAGCCGAATAAAGTACATAGGAAGATATCATTGCTCAAGCGGAAATCGAGTTTCAAAGCTACCAAAGCTGCATAAAGTACATTCAAAGACGAAGTTATCATTCCTAAGTCCAAATCGAGTTCTCTAAACTATCATTCCTCAGTCCAAAGCCGAATAAAGTACATCAAAAGACGAAGCTATCATTCCTAAGTCCAAATCGATTTCTCTAACTTCCTAAGTCCAAATCGAGTTCTCTAGTCCAAAGCAGAATAAAGCACATTAAAAAAAAAAAAAAAGCTATCATTCCTCACTCCTTAAGTCCAAATCAAGAATCAGGAAGAAAAAAAAATAAAACCTTTTAACTCTTAAAAAATGTGGCTTTACCTTGAAAATGGACTTCGGTTCAGCAGCACTAGTAGCCAAGGCTTTTGCTATAACCTGTTTAAGTTTCAATGCAGCATCTGCAAGATTAACTGCTGTTGGCCGGCTGAAGAAGAAGAAATATTTATTAAAGCAAAGGACGTTAGAATCATCACAAGCACCAAGATGCAAAATTTATCCAATAACCATCAAAATTTTACTACCTTGACAGTTGACACTAAATAATCCAACTTCTTCTCAAGAAAAGCAACAGCATCTGTGGATGATACATCGAAACCACTAAAGTTGAAAACTTCAACAGCTAAAGAAAGAGCAGCAGCAATGTCTATAGCAGGAGCACCACGCACCACCATCTCCTGTATCGCACTCCTAATGAACATCAAAAATATTAAAACATTTAAAGAAGAATCTTATCGTTCAAAAGATATGATTTTTACCATCCATCGGAAGGATCACGGATCTCTAAGTAAGTGGTCTCCAAAGGAAGCTTCCTCTGCTCCGAATATCAGATGAAATTGGAGATTAGAAGAAGTGTTGATTTGTAAAGTTTCTAAGGAAATGTTAAAAGGGTTTTTAGGGGAACCTGATCGAGTAATTGGAGAGAGCCAGGCTTGTAGCATATTGCATATAGACTTGAGGGTGGTGTGTTCTTCGCTGGAAATGGATGTGACTGTGGAGTAACCTTGAAAACATGTCGTTTCGATCTTTGGATGAGAGAGATAATAAGTTGTTTCACAGATGGGCCTCGGGAAGGAAGAAGAAGGAGAAGACTGCCGTGGGTGTGAGAATCTAATTCCAACAGACACAAGGCGGCGTGAAAGGAATCTCAAATACCCTTCCGTACATCAAAAAAAATCTAAACGCCCTTCTTTAATCTCACTGCCCCTCCAATGAATTGATAATTTACTCCTTCAATTAAAAAAAAAATCAAAAAAAAAAAAATTGGTTGGTTTGGTAGGAAATTTAATTCAAACCAACCATAAAATTAATTCTTTAAACCAACCAAACCAACCACCAAAATTTAATTTCATTTTTCGTCGTCTTCTTCCTCTCACGTTTCCACCATTGACGAATCGGAGGCATGAAATTGAAGGTTAGTTGTTGCTGTTTTTATGCTATTTTAGATTTCATGAATGAATTATCAAGTTTATGTTATAGGCAAAGCAAATCCAAAGCAATTAATACATAGTTTCTTCTCAATTAAGGAATTTCATAGTAAAAAAACAATTGATTTTTGTTTTTGCTAATTGGAGTCACTGAACTAGTTGGGTAAGACAATTAGAAACTGATATTGTTAATTATATGGGATATCTTGGTTAATTGAACAATGCATCGTAATAAATCGTGATGATTCGTATGATAAACCAAACTTTCTGGGTACTACTGGGTACAACTAGCATAACTGGACATAGTAAGTGAATTAGTACGACTAGGATAATCAAACTTTATGGGTAATACTGAGTACAACTAGCATAACTGGACATATTAAGTGAATTTAGTACGACTAGGATTAACCAAACTTTCTAGGTACTACTGGGTACAACTAGCATAATTGGACATATTAAGTGAATTAGTACGACTAGGATGAACCATACATTCTGGGTACTACTGTTACAACTAGCATAACTAGACATATTAAGTGAATTTAGTACGACTAGGATTAACCAAACTTTCTAGATACTACTGGGTTAAACTTGTTCTTGCAAGTATTTTGATATAGACAGATATCTATGTGTGCATGCAATTGCTGCTGCAATCCATATGAGCAGAGATAGGGAACTTTAGCTACAAGAGTTTTGCTCCAAATATTATTTGGTAGAGATCTATCCAGTTCCTCATATGTTTGAATCGGTTGTACCTAAAGAGATACAAGCACAAGAAGTCTTACCTCCAGAATATGAAGTAAAAAAAGAAAAACTGTAACAGAAAAGATTCCTATCAGTTGAAGAACATCGTGGAAGAGGAAGAGGAAGAAGAGGAAGAGGAAGAGGTGGACGCTGCGCTCAATGGTTTGGGATTGATAGTAGTGAAGAGTAATTTATGTATTTGTTTTAAATTATGTGAACTATGTGTGCAACTTTGTATGACTGAGACTTGTATGCATGTTATTTCTATCAGGTATGACTAGGCACCACTAGTACAACTATATTCCGCGTCTAATATGTCGGGTACCACTAGTGCGACTAGTACCACTCGTTTTAAGTACAACTAGTGCAACTACATTTTAGTTGTACTCAAGTCCAACTGGGAAAACCAGTACGACTATGCTTTCTACAAAAANTGCGACTAGTACCACTCGTTTTAAGTACAACTAGTGCAACTACATTTTAGTTGTACTCAAGTCCAACTGGGAAAACCAGTACGACTATGCTTTCTACAAAAATGTCAATAACACCATTTCTAAATGTATTTGTAAACATGTTTCCACATAAAATAGGTCATAGAACATGTGCAAGCATATTTGAACATTTCATGGTTATATTAATTTGATCTATGAAAATGTTGGATCCATGAAAATGTGATGTCTACACCATCTACCTTATACTTTTAAGGTTACTTTGAAAAATCTTAACCACACAAACATGAAAACCATGAAAGTTTGTATTTTTATACAAGTTATAGCATTAGAAATATGTTAAATGTAGTTTGTTTACTAAATTTCATAAGTACAACTAAAAATGTTTAATTTAGAGTATGGTCTACTGATTACAAAATTTTATATGGATTCAATTTTTGTTTTGAAATTGGGGACAACTAAAAACTGGGTACAACTATGGTATAAAAAAATAGATTTAATTTTTGTTTTGACGGTGCAAGTTTGCAAAGATATTTATTTTCTCTTTTAATGGCGCACGTGACTTCCTATTTTATCCATTTTTAACTTCATTTTAAACTTCCTGCCACACGTTTTTTTTATGCCACACGTTTCTTTCCTGCCACACGTTTTATAAATTCAATTCTAGTTGGTTTATTTCTCCTAGTTGTACCGTCTAATTTAACACATAAAAAACATGCATAAAATATGTATGTCCAAATCCTGAAAAACACAAAGACAAATTCTAACATAGCAGAGATAACATAAGTTCAAAGGACTAAGTTACTTAATAACAATCCTTCACCAAACGTGAACGAGTCAACTTCCTTTTTGTTTTTGGCTTGGTTGTCTTACTCCTCTTCAGCTTCTTAATTAATTTTTTTTCTGTTTGGGCTTGAAGACTAGGTCGTTTGTTGATTTTCACCTTCGTAGGAGCTTGGACTATATCATACTCATATACAGTCTCATTGTATATTGAGAATTTGATATAAGAAATAAAATGAAATGTAACCGGATAAAAAATAAGAAGTAGAAGTAAAAATAAAAATAAATCTCTACAGTTTTGTTTTTCAGTAACATTCTCGTAATTTGTTTTACAGAGTCATCTAAAATCTTAAAAAACAAATTTTATAATAAACGTATGTGTGACTCAAATTTTATAATGAACACATGTGTGCATGCCAAGTTGCCAACCATAAGAAATTTATTTTATTGATCAAACCAATTCTAGTTTGAAACCATATATTGTTGAAAATAAGAAATTTTGATTAAATAAAAAATGATAGAAACAGTTTTCGTAATTGTTCTTAAAAGCCAAAAACTGCATCGCGTAAAAACAAAACGTTTGCGGAATATATAAAAAAAAACTAAACAACACCTAAATATTACAATTCACTTATTTTTAACTTATACTTACATGCATAAATATACGTATTTATTTCTTTTTAAAATTCAACCATACATTATAAAAATATATACTACAAAACATATACTTTGTTATTTTTTTAACACATTTTTCGGATTTTCCAAAAATATGCATGTGGATATAAATATTAATTTTGCAAAAAGTCAAAGTTGCATGCGAAATTTTCTTGCATTGCATGCATTTTGTTAACCTTGATTATAATCTAATTTTAATTTTAGTTATGAAACAATTTATATATTTTTTAAATCTCTATATCCTAAGATCGGTGAGGTGGTTGGTAGGCACGAATGTGCATGCTAACCATCTACCCTCTCTTAAGATAAGTAAAGATCGTAAAACTCATTTTGTTTTAACTAGCAATATATAGGTAAAGGAAAAATATATCTTTTAAAATATATATATTGGCAAGATTATATTGTGTAAGCAGAAAAGAAAGTAAAGTATATATAATATTCAAGACATATCATTAGAATTTAATTATTTTTTAATATAACTTTTATATTTGCAATTATATGTCATTGTAAACCGTAGAAAAATAAAAAGTTTTATAATAAATCAGTTTTAAATGACATAAAACTATATGAAACGTTTGTGTGATTATTGTTAAACACTAAAACTGTATATTTATAAAAACATAACATTTACATAATATATAAAAATTAATCAATATTTAAATATTATAATTATTCATGTATATAAAATAATTATATATATACATACGTGCATGCCAAGCATAAGAATTAAATAAATTATTATATGTTTTAATATTTTTTAGTTTATTTAATTATTATATTTACACTTTTTATCTAAAGAAGTATTTTAAAATCTTGGATAATGGGTTTTTTATCTTCAATTTCTATTGAAATATATAACATTTTTATTTGATTTATAGTTATATTTTATTATTAAATATTCATATAATGTTATTATTAATACATAATTAGTATGTACTAATTTGATCAACTTCAATATAATGTGCGGGCCGATCAACTAGTATGCACATATAATTAGAACAGTCAGACTAGTTGTACTATTCGGACTAGTTGACTACTATGAATACGAAAAATTTGCACATATAATTAAATTTAGGTTTGGACCGGATTTATATTTAGTTTGGGCCAAAGCTCATAGCTATTATTTGGTTGGTTTGTAATTTAGATGATTTTGTATACCTTTTGTCGTCTTTTCCACCGTTTTCTTTTAAAATATAATCAAAAAGAAAATAAATATTATAAGAGGGGCATTTCAGATTTTTATGTTGTGCGGAAGGGTTTTCAGATTAGAGTCCGGCGTGAAACGAGTCGGATTCTTTTTTAGCTGGCAAACTAATCCATTTAATAAACATGTTAGTCCATTTTATTACCAAATTTGAGTTGTTTGTAAAATAAATATTTTACTTATATTATATCTTTCTAAAGTTATTTTATTTAATTAATATAAAATATTAGAATAGGATCTGCATATATGCAGATTCTCAATAAATATTTTAAATACGTAAAAATAAATAATAAACAAAATCGTATAATCTGTAAAGAAAAAATAAAGTTTATTTTTCTTAATATTTTCAGATATATATATATTTTAATATTCTTATATGAATTATGTTTATTTCTAATGTTTTATCTATATATATATAATGCTTTATCTATATATATATATATATATTTATTCTAAAATTTTGGCGAATTAATTATCTTTCTTTTATGATAATTAGATTTATCATAATTAAAATCTAGATTAGGATCTGCATATACGCAGATTTATAATAATATTATTTAAAAGTCATTAAAATATTTTGTTAAGAAAATAGAAAACAAAATATGATTACTACTGAAAAATATATGAAAAACACAATTTCGAATCCTAAGAGTTATTTATTTATTTTAATTCTCATTTATTTTTAATTAAAATATTTAAAACACAGAATCTGTTGCATATCCTAAACAACATTAACCATACTTCTCATATAATTCACACTTTATCAACTATCTTTTCTGTTCCGCTGCATTAAAAATTTGGATATTTAATTTGAGTCCTTCGAGTATGTTAACGATATTTCTATTAAACTCTCTTCAAACAAATAAAGTCTCTCTTTCTCTTCACATTCATCTTGCTTATATGCTCTCTCTGCTCTCTAGAGAAATTATGCTTCTTAAAACTCGCATCAAAAGCCTCTCTACATGATTCTTGATATCCTCCTCCTCATTGATTTTATCATCATCCAATGTCATATCATCAGGATCTAAAATTTTCTTTTTTATTTAATAAAAATATATCCTATTTAATCTAATTTACTTTTTATTTTTGTTTTAATTTTTCTTTTGAAATATATTTTATTTTTATTTTCTTTTTCTTAAATTGAAATATATTCTAGTTAATTTTATTTTACTTTTGTAATCTAAATCAATAAATTTGACCTTTTTGGAAATTTATTTTTTCTTTAAAAAATAATATTTTACCGAAACTTGTATCAAAATCTAAATCGATAAACTGATTTAGTTAACACAATCTACTATATAAAAGTAGAAGGGAACTCTCCTGGGAGTGCCACGTCATCACACAAGAGCCTGCCACCTGTCCTTTTTTATTTAATTTTTAAAAATTAATTTTATTTAATTTTTAAAAATTTGTTTTGCATCCACCAAGACTCGAACCCACAATCTTCTCATTAAAAGTCAATCATTTTAACCATTAGATCATGGATACTTCTTGTCTATTCTTTGTAAAAATATGTGATATTCGCTCTTTTCTGCAATTTTCTACACATTAAATGAGAAGCAGATACCATTGATAGTTTTAAATATTTTATATGTAAATTTAGACTTCAAATTTGAATTTCTGATGTGAGTCAAAATTCCAAATTTCTGATTAGTGAAATAACAAATTTAAATTTATTACATTCATGTTAGTATTAATCCATTCATAATTAGTTAAATGGTAAATATATTTTACACCTTAATTTCTTTAATTTCTCCAAAAAATAACCCTTTCAATTTATCAAGCTGTACACATACTTGTGGGATAGGCAAAAAGTCCGCATAGATGAAATAGATACAAGGGGTACTATTTGTCATTAATCAATTTTCAATCACAAGAATTCATTCTTAGTGAAAAGTCAAATCATAATTTTTGCATCATCCAACAAGTTTGATGAATATCGTTTCATATACGCCTCAGAGAGGATGTGCAGATCCCCGTAAATTTTTTTTTAGATGTGTGGTCTAATATTGATTTATAATATTTTTCATAGTGATATCGAATTGCAATCATGTATCAAAATCGATCAAAATCTCAATAAGTTGAAATTAACCAAAATTAATATAAGGTATAGAGATAAAACTCATTTATTAAACTTTAAAAATTCCGGACTAAAGAAAGAAACATAAGCTATAAATACGAGTCTTTAACTTTATGAGTTAGTGGGAATTAAACAAGTTGTGGAAGAAAACGAAAGAACTCTAACCGTTTTTATTCTTTTCACATTTTGCTCATGTGAGTTTTAGTTTATTTAAGAAAAAATTTTAAAATTTTAGTACCTATTAAATTTTGTTTCATTTGGCATTAAATGCGAACCAAACAAAATACTTTTAAATCACATCTAAGGGGATTCGATCCCAAAATCTTCTCAATGAAAATCAACAGTCTTATCCATTATGCCATAAGTACTCCTTCTCAAATTTTGCGAAAATTACTATAATAATAGTAAAAGGAGTAAAAAAAACTATGGTGTTCTAATATACATTACAACTTTGAAAATAACATAACAAAATAAATCAAAAAGATAAATTATAGAATTAAACATTCATGAAATAATGTATGAAAGAGATTATACACATCATCAAAAAAATAAAGTAGAAAATAATATTTTTTTAAAACAATATAAAATCAATAATCAAAATATAAATATAAAATATATTTTTAAAAACTCAAACTAAAATAAAACCCGCGCATCGCGCGGGTTCTCTCCTAGTATGATATAATGTAATAATATACATCGTCTAATGTCATATCATTTGCATTTAAAATTCTTTTTTTAATTGAAATATATCCTAATTAATCAAATTTACTTTTTGTTTTTAATTTAATTTTTGTTTCTCTCCTATATGATCTTTCTGCTCTCTAGAGAAGTTATGCTTTTCACGACTCGCATCAAAAGCTTCTCTACATGATTCTTGCTATCATCCTCCTCATTGAGCTCATCATCGTCTAATGTCATACCATTAGCATCTCGAATTTCTATTTTTTAATTGAAATATATCCAGTTAATCTAATTTATTTCTTTATTTTTATTTTCGTTTTCTTAAATTGAAATAAATCCTTTTATTTTATTTTCTTTTTCTAAATTGAATATATCCTAGATGATTTTATTTTACTTTTTAATCTAAATCGATAAATTTAACCATAGCTAACCAAACAGATAAGCAAAATGGTTAAATATTTTCTAACAATTAAAAACACAAAAAACAAATTTAATAAATAACTTAAAGAAACTTATTATTTACCTTTTTTTAGTATTATTAATTGATCATAAAATTTCATCAATTAAAATTAAAAACATAAAAAAACTTATTTTCCTTTTTCTTAATTTTTTATTTACCTTTTTGATTTTTGATTTTTATTTTGGTATTTGTAATTGAAAAAGAAACTTATTTTCCTTTTCTATTTTTAAAACTAATTTTTTATTTTTCTTTTAGTATTAGTAATTGATCATACAATTTCCTTAATTTAAAAGAAAAAAAATAAAAAAACTTATTTTTCTTTTTCTTAATTTTCTTATTTACCTTTTCGATTTTTTTTATTTATAAAAAAACTTATTTTCCTTTTTCTTAATTTTTTTATTTACCTTTTTGGTTTTTTATTTTTATTTCTGTATTAGTAATAGGAAATAAAACTTATTTCCCCCTTTTAAATTTAAAACTAATTTTTTAGATTTATATAAACATTATGTTAAATCTAATTGGTTGAATTTTTTTAACATGTGTCAAAATCTAATCGATTAACTTGACACGTGTCACGATCATGTTAAAAAGTAAATTTGATGCATCCTACTTTATATAATAAGATTGATTTTCATAATTTTATATAATGAAAATAAACGAATAACCAATAATAAGATTATATAACCAATGTTGGTTATTCTTTTATATAATTTTATTATTGGTGATTATTTTATTTTCACTATATAATTTTTTATAATGGAAATTAAAGAATAACCAATACTAATAAAATTAATTTGACAAACATAGGCTCTAACTGGTAACCAATAGAAGAACAAAAGGAATGAAAAAGAAAAGAATGAAAGTAACAAAATAATATGAATGAATAGGAATAAGGAATAGTTTTGTTCTTTCCCAAATTTTATAAGGAATAGTTTTGTTCTATAATTCATTATAAAATAAGGAATAAGAAGGAATCGCATGGAAATAATATTACTTGTAAATTATGTATTTTTTAAGTAATAAAGAAGAATATATTGCTTCTCATCATTCCTAATGTCACTAGTTAGACCCATAATGTTTTTGCCAACACATATAATAATATATTGGAAAAATGTGATGGAGTTACTCGGAGGAATGCCGGAACTGTGAAGGATGTCACAGGTTTCAAGGGTTGAAAGTAGCTGACAAAAGATGGAGTTAGAGTTCAAGGTTAAGAACAAAAACTCAAGGTGTTAACAAGAGATAAAAATCAGTAAGAAAGTACCTCAGAAGAATGAGGAAATCAGAAAAATGAAAAGATGAGATAAGCTGATTTTGTTCTTAGCATCTTATTCAAATGGGCCGGACCCGAATCGTTACAATTCTCCTCCACTAAACGTGAATTCGTCCCCGAATTCTGATCCCGCCATTGTGAACCCTGACCCCCAAATCACAAGACAGTCTCCTGGGATAACAAGTTTGACTTTCCTGCCTCTAATATCACTTGTAACGTCCCAACCGCCCCTACCAGCGAGGCCGCACACCTCTCTCGGGATGTGAGACCCCGTCCATGTCCTACGGCCGGTGCATTGTTTACTCGGTGGCCCGACCGACTGCAATCATCACGTGACATTTTCCCGTGTTTTGGCCTCACTCACACGGTTACGCAGAGAACTTTCAAGAAGGTTACCCATCTTAGTCCTACTGCAGCATAACCACACTTAAGGTCATCCACATTGTGGATCTCTCACATAATCTCATAACAATAATATAATTAGAACGTAAGTATATATATTAATATTTAATGATAAAGTCGCTCAAAAAGTGATAGAGACTATTGAGGAGTCTTTCAATTGTTTTAGGGACTCTATCATTAAATATAATATATATACTTATGTTTTTATTATATTAGGAGAACGTTTGTGGGTTGCACGGATTTGTGATAATTTTAATGTTTTAATTTCTAAAATTTATTTTATAATATTTATTAGTAAAAATCTGTGGATTTTTTTTGGTTCAAAAAAATTTGTGGATAAATATTAATTTTTATTTTGTAAATATCATTTAGTTTTATAATTTTGTATTAAAAGATTGATGAAACAATAATATTTATAGTGAATGAGAATTTATTTTATTCAACGTAAGGATACAAATATCGAATTTTCTTTTCGACAATAAATAAAGACATGTTAGCTTGGATAATTATGACAATTATTTCTTTGTATTGAATTATTTCTTTGCGATAATCTACAAGGACCAAAAATATCTTAACATTTAATTTTACATTCACAAATTTCATCACAAATATATTTCAGATTGGTTATATTATAAACTAACATGTCACAATTGTGATATTTCTTTTCGACAATAATTAACCAATCACAATTGTCATATTCTTCTTGTGTGGCTTGGATTTGTGTTCTCTCAACATCTACAATTACAAAATCAACATATAGTTTTTTTGATGCATTTGGATTGAAATCTTCAATTTCAAAAGAGATTTCGAGGCATTGTGTGTTATGTGGTCGACGTGATTGTATAGATTTTCGAATAAAGTTTATTAAACTTTCGGTTAATGTACTTGATGTTGTGTCATCCATATCATCATAAGTGAGGTATAAGTTAATCATATTTATGAAAATAGTGTTATTTACATGAAGTATTTAATCGGTGCTAAAATGGATTAGGACGGAAATCTACGGCTATGGGACGGAAACAAAAAATTAGTGAATTAGAAAATAATTCCGAAAAGGAAATATGATAGAACGTCTTCAGAAATTTCAAACTGATTTGAAAAAAATAATAGAATTTTCAATTTTTTTATTTTTGAATGGATAATTCGGGTACACGATCTAATAATCATTCCCTTTTCATACCCGTATTAATAAAATAAATGGTTCGAATGGATAATTATTTTAAACGGGATAGAAAATGGAACGAAAAATTTGGGACGGTACAGGAGAGAACGGAAAATCCGTCCCAAAATTTCAGTGCTCCTGATGAAATTTTTTTATTATATGTTATAAGATATCACATTTGTTTTTTCTATAACATGTAGTTAATTATAGTTTTTTTGGTTATTAAAATTGAAGTACACTTATTATTAAATTAAGAACAACAAAATAAAGTTTTTCATTTTTGAACGGATAATTCGGATACACGATTTAATACTCATTCCCTTCCAATACCCGTATTAATAAAATAAATGGTTCGAATGGATAATTATTTTAAACGGGATAGGGAATGGAACGAAAAATTTGGGACGGTACAGGAGAGAACGGAAAATCCGTTCCAAAATTTTCAGGGCTCCTGATGAAAAAACTTTATTATATGTTATAAGATATCACATTTGTTTTTTCTATAGTATGTAGTTAATTATAGTTTTTGGTTATTAAAAATGAAGTACACTTATTATTAAAATAAAGAACAACAAAATAAAGAGATAACTTAAGTGTTACAATTATGAATTTCACATTTCAATTTTTTATGTATTACTTTTTTTTTCTTTAAATGTAGGTGACACATCACCTGCCACATGTCAGCATTTTAAAGCTCGCTTCTTAAAAAAAAACCTTACTTTATTATATAAGATTATTGTTGAGAGACTATGTGAGAGATCCCCAATGTGGTTGGTCTAACTCTTGAGTTCTCTCGGGGTAAGTGACCGAAAGAAGAAAAGTGCATTTTAATGACATATGTAGCAAAATCAATTCTCTTAAACTTATTCAAATGGGTCGGATCCGAATCATTAGAATTTTACTACTTAAATAGTTAATTTTCTAAAACATTGATAAATTTATTATCTTATTCTTACTATAATAAAATATTTATATTTTTACCATATTTTTACCTTTTTTACTATATTTTTTAATTATAATGTTTCAAAATTTTATCAATTGACTCATATATCATTTTTTCTTTTAAATTGAAATAGATCTAGTTAATCTTATTTATTTTTTTCTTTTTTAAATTGAAATAGATTTTTTTGTTTTGTTTTTGTTTTTTAAATTTTTTTTAATAATTTAAATATATCTTTTTGTTTTGTTTTTTGGGTTTTAAAAAAAAAAATTTCCTTAGAAATACATTTTAATTTAAATAGATAAACTTGACATTTTTTTATTTTAGATATATCTTTTTGTTTAAACTTTTTTTGAAAATTTTTGTTTCTTTAAAAATAATATTTTATTGGGCCTATGTCAAAATATAAATCGGATAACGCATCCACCAATAAGATTAGATAGATTTTCTTAAAGGAAATATAAATTATTGCCAAAAAAAAAAAAGGAAATCTGAATTTAAATATAATAAAACAAAACAAGGTAAAAGACGACCGTGTTTTGGTTATTAGACATAAATACAAAAAAAAAATCAAACAAAAAGAAGAAGTCGATATCAGAAACCTAAATCCAATCTTTGGTCGATATGGGGAAGAAAGAAGCGATGTCGGGAATTCTTAAGCTGGGTAGAGGTTCGCTTTCTTCGAAGTCTGAATCTCAAGAAGCGATTTCGGAATTGATGAAGCTGGGTAGAGGTTTGGTATACCGATCGCTTTCTTCCAAGTCTGAATCTCTGAACCTTGTGGAGTCGAAAAACGTACCGTCGACACAAGCAGAGGCACTAACCGGCGCCATCACTGGTGGCTTGGAGAAGGTGAAAGCAGACATCGCCAAATCCGAGGTAAACCATGAACGCTTTCAGGCTCAATTCCGTTCACTGAATAAGTTGCAACTGTTCCATCTTGAAGAGGTGCTGCATAATCTCTGCTTCAATCTCTATTATTCTATTGGCTCAAAATACTTAGCGCAAAGGCAGACGTCCTTGTTTTGAATCTTATTTTGCCAGAAATACAAAAACTCTTAGCAAATAAAAGCATCATGTTCATATTTCCTAACCATGTCATCTGCGATGAACTGTACTAGATCTTAAATTAGCGCAATCAATAGGATGGGAAAACTGAATAATCTTAAAACGCTAAAAAGCTATTATCTATTAGACAAATAGATTTTTGTATAAACTAGTTTTTAAATTGAAAAATAGCTTGTTAATTCACTTTTTATCATTCCGTGCTTATTAACTTGAAAACTTGAAAAAGCTGCATACCATTCAAACCCCCCAAGTTTCTTCATTTTTTTTTTGTTTTGCAGGAGCATCAATCCAATCGTGTTGTAGAAGAGGTTCAAAAACTGCGAGCCGAGATTGAGAAGATGCAAGATAATATTGCTACAATGCGTGCTGAGCAGAGGTATTTTTGACTCGAGTTCTAATTTTGTTTTGTTTTGTCCCAGCAAAACTAAAACTTTTCATTTGAAACAGGCATGATCAGACTATCCGCATACACCAGCTTGAGAAGGTATAGTTTTTTTTTCTTTTCTTTTCAACATTTTCTAACTTGAAGCTTGCCGAGATAAGAATGACAAATTTGTGTTGGTGTTTCAGGATGTTATCAAAATCCCAAGCGATCTTAGAACAGTAAGTTTTTTCTCTCTACTCATTCGTTTTACAATCCGTAAATTAGAAATCAGAAGAAATAATATATGTTTTGGGTGTTCCAGGATTTTAATCAGTTGAAAGCTGAGCTTGAAATCACCAAGTATATGACCGTCAAGTATGCTATAGTTACACTTGCCTCGGTGTCAGCAGTTGGAATGGGCATGTTATGCTTGATGTGGTAGACACGGATAAGTCATGAGCGACGAATCCATAACTAGAATGACTCGTAGGCTTTTTTTTTTTTTTTTTTTTTTTCTTCTTGAAAAACTTGTTTGTTTGGCACTCGTTGTTTTCATGATAATGGAAAATCAAATCATCATTTACCTTTGCTTTTACTAATCCACAAAATTGTATGAGTGAAGGTACAATCTAAGTCGATGAAAAAAGAATTACATAGGAGAATTACTAATAACTTTTAGATGATAAGTTATTGGCGTTACAACACACAACCTCCCCTGAATATAACTAAACATAAGTCGATGTTGATCATAAAAATAAATGAGGTTGAAAGACAGATATCTATGATCCCTCAAAATAGTGTATTCAAATCTCAAGACACAAACGTGCTTGAGCCCTCACGGATCACATATATAATCTCTCTGGATCTGCCCTCAATTTGTCCAAGAGATCATCTTGTCGATATCTGACCAGAAGCAAAACAGACATTGAAACATCAAGCTAAGAAGAAAATACTAACCAGATGGATTCAGGTTTCTCATGGAAGTGGAAGTACTGAGGTTGAAAATCCTCACTTGAACATGCTTCTCGAACTTCCAATGGATACGGAACCATCTTGTTGTACAAATCAGGATCATAATCAAACACATCATACGCGTCAACATCGATCCACTCTCCTTCAATTTCAATCACCTTCCATATCGAAGCCATATACTTCCCTTCTCTAAACATATCTTCACTATTCTCTTTGGCTTCTCTGAAATGGTATCTCAATCGCCGATTTAACATCTCGCACACTGATTTTGGTTCCCAGACGAAAGTCGGAGTGGTATCGTTGGCTCCTTCGTCTTCATTCACCGGAGTTTCAGACCGACGGATTGACTGGGAGAGAGTCAGAGACGAGAGGGGAGGTTTCGGCACTTTTTTCAGTGAGAAGATATATATCTTATCTATAAAGTATGATGTTCCTAATTAACATAATCGCGATACGTGTCAAATTAATCGATTAGATTTTGACACGTGTTTTGATTAAAAGTAATTATAAATCTTATTATATAAAGTTGGATTCGTCAAAGTTAGTAATTAACATGATCGCGACACATGATAAGTTAATCGATTAAGATTTTGACACGTGTTTTGATTAAAATATATTATAAATAAAAAATATATGAAAAATATAGTTGATAAAGTGTGTGAACTATTTGAAAATATATATTTCAATTAAAAAAAATTAGATGCAATTGATATGACATTAGACGATGATGAGGTCAATGAAGAGAAAGATAGCAACAATCATGTAAAAATCCTTTTGATGCGAGTCTTGAGAAGCACAACTTCTCGAGAGAGCAGGAGATCATATACGGGAGATGAATGTGAAGAGAAGAGATATTCTTTGCTTGAAAATAGTTAATGGGAGATCGTTAACATACTCGAAGGATTCGAATTGCATACCCAAGTTTTTAACGCAGCTGAACAGAAAAAGATAGTTGATAAAGTGTGTGAACTATTTGAAAAGATATATTTCAATTAAAAAAAAATTAGATGCAATTGATATGACATTAGACGATGATGAGGTCAATGAAGAGAAAGATAGCAACAATCATGTAAAAATCCTTTTGATGCGAGTCTTAAGAAGCATAACTTCTCGAGAGAGCAGAGAGATCATATACGGGAGATGAATGTGAAGAGAAAGAGATATTCTTTGCTTGAAAAGAGTTAATGGGAGATCGTTAACATACTCGAAGGATTCGAATTGCATACCCAAGTTTTTAACGCAGCGGAACAGAAAAAGATAGTTGATAAAGTGTATGAACTATATGAAAAGATATATTTCAATTAAAAAAAAAATTAGATGCTATTGATATGACATTAGACGATGATGAGCTCAATGAAGTTAAATATAGCAACAATCATGTAAAAATCCTTTTGAAACGAGTCTTGAGAAGCATAACTTCTCGAGAGAGTAGAGAGATCACATACGGGAGATGAATGTGAAGAGAAAGAGATATTCTTTGCTTGAAAATAGTTAATGGGAGATCGTTAACATACTCGAATTATTCGAATTGCATACTCAAGTTTTTAACGCAACGGAACAGAAAAAATAGTTGATAAAGTGTGTGAACTATATGAGAAGTATAGTTAATATTGCTTCCGCAACAGATTTTGTGTTTTGAATATTTTAATTAAAAATAAATAAAAATTAAAATAAATAAATAACTCTTAGATTTAGAGTTGATGTTTTTTCTATATTTTTTTCAGTAATGATCCGATTTTATTTTATATTTTTTAAAAATTATTTTAACGGGTTTTATTTATTATTATAAACCTGCGTATACGCGGATCCTAATATAGATTTTAATTATAATAAAAGTAGGATAAATAATACGTTAAAATTTTTGAATAAATAATTATATCTATCTATATATATAAGGTTAGAAGTAAACATAATTCATATAGAATATTAAAACATATATATTTGAAAATATTAATAAAATTTGATTTTATTTTTTCCTTATAGATTATACGATTTTGTTTTCAATTTATTTTTACGAGTTTAAAATATTTTATTAAAAATCCTCATATATGCTGGTCATATACTTATCTTATTATATAAATTATGATGCATCAAAGTTAATAATTCATATGATCGCGACACGTGTCAATTCAATCGATAAAATTTTGACACGTGTCGTAGTTAATTAACAATTAAAATCAGGGAAACAAAGGAAAAAAGAATTTTATTATTATTATTCATATGATCGAAGTATTATGAATGATGCTCATATTACTATGATTGAAAAGATAATTATATATAACCTCATACGAGTTTTAAATTAGCAACACTTCAGATTATAGATAACCTCATATGGGTCGACAAACTAAATCAATGTGTAAGTATAAAACTCAAATTCTGCTGCACATATATAAATTACAAGAATTAATCGTCTAACATTATTCTTGAATAATATAGGGTCCGAACTTACAATTATGCAGCTTAGAAACAGGTAAGAACTGTTATTTTATCCTATTAAAAAAAATATTACCAAAACTTTCTTATAATATAAATTATTGCAACTAGTCCAGTCAGGCCCTATCCTTCTTTAAAGCATAAGAAGCACATGCTTTAAGCCACATATATATATTTATCAGAATTTAAGGCCACATATGGATGTTTTTGTTGGTGAAAGTAGTTTAGAATTCTTGAATTCGCTGGTGTTATCGTATTTTCTTTTAAAATCTAGCTGACGTGCTAATTTGTAGTAATTTTTCATTACGTTATTGTGACATACAATGAAAATTAACTTCTCTAAATCATATTTTATAAATTGAATTTACTTAAATTATATGTCTTACAATTTTAAGATATAAATCTAATTAATTAAAACAACAAGTAAATATACAATGTTATATTTTTTTGGAAATAAACATGTCTGTTGTAATAATTAAGATTTTTTAGTTAAGGTAATTATATTTTCTAGTTATTAAGGTAATATATTTTTATATGATTTTTTCCTTGAAGCCTCCAAAATTACCGGGACGGCACTAAGTCCAGCCCATCAAATTCAATCACAGAAATGTCACAAGTGAATCGTATAAGGAAGAGGAAAGCTCAAGATAATTATGATGGCAAGGCATCAGACAAAAAAAGTTTAGATATGAATCAAGATAGTCGGGCCAAAAACGAAGATGTCTAAGGAAAAAAAGGACATACAAACACGGTACAAATTTAATTATATAATATTTGATTTGAAAATCTTTTATTATACTAATTAGTGTATTTATACATAATAATATATTTATCAACTATTCGGTGAAAAAAGAATCTTAAACTGAATTAAACGTAAATTATATTATTCGACCAAAAAACAAAAATTTAAACTACCAATGCACAGTGCATATCTAGTTACTTAAGCGGGGGACTTGGGCGCTATTATTATTTCGTGCTTTTAATGGGTCTGAATCTTGGGCCTATTATCCATTATGATATCTAGGCTCGAAGGCCTAAATGATCTTAAATATAAAATTATTTAATTTAATTTAATTTAAGTATATATATAATTATTTAATTTAATTTTAAATATTTTTAAAAATCATTAAATGATAAATATAAAATAAATTAAATTCTAATTTAATTTTGAAACATCATTAACGTATAAGTATTAGATAATATAATTTTAAAATAAATATTTTAATTTTTAATTGTTATTTTTGAAATGATGAAGATATTTCAGTTTTAAGAAATAAAAGAATAAAAATTATGAGAGCAAAAATAACAATAGGTCAAGAAAGTTTCTAAGAAATAAAAGAATAAAAGTGGGAACAAATATCATAAGACACAAAAAGATATTAAGATACAATAGAATAGATAAAGAGAAAGAATAAGATAACAAAAAAAAACACAAGAAAAACAGAAACAAAAATAATACTAAAATTGAAAGACTTAGAAAAGAGAAATTAAATAATGAAAGATATGTGAAAACAAAAATTCAAAATAGTAAATGAAAAAGTTAAAAAGTATGAAAAACAAATAAAATTTCAGAAAAATGATTGATAGTCGAATTGAATATTTAAGAGCATCCTTATTGGTGGCATCTTTAATAAGGTGATCATAATTAAAGATAAATATAAAACAGTTAGCTTTCTCTTATTTGAAATTTTCACTTTTTATTAGAGAATTGTCCGCGCTACGCGCGGTTTGTCTTCACTATTTAATATGATCAAAATTAATGTTTGTTCTAAGTCCAAAGCTATCAACATTCTAGCAATTGATATCTGCACATTGTCTCTGGCAGATGTCGATTTGATTCTTCTGGGAGGGATAGGAATCGATGAATCTATGAATCGATAGTTGTCGATGATTGGAAACTGTTACGGCTTAAAAAATTTGGTGAGGGAGAGACTTTTCTTGTTCTAGGTTTTTAGTTGTTTGTTGGGTTTGAGGGATGGTGGTGGGTGAGTCATTGCTATTTGGGCTTAGCCCAATACAATTTGTTGATTTGGTACGTATAAGACGATATGTCTTAAGTCAAAAAAAAAAATAATAATAATGATATGACAACACTTGGATGTCGGAAGAAAAGTATCTTATTTAAGATCCTTTTTTACGGTGTCTTATGACACATGTCATGACGCGATTCGTCACATATTTTGTTTTTTTTAAATAATATATTTTTTTTTCAAAAATCAATTTTTTTATTATTATAAAATTTTAAGACACTCAAGTTAAGTGCTCCATTGGGATGATCTAAGTTAATAAAGTTCTTAACTTAAATTAATAATATATTTAATATTAAAATATGTTTAAGACCCTCAACAAAAGTTTTCCATTGGACTTGCTCTAAGGGGTTTTAAAAACAGAAGTGAAATTTTTTGTAATAGCGCTTACGTGTCATCGATTTGGGGCTTCATTTTTGCTGATGTGTCATCTCTCAGGAGCCCCCAAACTGCTCCTTTTATTAGTATAGATTTCATCTCATGATGTTTTTAGGCATAACCTTGGTCAAACTCTGAATCCTGGGATAACCAAACCAGATCATTGTAACAGTCATGCGTAACATTTATGCCTTCAGTAAGTCTATCTTAGCCCATAGATTAGCCCGAAATTAAAGGACGTGGTCCATGATTTGAAGGCAACAGTCACCATATATCTTAAGTAGATAGCTGCACCCATCACTGGGTTAAGACATCAAATTCTCTCCTTTAGATATGGATTCTCAGAAGAATTTTGGTAGACCAGTGCAGTGATGATGATCTTGGTGAGCAACAAACTTTATGTGAGAATTCTTTGCAGTTCTATATTCAGCTCTAGGAGGTGTCTTCTCACGATTTTGGAGAAGTTTTCAAAGCTGATGTGGCTGGCCTCTGGAGCCTCAAACTCCTTCTTTCATTTAGTATTTGCGTGTGCCCCATTTAATGAAAGTCTGAATCGTAATCGTAACAAACCAATTATGGTGATCTCAAGTGGATTATAGTATTTGCGTGTTTGCGTGCGCCCCATTTTTCATTTAGTATTTGCGTGTGCCCCTTTTTTACCGAGCTCGCATGGATTGATCCAACAAAATGTTAGATGACTTAATGTCTCTGTGTGTGGAGGAACAGGCTGGAAAATAATTTGAATAGGGCATGGCTTTTGAAGTTTGTGTCTTTTTAAGAGATGCATTAAAGATGGTGGATGGTTTCAGAAAGTTAGCTTGATCTGTTTCGACATCAGACGGACTAATTTTCAGTGTTTTAGGCATATTTTCATATCTAACTGTCAAATTGGCCTCAAACTACTTGTAGATATAAGCTAACAACCTCATCTATCTTGTGGTAAATTGTGAGCAAGATCTCACTGTGGAAAGTTTTCCATCTGGTGCAAACTTTCTGACATCGGAAAGTTGTTCAATCTCCAAAATACTTATTTTTAGCTCATTTTTGCCCAACACGCATAAATTTAAGACCGTGAGTTACATGTTCCTTCGATACATTATACACAGTAAGGAGAACGTGGGAGTGTTATAACGTTGTCAAGTGTTAAGAGACTTGAGACACACAAAAAATTGTTTTTTTTTTGGTGGGTGGTTAAAAAGAGAAGTGTTTTTACATTTAGAACGTCTTTGTCTTCTTCGTCGACCCGTTTTGTGACTCAATATTCGTCGACCCGTTTTCTTCGTGGAATTGTAGCAATATTCCACCACCAAAGGAGATTTGGCACTGGCTCATCGTGGTGAGGGTCGCTCCTGAATTTCTGATCAGGTGGTTTCTTAGGGAAGAAATGGGAGATGATGGCGGGAGATGTGGAGGGTTGAAGAAAAAAAGGGTTTAAGGAACTTTGAAGCTAATCTTTGAACTTTTGATGAAGCTTTTTCACAGAATCTGCTCTGGATTCTCCTTCATTAGAATAAACAATTTGTGGCCGTGGTGAAAGATATAATGGAGTAGTAGGAAGAATTGTAGGTATTTTTGGACTTAGTCTTAATCAATATGCTTGGATTTGGGGTTTTTTTTAGTATCATATATTGCTTTCTAATTTTCTCTTTTTCTTTTTATTAAACAATTCGAATAATAATTTGAATTTGTAAACCTCGTCCATCCAAAGGCAAAAATTCCTCAAAATTTTATATATCTTATTATATAAAGTAGGATGCGTCAAAGTTAGTAATTAATATGATCGCGACAAGTTTCAAGTTAATCGATCGGATTTTGACGTCATAAGTATATATCTAAAAAAGAAAAATATAACAAATTATCTATTTGTAATAAGTATATAGCTAAAAAAAGAAAATAAAAAAAGATCTATTTCATTTTAAGAAAAGGAAAATTAAAAAATAAAAGTTTGCTAATTAACTTGATCGCGACATGTGGCGCTTCATTCGATTCAGATTATGACATGTGTCCTGATAAAATATTTGAATTTATATCTTATTATGAAAATGATTTATTAGAATTTTATAAAAGGAAAAAAGTAAATAAGATTAATTATTATATATTTCAATTAAGAAAATGAAATCATATATGCTAATGATATGACATTGGACGATGATGAGAATGAGGAGGAAGATCATGTGGAGAGACTTTTGACGCGAGTCTTGAGAAACATAATTTAGATAGCCAGTGGAGAGATCATATACGAGAGATAACTATGAAGAGAAATAAAGACTTTGTTTGCTTGGAGAGAGCTAATGGGAGATCGTTAACATACTTGAATGACTCGAATTGCATACCCAAGTTTTTAATGAAGCATAACAGAGAAAAAAATAGTTTATAAAGTGTGTGAACTACAAAAGAAGTAGGGTTAATGTTGCTTAGGATCAGCATAAGAATCTTTGTTTTGAATATTTTAATTAAAAACATATGAGAATTAAGATAAATAAACACTCTTAGGTTTCAATTTTTTTTGTTTTTAATATATATATATTTTAAGTAGTGATCCAATTTTGTTTTCTATTTTTTAAAATATTCATTTTAACGGATTTAAACTTTTGTTATTACAAATCCGCGTAAACGCGGGTCCTAATCTAGTTTTTTTATAATCTCAAATACCACGTGAACTTTTAACTCATAAATTACCTCACAAATCATTCAAAATTGTTTTTTGATATATTTCATTAATGAAATCCCAATTTTCCAATAAGCTGAGATTTGGAAGAATTTATCAAGATGACTAGTACAATAACCTTGGATTTTGAATAACTTTTATAAATAATAGATCCAATAAGATGTGATTTGGACAAAAAAATAAAATTATCCTAAATCATTGATCTGATATGCCCCCTTTATTAATTTTTTATAATTTTTCTCGGCTTGTAAATACAAAATACAATTTTTACTCGATATATATAATAATATATCAAAACCCAAAAAATCCGATGTAGCAGACAGGTTAAAAATATATATTAATTGATGAAATTTCTGGGTTTGAAGCACAGCAGCGATATTTTTTATTGTTTTTTTATAATTTTTCTAGGTTTTTAATACGAAACACAACTCTTACGAGATATATATATATATATATATATATATAATTATATCTCAGACCTTAACAAAAGTTCCGCTGTAGCATACAGGTTAAAACTATATCTTAATTGGTATAATTTCTGGGTTCGAAGCCCCGCAGTGGAAAATCTTTTGTTTTATATAATTTTTCGGTTTTTAATATATTTTTTTTGATTTTTAATATGAAACACAATTTTTTCGAGATATATATAATTATATCCCAAAACATAACAAAAGTTTCGCTGTAGCACACAGGTTAAAACTACATCTTAATTGGCGTTTTCATAGGAAACACAACTCTTATGGGATATATCTAATATGGGATATATCTAATAATTCTATTGTTGAACAAGTTCTAGAGGGAAAACTGTTAGAGCGAATGTGGAAAGAGATTGCCATTTTTTGAATCTTAAACTTTTTTGTAATTGATAAAAGAGAAGAAGTTGAGAGAGCTAAAGATGTTTGTTCTGCCTTCTTCATTGCCTCTCCGGTCAATACTTATATATACCATCAGGCACGAGGAATCTCTTTGTGATTATGATATTAAAACCAAATACACAATGTTCCCTTTTCAAGATGGCATAAGGCATCTCTTTCTCATTATACACAAATAATGGTAAAGATTTCCACCATATCAGCTCAATGTCTCCCTCCAACTATATCTCCATTAACTTTATGCATTGAGATCTGTTTCATTGCAATGAGATATATTCAAAGCTGGCTTACTACTGAACGCAAGGCCACTCGTGCAAATCCCATGCCTCTCTTCAAGGAATTAAATAAGATTGTTAAATAAGATTGCCTTTGGTGTAAGAGTCTGTTTCCCTCCACCCGCCATCACAGAGGCAATGTAGCTTCTTTAACAATGAAGCAAAGTAGCGTATCTCTCTTTGCCTAAATTGTAGATGTTATTATTCCAATTGTATTCATTCGTCTGTTTGGCTTACACTAATTTGTAAACCTCGTTCATTGTTACTGATGTTCCCACAAATTTTATACTTTCTTTCAACTTTTCAAGATTTTTAAGTCTTATCATCTTTTACTCTTCTTAGATTCTGATTTTAGGTATTTTATGTGATATATTAATTTATGCTTCCTTATATATCTGATTCTGATTTTGTGATTCTATTTTTGTTTTATTACTTATTTCACATGATTTTGCACAAAACTATATTTTATTTTTCTTATTCAGGTTTACATCATTCTTTATAAACTTTCAGATTTCTATTTCAATTTTCTAAGTCAAGATAATAATTTTTTTTACTTGACATTTAGTTTAAATCATGAATGGACTTTTTGTAACGACTGAATCCGGTCCATTTGAATAAGTTTAAATGGATTGATTTGGCTACCTATGTCATTAAAGTGCACTTACCTTTTCCGGTCACTTACCCTAAGAGAACTCTAAAGTTAAGCATGTTTATGCTGGAGTAGGACTAGGATGGGTGACCTTCCGGGAAGTCCTCAGCGGAACCGTGTGAGTAAGGTCAAAACACGAGAAAAGAAACCATGTGAGTGAGACCAAAACACCAGAAAATATCACGTCGTTATTGCATGGACAAATAAATCAGTCGGTCGGGCCACCGAAAAAAATAACGCACCGACTATCGGACATGGGCGGGGGTCCACAACCAGGGAAAAGTGTGGGGCCTCGCTGGTAAGGACGGTCGGGACGTTATACTTTTACTTGGTGTTCAAAAAAAAAACAAAAAAGAAGTATAATTGTTTATTAAATCACAAAAAAGTTCTAAAGTTCTTGTTTGGACAAAAACTGTTAGATGAGTTTTTGTTTAGGCTCTTAGTGGTGACCAAATGAATGATAAGGAATAATGGATTCCCCTTTATTCATTAGTTTTTTTACCATTTATGAATAAAAAAATTTCCGTCCATTCCTCATTCCTTATTCTAAAAAATTATTATAGAACATAATCATTACTTATCAAATTTGGAAGGAATAAAACATGTTTATTTATTTCCTTTTATGTATTTCATTTCCATTCATTCCTTTCATTTTTTTCATTTTCATTCCTATTGTTTCTTTAGTGTTTATTTTTGATAAAAATATATGGTAGCAATGATGTCAATTTTTATAGCTTAGCGGTCTGTTTTTGAATCTTTCCCCTGGGTTCATAAAATATTTGAGTCGGCGCTGACTTACGCTTGCCTCGGTGACAGCAGCTGGACTATGCATGTTATGCTTGGTGTGGTAGACACGGATCGAATAAGTCATGGGGGTGGCGAATCCAATACTAGAATGACTCATAGACATTTTTTGGTTGTGGTCCTTTATTTATTCTTTTTTTTTTTTGAGAATGTTTTTGCTTTTATTAATCCATAAAAAATCGTATGAATGAAGTACAAACCATGTCGATGAAAAGAACTTTTAGATTAGGAGAATTTCTAATAAATTTTAGATGATAACTTATTGGCGTTACAACACGCCTTCAATTCCAAGCTCTAGTTACCTCGACCTGAGAAGATTGGCTGCCAGATGAACGGTCCATATCGTCTAGATGGCGCCTGCTTTACCTTGTTAGTAATCAAGACAGTTACATCTATCCAAATGTATAGTGAATGTTAATAGCAATAGTTTTTAATGATAGATATAAAAAATATATCGTGTATCTAGTTTTGTGCTATACATATTGTGAATATTTCTATCTAATGTTTTATTCAATTTGGAGCTCTTATAGGTTAATTAAGTGTAGAAATGCTCTATATATCACCGTCAATAACAAACATAGAATTCATCAATACGTTTTTGTTTGTGACAAATTGGCATCTCTCTATTGGGATATCGAATCATATCCCGCTTGGTCTTAATGTAATTGATTTATTTAGTTACCTTGATTGTCATATTCTATAGCGATTGTGATTGTATAGCTTAAGGCAAGTAGATACTCTAGCTGAGTATATAATCGTGTAATGGCCATTGAGAATAAAATAACAAAACATTTCTTCATGGTATCAGAGCTGAAATCAAATCTCTCTAAATAATTTTTTTTTATTCCCTTTTCTTTCTCTCTTACAAATTTCTTGAAAACCCAGAAACGATGTCTGGTAACACAGGCACTGGAAACTCGACTGATGGAATCGAACAACACCCGACTCAGGCTCAATCGACAATGGAGGTTAGGAGAACTATCTCTCCTTACGATTTGACTGCCGCTGACAATCCGGGCGCTGTGATTTCACATCCACTTCTCAAAGGATCAAACTATGATGAGTGGGCATGTGGAATCAAGACAGCACTCAGTTCGCGGAAGAAGTATGGATTTCTGGATGGGTCCATTACACGACCTGCTGAAGGATCTCCAGATTTAGAAGATTGGTGGACGATTCAAGCGTTACTTGTCTCGTGGATCAAGATGACCATTGATCCCTCTCTCCGTTCCAACATCTCTCACCGCGATGTTGCAAAGGATTTGTGGGATCATCTGAAGAAGAGGTTCTCTGTTACTAATGGACCTCGGATCCAACAGCTCAAGGCTGAGTTGGCATGCTGCAAGCAACGGGGTCTCGCGATTGAGGCCTACTACGGCAAGATGAACCGGATCTGGGACAACATGGCTCAATATAGGCCATTGCGTGTCTGCAAATGCGGAAAATGCGAATGTGATTTGGGTTCTCTTCAAGAACAAGATCATGAAACAGAGAAGACACACGAGTTTTTGTTTGGTCTTGACAAGAATTACCGAACGGTTCGCTCCACTTTGGTGTCTCGTTCACCAATTCAACCATTGGAGGAGGTGTACAATGTCATTCGACAAGAAGAAGATCTGAAGACAACAGTGCGATCTGTTGATGAAACACCAAATGTGAGTGCGTTTGCTGCACAAGCAAGGGCACGTGTGAATCAACCACGCAGTGATGCACATGATAAAGGCATCTTGTGTAAGCATTGTCAACGTTCTGGTCACGCATCTGACAGCTGTTTTGCGATGGTCGGATATCCCGAGTGGTGGGGAGATCGTCCAAAAACAAGAACATTGCAAGGACGTGGTCGTGGAGGAACACCTGTTTCAACAAGCGTTGGTCGAGGAAGAAACGTCAACTATGCCAATGCCGTTCACGTTCCGCACATGCCATCTCACGAACAGGCCAACTATGTTCTCACCGATCAGGATCGTGATGGCGTTCACAGACTCAATGACACTCAATGGCGGAATCTGATGAATCTCTTGAATGCCGGCAGCAGCAACACAGACAAACTGTCGGGTACGTATTCTGTTCCTTCTTGGATCATGGACACAGGTGCTTCGCACCATTTGACGAGTAACTATCACGCCTTGACTGATGTTCGTGATATGGATCCGGTATTGATTATTCTGGCTGATGGTAGAGAAAGAATCTCAATGAAAGAAGGCACGGTTATTTTGGGTTCTCATCTAGTTTTAAAATCTGTGTTTCTGGTTGAAGAATTGCAGTCCGATCTGATATCAGTAGGGCAGTTGATGGATGAGAATAATTGTGTGGTGCAATTAGCTGATCAGTTTCTTGTGGTTCAGGACCGCGTTTCGAGGATGGTGATTGGAGCGGGTAAACGAGAATCCGGGACTTTCCGCTTTCGCAGAACAGAGTTTGTAGCTGCAGTTGCGACTCGGGAAGAGAAGTCTTATGATTTGTGGCATCATAGGATGGGTCATCCCTCTGCCAAAGTAGTTGGTTCTCTTAAGAATGTTTCTGTTTCAGTTCTTTCTGATTATTCCAATAAGGCGTGTGATGTCTGTCTCCGCGCAAAACAAACGCGATTTCCGTTTCCTTCAAGTCTTAATAAAACTTCGAAAGTTTTTGAGTTAATTCATTCAGACTTGTGGGGTCCTTATCGCACAGCTTCTCATAATGGTTCACGGTACTTTCTAACAATTGTGGATGATTTTACTCGCACTGTTTGGCTCTCTCTCCTTACTGAGAAAACGGAAGCTCCACAACAATTGAAAAACTTCATAGTCATGGTTGAACGTCAGTTTCAGTCTAAAGTTCAGTGTCTTCGCAGTGACAACAGGAGTGAGTTTATGAGTTTAACGAAATACTTTCGTGACTCTGGGATTATTCATGAAACGTCATGTGTAGGCACACCACAACAAAACGGAAGAGCAGAACGAAAACACCGACACATATTGAATGTAGCTAGAGCTTTGATGTTTCAAGCAAACATGCCGATTGAGTTTTGGGGCGAGTGTATATTAACGGCGGGATACTTAATCAATCGCACACCCAACTCAACGCTTCAAGGAATGACACCGTATGAGAAGCTGCATCAATCTGTGCCTGATTATGATCATCTTCGTGTTTTTGGGAGTTTGTGTTATGCTCACAATCAAGGGCACAAAGGAGATAAATTTCTCTCACGAAGCCGCAAGTGTGTGTTTGTCGGCTACCCGTTTGGGAAGAAAGGGTGGCGACTGTATGATCTGGAGAAACGTGAATTTTTTGTTTCACGCGACGTGAAATTTTTCGAGGATCAGTTTCCTTTTGCAACGAGCTCAGTTTCTGCAGAGCAACACGATAATGGAGAAGAAACAGAACTCTGGGCCCATATTGCTGAAAATCCATTTTTAATTTATGAACTAGGGCCTCTACCAGGCCCAATTACAGGCCCAATCATCTCTAATCCACCACCAATCTTCTCCGCTTCAATGTCTGAAGAACCTACGACACCGGAAACATCAACATCCTCAAATTCTCAATCCAATCATTCGACTGAAACACCACCATCTACTCCGCCGCCGTCTCCACCTCTGGCTCCATCTCCGCTTGCTGATGCTCCTGTTGCTCCCTCATCGCCGGAAATTCTCGGCCGAGGACAAAGGAAGAAAACACAAAGTGTCACTCTGCGCAATTTTGTGATAAACACTGCCCAGAGTAAGCTTCTCACAAAACCGGTCTCCTCAGTGATCTATCCGATAGAAAATTATGTGAATTGTCATCGCTTTTCCGAGCCTCATCGTGCCTATCTCGTTGCCATCTCAACTAATATCGAGCCAAAGACATACAAAATGGCGCTTCAACTCAAGCAGTGGCGGAATGCAATGGGCAGTGAGGTTGATGCTTTGGAAGAGAATGGTACATGGACATTAGTAGATCTACCACCTGGGAAACGAGCAATTGGCAGCAAGTGGGTTTACAAAATCAAATACAACTCTGACGGTACAATCGAACGGTATAAAGCGAGATTAGTTGCTCTTGGTAACAAGCAAATTAAGGGAGAAGACTATGGCGAAACTTTCGCTCCGGTGGCACGAATGGGCACTGTACGATTGTTCCTTAGAGTTGCTGCTGGAAACGCTTGGCCGGTGTATCAAATGGATGTACACAATGCCTTTTTACACGGTGATCTTGTTGAAGAGGTTTGCATGAAACCTCCACCAGGCTTTCATTCTGAGGATGACCAAAAAGTATGTCGTCTACAGAAATCCATTTATGGTCTCAAACAGGCTCCTAGATGTTGGTTTGAGAAGCTCACCAAAGCCCTTCGAGCTTACGGATTTCAACAATGTCTGGCTGATTATTCTTTGTTTACGTTGGACAAGAATGGAGTTCAGATCAATCTTCTAATCTATGTTGATGACATGATTTTAACGGGAAACTCAGAATTAGCGTTGCAGGTATTCAAAGACTATCTCTCTTCATGCTTTAAGATGAAAGATTTAGGTCCTTTGAAATACTTCTTGGGGATCGAAGTTTCTCGGAATGAAACAGGATTTTATCTCAGCCAAAGAAAGTATATTTTAAAAATCATCACCGAAACAGGGATGTTGGGCTGTAAACCAGCCTCTTTTCCGCTGGAACAACATCACACATTGGCCCTCTCGGAATCTGAATATTTGGTTGATGCTTCTCCATATCGTCGGTTAGTTGGGCGATTAATATACTTGGCCGCAACTAGACCTGATTTAGCATTCAGTGTTCATATTCTATCACAGTTTATGCAGAAACCGCGTGAAGATCACTGACAATCTGCTTTGCGAGTTGTGCGCTATCTTAAAGGTTCACCTGGACAAGGGATCCTTTTGTCTTCAGATAACAATTTCCAGATTTCCGGATGGTGCGATTCAGATTGGGCAAGCTGCCCTCTTACACGGCGTTCAGTCACTGGTTACTTTGTCCAACTCGGTACATCTCCACTGTCGTGGAAAACAAAAAAGCAAGACACGGTTAGTAAATCCTCTGCTGAAGCCGAATATAGAGCTATGTCCTTGCTTAAAGATGAATTGGTATGGATCAAGAATATACTACGGACACTTGGTGTCTCGCATGATCAACCAATGGGGATGTTTTGTGACAGCAAATCAGCGATATATATTGCCACAAATCCGGTATTCCATGAACGTACAAAGCATATTGAGTCGGACTGTCATGCGGTTCGTGAGCAAATTCAAAACGGTACGCTTGTTACTCATCATGTTTCCACTTCTCAACAACTAGCTGATATCTTTACTAAACCTCTTGGTCGCATCGCGTTTGACGAGTTTCGTTCCAAGCTGGGCATCCTTGATCTGCACGCTCCAGCTTGAAGGGGGGTATTGGGATATCGAATCATATCCCGCATGATTTGGTCTTAATGTAATTGATTTATTTAGTTACCTTGATTGTCATATTCTATAGCGATTGTGATTGTATAGCTTAAGGCAAGTAGATACTCTAGCTGAGTATATAATCGTGTAATGGCCATTGAGAATAAAATAACAAAACATTTCTTCACTCTCTGATTTGAAATCTTGGTTTTGGCTTTATCGATAGAACTCCCACATTTTATTAGAAAAAAATTCATTCAAATTTCCAATGACATTGTAGAAGAAGAAACAAAATCATTCAAATCTCCGTTTAGGTTTTGTTTGCTTGATCTTGCTGAAACCGAACAGAGCCTCATCAATACCATAACATCAAAATGCCTAGACAAGCTCCTGTTCTCAAGAAGTCAGTGGTGCAAGGTCATATCTATGGTTATCAGTTTCTCGATTCTATGACACGTTATAAATTGAAGAGCTTTACATTGTGCTCCTCCGAGGTAAAAACTGAAATTTCTATTTTACTAAGTTGCAATATCTTGAAAACATATATACTCACACAATAACTCAAATGCAGTGGAATCCCACCACCGTTGACTCTTGCTTTGATAAGCTTGAGGATTTGCGTATGTGCTCATGTTCCTCCGGGTGTTTATCATTTTTCTTCAAATTTCCTATAATTTATCCTATCTCCAGCTAGAGAATAAGAAAATATATTAGAGATTGATCATATGATGTTCATCTTCTTAGCTTTTTTTTGGTCTCATCTTCTTTACTTTCATCTTCATGTCTCCATATATATATATATATATATATAGTACTCGTATGCTATATTCAGGTTATCTTTTATTTGTCCCATCAGCCATCAGGAACCCGCTTCTGCGATCTCTAAGCCAAGATATCGAAACCATGTTGCATTTTATTAATTAACTTGCAGATCAAGTTTCTTATTTTTTCTTGTCAAGCAAGTTATTAAAGAGGTACAACATCTTTAAGACTCGGCCTCATTTTGTTTTGGAGTTGATAATATTTGTGGTCTTGGTACGATGCGAGTGCGTCCTCGAAGAGATAGCCAGAACTGTATAGAGGGAATACGTAACTCATTTTTTTAATGGAGAGTCGTAGCTGTATGGTCTTCTTCTGCTGTGTATCAGTCTCTTGTCTGCTATCTCTTCGTCGCTTCCTCATCTTTTGGTGCTATAAATTCATCAGGCAAAATATTTGATCTCTGGGATGTTCGTACAATGGCCTTCACATGTCTCGTGATTGCCGTGAATATGCGCATTCTTTGGATGAGCAATTCCATCACCAGATGGCATTATATCACAGTCGGTGGGAGCATTCTTGCATATACTGCGGGATCACGACACCACGTGATAGAAATGTAAGCGCTCCTTTTCCTTTGAGTATTTTCTGATGTTAGTTTTGTTCATAACTTGGTAAATCTCATTTCTATCTTTTTCAATTTTCACGTCTCTGCAGGAAAAGGTATAGTTTGTCATATATGTCCTGATGAGTACATTCTATTTCTACTTCACATTGCTGATTGCTGTTTTTTTTTTCCCGTTGTCTCTCTTTTAGGCGATTTCATTTTCGAAAGATATTCGGGTTCAGTGGCAACCCCAAGTACCTTGTAGGAAATGAACCAATTTTTTATGCCCGAGATGCCGCTTAACACTGAAGATCTGCCATTTCAATTTCCTGATATCCACCAAAGAAAATCTGTGATTTTGCAGGATTCATGTCAAGCCCACTTAGCTCTTTGAAACTTGCAATAACCCAGCAGCACCATCTGAAAACACCAGCAGAGCATCGGCAAATTTCAGATGAGTTATTCTTGGAGATGAGCATTAATTGTGGATGGAGTCTTATCTTCCCATTATCAGCCGCCTTCTCTAATCGATTTGACAAGACCTCCATAACCATGATAAAAAAGACATGGAGAAATAGATGCCGAGGGGAAAAAAAACCAGATAGTTCACCATTGATAGAGACAGAGAAACGAGGTGAGGAAAATTCTGGGCTTCACGTACTTTTAGAGCAAAATCTCAGTAAACAGTGTCAAAAGGCTTTCCTAATGTCCACTTTCAGTTTCAGCATTGCACTCCGAGGGCAAGAAGACTTATTGTAATTCCTGATTAACTCTGTTGGCAACAGCACATTTTGAAAATAGGCAAGGGTGCATGATCCGATTGACCCGGCTCCAGAAAGTCAGAGTAAGCATCAGGATACTTGTATGTTGATCAATTTTCTTTGAAATTGGATTCTCGTCTTGCTTGTTCCACCAAGAGAAAGATAGACCTTTTGCTTGCGCTTCCTAAAGATCAGAATCCTGAACGGCAATACGGAGACCGAGATACCACAGCAATCCTTGCTTAAATTGCTCTAGCTACTCTCGTCGAGTTTGTAGCTTGAATATGCCAGATTCACAGAGAAAGATCCATCAGTTTAGTCGGGAATAGGATCCTATAACAAGAGAGTAAACAGAAGCAGACTCGGAACTAAAAGAGTTATCAAAGGATTCACTTCACTCACCAATTTCCTCCTCCTCGCATACTATCTCTCCTCCCCCATTTTCCTTCCTCCACTTCGACGGCATAATCGCCCGCGGCGGCTGGTAATACGGGCAATTCGACCTCCATGATGTATCAGGAAGCCCGAATCTCGATGCCCTTTTGAGGAATTGAGAAACCCACCATTCATGGAGATGCGTCCGCGAAGGGTAATCCCACGAGAGGTAATTAGGGTTCCGATGAAGGGAGTGGGGGAGATGGTTCCGTTGTTGGGTTTGTGAGGATGTGAGTCACTATCAGTTTGTATATAGCTTAGTCATACTTGTACAATATAGTTTGGTTAAGGACTCTGGAATTGCCCGGATTATTATCTTGATTTATTCGGTTTGTACTTTCGTTTATACCGAGTCTCTCTACCATGTTAATAAAACTGGGAAAGATATGCAAGACATCCGATTTTTAGTTTCATTAAGTAAATCCATGTAGCTCTGCTGTAATCAATCATCAACTATGGTCAAAAAATATTTGAAATCATCAACAGAAAATGGACCCCATGTATCAATGTGGACAAGTTCAAATGATTCTTTGCATATATTTTGACGATATTTAAATGGTAGATGTTTCTGCTTAGACAAATGACAAACATGAGAAGTTGTTTTATTTATCTTTGTATACTTTAAATCCGAGTATATCAGAAAGAACATCAACTTTAGAGTCAGATTGATGACCTAAACGTTTATGTCAAGTGTTTGCATCAACAATGACACTAGAAACGGATAGTATGACTAAGCTATATACAAACTGATAGTCACGGCTTGTGGTCTCTGTTCCATGCCGTCTCCATTGTTTTCTCGTGCATTTTAAGATTTTTTTGTTTGTTTGTTCGGTTGGATTAGGATCGATAGCGATGTTGTTGTTGGACTCCTTCCGGTTTAAATCGGAACTTCGAATTGAGCCAGAAGTAACCAGAATAAATAGATAATAAAACGCCCCAGTTTCGATGTTTGTTCTTTGATTACAAATTTATACAACACACATTAACCAAATCAGTTAAATATCAGTAGCCGAGTTAATACAGATATGATAGCTATGAGGCCCATCATCCACCAATACTTTATCGCTACAAGCGTCGTGGCATAGCCCAAGATGATAACAAGGCTCGAGAGAGCGTCTAGAAAAGAAGAACATTCTAGAAGAAGGAATAAAGCACGTGATCTAGCCGTGCGTTTAGGATAACGGCGCAACGGCGCACATGGGCAGTCAAGAAATGAATCTTTGTCGTTATAAAGAAAAGGCGTGAGTCAGTGTAAAGGCATCAATTGATTTGGTCATTTGTCAAGGGAGGAGAGAGAACTCCATAACAGTCTCTCAAACTTGTATTCGCATTTGCCGAATCAATAAAGAAAGGATTTCCTATCATTCTTGTTTGCATCGTTACTCTTAACAAAGTGGTATCAGAGCAAGGACGAGACTTGGACGGAATGGCACCAAAAACTCCGAGGACGGCGGAGGAGAAGGCCGAGATGGAAGACAAGATCTTGGAGTTCTTACACCAAAACGTGGAAAGGGTAACGAAGGTAGAAGCATGCCTGGAGGCGGTCACAAAAAGGCTTGGGGCTCTCGATGATCTAGATCAGAGGCTGAAGGCTTTAGAAAGGGGAAAGAAAAAAACGGAGGAGGGGGCGATGTTTTCCGAGGTGCTTATCAACGACACTGGAGCGTCTGCGAGTATTCCACAGCTCGTCGAGGACGGCACACCGCAGGTTAATTCCCCACCACTTACACACCGGAACGTTTGGCCGACGGAGGGAGTGAATGAACCATTACCACGGCGGATGGAGGTTCCGTTGTTCGACGGGGCTGATGCAGAGGAGTGGGTATTGCGGGTGGAGCAGTACTTCGAGCTCGGTGATTTCTCCGAAGAAGAAAAGCTCAAGGCAGTACGAATGTGTTTTAAGGAGGAAGCGCTTATGTGGTACCGATGGGAGAGAGATCGGAATCCATTCCTGGATTGGGAGCAGATGAAGACTAGGGTGTTGGGGCAGTTCTCACCGACCCATGATACCACCGCGGGGGAGCGTCTATTGTCCCTCCAACAAACTGGATCGGTGAAGGATTACTGCAAGGAGTTTATCGCGTTGGCTACGAACGCTCCGGAGATACCGGATAATATATTGGAGATGACGTTCATGAAGGGGTTGCAACCGAATATCCGTACAGGGGTCAAAATGTTCGAGCCCAGGACCTTAGAGAAGATGATGAGCCTAGCCAAGATGATGGATGAGTGGGGAGGACCGGTGAGACCGACGATGGAAGCGATGACGGATGGAGCCGGAAAGAGGTTCCGTCATACAGGCAGTCGAATTTCACATGCGTCAGGAGAACACTCGATGGGCTGTAACAATGGAAATGGGCCTAACTCATACAAGCCCAAATCCATTAATCAGGCTGACAATCGTACGACGACGTACAAGGGGAAGACAGGATCTAACCTAAATCGTCATCATCGTCTCAAGCCCCCATTTTGGCGTCTCACACCGGCGGAAGTCAAGCGGTGGAAGGACGAAGGGTTGTGCTTTAAATGCGACGAGAAGCATCACGCAAATTACGTGTGTCTGTCAAGAGAGCTCACTGTCTTGGTAGTTCAAGAGGATGGTACGGAGGAAGAGTTGCTGGAGGTGACCGCAGAGTTGGAAACCGGAGAAGAAACAGCGGTTACAGAGCTAGCGGAGTTCTCGATCAACTCTCTGGTCGGAATTTCTTCCCCGAGAACCATCAAACTGATGGGATCGATTGAGGGAACAAGCGTGGTAGTACTGCTCGACAGCGGGGCTTCGCACAACTTCGTGAGTGAGAGATTGATGTTGCAGCTAGGTCTAAAGGCGGAATTGACCAACGACTATGGGGTCCTGGTGGGAACGGGGTTGACGGTGAAAAGCACGGGGGTGTACCGGAACGTTACTCTCATGATTCAGTCGTGCGCTATTACCACGAGTTTCCTACCGTTGGAGTTGGGTAGTGCGGATGTGATACTAGGAGCTCAATGGCTCGAGACATTGGGAGATACGAAGGTGAATTGGAAGTTACAGACCTTCCGATTCCAGGTGGGAGACCAGGAAGTAACCTTAACAGGGGATCCAAGCCTGTGCAGCGCTGCGGTGTCTCTGAAGGCGTTGTGGAAGGCACTGCAGAGACAGGGAGAAGGAGTGTTGGTGGAGTACCGGGGGATGCAGGTGGCTGAAGCTGCAACAGAAAGGACAGTGCCGCAGGAGTTGGAGGCAGTACTGTCCGAGTATGCTGGGGTCTTCGACGAGCCACAAGGGCTTCCACCAACTAGGGGAAAAGAACATTCGATTCTCTTGGAGGCAGGGGCTAGTCCCATTAGTGTACGGCCGTTTAGGTACCCACAGTGATAGATTCCGTGGCAGAGCACCAGGCCAAACATCCACGGATGGTTTGGATGATGACGAGCAGCATGTACCAGAGCAGGTCATGGACGGTACGAGTGAGGTTCATCGAGGAGAAACCAGCATTGGCCGCGATCATGTTCAGTCCGACACAGCCGTGTTCCGCTTTGATCCAACACTATCCGGAAATAATCTACAAAGGGAACTCCATTCTGATGACCGAGTCTCTCGACCAACTAGAATCCGTTCTAGAAATCAGATTGTCCAAGCCAAGCATCCGATCACCGACCCATTCGACTTTTCCTCCGGTCAAAAGCTTTCTATTCGAGCTAAAGGATTAAAGGAAGAGATCGAACGTGAGATCATTCAGTTTGACCAAGCTGATTTCATTATGGCCGAGAATGCTTATGTTTGTTCCATTCGGTACAAGCCAGACTTCTGAAATGTTCGGCAGACTTCTGAAATACACGGCATACTTCTGAAATACACAGCAGACTTCTGGATGGGAAGCAACAAGCAGCCGAAGGGTTAACTTAAGCATTTGGGCGTGAATTCAAGGGTCTTTGACCAAGGAATTAATTCTAGTCTTCTATTTTTATTTTCTATGTTTAGGAAATCCACAAACTTTATTTCTCTTTTCTTTTTCCGTGTTGCGAATTCTATAAGTATTGTAAGATTTCATTCTAATAAAACAACCAACTTTTAATCTTCTTCTTTTGAGAGAAATCTCTTTATTCATCTTGAACATTTCGTTGAGTTTGGCAAGGGTTACTTCCAAACGCAGCAAACCTCCTAAGATCCGTGGTTAAGGGTTACTTCCTCGGTT
>JAHZTW010000001.1:278033142-278113953 GCA_020283515.1 Alliaria petiolata
GAACGTGTTCATTCCGACACAGCCGTGTTTCGCTTTGATCCAACACTATCCGGAAATAATCTACAAAGGGAACTCCATTCTGATGACCGAGTCTCTCGACCAACTAGAGTCCGTTCTAGAAATCAGATTGTCCAAGCCAAGCATCCGATCACCGACCCATTCGACTTTTCCTCCGGTCAAAAGCTTTCTATTCGAGCTAAAGGATTAAAGGAAGAGATCGAACGTGAGATCATTCAGTTTGACCAAGCTGATTTCATTATGGCCGAGAATGCTTATGTTTGTTCCATTCGGTACAAGCCAGACTTCTGAAATGTTCGGCAGACTTCTGAAATACACGGCAGACTTCTCAAATACACAGCAGACTTCTGGTTGTGAAGCAAAAGCAGCCGAGGAGTCATTCCTAGTATTGGGCGTGAATTCAAGGTCTTTGACCAAGGAATTATTTCTAGTCTTTGTTTTCATTTTCTATGTTTAGGAAATCCACAAACTTAATTTCTCTTTTCTTTTTTTCTGTGTTAAGAATTCTATAAGTATTGTAAGAATTCATTCTAATAAGATATCCAAGTTTTTATCATCTTCTTCTTGAGAGAAATCTCTTTGTTCATCTTGAACATTTCGTTGAGTTTGGCAAGGGTTACTTCCAAACGCAGCAAACCTCCTAAGATCCGTGGTTAAGGGTTACTTCCTCGGTTCCGTGGAGTGGAGAATACCAAGAGACTTCCGCATCTCTTGACGGTCTCATTCGATCCACCAACTATCCATCTATCCAATCTATCCGACACACCAAAAAAGAGCATAATCCATCCAAGGGTTCCATTACACAGGCTCAGAAGGCGGAAATAGAAAAGCAGATCTCATCCATGTTAGCCGCTGGGATAATCAGAGAGAGTGCTAGCCCTTACTCAAGCCCAGTCCTGTTGGTTAAGAAAAAAGATGGTAGTTGGAGGTTTTGTGTCGACTACAGGGCACTCAATAAAGCGACTATTGCTGATCGTTATCCGATTCCGATGATTGACCAATTGTTGGACGAGTTACACGGAGCAGTAGTATTCTCTAAGTTGGATCTGCGATCAGGTTACCATCAGATATTGGTGCGCTCAGAAGATTTGCAGAAGACAGCCTTTCGTACCCATGACGGCCATTACGAATTTCTAGTCATGCCCTTCGGGTTGTCCAACGCACCAGCAACTTTTCAGTCTCTCATGAACGAGATATTCAGGCTGTATCTCCGGAGGTTTGTTTTGGTATTTTTCGACGATATACTGGTGTATAGTCAGAACCGTCGAGAGCATGTGGGACATTTGGAGATGGTACTTCGAATATTACAGCAACAGCGGCTCTATGCCAATAAGAAGAAGTGTCAGTTTGGGAGTCTGCAAATAGAACACTTGGGACATGTCATCAAGGCTGAGGGCGTGGCGGCTGATAAAAGCAAGATAGAGGCCATGGTGGATTGGCCTCGACCAAAGAACGTGAAGGAGTTGCGGGGTTTTTTAGGCCTTACGGGTTACTATCGCAAGTTCGTGCAAGGGTATGGGGATATTGCGAAACCCTTAACCAGCCTGCTTAAAAAGGGACAATATCAGTGGAGTGAGACAGCCACGACAGCGTTTGATCAGTTGAAACGGGCAATGGTTACGGTTCCGGTATTGGCTCTTCCCGATTTTGACGAGTTGTTTGTGGTAGAATCTGATGCTTCGGGAGTGGGTCTGGGGGCAGTGTTGATGCAGAAACAGAGACCAATTGCATACTTCAGTCAGGCATTGACTGAGAGACAGAGGCTCAAATCTGTATATGAGCGGGAGCTAATGGCTATAGTGTTCGCCATACAGAAATGGAGGCATTACTTGTTGGGAAGGAAATTTGTAGTCAGGATAGACCAGAAAAGCCTCAAGTTTTTGCTAGAGCAGAGGGAGATCAACATGGAGTTCCAGAGATGGTTGAGTAAAATATTGGGGTTCGACTTTGATATCCACTACAAGCCAGGGTTAGAAAATAAAGCTGCGGATGCACTGTCCAGGAAGGGAGTAGTCACTGAACTTTATGCACTCTCGGTCCCAGCAGCGATACAGCTGGAAGAGATTTGTTGTGATGTCGACAAGGATGCAACGCTGCAGGAAATCATCAAAAAGCTGAGGGAGGACCCAAACAGTCATCCAGATTACTCATTGGTTCAGGGAAGGCTCTTACGGCAAGGGAAATTGGTAATTCCCAAAGATTCTCCTTTGGTTGGGATAATAATGAGGGAACTTCACGATGGGAAAATGGGGGGACACGGAGGTGTCTTGAAAACACAAAAGCGGGTGGGCGAAATGTTTTATTGGCAAGGCATGATGACCGACATCCGGAGGTACGTCGCTGCGTGCTCCACGTGTCAAAGGCATAAGTATTCCACACTCGCACCAGGGGGGCTGCTACAACCACTTCCTATTCCTGAAGCAATCTGGGAAGACATTGCAATGGACTTTGTGGAGGGGTTGCCAAAGTCGGACGGGGTTAATGCAGTCTTGGTGGTCATTGACCGGCTCTCGAAATACGCTCATTTCATAGGATTAAAGCATCCCTTCTCTGCCAAGGATGTAGCATTCACTTTCGTTCAGGAGGTGGTCAGGCTGCACGGGTTTCCACGAACCATAATATCCGATCGGGACAGGGTATTTACAAGCCAATTCTGGAAAGAGCTCTTTCGTCTCGCAGGGACAAGCTTATGTCTGAGCACCGCCTACCACCCTCAGACAGATGGGCAGACAGAGGTGACAAACCGAGGTATGGAGACATATTTGAGGTGTTTTGCGAGCAGTAAACCGAAGTTTGGGCTAGTTACTTACCGTGGGCTGAGCTGAGCTACAAATCGTCGTATCACTCCACGATAAAGATGTCGCCCTTCAAGGCGGTGTATGGAAGGGAAGCACCAGCTCTGTTGAAGTATGAAAACGGGTCTACTACTAACACAGAGTTGGAAGGGCTGCTGAGAGATAGAGACAGTACATTGGGGTTGCTCAGGGAACATATGCACAAGGCTCAACAAGCTATGAAACAAAGGGCTGATGGTCACCGACGAGATACTGAGTTTGTTGTAGGGGAAAAGGTGTTTCTGAAGCTGCGACCCTATCGGCAGCAATCCCTCGCGAGAAGGGCCAATGAAAAACTTGCCGCGCGTTTTTACGGACCCTACGAGATTATTGCACGAGTGGGGAAGGTTGCCTATCGCCTCAAGTTACCGGAAGAGGCTAAAATACACCCAACCTTCCACATCTCGCAGCTTAAGAAAGTGGTGGGTGAGCAGGTTGCTACAGATCCGCTTCCGCCACAATTGACAGTAGACGGGGTCCTTGAGGTTGAGCCTGAGGTAATCCTAGATAGTCGTATACATCCCCGCACTGGACAACAGGAGGTGTTGGTTCAGTGGCGGGGGCAACCGGCCTACGAGAGTTCTTGGGAATGGAAGCGGGCCATTCAGAACCAGTTTCCTGACTTCGACCTTGAGGACAAGATCGATTTCGGAGGGAAGGGTAATGATAGCTATGAGGCCCATCATCCACCAATACTTTATCGCTACAAGCGTCGTGGCATAGCCCAAGATGATAACAAGGTTCGAGAGAGCATCTAGAAAAGAAGAACATTCTAGTAGAAGGAATAAAGCACGTGATCTAGCCGTGCGTTTAGGATAACGGCGCAACGGCGCACATGGGCAGTCAAGAAAGGAATCTTTGTCGTTATAAAGAAAAGGCGTGAGTCAGTGTTAAGGCATCAATTGATTTGGTCATTTGTCAAGGGAGGAGAGAGAACTCCATAACAGTCTCTCAAACTTGTATTCGCATTTGTCGAATCAATAAAGAAAGGATTTCCTATCATTCGTGTTTGCATCGTTACTCTTAACAAGATAATAGATGATGACACCAAAAAAACCACCGAACCGGAAACGTTACAAAAGTTTACAACCTAATAAAACCATTCTTGCAATGAAGCGGCCAAGTTTACAAAAGTCATCAAACTTGTGACATCCGAAAGTTAGCAAGTCATCATCATAATAAATCAACAGACTTAAGCCACAAGCAAACAAAACGCACATAAAATCAAAGAATCCTAGAGAGCAATGTCTAGCAACATGTCTCTCATGGTGTACATGTCTCTTCCCTGCGAATGAAGATGATTGCTTTGAGCAGCAGAAGCAACTTTCATGGGATTCCCATTTAACCCTTCAACACAAGGGACAACCGTCGCTGTTGCAACCGCCGTGGTCTCATCGGTTAACGGAAACCAAACAGCCTGCACCTGCCAGAACCTCCGTGATGATCTTCCAGATGCCCGTTAGGACCGCTCGAGTTGGTCATCAAGACGGAAGAGGGTGATGATGAAACATGGGCTGAAGATGGAGGTGCTCAAGTTCTGGAACGGACCACACCAAATGTTCCTCCGTTCCATACTGTTGTCTCATCTTTGCTCCAACATTCGTTGTCCCATAATACCAGGGCAGTTGATATCCCATCTGTCTTTGCTTGTGAAGTTGTGTCTCTTAAATTCATTTCAGCTCCAACATCATTACGGTTAAAAGCTACCAGACGTGAAGCATGTTTCCTATTTTGGTGTTCAGGAATATGCGTCAAGAAGGAACAGAAGTTCTTGAACAGCACCAATTTGTCAACGACATGCCAGCTTCCATTATCTTCCACAATAGCTTTTAGTGAGCCGTGAATCTTCTTTTTCTTCTTCTTCCGCTGAGTGGATCTTAGCAGCCACATCTTGTAGAGCCAAGAGCAGTTTTCCTTCATCCACTCCTTGGTATTCTTCTTTTTCTTGGCTTGTCTGCGTCTCTTTCCGCTAGTCCAAAACATCTTCTTCTTAGCTGTTTCAACTCCTGCTATTGGCACATCAATGATCACTTGGTGAATCTGGTGGTTCCGTTCCTCTAATAGCAAAACAACATTCCTTATTGTACCTCAGGATTCCTGATTTTGATGCCCATTTGCCTCAATGTCGTCCCACCTTACCTGAATATGACATCAGAAAACAGTATCAGTGCGAGCTCCGAGCTTATGCATATATATAAAATAAGCAACAATCTTATAGGTGACCTCTGAAAACAAACTAGTAACTTCTTAAAAGATCATAATTCATAGCTTACCAAAAGGCATCTCCAATTTGAACCAGGCCACCTGATAGGATCCAAGTCGCTGATTCCAGTTATAATCCCAGAGGATCTGACGAAACAGGCAAAACAATTTAGAAAGACAGGCATATAAAACTCAGGTGTTGCAAGATTCCTTAAAGCTTGAGCTTTGTCACTTTCTCTCAGAGGCATATTCAGACTCAACCCTCGCTTTGAATCTCATACCAATACAAAAGGGATAATCAACAATCTTCAAGAACTTCGGTGCAGGGACTATGAAGTTTGACCAGCTTGCCCTGTAAAGGTTTTACCAAATGTGACAATTTCATTTCCAGTATACTTATTAATTGGTGTAGCAAAACAACATATATTACTAAGACTTGGATTCGAATAACTTCCAGGAAACAATCAACAGGAACTATACACAACTAAGGCCTCAGGATAAATGTAATTTCAAATGCTGAACACGAAAAAGTGTTGTGGTAGGAGCCTACTTGGGAGCTGAAAACGCAATGAGTGGATATGGCATGAGCTACTTCAGCGAAAATTGTTGTAGTTCATATTCGGATTATACTGAGTCGAGAAAGCAGAAGCGCATTCGATTTGAGCAGCTCTTCTAACTCCCAATCGCAGTTTGCCATCATAGAAACTCATATCACAAATCCTCCAACAGGAAAAATTAGAGAGGTTTAATAAGAAGAGAAACAGTCAATTTTTCTTACTACCTGCGGAAGAGCACAGCATATCCAGAGACAAGCTTCTCCTTGTTCACAAACGCACTCCATCCAGTAGTGAGCAAATGTCTCCTAGGTTGGCCTAAACGACATTCAAATCATTCAATTTTTTCATCTACTGTCTTCTCAAGGCAAGCAAAAGAAACATGAGTAACAAATATACCTCGATAAATGTGGCGAAACCACCACTCCTAACCATGAAGATCCCTGGCAAGAAGCTCCTGAGAAGGCCGGGGCTAGCTAAAGTCCTACATTACAGTATGATTATGAAGTTAAATACATCACTGTGAGCTTATAGAAGAACAGCTAAACCCCAGAATTGTCCCAAGCAAATAAAGTGCAACGTACAGAGATCTACAGAGAGTGTGTAAGTACCAGAGGAGAGGAGGGAAGCAATCCTCGGCGAGGAACAGAGAAGCCTCCATGGGTGCTTGTATCAGAAGCAGTGAGGGTTTTGCAGGACAATGTGAGGAGTATAAGACCTCTTGGAGCACTTCATAATCTTCCTCTCCACCATCAACGCCTATAATTCCCTCATGCACCTTCCTCTCAATGTCCTGTAATAAATCAAAACTCTTATCTCTGAGCTCGAGTTCTTTTCTACTCTTCTTGTTCCAAGATTCGAGCCTAAAGCAAAACACTCACCTCGGGACTCAGGAAGAAGAGAGAGACTTGAGCACAAACTTCATACGGAAATTAAACCCAATTTGTTTCTCCAGAACAAAATCGTGAAACAGCAAAACCAAAAGTGCAGACAGTATCAAGAGATCTCAAATGTTCTTTCTCAAATGCTACGAGAAGAAATGCAAATGGAGGAAAAGGGAAAATTTCCTAGGTTTTCTTCGCCCATTTAGGGGCGCGTGTGGAGCGCGTCTGTGTTTCGATAGTCCTTTTCAAGATTTTTTTTTTTTTTTTTTCACATCGAATTAAGAAACTTTCAAAGTATCACTATTCAGTTACCATCAAAATCAAAATCGAGTTATTTACAAATGAGAATCAAAACAATCCGACACCAAATTTCCAGCGATGAAAAAGAAAACAAAAAACCCTCACGAACGACGATCTAAACAATGACGCGTCGGGAAGGTAAAAAAAAAACTGTTGAAAACTAAAAGAAAATGGATATTTCTTTAGCGGTCTTCTTTCTGGAAGATTTTCTCCATGGATTTCCTCGCCGCGTGAAGCTTGACATACGCCTGACGTAACTTCTCTTGCCTCATCCACTTCTTCAGGTCTTCTTCTTCCTCGCGGCCTTCTGCAACCCTTTCAGCGTGCAGATATTCCGGCCAAACCTAAATTGCAGATGATGAGGACTGAGCAGATTCTTTTCGTCAGCGGTAAGTTCGGAGTCTTGGGAGGAGTCGCCATGCTTTGATTTCTTTGATTCTCTGTCTCTCTGTAATTGGTTTAATGAGAGCGAGAGTGATTATTATATTATTTATACTTGATGAAAGAGCCGAAGCTACTTGCCACATCAGCTGTTTAGTGATTGCCACATCAGCAACAAACTCGATCCTAAAACGCAAAAAGCAACCGGCTCCAAAAACAGGACACGTCAGCTTTAAAAGTCTGGCTTCTTCGTAAGGTTTTTCAAATTAAACGGGGCCGATCAAACGTATTAACGACTTCAATTACTTTAGTTACATCATCACTAAGTAAGAAAAATAAAAAACATGAACCTAAAAGTTACTTTTTCATAAGTTGAAAACTGAATTTTCACCAAACTTCCTAACCTATTTTTTGGGTTAAAAACGAACTTTCAATAAATTAATAATCTTAATAAATATAACTAATACCAAATAAGTTTCCCATCATTTGTTCTCAAGAATTTTTTTTTTTTTAACCTCATCTAGTAATTAATTAATAAATCTTAGATTTACTTTTAGATTATTTATCCAATGACTGGAAAAATGAATAAATTAATAAGTTAACAAATCTTTTGTTCAGTAATATAAAATAAAACCATCCCCATTTCTCTTTCTCCCGTCATCGTTGTCGTCCCTTCGTTATTATAGTTTCGCACTTGATCGCCTCCGTCGTTCGCTCCCTTCCGGCATCGGATAATTGTCGGCAATTTCATTCTGATCATTAAGTTAAATCGTAATTTCTCCCACAAATTATTGATCCGATGGATGATTATTTGAGCGGCGAGGAGGAAGATTACTATTACTCCTCCGGTCAGGAGTCTCTCGACGGGATCGATAACGAAGAATCCAATTTGCAACCTGTTTCTTCCAGAGCAAATACCGCTAAGGTATGCACTTGATTTCGCCCGATTGTGGTATATCTCCTTCCTAATCTTCTTCTTCTGGGTTCATTTTCGGCTTTCATTTGGGAAATTCTTGAGCTATTTCGTGAATTTGGATCACTTTGTTCATATCTCGGCTGAATTAAATCAGTTCTGGTGTCACTGTTTCATCCCAATTTCTCAGTTTCTCGTGTTTTACGGTTATGAAACCGGGAATTTGCTGGGCAAATGGTGTGTGCATCTTCTGTAAAGTTAAAATTAGGGTTCTCTTTCTCTAAGGATGTGGGAGCTATACTGTAGAAATTAAGCTGAATTACTGAAATTTCGTTTCTTAAATGCTTTGAAGAGGATTTGAGTGGCGTCACTACTTCAATTAGAATAAGCTTTTCATGTTCACAAGTATGATATGACAAAGCCCTGAGCTTGCTCTTGCTAACTGTTTATCAGCAATTTTGTAGGTCATTACGAAGGAATCTCTTCTGGCTGCACAGGTGAAAAGAGCAAATGATTCTTCCATGATTCTTAATGACCATATGGTTTCAGTTTGAAGGCTTGACTTTGTTTTGATACCGATGCAGAGGGAGGATTTGCGAAGAGTGATGGAGTTGCTATCGCTTAAGGAGCACCATGCCCGGACTCTCCTTATCCATTACCGATGGGACGTGGAGAAGTTGTTTGCTGTTCTTGTCGAGAAAGGGAAAGATAGCTTGTTTTCTGGTGCTGGTCTTACAGTTCTTGAAAATCGGCGCCATGATTCTTCCTTGTCTCTTTCGTCGATGACGAGTTGCGATATCTGCGTAGAGGATGTGCCGGTTCATCAGATGACAAGAATGGACTGTGGCCATTGCTTTTGCAATAACTGTGAGTCCCATGCTTTAAAGGAAGTTGTGTATTTTAGTTGTTGAGGTTATACAATACGATAGATCTTAGTTTCTGAGTATATGTTCTTGCTTTTAGGTTGGGCTGGGCATTTTACTGTAAAGATAAATGAAGGTCAGAGCAAAAGGATTAGATGCATGGCTTATAAATGCAATGCTATTTGCGACGAAGATGTTGTCAGGACTCTAGTTAGTAAAAGTCAACCGGATTTAGCCGAGAAGTTTGATCGTTTTCTCATCGAGTCATACATAGAAGACAACAAAATGGTGAAGTGGTGCCCGAGCACTCCGCATTGTGGGAACGCGATACGTGTTGAGGATGACGAGCTTTGTGAGGTTGAGTGTTCATGTGGTTTTCAGTTCTGTTTCAGCTGTTCGTACCAAGCACACTCCCCTTGCTCTTGTTTGATGTGGGAGCTATGGAGGAAAAAATGCCACGACGAGTCCGAGACGGTTAACTGGATAACTGTTCACACAAAGCCGTGTCCCAAATGTTACAAACCCGTCGAAAAGAATGGCGGATGCAACCTCGTGACTTGTATCTGTGGACAATCTTTCTGGTGATAATGGTTCTCCATTTTCTTACTCTGCTTTGTACTGAACATTATGTCAGTTGGTGGTGACTAATCTCTTGTTTGGTTGTTACTTTGTATAGTTGGTTGTGTGGTGGAGCTACGGGAAGGGATCACACTTGGTCTAGAATCTCGGGTCATAGCTGTGGTCGGTACCAAGAAGACAAAGAGAAACAGATGGAGAGAGCGAAAAGGGATCTTTACCGGTATATGCATTACCTTAACCGTTACAAAGCACATATAGATTCCTCTAAGCTAGAGGATAAACTCAGTGATACTATCCTCGAGAAGGTGTCGATCTCGGAGAAGAGGCAGTTACAGCTTAAAGACTTCAGCTGGGTTACCAATGGACTCCACAGGTTGTTTAGATCAAGACGAGTCCTTTTGTATTCGTACCCATTCGCGTTCTACATGTTTGGAGATGAGCTGTTCAAAGACGAGATGTGCTCCGAGGAGAGAGATATAAAACAAAACCTTTTCGAGGATCAGCAGCAGCAGCTTGAGGCTAACGTTGAGAAACTCTCAAAGTTCTTGGAAGAGCCCTTTGATCAGTTCCCTGATGATAAAGTCATGCAGATAAGGATCCAAGTCATCAATTTGTCAGTTGCAGTCGATACCCTCTGCAAAAAAATGTTAGCCCTTTGTTCTTAATTAACTTGAAAAGATAATCAAATATTGCAAAAAAAAAATGTATAAACATGTTTGGTTTTGGCAGGTTTGAATGCATTGAAAACGACTTGCTGGGTTCTCTGCAACTTGGCATCCACAACATTGCTCCATACAAATCGAACGGGATAGAACGAGCATCGGACTTTTATAGTTCCCGGAGTTCCAAGGAAGCTGTTGGTGAGATATGTCAGCCTTCGAACTGTGGTACAAGCGGTAACTCTTGCTCTTGAAAACTTCTCATCATTTGAAACTTTTGTTATATTTTCACATAGCAAATTGTCTGATAAGAGTTACTAACTCTTTCAGGATGGAACTCAGAAGACACAACAAGTTGCTCGTCGAAGAAACGTCAGAGAAAAGAAGGAAGTTACAGAAATAGCCAAACCACATTACTGGATTTGAACTTGCCAGCTGAAGTGATGGAGCGGAAATGAAACTTATCTATCATCGTTCTTCTTCTCCTCCCAAGAACACACCATTTTTTTGTCTGAATCATGCAAATGTACAGCTCTTAACCCGAACCTTCTCTGCTTGATATCTATTTTTTTCTTTCACTAGCCTGGTTCAGGCTGCGTATCTTTTTCTTACAGATTTGAAATCGGTTTCGGATTTAACATAGTATTCTTTTGGAGTTTTATGTAAATGTATTGAAGCTGCCTTTGATCTCAGGCTTCTCTCTCAATGCTTCAAGGTGTAAATTTTTAACTCTTATTATAGTGATTTTGCTCGTTCCTAATTTATTTATGATATGAATCTCTCTTATGCTTTATCTTTTAAATGCCTGTTTAAAAAAACATATTCTTTTCACTTGAATATCATTTGCTTAAAACATAATTTTTTTCTTCAGAACAATGATATGTTTCAATTGGCTTAAAGCTTTTACGTCAACATTTAAAACAGTACAAAGAATCTTTTTATTATTTATTTATGTAGAATGAAAGGTTTTGTTGGCTTCTATAGAATATCAATTTTCCTTTTGTTCTTTTTCTTTTACTAAATTGTTGAAAAAAAAACAAATGTTGAATTATTGTGGCCGTTGATTAAAACCGGGAAAGAAGCAGCAGAAAGAAATCTGAAAATCTGAAATCTGATGTATTAGCCAACCACAATTCACTCGACGACTCCAAATCAAACTTGTCTCTTCCCCTCACTAACTTACAAAAACCCTAACCCTAATTTTTCGTAGCCCCAAATTTTTCCTTCACTCTTTTTCATTTCAATCGGTGAAGATGGAAGACGAAGAAGGGATCGGGTTAATTTTAGCCAGAGCCACCGAGCTGAGGCTCAAGATCAGCGATTGTATCGATAGCTCCAGCACCGCCGTCAGCGAAGACGGTGGCGACGGCGGCGGAAACGAGGACCGTTCTCCGGGAGAAGGAAAGAAGGATGAGATTATTGGGAATCAAGAAAAGGATTTTGACTCAATCAGCTCCAGCGATGTAGAGGAGGAAGAAGCTGAACGGCTTTTGCGTATACGTGATGCTCTCGAATCTCTCGAGTCTCAGCTTGCTGCTTTACAGGTTCGAAAACCCTAGATTTCATCTGCTTCTGTTGATCTATTAGTGAATGTTCTGGAGTTTTCTGCTGAAAACTGATAATTGTAGTTATGGAAATCAAGTTTCTGGCTTTTAGTGTAGCAATGAACATACAAAATGTTAATTCTTTTTTTCGATTGAAATTGAGTTTGGATTGCTTCGATTTTAGTTTGTAGTTATGGAAATCAAAACAGAGTTTCAACATTGAAAGTTTTAGTTCTGCTTTTAGCTGAAATGGAGCCTGAATTGCTTCAATTTTAGCCGAGAATGTCTGAATTTCTTCAAATTCGCTGTTGGTTTCAATGTTGTAATCCTCAGTTAATGTGGAACTGATATGTGGTAATAAGATCTCTCTCTCATGTGTATTGGTTTTCTTTGTAATAACCAGAATCTACGGCAAAGACAACAATATGAGAAGCAAGTGGCTCTCTCTGAGATTGATTACAGCAGGAAGATGCTCCTTGAGAAGCTCAAGGAGTACAAAGGGAAAGAATTCGAAGTACTACGCGAGGCTTCGACTTTTGCCGGCGAAAGAGTCGACTACGAAAACGATCTTCTCCTTCCTCCTTACCCTGTTCATCCTCCTCTCTCCCTCGGTTTAGATAACAATGGATACTTACCTCACTTACCGTCGAAGCAGAAGAAATCGGACGCGAATGGGTTCGGTTCAGGACATGCGAGGAGGAACGAGACAGAGGCGAAGAGTCCCAACGGAGAATCTGGAGGCTCAAATCATGGAGTTGTTCGTTTCTTAGGCTCCGTTGCAAAGATCATGCTTCCTATCATCGGTGTGATTTCGGTATTGTCTGCTTCTGGATATGGTCCAGAGATCAGGAAACGAGGCGCGTCGTTGAAACTTCTCGGGTTTCTCCCGGAAAGAGTAGTCGGAGGGAAGAAGAAAACGCCGAACCAATGCCCGCCGGGGAAAGTTCTAGTCATTGAAGACGGTGAAGCACGGTGTCTTGTGAAGGAAAGAGTCGAAATACCATTTGACTCTGTGGTTGCGAAACGCGATGTAACTTACGGATACGGTTGAATCTAAAAAAAACTCCCTTCTCTGTAATCTTCATTGCCTCCTGAATTCAGTGTGTAAAGTTTCAACCTTTTTATCTCTTTAGATGTTAAGCTACATAACTCCCCAAAAGTTTTGTTCTTGCTTGTGCTTATCAGCAAATAATCTTAGAAGAGAGAGAGATATATCCATTTGCAGTAGTATATGTGGATTCAATGTATCACAACTCTCACCACCACTTGTGTTGTAGGCAAATATATTAATTTAGTAACTAATGAGATAAAGCTTTTTATTGTGGTTTGACAAAAAAATTGGTCAAACAAATGTAACTCAATTCATTAGAAACCATGTTCCATTACAGTATACTAGCACATGGTTTCATTTCTTTTTACCAAACAACTTTATCTAGAACTTGCTTAACAAGAACTGTCTCTTGGATAACACAAAAGGGTCATTATGAGAACCTATATATGCAGAGCACATAACCTAATTGGAGTAAGAACAGAGTTTCCTTTAAAGAAAGTATTGTACAGTAATCATTCAGGTTTTCTCAGAATATGGAGAGTGATGGAAAGATTGTGTTTACAGAAGAGCAAGAGGCTCTAGTGGTGAAGTCATGGAGTGTCATGAAGAAAAACTCAGCTGAACTGGGTCTCAAACTCTTCATCAAGTAAGCCTTAATGATCCCACTGATTCTTTCTATTTGTATGTATATAATCTGAGATATGATGAACAAATTCTAAAATTTAGGATTTTTGAGATTGCACCAACAACAAAGAAGATGTTCTCTTTTTTGAGAGACTCACCAATTCCTGCTGAGCATAACCCAAAGCTCAAGCCTCATGCCATGTCTGTTTTTGTCATGTTAAATTAACTAAATTGAAGAAATCTCAATACTTGATTTCTTGATTCTTTAATTTCTGTAACTAAAATCTTGGAGTTTTGGGTTTGATCAGTGTTGTGAATCAGCAGCACAACTGAGAAAAACAGGGAAAGTTACAGTGAAGGAGACAACTTTGAAGAGACTTGGAGCCAATCATTCTAAATACGGCGTCGTTGATGAACACTTTGAGGTTAGCCTTAGCCATATCTTAAAATGTACTGTTGTATTAATATTTTAATTCATTTTTTAGATAAACCAAAGTGAAAAATGGTATAATTTGCAGGTGACCAAGTATGCATTGTTGGAGACGATAAAGGATGCGGTGCCGGAGATGTGGTCACCGGAGATGAAGGCTGCTTGGGGTCAAGCTTATGATCACCTTGTTGCCGCCATTAAAGCTGAAATGAAGCCTTCTCCTTAGTATATCTACTTGTTTACAAAGTTTTAGTCAAAATTTAAATTCGAGTTGTTGTCATGAGTTGTCCAATTTGGTTTGGTTTTGATCATAGTAATAATAATAATAACAGTGTGTGTTCTGAATTTTTGACTTTTGTCACCTCATGAGACAGTGAAGAACCAATTCAATGGCTTGTTTGATAAGGTTGAAAGTATACACTAACATAGTGTTTAAATGGCCCAAACATTTATAAAAATACAGCCTGCTCAAGGCGCCAATCCAAAAAATTGTGGCATGTGTTCAGGACGGGTTGAAATTTAGTAAACTATATAACATGCATCTATATCGAAAATAAAACTGTCAACACATCTCAAACGTTTACATTTTCAAACGTTTAATTTCATTAAAGTAAGAAAATAGTACTGTTTTATGTTTTTTTTTAATCGGGGTCTCTTGGCTCATTTTACTCCCCTAAGAATAGTTTTGTATCTTTTCTCAGTTAATCCAATTTACCATAACGTTCGGTTTTATTTTATTTCAATTTGTTAAAAGATATATTTCCTTCTTTTTTTCTGATTGTTTCCTTTTCTTTAATCAAAACAACTTTCCGAAACCTAAAAGGAATCAGGTAGATCTTTGTCTATATAAACACATTCTGAATGAACATACAAATCATACGTTTTACTGTTTTTTTTTTTTTTTTTGCTCTCTCAAAATTATTGTTTTGTGCAAAAACCACAATGTCAAACTCAAAAGCAACGAACGGTGAAGAAAGGATGTGGTGCGGTCACTGCGGCGTTAACACCCCCACCCGCCGTGAAGGAAACGCCGGTTCCGTCAAGTAATATTCTCCTCACCAATTAATTATCAATTATTTTAATTTTAAGTTTAATATTTATCAAATTTATAATTTATAGGTCTTGCAATTGGTGTGGGAAAGTGCTGGCGGATGAGACTGGGACCGCCGAAGAATATAATAAACTATTCCTTCTACGTCAAGCGTTACAAGACGCCGTCTCTGTTTCCGGCAAGAGAACCCGACGTATAAAAAAGAATTTAAACTGATTTTTGTCGTTCTTATATTTTGGGTTAAGACTTATATGTCTGATTATTTTGGTGGTTAGTTGGATATTTTTATGTTATATTTTGTCTTTATGTTTTACAGCCTTACTTTGTCTTCTTATAAAAAAAAGTTAGAGAAATAGATTATTTAACTATTGAAAAGGTTGTTATTTAATAACCAATACTTTTAAGTTTTAACACTACAAGAAAACAAGTCTGCTTCCTATCGATTTTCTCACCCAAATTTCTGTAATATTACCTATCAATTTCTCACTAATTTCTGACAAATTTGAAAATTCGTTTAGAAAATTTTCATCATAAAATCTGATCAGAAATCGGTAGAAAATTTTCGACCTGGTTATAACTATAGTTTCTATCAACATGAAAGTGAAATTGTTTGTGATAAACCTTGGAGCTTTCGATTATAGACGCAAATTATCCCTTTCAAATAGAATTGAACTAGTGACTAATTAAATCCCTTTCAAATAGAATTGAACTAGTGACTTTGAATATTTTCAGAACCACTAGACAATCGCTTATTTAGTAAGTGAGAATTTTAATTAGTATTTGAAAAATAACCTCTTTGAAATTGTTATTGACAATTGTAACGCTTTTCTAACTTGAGCAAATAACAAAATTAATGCTATGATTCGTAACTCGTGAATACAAAATTGATTAATTTCTAAGATTAATATTGACTTATTTATACACACTAAAGCTTATAAGATTAAAATTATATATTCACAAATGTATTTGAAAAATCGGACACAAGACTTATAATTTCTTCAGTTACATATATAAAAGTGCCATTAACGCATCTAAGAAAACAGTGCTGAATGTTTAAGTCACATAAAACACACTTCACTAAATTCTCGTATATATTAGATTTTTTTTTTGTATTAGACTTTTTTCTTTACTCGAAACTTGATCGGACATGATTCAAACTCTAACTATAAACATATATCGAAATACCCATGGGAGAGGGAGAGGGAGACGGAGACGGAGAGGAAGAGAAATCATCCACGAGATATGAGGGAGCCTACAACTCCGGCGATAAGGGCCGTCGGATCGCCGAGCACGGCGGAGATAACAAACTGCACGGCCATTCCGGCGATCTCACAGCATTTCTGGACTTTGCCTTTGCTGCTCTTACGGTGGTGATGCTCAAGCGTGTTCTTTAAGGCCAGGCTCTTATGTTCTATGTTCTTATCATTTTGTCCTTTGTATAGCTCTCGCCAATTCTCCACTAACATCTCCCTCACGCACGCTACGTGGAGATTGTACTTTTTGCAAGATGACCTGTATTTATTTGTTTTAAACCATATTTTGATTATTAATTGGCCCAAAAACATGTTCTTAATCAAGCAAGTTGGCTCTTTTTTTTTTGGAACAACTTGGCTCTTTAGTCCATGTTTTTCTTACATTAAGTCATATATATCAGTCACAAAACTTATTATTTATAAGCACTAAGTATTCTAAATCAGTGTTTAGACTTGGTAAGTATATTATTTGTAACAATACTGTAGTTTTGTAATAAATAATAAGCTCTAGCTTAGAGTGCACGTTATGTAAGTTGTATACCAGTTAGGAAACACAACTTCATTTCTTTAACGAAAGGAGAAAGTTTGTGTTTAAGTGCCATTGCTTTAAAGTAAATTGTGTTTGAATGCCATTGCTTTAATTTTTCTTTTGCTCAAAACATATATTCGGTATAAAGACGAAATTCATGTTCAAGAATCAAAACATCAACGTAATCCAAAATTTTAACTCGAATTGCTTTATTAAAAATATTCTTTAGAGATGTTGATTTTGGAATATATGCCAATGTTGACTAAAAACACCAATAAAAACAGCAAACTCACAAAAAAAAAGAAAAATTAAGCAATAATCATGCATTCATTTTTTCGATTACCATCCTATCAAATTTGTTTGATTTGTTTCATTGATATAAACTTAAAAATTAAAGAGGTAAATCATAATATTGCACCAGTTCAATATAATTAGATAATTTATTTCAGATTATATGATGTTTTCAACTTTCAATGCAAAATTTATTATTTTTTTTATGTTTTATAACCATTTGTATTCTAAAGTTTGTTTTATCATTGGTTGAATTGTATTTAGTTTATTAAAAAAAATACTTTTTAATTTGTATGCAAAAACCTTGAATATCAATTATTTCAAAAACGGATATAATAGTATCATAACAAAGAAAAAAATAGAATCAAGAAGAGAAACCTGTAACTCCAGCTACGTCCTTTTCGTCCACATCGATGACAAGAGGAACTAACTTTGCGGTAAAGAAAGAGTTTGGTCTCTCCATCGTCCAAAACCATAGGAAGCATAGCACAACACGGATGAAGATCAAACCCACATGCCCTGCAATGGTACACGAATCCGGACACATCCTTCTCGCACGCGTTGCAGTACCGTCGCTCATTCCCCGGCGGCCGCGCCAAAAACTGAAACGTACATTTTTTGTAGAACGGATGTGTTATGGAGGCTGAAGGTAACGCGCAGTGCGCATGGAGATCGAAATCACAGCCTTGATGACCATTGGAGCAGCGGTAGCGAGAGCCGATGCCGACTTCATTGCACCCATCACACTTGAAGGGTTTCTCGGTGTAGTCGAATTTGAGGTTGTGTTGTGGGTGGCTGAAATATGATATTTCTGCGTATTTCATTTTTTTTTTCAGTTTAGTTTTTTTAATCTTTTTTTGAGAGTTTGATTTTTCTACAAGAGTTTGGCAGGAAGATAATTTATAGAGGGGATTCTGGAGGAGCTTTAATCTGACAAGCATCCAAAAAGATAGAGAGTTATCAAGTGGAATCTTTAAGTTGCTGCAAATGTAAGAAAGTCCATAGAAGGAGAATAAGAATGTAGAAAATGAAGGCATAAAACTTTTTGCCCATAATTGATAAGATTATTTCAAAATATGTATATCTTAGATTTTTCTCGATTTACTGTTTCAAGCCTTCAGTTTGTTTTTTCAAGTTAAAACTCAACACTTTTGAAACAAAGAATATATATATAACATGCATGGAGAATGGTTAAAAGCTACTCTAACTTGCAATAATTATGTTAAAACAACATGGACTTAAAAGATAAGTCGTTAGCGGGAGAACCAATCAACCCTGAGTATAAAAATTATCCATTTTGGAGAAGTCAAATCTTTATGATAAACTAGTTGGTGATCCGTGCTACGCGCGTGTGTGTCACTCATTTTTATACATTTTTAAGTTTTGCATTTGTTGTATCGTATATCATTTTGGGATGAGTTTCCCTTTCTCAAATGTACCCGTCTCGAGTTTTCTGTCACATTTTCAATTCCGTTCAAATATTATTCATTTGAGATCATTATTTTATTCAAACATGTACATAAAGGGAAAGAATATGAGGTAAGCTATCCGAATTATAAATTTAAAAATTTAATAAAAATTATATATCATTTTTCAAAATTTCTCAGACTTTCCCCGAGTTTTCTCAAAACATATGTTCCAAAATTGATATTTACCCAAATTATTCAGAGTTTGTGAAGAGATTTTAGATAATAGAATTTCCCGAACCCGCCTCGTTACCTCAATTTCTCGTTCCATTTTTATCGGATTTTCTTAGAGAATTGTTTTTTCTCTCCCAAATGGATCCATTCCCATCCCATATTCATAAATTAAATGTCCAGGACTATCATATATCCTTGTTTTTGATTTATTTATTTCCAATGTTTTGTTTATTGGATTTCCTTAGGGAATTGTTTTTCCTCTTCCAAATTATCTATTTCCGTCTCATATTCATAAATTACCATCTTGAATTTCGAAATGCCCAATACAATATATTTCCTTGGTTTTGGTGTTGTTCTTTTCCCATATTTTTGTTGACTGTTTTTTGATAACGCTTTATAACTGTTTGTTAATGTTTGTTTTTTCTAAAAATATAATTCAGTCTATTTATTGTTTTCAACATTATAATTGAGTCTAAATGTTGGATTGTGTATTTAAAAATAATAATAATAATAATTGATGATGTGGAGGCTGAGTAGGACGATGAAGTGGCGGAAAGAGAAGAGAGAAAATGTTTCTTTATATATACTAGGAGAATATCCGCGCATACGCGCGGGTTTTTTTCCTTCTATATATTCTTTCAAAAAATTCTTATTTATATATCTCAAACCTTCTATGCTCACAACAATCAAAATTAATTATAATTTGATACATTCAACCATTATATATTTATATTAAAAGAGTATACAATTTTTGTTTGCAAATGATTTTGTTGAGCCATGACAAAGCAAAAATGGTGAGGCATTAAGTGTGGTTTGATTCTACAAGTAAATTTAGTCTAAATTTAAAAGGTATTACAAGTAAATTATTTTTAAAATAAACTAAAACTCACATGGACGGAATGTGAGAAAAATGAAGACGGTAAAAGTCCTTCTTTCTTTCTCCACAGCTTGTTCCATTCCCACAAACTCTATAAAGTTAAACAATCGTATTTATAACTTATATTTATTATTAAATTTAGAATTTTTAAAGTTTAATAAATGAGTTTTATCTCTATCTTTAGATTAGTTTTGATTAATTTCAATTTATAAACCAATTTTGGATCAATTTCCACATACGATTGCTATTTGATTTTGCTATGGAGAATATTATAAACAAATATTAGACCACACACCTAAAAAAAATATATGGGGATTTGTACATCCTCGCTGAGGCGCATATTAAACGATATTTATCAAGGTTGTTAGAAGATGCAAAATTTTGATTTGACTCTTGAGTAAGATCACATTCTGGTGATTGGAAATCAATGAATGGAAAATGTTATTCCTTGTATCTATTTCAATCATGCAGGATTTTCACCTATCCAATTTACAATCATGGACACGGCTGACTTCACAAGCACGGCTTCATAAATTGAAGAGGTTTTTTTTTTGAGAAGTTAAAACAAACTAATGCGTAAAATATTTTTGTCATATAATTAATTATGCACGGATCAAAACTAACATGAACATACTAAATAAAAATTTGTTATTTATAACTAATCAGAAATCTAAAATTTTGACTCAATTCAGAAATCCAAATTTACATATAAAACTATAAATTTGAAGTCCAAATGTGATCATACAATATATTTTCCATATAAGTGTTTCCAATTGTTGTTAAAAAGCTTTTAATTTAATGTGTAAAACATAGAGACAATATCACATTTTTTAAGAGATGGTTGTCAAGTAGTACTCATAGCATAATGGATAAAACAGTTGTCTTATATTGAGAGGATTGTTCAAATCCTCATAGATGCAAGTTTTATAAAACTATAGAAAATAATTGTTTTTTTTTGCAAATATTATTTGATTCTTTCAATGCAAGGAATAAAATTGGTACTAGAACCTTGAGATAAAATGATGTCTAGATTTCTCTTTTAAAATATTTATCTTTTTATATAAGTAGTATTTCTTTATTTAAAGTTAATTTTAAAATTATGAGATATTGTTCTAGCTAGAAATTGTAGGGAAAACTTAAATTATGACAAGGATCTGTAAACACTGTTATTACTGAATTTTAGATGCAGCTTCAAAAGATTGACTATGGTGTGAGTGTAGTACAAAGAAGTGACAAAATTATATTATTGAAAAAAATTATGTGATAACTTTTCCTAAAGATAACTCATTTGTTTTAAAAGTTTTATAAAAGTATAGAAAATAATTGATTTTTTTTGTAAATATTATTTGATTCTTTCAATACAAGGAACAAAATTGGTACTAGAACCTTGAGAAAATATGATGTCTAGATTTCTCTTTAAAAATATTTATCTTTTTATTTAAGTAGTATTTCTTTATTTAAAGTTAATTTTAAAATTATGAGATATTGTTCTAGCTAGAAATTGTTGGAAAATTTTAAATGATGACAATGATCTATAAACCCTGTTATTACTGAATTTTAGATGCAGCTTCAAAAGATTGACTATAGTGTGAGTGTAGTACAAAGAAGTGACACAATTATATTATTGAAGAAATTTATGTGATAACTTTTCCTAAAAATAACTCATTTGTTTTAAAACTTTTATAAAACTATAGAAAATAATTGATTTTTTGCAAATATTATTTGATTCTTTCAATACAAGGAATAAAATTGGTGCTAGAACCTTGAGATAAAAAGATGTCTAGATTTCTCTTTTAAAATATTTATCTTTTTATATAAGTAGTATTTCTTTACTTAAAGTTAATTAGTAAATTATGAGATATTGTTCTAGCTAGAAATTGTAGGAAAAACTTAAATGATGACAAGGATATGTAAACACTGTTATTACTGAATTTTAGATGCAACTTCAAAAGATTGACTATGGTGTGAGTGTAGTACAAAGAAGTGACAAAATTATACTCCCTCTGTCCCATTTTAAATGATGTTTAAATTTTTTATTATCCATTTTATTTGATTTTCTCACATATCTATGCAGTTTTTCAATTTATTTTAATCTAACATTAATTTAAAAAAAAATTGCTTAAAAATTCCAAACCAGTTTATTGGCCATTTGCATTCTACTTTTATATTTTTATTATTTTAATATTTTTTATTAAATAATAATTTAATAAATAGATAGTTTGCTTAATTTGTGTGTTTTTAACTAAAACATCACTTAAAATGGGACAAAAAGAGTATATGATAAGTTCAACAATGGACTAAAATCAAGCGGTGGTAGTCTAGTGGTTACCACTTGAGAAGAAGTTGTCATGTTACTCTGTTAGTTTACACCACAGATCTATTCCCCTCAAACGTGATATTATCTAAATCACTCCAACTTGGCCAGCCCAAATGATGCCATGATTTAGGCCCATTAAAAAATCTCACTCGACAGCTACACTTAGGGATGTTGTGGTGGTACTACCCCTTGTTCAAAAACTCGGTCACGAATATGGTATAATCGGCCAATAAATCGGATTTTCCAAAAAAAACTTTTTTTTTTACATTTTATGTTAGAAATCAATAGATACATGCTAGATCTACCATATTTTGCCATAAACAATTGATAAAACAAAAACGAAAGATGAAAAAATGCAAAACAATGGGCTGGCGGCGGATTTAGGGTTACAGAGGTCGAATGAAAAAGGAAGAAGACGAGGGTAATTCAGTCATTTAACGTTCATTAAGTTATGGGACACAGCGCCCAACCACTTTACCAACCTATATTATTAAGTTTTGTACGCTAATTTCAATATCTATATATATAGATATAATAAAAATACAAAAAAGAAATCCCCGATTACTTCCCGATTTATTTCCGATTTTTGAAAAAATCGCTAGGCCCGGATCGAACGCCCGACTAACGCCTAGCGCGATTCTGAACAAGGGTACTATCCTACCCTAACCAAACCCTACCCTAAAAAAACCCTCCTATAAAAAACCCTATTTTAAAAACCCTAAAAATACCCTAGTACCAATAGGGTAGTCCACAAAAAAACCCCGAAGGTTTTAGGGTAGCCATGGATACCTATGATACTCTAACTATTTTATATGGTTTTTTTTGGCTTAATTATCATGTTTTATTTTATTTTAAATGCCCTTTAACAACAAAAAAATATTTTAAATTATGTTTTTGACAAAAAAATACGAAATCACTTTTTAACAGAAAAATACAATTTTTGTTTTTCAAAGAAAAAAAGATTTTACGTTTTTGGCAAAAAACGCGAATTTATTTTTTTGGCGCGAAAACGTGAATTTATGTTTTTGGCGCGAAAACAAAATCTTACGTTTTTCCCGAGAAAACAAGATTTTACGTTTTTTGGAAAAACGTGATTTTATGTTTTTGGTGGGAAAACAAATACGTTTTTGACGGGAAAACAAGATTTTACGTTTTTCCCAGAAAAACAAGATTTTACATTTTTGCCGGAAAACTTGATTTTACGTTTTTGGCGGGAAATTTGATTTTACGTTTTTAGCGAAAAACGTGATTTTGTGTTTTTGGCCGAAAAATGGGATTTTGCGTTTTTGACAGGAAAACGTGATTTTACGTTTTTTGCAGGAAAAACTGGATAAATATATCACTATAAATTTATTTTGAATGTATTGATTTAATTAAAAAAAATCGGATACCCTAAACCCAATAAGAAGGGTATCCTAAACCCCATAAAATAACCTATTTTAATCCATGTAATAAGGGTAATGGGCTTGGATTTTTTCTAGGGTTTAGGCCCAATGGGTAATCACCCATTTTTTTTTTTTTGTCATCGGGTAATCACCCATCTTTAACAGCCTTATATATACAGGAATCTTTCATTTATTTTTCTTTCCCCAAATTTTTCTAATATTCTTCTCTCTCTCTCGCATAAACACGACCAATTTTAGGGTTGAGACCCGAAAGCACGACTATTCCATGGGTCATGTTCTTTTTGGATAGACCTGAAATCAATACAAAACACATAAGGTACATACTACATACTGCATATCTATTACTCAAATAGCATAAGGAAACGTTTTCAAAGCAATAGCATACCAAAATCATAAGCAAATAGCATAACACATAAATCCAAACATAATCAATAGCAAAACACATGAATCCAAATCAAAACCATATGGGAAACTAAAAGCAAAACACAAAAGAAAAGCAAATATGAAATCCAAAATCCACCAAACACAAAACAGAATCCGTAAGACAAGCAAATCCAAAAGAAAAACAAACATAATTAGTTAAGGGGAATTTCAATAGAGATGAAGAAGGAAAAGAGAATGTCGAGAGGAATGGAGATAACCAAGAGAGATGACTTTTATTCCTAAAAGGTAAGGTGTGAATTGATTCACATATATTCTCGTGAGAGAATATAATTAGTTAAGGTAATTTCAATAGTTATACTTGCTTTATTAGGAATATGAATCGAAATCACACTTTAAAACTCAAAAATTTAAGACTACCTTTAAAAGGCGCGCTTTGGGTCGCTTTCTGGGAAAATTCACCAAGGCACATCAGAGGCGCGCGCTTTTGGGATAGACCTGCGCCTTACTTACTAGAGGCGCAATGATGGAATATAGGTGCGCCTTGCGCCTCAGGCGCAGAAAAAGCGCGCTTTTTAAAACCAAGGTCCTGTTGGATTCAAGCGTCCGAGGCCACCACCCTTAGCATCTAAAATCCGTCAGATGCTGCTCGACATCACAAGAGAAAATACCGGGGAAGAAGAAGCCCTCGCTCCACAGAAGAAGCTCCTCAACTCGATCGACAAAGTGGAGAAGATTGTGATGGAAGAGATTCGAAAGATGAAACGCACGCCTAGTGCAAGGAGAGCAGAAAGGGAGAAAAAGGTTAGGACATTGATGTCGTTTAGATGATTAGTTACTCGGAAACGAAGTTCTGACATTAGGAGGAGACCATAGGAATCAGGGAATAAGGGGTGATAACTGGTAGATAGTTTTGGCTTTAGATACAATCAGAGATTTAACCTTTTCTCATGTCTATTGGTGTAATTTTATGGCTGTTCCTTACTTTCTCTGTTCTTCAGGAGAATTTATCTTAGATACTTTGGAAATAATAGAAGTTGTAATACAGGATCATCGTTTGCTCATAGTCTGATAAATTTTCAATTCTAAAATCTTGATTGTTTTTTTCTTTTTCGACAGCTACTCTAAAACTTTGCATGTTCTTATGCTGCCATAACGATCAGTGATGAATATCTAATCTGTAAAGTTTCTTGAATATGTAGCATTATTACCATCTGATTATGCCCTGTGGTATCTGGTGGCCAGAATTTAAACTTCTGTTTCTGGTCACTTCGTTTTCTTAAGGGCAGAAAATGAAACTCCTACAGGCCTTGCGACACAGTTTGTTTGAGTTTGATAAGCTTACTGTTACTTTAATCCTGTTGACATTTCGATTCTTAAACAATCTGCTGAATTTTCGTTCTTCTATTGGTTACTTTTTTGTTTCCAACACGGTTTTGGTTTCCAAAGTTTCAAAATCTGGTTTTGTTGGTGGAAATTACAGATGTCTTTTTTTGCCTGAGATTTCTGGTGTGTATCTGTGATAGACAACTAGGATATGTAGCTTCGTTTTTTTCTGTTTTAAGATTCCCCAACAGAAATGCGTGTATCAGTTACTTTTGATTGGTTTCTATTGTTGTTCCAACTGTCTTTCGATGTTGAATCAAACACGTCATTGTGTCTCGATTGATTGATCTTTGCCTCACTTTCTGGTCGGCATATTCGTTTAAGTTTATGTGCTTATACCTGGTGCAAGGGATTAGTTAGTAAATCACTTGTGCGTCACACTGATAAACTTTATTTCACTAGGAAGCAATTTGTGGAAAATGCTCTGTTCTATGCATTTCAAAGGACAAAAGGAATCCACAACCCACGGATGAAGAAATCAAGTCAGCAAACTTTGTATTTCGCCGAGCATTTGATGTTGGAACTTGCAAAGTCTTGGATGCGATAGATGATAAAATTGCTGGAGTTGACGGTACATTTTGTTTCATCTCATTTGCTAGCTTTGATATTCTCCTCTGTGATCAATACCTATCTTGATTCCTTATTTACTTCACATCTTCTTTTCTGTCTAATTCTTGCAGTTGAATTTATCTTTAACAGAGCAAGTAGTAAGAAAGAAGCAACTGCTCTGCAGAAAATGGAAGCAGGCATAAATGGAAATCTAGATAGTTTGAAACCAAATGGTCTTTTAGCTTGTGGCTCAGTTAGGACAACTGAAGATCCTTCTGAATGTAGAGAAAACAGTTATGGTCGTAAAGAAGGGAAAGAAAAAGGTCACAATCAAGTGGCTACAGAAAAATCTACACTTCCAGAAGAAAGGTCTAACAAGGATTATGGTGTGAAGGAAGGCACGGCCCATAATGAACATGACTCTTGTGAAGCTTCTGGCTCTAGGAGAAATCATTGTGATGGCAAAGCTCAAGAAAGTGAAGTAAAAAAACAATTTACTAAACAAAAATCTATGCCTGCAGAAGAAAGATATAGTAATTCTTGTGAAGCTTCTGGCTCCAGGGTAAATCATTCCAATTCCAAGAAAGCTCAAGTAAATGATGTTAAAAAGCAGTTGACTAAACAAAAATCTCTGCCCGCTGAAGAAAGATATAGTAGAGAGTCGAATGGATTGGATGACAGGCCTCGAAAGAAACAGAAACTAGAGGGTTCTATTACAGTACCAGATGGACGAAATACAAACATTTTGCAGACCATTAGTTCTGATGGTAAAAGAGATACAGAATCTTTCAAGAGACCTAGAGACAGAGTGACAGGAGATGAAGTCCCTCCCGAGAAGCCCAGTTTTGCTAAGAAGAAGCGAGAGCTGGGGGTGTCAGTTTCTGAAGGAAAAGATGCAAAAACTGCAACTGAAAAAGGTTTATCCAAGAAACCCAGCTTTGATGGTAAGCTATTAAAACGCGCTGAGGACAAGATGTTGGCAGATGATTATGAAAGAAATTACCAAGTAATTGAAGTGAGCCGAAAGCCTGATGCTGTAAGTTTATATTTATTATATGCGATTTATGCCATATGACTTTTATTTTACATTGGTTTGGAACTGGCTGATGCATGACATTCCAGTCAGAGTGTGTTGTATGTAAAATCTTTAGATGCAAGGATATGATTTTGCAAGAACTTGATTCTGAAAGTAGCAGTTTTGTTTTACAGTCCTTCACCTTGTATGTTGTATTGTTGTTGTGCTGTTCTGTCATTCTTCTCATCATATTACTTGTTACCACAGTGCTTGTAAGCATGGAGGTTCATCTAATAGGTTTTTGTTTCCTTTTTATCGATCTCAGGTAAACAGTAAATGGTTTCGACCTCTTGTAAGTATTTTTCCCTTCCTTCTTTTCGCGCGCCAGCTCTGTGATTGATCGTTTTTGGTTGCCTCCATTTTTGTGTTTGACATGCTTGGTTTTTGAAGTTAATAGTGTGACCTGTTAATTCTTTCTATTAAATTGTTAATGACTCAGTCATATGCTAATCAGAAAGCAATATATTTTCTTGATTGCTTCTATGTTCGAGAGACTCTCAATTGTTACTTTGATATCCACACTCAAATTGTTTCTTTTATATCCGCACCTGTTTTTGTCTGTCCATTTCTCTTCTAGCTAGTCTGGATCGGTATCAGAATCTGTACGTCATATCAGAAATAACCTTTTGGGGTAAATCTGGACTGACTTTTAAATTTCCTAAAACATGGACAGCCTTGGGAAGAAAGTGTGAGGGAAGCAGAAAAGGAAAAGAGACTGGTTCTCCTTCAAAACTTGGATCCTACTTATACATCTGATGAAGTGCAGGTATTAGCGAATTTAAAGAGCTTATTTTCTAGAAGTCTCTTAAACGTATTTTGTGTATGCTAGTTTACCTCATGGAAACCTCCCTGCTCTCTCTTTATATGTCATCTAAGAAATTTAGAAATTATATTTCAGGATATAGTCTATTCTGCTTTGAATGAGCAATGTACAGCGAGGATGATAGAGCGTACATCAGTCACTATTTCTCATATTGGTAAGCCAGCATTTTACTCACAGGGGTTCTGATTTATGGTTCTCACATAGTAGAAATAGAATGAGGACCTTACTATGGCATCTCACGTTGGTTGATGTTACAGGTCAAGCTTTGGTCATATTCAATTCAAGAGAAGCTGCAGAAAGAGCGATTGTAAGACTAGATGAAGGATGCTTATTGCTATCAAATGGGAGGTAAACCACGCATGACATATTCCGCTTTTTCTCTTAGCAATGATAAATGGTCTATAAACGCATAAACTGTACTCTACCGTTTATTGGTCTCTTATCATTTATCATCTCAATGAACATGAATCTTAACATCAATTCAAAACATAAATACGAGTTTAGGAAAGAAACCATGCAGCTTCAGTGTGTTTAGAATCAACATCTCTAAAAAACTCAGCCTTGTTTGCCATTGTCAAACAAGCAATTCGCTTGATGTATAATTGCTAAAAGTTCTAGTGCGAAAGTAACTTTACTCATTTTTATATATGTACCAGTGACATTCTACCGTTAGAGACAACCAACTGTGTTGGATCGATTTCTGGTTTTATTTCGCTTTAAGCATTTGTTCTGTGCAGTTCTCATGTGGTATGATGTGTATGCATTTGTACATTACGATCTTCTCTTTCTGTCTAACAGGCCCCTTGTTGCTGCGTTTGCTAAGATTAACCCTCCAGGGAAGCCGTCATTATTCTGCGGCCATATCAAACCACACAAAACTCATGTGTTAGATTCTTTGATTGCCTTAGCTTCAAAATCATCTCATCCTTTTCTTGTGTAAGTATTAACTCTTGATTCGTCTCGAGGAACATGTCTTTCATCTTCTAAAAGAGCCAAGTTTGTCTCTTCTTTTTCTTTGTTTCAGACGGAAACATCACAACTGTACATCTACATTTTAGAAGGAAGAACACAAGCTCTTTTAAGACAGTGACTGAAGAATTTTGCTATCGTACTACGAATATCATGCCATTCGAATCCACACCAGCTTTGTGACGGTAAGCACCTGGTTTCCTGATGTCAAAATTTGCACAAATTTGTTATCGAAATAGATAATAATTCAATTTTTTTTTATCATGTTTTAGCTTTTTGTTGTTAAAATATACTAATAAAATTTGTAACTAGAATATTATAAACTATTGAGTCGGCCTAGTTGTTGTAAATTCTCCCAAATCATTCCAAATTCTCCCAAATTTTTAATATATCATAAATTGTTTGTAAATTTCGATTTCATTTAATTATTTTGTATAAAATTATTGGTTATGAAATTCTAGGAAATGAATTATAACAGAAAATAAATTATAATTTTTTTGGTTATATTAAAAATTAAAAATTAAAAATTTATCGTACTTATACTAATCATTGAATAATTGTATAATGTAATTATTCTATTGAAATAAATTTTTTTGAGAATATTTGTGAGAATGAATGTGGTAGTGACACATCAGCAAAATGGCGCCACTGTAAATATTTTGAAAAATAAAAGTATTCTCTAAAAATGTTTCTCAATTATTATATAGGAGATTTCACAATATAAAAGTATTCTCTAAAAATGTTTCTCAATTATTATATAGGGGATTTCACAATTTATTGAAGTCGGATAGCCAATCCTCCAAATTACTACACCAACAATTATGATTTGCCCCCATCCTAAATAAAAGAAAATAAAATCTTGATGTTTTTGAACTCTGGGCTTTCGTTTTTGAAATTGGGTCTTACGGCTTTTATTAAGTGGGGCATTCGAACTACTAAGAACTATACGATTTTTTTTTCTTTCTAATTTTGGTTTTGGATTGTTTCCAAACTACCAGAATTATCCAAAATTACTCGAAATACTTGAAAATCTATCCAAAATATCCGAAAATACTAATTGAACTATCCAAAATATCCGAAAAAAACTATCTGACATATCCCAAAAAAAAAGATTGGTTTCATAATAATAAAATTTGATTCAATTTTGCAAAAATAATTGTTTGATTTTGACAAATATAACTAAAGACATTCACATATTTGAAATATTTGGGGTAATTCAGTTATTTTGGTTTAAATATAACTAATATCTTTGATTTATAATTATAATTTTAGGTGTTTTGGTTATTTCAAATCTAAACATAGCTAATATTTTTGGTATATAATTATATTTCGGTTATCTCAAGTATATATATTCGGTTTTTGGTTTGATTCTGATTCGATTCGGATATCTAAAATATTTTCAACAAAAAACTATTCGAATATTTAAAACTAATCGATTTGATTGGATTCCTCTTTGATTTGGTTCTTTCTTAGATTCCATGTAATCTATACAGCCTAACTCTAGGGACATATTGAATCAATGATTTGGATATATTCAAAATTTTAGGAATTTTAAAAAGATTTAAGATTTGAGAAATTTTTGCATAATTATTGTTAGGGTGGTAAGGAGAAAGTTCATAACATTTGAAAAAACTAAAAAGTTTTTAAGTGTTACACATCACTTATTTTTACTTTTATTCTATCTTTAGAATAGAACCAATAAATGGTAGAGGAAGAAAAAAATGTATAGGAAAACAGATAAAAAAACTGATATGTTATTTTGCTTTTAAAAAATAAAAAATAATCGTGATGTTGCCAATTTTAAATTATCTTTAGTGGTGAATTTTTTAACAGAGTCAATAAATGATCTAATCAAAATAAATAATGAAACTTAAATAGTAGATATTTTGAATTTCACATTATATGTTCAGATTGAAACGAGAGAAAAATAACATAAAAAACAATTTATTTAAATTTTAAACAAAAAAAATAATATTTTTTTTTAATATTTTCAAATACCATCATATGAAATAATATTTTTATTCATTGATTTCTTAACTATAAATTGTTTCTCTAATAATTTCAAATCATTTTTATATAATTTATTTTATGAAAATTCAATTTTTTAATAAGTCTAAAATTTTAATGAATTTGTATAAATAACTAACTAATTCAATAATTTTGGATTTTAAATAGCTTTTATAAATGCTTGATTGAACAAAAAAAATGAATCATCACATCCCCAGAGTAAGCTCCGAGACCGAGAGTACGCAACTTACAGTAGAAAGTTGGAACAGAACTCAACTGATTCTCTCTACTAATCTTAAAAATGTCAAGCTCACTCCTAAAACGGATCCTCCACCCGACCCGGAAACCTAAACCCGACCCAACCTTTTCAATCGCTCCCATCACCACCGTCTCTTCTCCACCGTCCGATCCCTCGAACCCTACTTCTTCACCAGATCCCCTGATCACCGACGCCGTCTCAATCCTAACTCACCACCGCTCCAAATCCCGTTGGTCCACTCTCCGATCTCTTAGCACTTCCGGTTTCACTCCTTCCCAATTCTCCGAAATCACTCTCCGCCTCCGCAACAACCCTTACCTCTCTCTCCGCTTCTTCCTCTTCACTCGCCGCCACTCTCTCTGCCCTCACGACGTCGGTTCCTGCTCCACTGTCATCCACACCCTCGCTCGATCTCGCCTCAAGAGCCACGCTCGCGACGTGATCCGTCTCGCTCTCCGTCTCGCCGACGGCGAAGATCGCGTCTCGAAAGTGTTCCGCTCGTTGATTAAGAGCTACAATCGATGCGGCTCTGCACCGTTCGTCTTCGATTTGCTGATAAAATCGTGTCTTGATTCGAAAGAGATCGATGGAGCTGTGATGGTAATGAGGAAACTTAGGTCTAGAGGAATCGATTTACAGATTAGTACTTGTAACGCTTTGATCTCAGAGGTTTCAAGGCGTAGAGATGCTTCAAACGGATATAAGCTATACAGAGAGGTTTTTGGTTTAGATGATGTTAGAGACGATGAAGCTAAGAAGGTTGAGCCAAATGTGAACACTTTCAATTCGATGATGGTGAGTTTCTGCAGAGAAGGTGAAACAGAGATGGTAGAGAGGATTTGGAGAGAAATGGAGGAAGAAGCAGGATGCTCTCCAAATGCTTATAGCTATAGTGTTTTGATGGAAACGTATTGTGCGCGAGGTATGATGATCGAAGCAGAGAAGATATGGGAAGAGATGAAGTTATATTTAGTTGATCTTGATGTTGTGGCTTATAACACTATGATTGGTGGGCTTTGCAGTAACTTTGAGGTTACCAAAGCGAAGAAGCTTTTTGACGAAATGGGATCTAAGGGAATAGAGTGTACTTCACTTACTTACGATCGTCTCGTTAACGGGTATTGTAAAGTTGGGGATGTTGATTCGGCTATGGTTGTTTATAAGGAGATGAAAAGGAAGAGTTTTGAGGCAGAGAGTTTAACCGTTGAAGCGTTAGTGGAAAGGTTATGCGATAGCGGTAAACGCAGAGCTGTCGAAGCCGCGGAGATGGTGAAGGAAGCTGTGAGAGAATCAGAGTTTTGTCCTAGTCGGAAATGTTATGAGTTGTTGATAAAGAGGCTGTGCGAAGAAGGGAAGATGGGTAGAGCATTGAACATTCAAGCTGAGATGGTGGGGAGAGGGTTTAAGCCGAGTCAAGAGACGTATAAGGCTTTTATCGACGGGTATGGAAGATCAGGTAATGAAGAAACATCTGCATTGTTAGCCATGGAAATGGCCGAATCACTCAAGCTAAGAACAGCAGCAGAAGAAGAAGAAGCAGCATTGTTAGCCATTGAAATAGCTGAATCATTCAGCTAAGAGCAGAAGAAGAAGAAGAAGAAGAAGAAAGCTAGAATTTGAGCTTTCTATGTAATTTGCAAAGAAATCTCAAATTGACAAATCTCAATTCAATCCAACACTAACAAACATCTCATGACCATTCTTATTTCTGAAAGTCTTGTGAACATGTCAAGAGGGTAAAACTAAAACCACATTCTTGGATAAGTTATGAGAGTACAGAATGAAACAAATCACTCTTACATAAGAAACAAATGTGAAAATGAAAACAGAGAGAGTCATGGAGTGAAGATCATGGCTTAAAAGATAAGAGCCCAAATGGGGAAGACGACGAGAGCAATGATCCCGAGGGTGTTGGAGATGCCATTAGCTTTAGTGAAGGCGTTTCTGAATCCACCTGAAGCTCTAATGTGTTCTTGAAGCAAGTAACATCCGATCCCTAAGCATATAACTAAACCAACCCAATTGTCTCTGAATGTTCCGGCGATTAGTCCCGGAGCCACCACGATGAGTAGAACCGCAGCCGCCGGTAATTCAAACCATTCTAATCAAAACAACAACAACGACAACAGAGATGAGCCAATCAGGCAATCAGCAAATGAAGAAGAATCTGTTTCAATGGAGAAGTGAAGAAACAAACCTCGGAAGTGTTTAGGGAAGAAGAGTTGTACAACGACAGCTACAATCGCAATCCATTTACCAACTTCTCCTCTGTGAAAATTTAAGACACAAGTTAGAGAAAAGTCTTTGTCTTTTTGTGGAAATGAATCGATTTGTTTTGTTGGGTTTACCTGAAAAGGCCAAAGATCACTGAAGGAAGACTGAAGAAGATGTAAGGAATCAAAAGCGCAGTGAGCATGTTCGTCTTCCAGTTAGTTCGATCCAAGACCAACAAGTATCTGCATTTATTACATCGTGAGATCAACACAAAGAAACAAAGTAAGAGAGAAAGTTAAAGAAAGGGAGAGGAAGAGAGAGATTACATGGCGGCGACAGAAGCAATCCATTCGAGGATAGAGGTACCAAAGCCTAAACCAGTGAGCCTGAAGGTGTGATTAGCGAGATTCTTAGCAGCGATCCCGAGCTCGTTGAGATCGGATCCGAGCATAGCCTGAAGGGTTCCATGGTCTCTCCTCATCGCCGTGAAAGTCATCTCTTTCCGGACGAAATTGAGTTAAAGCTTCGAATAATTAATGGGAGAGAAGAAGAAGAAGAAGAAGAAGAGCAGAGAGAGAGAGAGATGGTGATGACTGTTTGTGATTTGTGAAGACTTGTGATTTGTTTTTTAAAGATGTAGAAGTGTGACTCGATGGATGCATTTTCCGCCACGTGGCATATGCAGATCTTTTTCATGAAATATTTTATTTGAATAATGTGTAATCGAAAACAAGATATTTTATACGTTTTTATATTTATAGTATAGTTTTACGAAGCTAATCGATCACTGACGAAGACGTTGGACACGTGTCGATTCCAGCTCCTCACACGAGACGGTCGACCTCCTACGAGTGTGTAATTGGTGGACGTAAGCGACAATGGTCCGATCCAGCTGTATTTTCTAAATAATTATATTTATTTTTTCGACTGAATTTTAGATTTTTCTATTAATGTGGAATCTTTTAGCATGGATAAGATTAGGATAAAATAATCTTTCAGTGAAAAAAAATAATAATAATTCAACCAGATATAAATGAAGCCATGAGACAAAAATATATAAATAAAAGCATTCGTTGTATGGTTTCTAACTTCTACTGTAAATGCATTCATAAAAACCGAAAATAAACCGTAATTAGTTTATAAATAAATGTACTTCGTTTCCAAGAAAGAAAAGAAAAAAACATCGAGCTCTGATGATGAAGGTTGGTAATGTGTTGTTACTAGTATATTGTTGAGTTAAAAAAGTCATATAATAAAGTTCCAAACAAAAGAGTCATATAATGCGTTGTAGACTTTCAAGATGGATCAAATCAATTTATTTATTTATTTTTATTATTATTTGATGTCGGCAGAAGATTGTTTTTTATTTTTTGTACATTAAAATTATTATTGTCTTGAGAAGCGTCAACCAAATCATATATGAACTTTTTTTATAATAAAGCTTTGTTTTACCATTAGCTTACTTAGTTAAATGACTAAAATTCTGGATTATTGTTAAATTAAGTGTTGATTTAGACGGAGACAATAATTAAAACAGAAATATTTTTTAATAAATACAAACATTATACAAAATTTTAATTAAAATATGTAGCAAACGATATTTTTAATGATATTTTACAAATTAGATGTTATACGGTGTGTGATTAAATATTTTTACAACCATATTTCAAAAAAAAACGAATTTAATTAGGTTATTGAGTTACTGGTTGCCGGATCATATATGTGATTTAGAAAAGAAAAAAAAAATTATGCTAAAACATTTGATATATTTACAATAATCATGAAATTTTGTATTTAAAATATTTAAAATCTAAAGTTTAAATTTAAATTATCAAACCATTTAAAATTAAATTATCAAACCATTTAAAATTTATGAAGCCACAATTGCAAGCTATAACGTTCCTAAAAAGTTAAGAAGTTCTGAAAATTAAAGTTAGAAATCACATTTCGAATACGAGAATTGTCACAGTGACCATCGTTATTTCTACACGCAGGGTCGGTGATGCTATAGACTTGAGCATACTTCACGTTTTGAAGTGGACACTGTCATCGGCTGCTCAGAGGTGCCAACTGCAAACGCTAATGCCTTATAACAGACGAAAAAACCTTAATTTTTGTTTTTAATTTAATATACGAGGATCATACCCTAGAGAGCCCTAAGCATACCAAAGACTTTCAGAAGCTTTCATAAACCATAATTAAGGACCATAACACCTTAAAGAGCTTATTAGGAAAGGAAAATTTGAGTGAGAGGGAGGGAGAGGTTTATAGATATGCAAATGTTTTTCATCGGATTTACATCTCATTTCCTTATCTCTTATTTTTATGAACTTCTATGTTGNAGGTTTATAGATATGCAAATGTTTTTCATCGGATTTACATCTCATTTCCTTATCTCTTATTTTTATGAACTTCTATGTTGTGATGATGTGTAGTGTGAGTAGTGTTACTCAATTTCGTTGGGTTAAAGTTGATCTAATACATTGTGAGCCTCGTTTTAATTCATTAGCTATTGGTTTGAAGTTTCCTTGTTTATAGATTTTGTTCTTTCAACATACTTAATGCTAGGATTACCTTGATCAACAACATCCGAATTCCAGTGACACCTAGATGGCTAGATCTATATTGAAATAAGGTTAACAAATTAAGTTAAATTTGTATTTAATTCTGAATAATGTAATAGAAATATAAAACGGAGATTGGTGGGATTTAGATTTTCCATCCATGCATGAAAATCCCTAGACTAGATCATTTAGTATTTTGTTTAGTAGTCATCAGTAGGAAGATATGGATCAACCATTAGTGATCCTGAAAACATGTAGGAGCTTTTTAGCTAATAAGCAAATCCTTTTTTTTTTTTTGTTCTTTTTAGTTTTAGCAAACAACTCTAACCTTTTTCACCCACATTCCTTGTATTAGTTCCCTTTTGTTAGTAGTTTAACACCCTAAATACTACGTTGGAAACAATACACACACGTGCACTTTGAGAAACATTTAAGAACTTGATAAAAAGTAATATATTTTAATTAAACGTCTTTACCCATTCCAAAAATAAGAAGTTGAGAAACATAGAAATTAGGGTTTATCGATTCATGAATTGACGTTTCTCGGACCTTGTCTAAGTATAGATATTTCTCCTTCTTCTTCGCCTCTGCCAAAAATCATAATAATTTAATATAAATGTAATGTTCTTGGAGAGAAAGATGGGAAGTGAGTCGGCACAAGTCTACAACATTGTGGATGGATTCGGTGACGATGAAGGAGACTAATCGGATTTTAAAGAGCTATGATTGTCTTCAAGAGTTGAGGATAGAGCGTTTGGTGAGTGTTTTGATCTTGATCTAAGATAGATTCGCGAATGCATGGATAAAACTATATTTCGTTAGTTAGCATGTGGAGGAGATAAAACAGCAAGTAGCTTACTTAGTTAAATGACTAAAATTCTGGATTATTGTTAAATTAAGAGAAAATTCCATAAAAATACCTCATCTAAATTTCGATGAGCTTTTTAATACTCAAACTTTTTTGTTACCCAATTTAATACACGAACTAATTATTTTATCCATTTTAATGTGTGAACTTTCAAAACCGTACCCATTTAACACTATCGACTTAACGGAAGGATAACCACCATTATCTTTTAATTTTTTTAATAATAAAATATTAATATTTTAATCGAAAATATTAATAAATTTAGAAAAACTTTTAAAAATTCTTAAAATTCAAAAAAAAAAAATCTAAAAAATTTCTAAATTTCTTAGTCTTTTTTATATTAAACATTAGATTAAAAAAAATTTATATTTTTAGTTTTAAATTTCAAAAAACAAAATTAAATTTAAAAATATTATAAAATTACTAAAAAATTACCAAAATTACAAAAAACAAAATAACCCATATCATAGCGGTCTGATCGAAAATCTTGATTTTTATTTTTCCGTTTCAGTGGGGTAGGTTTTAGTTTGAACTCACAATCATTTTTTTATTTTATTAAATCAGTCATCAACTTAAACAAATATTTTATATAGTATAGAAAACTTTTGTGACTAAAAATAATTTCTTATCATGTAACCACTGTCTCTTATACACATCTAGATGTGTATAAGAGACAGATTTAGTTGAGGTATTTTTATGGAATTTTCCCAAAAAATATTGGGTAACGAAAAATATTGATTTAGACGAAGACAATAATTAAAACAGAAATATTTTTTAACAAATACAAACATTATACAAAATTTTAATTAAAATATAAAGCAAACGATATTTTACAAAATAGATGTTATACGGTGTGTGATTAAATATTTTTACAACCATATTTCAAAAAATTTGAACTTAATTAGGTTATTGAGTTACCGGTTGCCGGATCGATTCTATCCGACAACCATGTACTGTATATGTGATTTAAAAAAGAAAAAAATTATTATGCTAAAACATTTGATATATTTACAATAATCATGAAATTTTGTATTTAAAAACTAAAGTTTAAATTTAAATTATAGCAAATTTCAAGGATGAATAAAATCTGAAGTCTGAAAAAATTGATCAGTATAGCTTTTTAAGAGGTTTTGTAAAATCTGTAGATTTAATAATTGATAAAGCCCATTATAATTTACAAACTTGATGTTCATAAAAATAAGCAATTTTAGTTTTAGCAAACAACTCTAACCTTTTTCACCCACATTCCTTGTATTAGTCTCTTTTGTTAGTAGTTTAACACCCTAAATACTACGTTGGAAACAATACACGCATGTGCACTTTGAGAAACATTTAAGAACTTAATAAAAAGTAATAACTTCTTTACCCATTCCAAAAATAAGAAGTTGAGAAACATAGAAATTAGGGTTTATCGATTCATGAATTAACGTTTCTCGGACCTTGTCTAGGTATATATATTTCTCCTTCTTCTTCGCCTCTGCTAAAAATCATAATTTAATATAAACGTAACGTTCTTGGAGAGAAAGATGGGAAGTGAGTCGGCACAAGTCTACAACATTGTGGATGGATTCGCTGACGACGAAGGAGGCTAATCAGATTTTAAAGAACTATGATTGTCTTCGGGAGTTGAGGATTGAGCGTTTGGTGAGAGTTTTGATCTTGATCTAAGATAGATTCGTGAATGCATGGATAACTAGCTTGTTGCGGTTTCACCACTGTGGACTGTAGTTTATGATGGAGGATCCAGAGCATCCACCAGAGACTAACTGGCCTCTATTTATGGTGGCGGAAATCACATTTTTTAGGGTTAAATTTGGGGACGTAGAAGCTAGTGGTGTTAGGGTTTGTTCAAGATCCCTCTAGCAAATCCTTTGAGTTCTCTGATGAGATCGAGTGCCAATTTCATTTAATTCTCAGTTTCGGGTATCAAATTACAGAATCCGAGGAAGAAGTAGTTTCGAGCTCTCAGTTTTTTTGGGTCGGTTATATACATTATTTGGACCGGGTCGGATTTAGTTACCGGATCAGTTTTGTAGTTTTTCTTGTCGTTTAAGATATTAGTATATTACTAGGTGATAATTCGCGTCATGCGCAGGGTGAGAGATTTATATTTTTTCGGGTAAGTGAATTAGAATTTAAAATATAATAATTTTTAATTATTTTAATATCAAATTTTCATTAAATTCTTATTAATCAAAGGGATTAATAAAATAATATTTAGTTTTGTTTAAGTGAAGTTGAATTTATTTATTATTATGTTTTTTATAATTGAAAAATTAAACTATAGTAAAATATTTTAAGTCAGTTTTTTATAACATAAATTGTTATGTTGAAAATATAGTAGAAAAAGTTTAAATTTGTATGATATTAAAACAATTAGAAAGATAAATGAAGAGATATCATAAATAAATTATGGAAACAATATCTGAAATAAATAATAATATGATTTTAAAACACTACCATATGTCTTTAGAGATATTTATTTTTAAATAAACTTTTTAAAATGACTTAAAAATATTGAACAGGGTGGGTATGCAAATTAATGCATATTTTGCTCCAATGCTTGACGCTAATCAAAGGGTATTGACCGAAAGCCTGTCGATTTGTAAGTTATGTATTACTAATGAGTTATGTATATGTAAATAAAAATATTAGACAAATTAGGAGGTATTAATACTTACCTCGATCTGAATGATTGTATTTCAGAGATCTGAGGATCAAATAGAATTTGAGAACATCCACCTAAATTACGGATATGTGTATTTTAAACATTATGTTTAATTTTTAATGAAATACTCAATAACTTGGTGGACAAACCATATATCAATTTTTCTTTATTTGTTAAAACCACAATTAATGGCTCGTATTTAATGTCATGTCTAAAAAAGTCATTTCAATATTTTTTGGATTAAAATTAATTTAAGTAATTTTAATATCTAATGTAATTTATAGATATCTAAAAGAAACTGATTGGGAAACATATAAAATGTCTTTGTGAAAGTGGTTGTGTGCTTATTATGTTGTCTTCGATGTCTCAAGTTCGATTCCCCCAAAAACGAAATTAGTATTTTTTTATTTATAATAATTTTATTACTATTAATTAATTTCATTAAATGATATGTCAGAATGAATGTGGTGCTGACACATCAGCAAAATGACACTATTGTAAATAAAAGGGTTTGTGAGAATGTTTCTCAATTAATATATAGGGGATTTTGATTACAAATTATGAGGACAATTACAATATTTCAACGGACAAAAATTGACGACATGCATGCAGACAAACGACGCACATCTCTAATTTGGGTCAAGCTTATATTGTTAAATTTAATTTTTGACTTTAAAATAATGGATTTATATTTTCTTAAAAACATGATGGAAATGTGGATTGCAGCATAATTTTTTTTTAAAATGTTGGAAATGTGTATCTCCGCCTTGTATTCGTTGGTGTGGATAAAGTATATTTCGTTAGTTGGCATGTGGAGATATAAGATTTCATTAGTTGGCTGCATAAAAGAATATCAGATCTTATAACAGTTTTTGGCAATTTGTGTAACAGTTTTAGGCAATTTTTTATGGTATGTCGATAGGGATGGAGACCAGCCATCACAGTGAAGCAGATTCTTGTGGGTATTCAGGATTTACTTGTCACGCCTAATCCCGGTGACCCTGCACAGACTAATGGTTATCATCTCTTCATTCAGGTAAACTCAACAACAATAGCTCAAAACGCTCATGAAGGCATAGTCTAAGTTACTCTATTTTGATGAGATTGAATTTGATGAAAATATGCAGGATCAAGTTGAATACAAGAAAAGGGTTAAGCTGCAGTCCAAGCAGTATCCTCCCATTGTCTAAACCCTCAAAAGGAAACACCAAAACTGATGACAAACTCTGAATCTTTTGTGGTCTTGTGTCATTGTGATTGTGTTTAATGTCATCGGGTGATTGAAAACTCCTCATTCATTTTGCCCCCTTAAGACACTAGTCGAATCTTCTTATTTTCCAAGAAAATTCTCTTTTTCTGTATTAACTGTTAATATTCTTGGTACTGATTCAGTTGGTGTTTGCTTCTATATATACATAATAACTATGTTTTCGGGTCCATTATGTGTTGTCCTTATTCTACCAAGTGAAATTTAATGTCTTTGTTAATTCTCACTTCTCAGGACAAACGAATCTTATTTATGAGTGAGTGAGAGTACCTTTGAAATTATATTTCTAACCTGAAACTAGTTTCTTCACACTTGGGGGCCAAGAAGATTATGTCTCCCACCTGAACTGAGCAAAGATATTTAACGCAAATCCTTGCTTTTATAGGTTTTTCTTTTATTTGCTTGCTGATTTAATTACTAACTTGAAACTATTAGCAAAATATAGAACTCAGGATCGAATGTCAGGCCCTACCAAAGTCTAGGGATCTAATACAGTAGGCAAAAAGATATGGCCTATTTCTTTTCTTTTCTTTTTTTTGCTTTAACGATACACCAATTTCTACAAAACCAAAATTCATTACTTACATACAAACTCCAATTATAACAAGAACGAAAAATTCTTCTACAAGGGGGAAAAAGTCTAAAGTTAAGACTCGGAACATAATGTGTGAACTGATGAATAAAAGTACTATCCTTCCTACACTACAAAAAAAATTGAATATTATTACAAATTTTTATGTCATAATATATGAATATTTTGTCACAAAATTTATATTGTGACAAAAATGTTACAAATTCGAGAAAGTCACAATATAATCGTCACAAATTCATTTTAGTCACAAAAACGTCATAAATTTTTGTGACGACTAACAATGATAACAATTCGTCACCACTTATCACCATATTAAAATAGTCACAGAAATGATACAATTTGTGACAAAAAAATACTGTCACATTTAGGACACAAATTCTGACAAAAAAATTGTCATGTACTTGTCACAAGTTATTACCAATTTGAAGTCACCAATCCGTTACAATTTGCTACCACAATAATGTCACAAACCCTATCACAATTTGTGACTATATAGTCACATAATTGTCACATTTAGTTTATATTAGTTACTTTTTTTTTGTTACTAAACTCGTTACCATCATTTAACTGAAAAAATAAAATGTTTAATATTGTGTTTGGATCTAGTAATTTTTCATTAGAAAAAAAAATTATTGTGTTTGATCATATTCACAAATTAATTAATATATCACATGAAAAAATGCCTTTTAAAATATTTCAAATTCACGTACTTAACAAAGTTGTTTTAAACATACACACTGAATTACTTTACGTTATTCTTCCATTGTGGGTTGGATGAGTCGATCGGCTCCATTTCATCTGAAGTTGTATGGGTGTTTCATTTCCCAACTTTTTATCATCAATAGCCTTTGAAGGCTTCAATATAGTAATCCGCTTCGACTTCTCTGGGGTTGGTGGTGTTGTGGGCTGAACTTCTCACAGACATTTCCTATTCTAGAAGCTTCTTCATCGGTGTTCCATTGACTCCAATGCTACAACAATTCCTCACATCCTACAATCACAACCAATAGACACTTTGTTATTACATAAAACAGAAACAAACAGAGAGAGCAATTATCCTTACAGATTTTAAAACTCACAACTTCATCTTCTGTTTGATCAAATTAATTCCTCTTTACAGACCTTGTGGAGCCATCATCAATTCATCACTATGCCTTAAAAAGATTATAACATTAAATCCCTTAAAGGTTTAAGAGATAGAAGAAACCTAACCATCATCAAATTGATCCCAACGCCGCAAGGCTGATGAATGTTTCTTCGCCTGAAACATCACAATTAAGTTAACAAAGTGTAAAGAAAAAAAACAAAAACTTTCTTAAACAAGTTTACGTAGAGAAGACAAATCAATAATTAAGAAGAGAACACTTTGGATTTAGGAAGAAGAGAGTATTTGATGACAACAATTTTGAGTAATAACTTTTAACTATTGAATGATAGAAAGCCATGTTTATTTAAGCGGTTACAAATATTGTGGGGTACTGGGGTTTAACCGTTTAATTGGAAACAAAATTTTTAATTTTTTTAAAAAGTTAGAAAATTAGGATCATGTGAAATTCTTTAAACGACATCTAGAATAAGCATTATCCTGTTTTTTTTTCTTTTTATTTCATTTGTCCTATTTTTTATTATAATTAAATGACACTCGTCAAAATTTGATTGCACAACTTACTTTAAGAAGTTACATTTGTGTGGATTGTAACTTACATAGCTATGATATGGCTCACTCTATTCTATCATCAGAAGAATGATTTTTTCAAAAGAATATCCTATGAAATCATCAAAAAGATGATCGACCCTTTTAGTAAAATCATAAGAAAATGATACCGAGTCTAGGAACTCAGGGAGCTTGTAGAAGATATCATCAGAGGATGATCCATAGATCCCTCTTTGATATCATCAGGAGATGATGTGGCTCACTCTGTTGGCACTCTTTACATGATACCTCTGGTCTCTCCTCCTAATTGTGGATCATCGCCTCCTACTCCCATGCGTGCCAATGGTACTGGAGACTAAAGAACACCAACTTGTTGGTGAGTTGGGATCTCAGTCTCCCGGCCATCGTCTCCTACTCCCATACCAGCTCTTCTTTTTCTTCTTCTCTCAATAGCCTAAAATTGGAAGATTGTAAGATCATCTGTATTGCAGAGCTTTATAAAAGCTCTTAACGAAAAAAAATAAAAATAATATGATGTGTCAGAGTTGGTGAGAGAATCGTCTCTCTGGGAAAATACTGAAGAATCGGTTCTGAAGGGGAGCTCGACACGTGTCGAGACTCGATTCGTCGATTTTTTTTTTGTTTTTAAAAAAAAAAATCTGTTTGTAAAAAAATAATAATTTAATAATAAAAAGGGGAGGAGCCATCTTACCATTACCGATGCTCTAAAGAGAATAAATCGTCAGGCTAAGCAAGCCTATGGCAACAAAATTTATGATTCAGCTTACACAGAAAGGCTAAGCAAGCCTTCTATGATTAATCGGAAACAATCCCTATCAGTAGAAGAATCCTAATTCAGCTGAAAAGAAGGACTAAGAAAACAAATGAGGGAACTAAGACTCAGCAAAACCATTGTCCATGTGCTACTCCAACAAGATAGAGCCCAAACATTTAACCAAGCTGCAAAACGCATGCCAGAATAAGACTTGTTTATATGCGGAAGAAGGAACATAGGTAAAAACACAAATGGATGATCAATTTACCCGAATAATATGAGTTATATCGGGTAGAGGCGTTCTTGGGCAAAGAGAGAATACGGCTATGGTGTCTGCTAGGCGTGGAAGAGGTCGTGCTTCACCCAGTACAAAGTTTGTGTGGAGTTAGTTAGCATGCGGAGTTGGTTGCATAAAAAAATATCAGATCTTATAACAGTTTTAGGAAATTTGTGTAACTTGGAAACATTTTCCTAAATTGTTATAAGATCTGATATTTTTTTATGCAGCCAACTAATGAAATCATATATCTCCATTCCCATGCTCAAATCGGCATATAATCATTTCATTTCAATGCTCAAGTTGGCAGAGTATTTTTAAACATAGAAACTTGTTCATAACGAAATTCTAAATATCTAAAAAATCTGAAGATATATATATATATATATATATTTTATAAAAAGGGCATTCAAAATCTGAAGATATTTGAACATTTATTATGAGATATCTAAACACGTACAATAAATTATAAAACTATAGGTCACTGCATCTTTTATATATATATATATATATATATATATATATATATATATATATATTGTAACTTAAAAATTGTGTCCAAACATGGAAACAAATTTGACTAGTACTAAACTACTAATTGAGAAAATCAAACAATGAAATCCTAATGAAATCCGATATCTCCATTCCCATGCTCAAATCGGCATATAATCATTTCATTTCCATGCTCAAGTTGGCAGAGTATTTTTTAAACATAGAAACTTGTTCATAACGAAATTCTAAATATCTAAAAAATCTGAAGATATTTGAACATTTATTTTAAGATATCAAAACGTACGCACAATAAATGATAAAACTTACTACTAATTGAGAATTGAGTCCAAACATGGAAACAAATTTGACTAGTACTAATGTACTAATTGAGAAAACAATGTAATCATCACTGTCTCACGGCTATAAATAGAGACTTTTTCATCATATACTCAATCCATAAACACATAAAAGAAGAAAAATAAAACGAGGAAGATGGGAAAAGTATTATGCATGGTGTGGTTGATGATGATACTATCGGTAATTGTCATAGAAGGCCAACAAAAAGAAGAAATGCCATGCAAAGAGTATTGTATAAAATACTTCTGTAGACCCGAAATACCAGTGTCCCAATGTGCAGATTGTCGTAAAAGGTGCCCATTTGCTGCAGTGAGAGCCACGAACCGTGACATGGAGATGGAGATCCCGAAGACCAAAAACAAATTGTTGTTTTGATCAAATATAAAATATATGGTAATTGTATGGATGAGACTCGTCCAAACTTTTCAATATATGATTTTCTTAAAACTTGGGTTGACTGCTTAAACCCCCCTATAGCTGTCTCTTATACACATCTAGATGTGTATAAGAGACAGGATGAGACTCGTCCAAACTTTTCAATATATGATTTTCTTAAAACTTGGGTTGACTGCTTAAACCCCCCTATAGTACAGCTTCTGTTTAAATCCCCCGAACTTTTAAGCTCTTGATATTCCCCCCCAATCTATGACATTTAATCGTGTTTCCCCCCCAAACTATTTTCTCCTGCCTGATTCCACCTGCGACGTTAAAATCTCCAAATCACGATCAAATTAATAAAATCGCGCTTAAGAAAATCTGATTGTCCGAAATTCGGTTTAAGCCGACCCATAATCCGACAAAACAAGAAAACCCGACCCGACGAAATTAAAAATTGAGAATTAGGTTTTTGGTTCTTCTTCATCGCGACATGAAACAAATCGCAAAAGAGAGATAGAGCTTCAGAGAGAAATCGTGACAGTGAGAGAAGAAACACAGAGCAGAGAGAAGAAACACAGAGCAGAGCGAAAGAAATCAAAACCATGAGCGGTTCTTCATCTGCTTCATCTCGTGTCACTCATCGTAAACATGTAACTGGTGTTCTAACGAGATGTTGGTGTGGGAGGAAAGTTACAACATATTGTTCTCAGACCTATGAGAATCCTCATCGGCGATTCTACAGGTGCGAGATCGCATTACAGGTTCGTAGATTTAGAATATTTTATTTGAAAATCACATTTTTTGTCACATATGTGAATCTCCATCGCTTTTTAATGATTGTGTAGAGGAAAATGGAGGAGCATCACTTCAAATGGGTTGACGAAGCTTTGCTCGATGAGACAAGAATGGTTGATGCAAATGTCCTGAGGCTTATAGATGAGGTGAAGGAATTGAGAAAGGAGATGGTGGCTAATTTTGAGATTCATAAAAAACAGGTCCGTGATATGGAAGAAGAGATGAAAGAGAAGATGAAGAAAGAGGTGAAAGAGAAGATTAAAGAAGCGATGATGATGGCGAATGCAACTATTCAAGAGATGGCTAAAAAAAGTATGGAGAGAGTTGTGATCAGCTTGTTGGTTGTTGGAGCAGTAGGATGTCTTGGTGGAAAGCTTATTATGAGATAGTGTAGTACTGCGACTTTGTGTGAGTTAGATTTGTGATGATTTAGTGTTGTTTGAAACCATGTTATGAGTTTATCTTTGATGTTATGGGAAGGTTTCAATGACAGTGTTTAATTTGGTTTTTAATTGAAGTTCTCCTAACAAACACAAGTTACATAAGTAAAACATGTCAAAACTTCGGAACCTGCAACTCGTGTCAAAACTACAAAACCTGCAACTTTTTCAAAACCTGCAACTTGTGTCTTTATGCACTTGTTATGGACACAATGTGTTCCGTCTCAAATGAATGAGTGAAACCTGCAACTTTTTCAAAACCTGCAACTTTTTCAAAACTTGCAACTTGTGTCGATTATTGTCATGGCCACAATGTGTTCTCTTGTTTTTTTAACGATAGAGAGAAGAAGAATGCAACAAAAAAACCAACAAAATAACATAACATTCATTGTTTGAAACCAATGTTTAACACCAACAAAATAGCATTTATGGATAGTTTAAAGGCACATAAAAACGGTTCAAAGAACTTCAAATGCTAGAAAACAACATAAATAGATCGCATACACCTAGAGCAGTTTCACTCATTCATTTAAGACGGTTGAGTTAGTGAAATCATATCATGTCCTTGAGATGAACCTAGAGCCTGAATTTGTGCTTGGGAAGAACTTGAATCCTGAAAAACAAAAGGAAGAGATCAATCCAAGAGAACTAATCAAAACCAGATGCGAGATCATAGACAAGTAACTAATCAAATCATAGACAAGTAAGTAATGAAAGAGAGAAATTGATACCTCTAATGTCTCTGCTTCTTGCATCTTCCTTGACTTCTTCTTTGGACGTATCATACAACCGGTGTAATTGTGGCCTTCTTCACCACAATTTGAACAATGAACTATACGGCCAATCCTAGGTAATTTTTGAACCTCTTTCTTTTTCTTCTTTGGTGACTCGTGTTTACCCTTTATTCTCTTCTTTATCTTCTTCGATTTCTTCTTTCGTCCCGGTAAATCAGGTTCTGGAGGATCGACTACAAGGCGACAACTTCTCTTCATCCAGAACCGTGGTCCTCTAACGGGTTCCATATTTTTCTCGTAATTCATTTTCCACAAATCCGTTGAGAACCACGGAGATACATAATTATCAGCTTCCAAACCCGCATTTAACATAGCTCCATAGGCATGTTCACACGGTATACCTATAAGAAACTCAAATCCTATTTAACCACCGTAACAAACTCAAATCCTATTGAACCACAACTCAAATCCTATTCAACTCAAATCTTAATACAAACAAACATTATAGATAGAGGGAAATGAGATATACCTGAGATTTGATACTTTCCACATGAACAAGTTTGAGTCCTTGTGTTAACTGTGTAAGAATTCCCATAGAGGTACACTTCATGGACTCCATGAGTGGCAGGAATTGATGTGCATTTGTCAGCATCCTTCTTTTCCAATGCCAGCATCTTCTTCACATACTTTGAACACTTTCCTTCCCACTTCTCTGTTTTCTGCCTTCTCTTTGCGATGCGAGCCATAGCCTGCCTCCGAATCATCTCAAACATGGGTACCATGGCCTTTGCACGAGCTTTGGTAATCGTTGAGTTGAAAGACTCTGTTGAATTGTTATCAACATCTTCACAGCAGCTTCCGAGTTTGTAAAATGCCATAGACCAAGTTTCAGGTTTCTCCTTCATCACATCTTCATATAAACTCCAACTATAGTCCTGAAGCTTCCTACGATTCTCTTCAAACTCAACCGCAGTATAGCTCCAAGCTAGATTCCAAACCATCAGCTTTATCAGATCTTTGTTTGCATGCCCACGATTCTTCAAGTTCTCCACAATATACTTAACACACATTCTGTGTTCAGCAAACGGTAATTCCTCTTTCACAGCATTAATAAGTCCCTAAAAATATAAGCCAAAAGCGTCTAAATCAAATACAGTTTGAAGTGAGTGAAATCAATTAGTATATAAGAAAAAAACGCTGAATTGCTTACCCGTGATCGATCCGAGATAATGAATATTCCATCTCCAATAGTAAGGCCTAAGTCATGCTTCAGTAGCTTCATAAACCATGACCAGTTTGGCCCATTCTCTTTTTGTACCACTGCCCAAGCAATGGGATAAATCTGATTGCTTGCATCATGTCCAACAGCAGTAAGCAATACTCCTTTGACAGTAGCTTTCGAAAATGTGCCATCAAGACCAATAATTGGACGACAAGACGAACCCCAAGTATATTTGAGGCTTGCTATACAAACATAAAACCTGTCAAACACATCTTCACCAGCCGCGTTAGTATATGTATCCACTATTGCAGTTGATCCCGGATTTGTAAAAATTATTTCTTCTGCATACCCACGGAGATGAGCAAACTGTTCATTGTACTCCCTGTTCAGCCACTTCAATGCTAAAAGTCTACCTCTCTAACACTGATTCCTTGTGTTTACTATTTTCCAGTTGTCCTTGATAAGGTCTTGAATGTCTTCAGGCATACAATCCGGTTCTACTCTCAATTTGTCCAAGAAAAGATTTGCAATTACTGGACTCTTTAGTAGCTTGCATTTCCCATTCTGATTGCAACTGTGAGACTCATACCTTGTCTTCACAATCCATTTTTGACTCTTTTTATCATAGGAGCAATACACCCTCCATTTGCATTTTCCAGCAATGCCACATCTATAGGAAATCTTAGTCTTATCCCATCTATCTTGTCTGATGTTCCTTACTTTGCTTAATGCATACTCTATTACAGCTTTCTTGAACTGATAGCCTGTATAAAACTTAGTTCCTAAAGCTAACCTATCTCCCTTCTTCTTTCCCATTCTTTTTTTGTTCACAACCAAATCATCTTTCTCTGATTCATCCGAGCTCTCTGGAATTGTGTGTCTCTCCCTAAACTCCTCATCAACAAAGTCAGCAACATCTTCTTCGATTTCATACTCATATCGTCCCACTGTATCTTCCTCTTCATCTCCATTTTCTGTTTCCTTATCTTCATCACACTCTTGTTCATCTCCTTTCTCTGTTTCCGTTTGTTCTACATGGTCCTCTTCATCTCCAGCAGACCGAGTTTCATACTCATTGTCCACGTTTTCCCTGAAACAACAACAACAAACATCAGTTCTTTTCTACAATCCTCTATCTCAATCTTGATAATTTTCCTCTCTCTCACTATATAATCGATAAAACTCCTCCTCTCTCTATAACCCAGCTAATGATTCGCCTTTCAAACCCATCTCAAATTTTCGACCCTAACGCGTCTATAAAGAATCGAATCTTACCTGAGAATAATTTGAAATTGATTCATCTCCAATTTTTGACCTCGACGACCCCTAACTCGCCAAGGCTATACAGCAACGAAATCATATGAACAATAACCCGACGACATCTCTGATATGTCTCTCTAACTCTCTCTCTCTCTGAAGCTCTCTCTGAAGCTCTCTCTCTCTGTGTATTGTCGTTTCTCTGTCGGGACGAAGAAGAAAAACAAAGGGATCCTAATTTTGACTCTAATTTTGACTCTGGTTTAGTCAACAATTTGAATGTCGGTCGGGTTATGCGTTTCGGTTAATAATTATATGGGCAATCAGATTTTTTTAAGCGCGATTTTGTTAATTTGATCGTGATTTAGAGATTTTAACGTCGCAGGTGGAATCAGGCAGGAGAAAATAGTTTGGGGGGAAACACGATTAAATGTCATAGATTGGGGGGGGGGATATCAAGAGCTTAAAAGTTCGGAGGGATTTAAGCAGAAATTGTACTGTAGGGGGGTCTAAGCAGTCAATTTATATATATATATATCTTCTCCCATTATCAAATAGCAAGTGGAATGTTCTTTTTGGATTTATACATAACATACATATCATCTATCATCTATGGATCCGAAGGTTCGACTCTTTCCTATTGCTATATGTTCTTTTGTGCAATGAATCAAAAACACAGTCTGTATAGGATTATGATAGACTTTGACTTTGATTTTTCTCCTAGTGTTTCTGATGTAGGAACAAGGGGGCTTGTCCGTACAATGATAGAAGGTGGTGAATCCTCAATTGGCCTGAAGGCTCTCCTTGAAGTTTCAGTGTAGATGGTGAATGATATGGATCGGATGGAACCTATTAACTGGCCTAAAGGCTTTCTTTAATAGATCAAAGGATGGAACGAATGACAAAGTAACTAGGGAATTGATGGACGCCACACAAAGGATGAAAAGCTTTGTGATAAGTCAGGATCTCAGCTTCTAAGGAATCACACCAGAGAAGAAGAGAGGATAGCCGGCAGCTAGGGTTTCTTAACAAGAAGAATGCGTTTTCTTTATTGATAATTGTAAAAGATACATAGCTGGGAAGGAACCTTATAAACTGGTTCGACAGCTGGGCGGCTTCTTTGGCCGAAAATCATTACAGAAAAGGAAACTACTTAAACGCATAAAACATAAGAAATAACTAAGGAAAAAAACTAACTTAAACAAAAGGAAAAGTTCTGCAAAACAAAAGAGCAAACCGTGAGTGATATTCATAAGGACAATACGTACCTTAGAGTGACATTTCTAGTAGCTTAGAGATGATGAATACGGTTGCATCATTGTTTCCTTGTAGAACCGGCAAGAATGAAGTAACTTGAGTCTTATCTTGCAAGTAGATAACTCCTGGTGGTTCCTTAGTGTCCTCAGCGTCTTGATGTCTTCTTGTTCCAGTAGGGTCGAAGTCTTGTGTGAACTCTAAGTCTTGAGCTTGTAACTCGTCTGCTGGTCCAATGGGGGTTTCTCGAGTGATCTCTCCTTTGAGCAGCTTATGTTTGAGTTCTTAATGTTCCATAAGTGTAATCAGACTTTCTATGGACTTGTTAAACTTTTCAGTCAGGTTCCTGGTGCCGGATCTTGTTCTTGGAGTAAGTCCCATAGTTGGTATAGTGATGGCGCCTTCCTCATCTTCGGTAAGGTTGCCATCGATGTCCTCATCATTCCCTCCCCCTTGGAAAGGTTCTGGCCTCAGAACAGATTCATCTGCATGAAAGGGAGCTAAATCAGTAACATTGAAAGTAGAAGAGATATTCATCTCACCTGGTAATTCAAGTTTGTAGGCATTGTTGTTGATCTTCTCTAGCACGCGGAATGGGCCATCTCCTCTTGGTGAAAGCTTTGATTTCCTCTGGTTCGGAAATCTCTCTTGCCTCATGTGTAACCAGACCCACTCTCCAGGCTCAAACGTTAGCTCCTTGCGCCCTTTGTCTGCTTGTTGCTTATACTTTTCTGTTTTCTTTTCCAAATTCTCCTTAACTCTTTAATGCAGCTTCTTTACGAAATCTGCCTTGGTATCTCCTTCTGCACTAGAATAAATAGCTTGGGGCAGGGGTGAAAGATCTACTGGAGTCAAAGGATTAAACCCATAAACAACTTCAAATGGAGATTGTTTAGTTGCGGAATGCTTAGCACGATTATAGGCAAACTCAATGTATGGTAAACAAGATAACCAATTCTTTAAATTCTTACCCACCGTGGCTCTCAACAGCGTGGAGAGAGTACGGTTTACTACCTCTGTTTGCCCATCTGTTTGAGGGTGGCAAGTTGTTGAGAAAAGCAGCTTAGTTCCCAACTTCCTCCAAAGAGTTTTCCAGAAATGGCTGAGGAATTTCGTGTCTCTGTCCGAAACTATGGTTCTAGGAACTCCATGTAAACGAACTACTTCTTTAAAGAAGAGATCAGCAGTCTGTGTTGCATCATTCGTCTTGTTGCATGGGATGAAATGAGTCATTTTGGAGAATCTGTCTACAACTACAAAGATGGAGTCTTTGTGGTTGATCTTTGGCAAACCTAAAACAAAATCCATGGAAATGTCTACCCATGGCAGGTTAGGGATAGGTAAAGGCATGTATAAACCATAGGGATGTGATCTGTATTTAGCCTTTAAGCAGGTGATGCATTTGGCGCAAAGCTTCTCCACATCTCTCTTAAGGTGCGGCCAGTGGAAGTGCTCCATGAGAACACTTAAAGTCTTGTCTCGGCCGAAATGTCCCATAAGGCCTTCTCCATGTGCTTCTCTGTTTAGTAACTCCCTCATTGATCCTTGGGGAATACATAATCTCCGGTCTTTTAATAAGAACCCCTCATGTTGGTAAAATGCTCCATAAGCAGCTTTGCTTGTCTCCTTGAAAACGTCTTGAAAGTCTGGATCAGCTTCATATAACTCTTTTATATGCTCTATCCCCATGACTTTGGCCTCCATTAAAGAGATCAGATCGTGTCTCCTGGACAAAGCATCGGCCACTATGTTCTCTTTTCCTTTCTTGTACTTTATTACATAGGGAAAGGTTTCCATGAACTCAAGCCACTTGGCGTGTCTCTTCTTAAGAGTGGTTTGTCCTCTTAGGTGTTTAAGCGTCTCATGGTCTGTATGGATAACAAATTCTTTAGCTAAAAGATAATGTTGCCAAGTTTCAAGAGACCTTACTAACGCGTAGAGCTCCTTGTCATAGGTGGGATAGTTGAGTGAAGCTCCACTCAGCTTCTCACTGAAGTAAGCCACTGGTTTCCCTCCTTGAGTCAACACGGCTCCTATTCCTGTTCCAGAAGCATCACATTCAATCTCAAAAGTCTGTTCAAAGTTTGGTAATACCAGAACAGGCGCATGTGATAAGCTGTCTTTGAGCTTGTTGAATGCGTCCTCTTGAGCTTGTTCCCACTTGAATGCGACATTTTTCTTTATGACTGAGGTTAAGGGTGCAGCAATGGTGCTGAAATCCTTAACAAATCTCCTGTAGAAGTTGGCCAATCCGTGGAAGCTTCTGACATGCCCAATACTTGTTGGCGTCGGCCAATCTTGTATTGCTTTGATCTTCTCCTCATCAACCTTGAGTCCCTGTGAACTTGCAACAAATCCTAGAAACACAACTTGATCAGTGCAAAAGATGCATTTCTTTATGTTTGCATACAGGTTTGAGGTCCTTAAAGTTTCAAGTACTTGTTCAAGATGGTGTAAGTGATCTGTAAGGCAAGTACTGTATATAAGTATATTATCTAATTATACTACTACGAACTTACAGATGTATGACCTCAGGACGTGATTCATGAGTCTCATGAATGTACTTGGAGCGTTTGTAAGACCAAATGGCATGACTAGCCATTCGTATAGCCCTATTTTTGTCTTAAATGCGGTTTTCCACTCATCTCCTTCCTTCATCCTTACTTGATGGTATCCAATTCTCAGATCGATCTTTGAGAAGATTGTAGCTCCATTAAGTTCATCTAGCATGTCATCAAGTCGTGGAATAGGGTGGCGGTACTTGATGGTGATGTTGTTGATTGCACGGCAGTCTACACACATCCTCCATGATCCGTCTTTCTTTGGTACCAGCAGTACAGGAACAGCACAAGGGCTTAAGCTTTCCCTGATATATCCCTTAGACATCAAATCCTATACTTGTTTTTCCAATTCCCTCGCCTCCTCAGGATTTACTCTATAGGCAGCTCTATTAGGTAAGGGGGCTCCTGGAACTAAGTCAATTTGATGTCTATTCCTCTGATTGGGGGTAGTCCTGGTGGTGTTTCTTCTGGAAACACGTCGTCAAACTTGTTGAGAAGCTCCAAAATAGCTTCGGGTATATCTTGTTGTTCCTGACCTGAAATCAACCCTTCCTTGACGATCATTAGTAGCACCTGTTCTCTGGATTCAAGAGATTTTAAAACAACAGTAGGTGTTACATATAGGTTAGTTTTACTTACCTTAAATCCTTTAGCCATAGTCGTATGCATCTCATGTACTTGTTGAGGTGTAAGTGGCGCCAGGCTATGCTTCTTGTTGTCATGCATGAATGTATAGAAATTGGTACGGCCGTTGTGTAGAGATTCTTTATCAAACTGCCACGGCCTTCCAAGTAGCAAGTGACCGGCTTGCATAGGGACTACATCGCATAATACTTGGTATGTGTACTTTCCAATGCTAAAGGGAACCGTAACTTGCTCCGCAATCTTGAGCTCAGTGTCATCGTTTAGCCACTTGAGCTTGTAAGGTCTGGGATGCTTGATCCTCGGTAATCCTAGCTTATCCACCAAGTATTTGCTTGCAACGTTAGTACATGAACCTCCATCTATAATTAAGCTACATACCTTAGTGTTTATAGTGCAGCGGGAATGGAAGATGTTCTCCCTCTGTATTGTCTCCGGTTCAAAGAGGACACTGAGAGCTCTTCTCACCACTAAAAGCTCGCCTGAGTCGGGATAGTCTACTATGTCTTCCTCAGATCCCACAGCTTCATCTTCTGCCTCATCTTGTGATTCATACTCTCCATTAGCCTTGAGAATCATAACTCTCTGATTGGGGCAGTCTCTTGCATAATGTCCTTTCCCTTGACATTTGAAGCATGTAATGTCTCTAACCCGTGGATTAGTAGCCCTACTAGGTTCTGATTTGTCGCCTTTAAGTAAGTCTGGTGTAGCTTTCTTAAACCGAGAATCCACTTCAATAGACTTTCCCTTGTCTATATTGCGTTGAGGTGGGGGATTCGAGGTTGCCTTGCTTCTGTTTGTAGAAGTCGTCTTCTTCTTAATGTGTTGCTCGGCCTGAATTGCATGGTGAAGCAACTCGCCCATGTCGTGGTAGCTCTGTCTCTCAACCTTTCTAGCTATTCTGTCTAGAAGACCATCAAGGAACTGTGCCATCAGATCCTCCTATCGTTCCTCTATCTCCAAACGGTTCTTAAGAGTTTCAAACTCCTCATAGTAGTCTTCCACAGACTTGTTTCCTTGAGTGAGCTTGCGAAATCTCTTCTGTAGGTCTCTGTGGTAGTAGGCAGGCACATATCTCTTTCTCAAACTGAACCTCATGTCTTCCCAACGGCTGATTTGAGCGTGTCTATGCCGTCTCCTCTCAGACACATCTCTGTCCCACCAAGCTAAAGCTCTCTCGGTGAGTTGTGCAGCAGTTAGGGATACTTTTCTGCCCTCTGAGTAGTTGTAGTACTCGAAAATGTACTCCATGCGCTTCTCCCATTCTAGATAAGCGTCTGGATTCACCTTTCCAGCAAAGGTTGGGGCGGTAAGCTTGATGTCCTTGCCTCCTTCCCTTTCTCTGTCATCTCTCCGGTCTCTGCCTCTATTGTTTTGACCGCCATAGTTGTTGTTGTAACCGGCAGGGTCTTGATATTCATCTTCCAAGTCTTGCATCTCATCATCTCCGTCCTGGCGTGCTCTCTGATTTGCTTTTTGAGCATTGGCATCGCGGATGGGGTCTCTGCGTACATTAGCAGGGGGTTGTGCAGGAACTGGTGCTGGTGGATGCTCAATGCGGTCCACACGCTCCCCTAGTGCAGCCTGGCCGTTAGTCAGCTGAGTAAGGCTAGCTTGAATTCTGGCAAGTATCCTGGTGAAGTCAGCTTGATCAGCAGCTTCTCCCATTGCTTTCCTGTGTTAAGACAAGTAAAACAAAAGATCAAGTGCAGACTGGGTGGTATAACAAGTAAACTGAGCTAAACACTTAGCTAAAAGATTCAATGAAACAAAATGATATGCTCGGTTCTTCTATATTTTTTTTTTGGCTTAAACTGAATGCAATGAATACTTAAACGGTTCTATATGATAAATGAATGACACAGAACAAACTAAAACACGTTCTCAATGATATAAACCAAAGACAAAGTGCAACAGAATGAGTAAACGGCTAACTGAAACAAAGCAACTAGGTCTAGCAATTTTTTTATATTTCTTTTCTCTGGATCTATAAGAACAGCAACAGATCGGCTAAATAACTTAAACAAAACAAGCAGAAACACGATTTCTATGGATTATCAGATAAGGGAAAACAGAAACAACTTTTTTTTTGATTTCTGGTGAAGTAAAAAGACAAGAACAAAGTTGCAGAAAGATTAAAGGATAGAATTCACCTGAGCGTGGAGCCTAGGCTCTGATACCAGATGATGTAGGAACAAGGGGGCTTGTCCGTACAATGATAGACGGTGGTGAATCCTCAATTGGCCTGAAGGCTCTCCTTGAAGTTTCAGTGTAGATGGTGAATGATATGGATCGGATGGAACCTATTAACTGGCCTAAAGGCTCTCTTTAACAGATCAATGAATGGGATGAATGACAAAGTAACTAGGGAATTGATGGACGCCACACAAAGGATGAAAATCTTTGTGATAAGTCAGGATCTCAGCTTCTAAGTAATCACACCAGAGAAGAAGAGAGGATAGCCGGCGGCTAGGGTTTCTTAACAAGAAGAATGCGTTTTCTTTATTGATATTGGTAAAAGATACATAGCTGGGAAGGAACCTTATAAACTGGTTCGACAGCTGGGCGGCTTCTTTGGCCGAAAATCATTACAGAAAAGGAAACTACTTAAACGCATAAAACATAAGAAATAACTAAGGAAAAAAACTAACTTAAACAAAAGGAAAAGTTCTGCAAAACAAAAGAGCAAACCGTGAGTGATATTCATAAGGACAATACGTACCTTAGAGTGACTTTTCTAGTAGCTTAGAGATGATGAATACGGTTGCATCTTTGTTTCCTTGTAGAACCGGCAAGAATGAAGTAACTTGAGTCTTATCTTGCAAGTAGATAACTCCTGGTGGTTCCTTAGTGTCCTCAGCGTCTTGATGTCTTCTTGTTCCAGTAGGGTCGAAATCTTGTGTGAACTCTAAGTCTTGAGCTTGTAACTCGTCTGCTGGTCCAATGGGGTTTTCTCGAGTGATCTCTCCTTTGAGCAGCTTCTGTTTGAGTTCTTCATGTTCCATAAGTGTAATCAGACTTTCTATGGACTTGTTAAACTTCTCCCCCAGGTTCCTGGTGCCGGATCTTGTTCTTGGAGTAAATCCCATAGTTGGTATAGTGATGGCGCCTTCCTCATCTTCGGTAAGGTTGCCATCGATGTCCTCACCAGTTTCTAAAAAACCGAGACCACAATGATAGAAACTCGTCTAACCGATAGGACACAACCTTGGTAAAGCTTCGATGCAGGGTCATCTCAAATTATTTATAAACCTTATTAAAGATATATTTTAGGCCGCAACTTACATAGGCATCTAAAATTATTTTTAAGAAAAATTATTTTTTTAAATCAGAATCATGTTCAATTGCTCCATATGCACATAACAAAAGATGGCCTTGATTTGATGTAATCCTAAAATATCTTCTTTTTTTTTTTGCCTATTCAAACTTTATTGATATTATGAATTACAATCACTGTTTACCAACGCTTGTAAACAAAAAAAGGACGAACATGATATATAAAATATGGTAATGCCGAAGTAATTGCCTTCCTAGCGAGTAAGTCAGCACATCTATTGCCTAAATCTGTATCGTATGAATATAGTGTTTCAATTTGAGATTTGGGGTGCTAGTATTGATTAGTCTCGTGATATTCAAATTATCTCCCTCAAATTACACATTCATGTATCCTAATGACCATGCAGATTGGAGTGCCCAAATCAAAGTCGAACATTCAGCTTCTTCCTGGTGTATTACGGCCTTTGAACTTTCCCACACCCCATGATGATGAGGTGCGTCGTAGTTACATTTTACCCAACCATTAGCAGGCGGACACCATGCTCTTCTAATAGTCTCTTCCGCATTAACATGTAGACGGTTGAAAACAAGATCGTTCAGCCTTTTCCAAATTCTCCATAATATCCAGAAAGGTATATATTGACTATACTAGTATTTTTTTTTGGTAAAATGTTATTGAGTACAATACTAGTATTCGTGTGGAGGGAGAAAAAGGAACCTGAACTTGTTCTCAATAGTGATCATGGGGTCACACACAAGTTGTGTATAGGGAAACCAGCAATACGCCAAACACTCTCCTAAAATATCTTCTTATACCAAACATTTTGTACCGAAATATGTATTTTAAAGATCTTTTCCTTGTCAATATTTTACCCTCCAATCTTTGCGCTTGTCCATTTTTATTGGTCTATTTTGTACCGAGAAATGGTTCAGTATTTTTTAATTTTTTTTTTGTTTCTTGTCTAAAATAGTCTCGGTACATTTAATTGTTGAAATTTTGTTCGACTTTTTTTTTGGGACAGAACTTAACAAAATCAGGAGGATGGTGTGGATGCAAAATCCGCTTTGATGAATTGGATAGTTCGATATTTGATTGAGGCTAAAGCTTTCGTTAATTAACACACACAAAAACAAACTGAAAAGCAAGAAAACTAATGTAGAAGAAGAGATTCTTTATTGAATATTTTGAGCAAAAGTAGAATGAACATCAGCATGAGGCAATTTCTCTCGGGTTATATAAAACTAATTATTGCTCTAATAATTGAACACTATTGATTATATAATTGAACAATATTGATTATATAAAACTAATTATAGCTCTGAAAACACATTACAAGGAAATTTAAGAACTTGTTCTGCACAGACAACATCTATAGACATAGATATACATGTAATTATATTCTAGATGTACATATACACATCACCAAATGGGAGATCTCAAAATAGCGGATATTGAAGAATCACCATGGAACAAAACGGTCGATGAGAAGACATACAGTGAGCTCACACATAGCTGCAGCTTCATCTTTCTCCTTTGTCTTTTGTTCAAGTCCTCTTTCTTCTTCTCCTTGTTGTTGTTTGGACACAACGGAAGATGTACTCTTCTTCCTTTGCATCAACGGGTTTCTAGGGTTTATCTTCTCACTCATCTTTTTCATCTCTCCCACCCAAACCTCCATAGCTTTTGCCATTCTTCTTCTTGTTGTTGATCTCAAAAATGAAATTATGAATGAGAGAGAGAGAGAGACGCATGTGAGCTTTATGTAGAAAAAATGAAAGGAAGGGGCTTTTTGGTCTTTTTGACTTACAAAACCATGGTAAGTTTGATTGGTTTTCATATAATTGTGTTCTTCTTGACTTACAAAACCATGGTAAGTTTGATGGGTTTTCATAAAAAGAGAAAAAGTGGGGTTTTAACATTTGGGGACCATCCAATGATACAAGTCAAGAAGACTTGTCTTTTTGAGAGATAATTACAAAGTGCCAAATCATCAAAAATATCTCTTACGCCTCCTCTTCTTGGATTTTCCAAGTTATTATGCAAATAAAAGACGTGTTTCATTCACCGACCAAAAAAAAAAAGGGTAACCAACAAAAAAGGAACACGTTTCAAATACCATTCAATAGAGATATAAACTATTTTCCTTGAGAGTTTACAGCAACCGACCTTAGCTCAGTTGGTAGAGCGGAAGACTGTAGTCTGTGACAGCAAATCTTTAGGTCGCTGGTTCGATTCCGGCAGGTCGGATTTTTTTATCCCTTTTTTTTTTGTTCTCAAGGGTAAAACTGAAAATTCATCTTTGCAGCTCTTCGCTTGGTAATGTTTTGTTTTTTTTTTCATTTAGGCATGTGATGTGTCATTAATTCTACTTCTTAAGATGATGATAATAACCCAAAATAAAAATCGGGCTGGTTCGTTGCAATGGGACATGGTCTGGCCCAATCCTAATGTTTCTTCTTATCTTATTCCATTATTGTGCTTCTTTTTATTTTTTTCCCAACCCCACCACTTGGCACTAGTTTGGTCAGTCCTTCACCTGTGAATGATTGTAATCCGAGTTGGATTGATATGAATTTTCAACTCTTATTATCCATTCACTAGTTATTAAATTACATATTTGAAACTAAAAACGCAAATATTATAATAATTGAGTGTGTTCATACTTTGTTATTTTCTCATATAGATTGTGAAAACATCAAAAACTGGAAAACTGGTTATTTCAAATTGTTGATAACAGATTAAATTATTAATTAAGAGACATACTTATTGTAGTAATCATAACAGAGAGTGATGATGCTAATATGCAAACGGTTCCCAGTTACACCAAACCAAACTCTGTACACAAGGGAGATTGGAGTTGTCGGTGTGGCTGCATCTGAAAGGTTAGGAGCAACAGTAGAGCTCGAGCTCCATCCAAAGAACGCATCTCCTGTCATTTGTCTTTCACAGTCTTCAGCTGATGATTCCAAGACCTCTAGCTCGCGTTTAGGAGCCCTGAAAGTGGTAGTAACAGATGGTAACGAGTCAGTGATTCACACCACAAAAATGGAACTGAAGCAAGCTTTTCTCGTTGCAAATAGCTATGGAATGGATCTCTGTACCTTCTTAAGACATCCTCAACGTTGAATCTTAAAACCCCTTTTGTAGACATTGACTGTTTCAATCGGAGGTAGAGCCGCTTTCTAACACCAATGAGTGCAACTTCATCAGATACCAAATGTGTCAGCAATGATCTGATGTGGCCTCCGACGAGATTTGGCACGCCATGTTGGTCAAGCTTCTGTCTGATTCAAAATCGTCTTTTTTTTCTAAATCCATGGAGTCCATCCTTCATACATGTTGCAGAGGTTATCAACACTTGTGGCCTGCTTGATTAGATAATCCACCTGCTCTGGGATACTAACCTCCCTACAAAAATGGTTATAAGACTTACTAATGTGAGTTTTTTTTTAAGTTTCTAGTCCTATAAGAGTTTATTGGCAAATTGGTTATTGAAACGTACCTGTTGTCAGCTAAGTTTCGACCATCTATTTTCATCTCCATGGACTTGAGAACTGACAGTGCATAAGCATTTTTACCTGCGTTCAACATTGCAAAAAGCCGCCTTACATTCTCAAGATACAGGATTTCAACTATACTTACCAAGAAGGCTTAGGGATCAATGCAAATTCATGAGCTTTAGTACTCGAAGGCTTGGAAAATAAGAATAGCGACTACTCCAGACTAATAAGTTATGTTAACTTCCTACCACTTAATTTGCTCAGGCAATATCGGACATAAAGATGACTGTAAAGACTTAGATGGATAGACTAACCTCTTGTGATTCGAGTATGTGTCTGTGTTGGAGGAGACACTACATCACTTTGAACCTCAGATTGTTCACTTGCAATTTGTGCAAGCCTAGTTAACATTGAATATAGACCCTTCACCGAATCTACAGTAGATGGTACCAAAGGCCTAAGGTTCTGATAACTCTCTCTAACTTTTGCACCATAAGATTGATATATAGCTTGTCCGTGAATGGACGAAACTTCAATGTTTGTCTCGCTTTCCCTAGTCATAGCTTCAGCAATACGAGCATCATCCTTTGACAAAGTTGACTCTAGCGGAATAAGGATTGCATTAGCCTGTTCATACATTCAAGCAATCAGCCATTAGGTTTGTGACTTGCAAGAAAAATTAAAAACAAAAACATGTGAGAAATATTTCAAAATTATCAAATACAGCTCAATTTTCAAGATATCACAGAAGCGCAAGATGTAAACACCTTTGAAAGATCATCCATGAGCGAACTGTGCAAAGTGGCTGCCTCCTTTCCCAAACTATGAACATCATGCAGATCCTCTGTTGTTGCAAGAACCTACATTTTAAATAATATATTACATACCCAACATAAATGCAAGTGAATTCATGAGATCCAAATTCTTCAGACCATCGTAAATTCTTGCAACCAATCAACATTTCAAAGTAAATCAGATTCATTGGTCCATGAACTTGCTAGTACTCACAAAACGATAGTATTCCTAAAGTCCAGGCCGAGAACTCGCTGCTGAATTTCTAGCATTCTTGAACCAGAGACCATCATTGTTACAGAAACAAGACCTAACCACTATATCCCTTAGTTCTAGAGGCCCACATAAAGCATCCAAGATCTGATACTAAACTTTGGCTCAAAGATAGCCAGTGGCATTTTCATAAGTAGGAGAGCCTTAGATATATGGTTCTAATCTTCTACAAGTAGAGATAAGATTCGAATTTTCAAGTAAAAGCTTTCAGTAGTATCCTAGCAACAAAACATATTAAGCTAAACCAGGAAGTGAGAAAAGCTAACGCTATGATCTGCCTTCATAGGAATACCTCTTTGAGCATTGCACCAGCTTCAGTGGTCAAAGCAGTGTGGCCTCTTGATACCCGGATAAAAGAAGATAATGCAACACTAACTTCTTGCGTGCAATCTCTCACTGAGAGTATAGTACTTTGCAGATCACCTGTAATATTAAAGATAGAGATATGGAATCATATTTGTTATATGCAGCAACAGTACCTACCCACGATCAACAAAACAAAGAATATGGCATAGGAGCCTGTTGTTCTCTGAGAAAGGCAGAGACTGTAGTAAAGCGAAGGCAATTTTCTATAAATTGTGAATTTAAGCTATTAGGATACAAAATCTAACCTGACGCAGACTTGGCTTTTAGGGAGGCAATAGAAAGCTCATTTGTGGCAGAATATAGACCAGTCGTGGCAGCTTCCAAGCTGCTTTGTGCAAGCTTCCATTCTTGTTCAAAAACTGAAATAGTACAACCAAGCAATACAATTAATCTAAAATCTGAAATAGTACAACCATGCATTTCTTTTCTATCAAGATGATTCAAGCACTTACGTGTGAAGGATTGATAGGTAACCTCCAGTCGTGCAACTAAGTTCAGATAAGTTTTCTGCCATGCCCCGGAGTCACCCCTGATTCTTGCATCACCCTCATGAGCCTCACGCGGATTTCGGAAAATTCCATTTCTTGATGCTTCAAACTCGAGAAGAGATATGCAGATTTTGGCAATGTTTGATGCCTTCTCTCTAGCATCCCATAGCAACTGCCGGCGTCTCGACAAATTGTCATGAAATTCAGTAGGAATACCAGACATCTTGGCCGAAGAATTTCCAGCTGCAACAGAACTAGATCCACCGCAAGCCCACCCCATTGCTCTCTCTAGCTGTCCTTCAGCTGCGATTGAGTTTTGTTCGTAAGCTTGTAGTCTTTCTATCGACCTAGTGATTTGGGGAATAGCGGAACGTATAGTTTCTAGCAACTTGGTTCTGTTGAGGTCTAAGAAAATAGGATGTAAGTTATCATCACTGGCAAATAATCGTTGCAGTGTAGGCCTAATATTTTGTGAAGGGGTCAATGTAGTGTCGTTCATCCATTCCATTTGGACGATATCGAGGCTTGTCCGGCGAAGAGCATCACGTATTTCCTTAACTTGTTTTTTCATTCGAGATGCTGCTTATTTTGCTGCGCTAGCAGTTTCATGAGCATTGCAATATTCCTCGAGCATTGTATTGACTTGTTTCAGATGACTAGATTCTGGTTTGACTTGATCCCCTCCAACACCGTTTTTCTCTGAGAAGTGTTTCAAACGCTCGTTTTCTTTATCTAGCTGAGATAAAAATGCAGGAGCAACGCTTCCTGCCAGGTAACAATCTACTCGTTCTTGAAGTTGAAATTCAAACTTCTTCCTCATAAGGAGAATTAGCTGCTCAAATCCTAATGTCTGATCCGCAGACGGGGTAGCATCATGTACGCATGAATCAAGGAAGGAATATACGATGCCTACCTTCCAGATGAAGAAGGAATGATCCTTAAGTACGCTTCTGAATCGCCATATGTTCTCAGATTGTGATTGCCCACATTTTAGGATATCCCCAAAAGCAGGGATCAAATCTGACATAGAAACTGCTGAGCTGCTTAAGGAGGATACTGTTTTATCTAGCTGTTCCAATTCACTGAAAGGCTTAACCAATTCAACCAATATCCCTGAACTTCTGAGATCATTAGGCTTCTTTAACTCATCTGCATTAGTGAGCAGCTGAAACAGTTTCTCAGCTGAGATAAGAGCATCTTTAACTTGCGCTTCTTTCTGTATGAGCAATGATAGTCTCTGGTTCCACGATTGATTAAGTTGGTCCAGCTGTGTCCGGCAAGCCTCTCCTTGAGATGCAAACTCCTCTGCCTCTTCCCAGGATTGATGTTCCCTGCTTTTCAAAGCTGCTTTTTCCAGAGCTAACTGCCCCTCAGTAATATGGCCAACCTTTTTGAAGTAGTCTTGCTCAAGTTCAACCAATGAATCTCTTTCCAACTTTATCTCTATGAGATGCTCCAGCGCAGTATCTATGGATTTACGGATTTGTGAGATCAATCCAAAGGCATCCACAAGATCTGAATTATTGAACAAGTACGTCTTTAAAACATCTGGTACAACAACTTCTGTCATTTGTGCAATTAATGTCTTTGATGAAAGCAAGGTTCTGTGGAAGATCAAAGCCCAGTTCTCTTCAACACGGTGAGCAGACCCAGTTAAACTTTTTCCCACGGTAGAAATCTCCTGACCAACGTAATATTTTACCTCGTTAAGAAAGTCCACCAATACCATACACATCTCTACCTGCGCCTCTAAATTAGAGCTCAGAGTCCTAGACTCAGATACAAAACTTTCGTTTCTTTCGTTTCTTTCGTTTCTTTCCATTGAAGCATTCAAAATATAATGTACTTTTTCCTTTAACCGATCATAGAGTGAACTGATGGATGTGTGCAACAAATCTAATACCTTCATTTTTTTCTTTCCAGAGTCCTGAAGATTCACTCTTTTGGTTGCCTCATATTTATCAGAAAAACCAGTACTGGTGCTTTCCACAAGTCCTGGAGACTGCATATAATTAATCAAACCATAGAAAAGACGATCCTTGGCCTTTGATTCAGGCCCCATTCCAATTGAGGCAGCCAGCTCTGCATATTCACCCTCTACCTTCTTTACATCGTCTGCATACTTTTCTATCTTACGACACAGATCATCGTAGCAGTTCCTGACAGAATGAAAGTCACCCCCCTGTATTTTTGCAAATTGTTCACCAGCCTGTCTTTTAGCAAGGGACAGGATATCCGTAGACAGAGCATGCGCAGCTAACTGTAATACTTGTGCCCAATCGTATACATGGCTTGTTGTATGGTAGTTAAGAGGTAAAACTCTTTGCAAAGCCAAAGAATATGTTTGAAGTGTAGTCAAAGCAGAGGAGAGGCCTTTACTGAGGTCGTTAACTAGGAGCGAAATTTCTGAGTCAATATTGTTGCATTGTGCTTGTGTTGGCTCCGGAACTACAGTCAGTCGAACTCCAGCAGCAAGAACAGCAGATGTCAAAGATAAAGAACCCAAAATGTCCGTCAACGCTGTGGGGGCAGTAATTTCAGGAATCATATTTCTTCGTAAGGCACCAAGGATCCTTCCACGCTGCTCCATCCAAACCGCTGTTTCTTGAGCTTTTTCAGAGACCAAGGTTTTTGCTTGAGAAAATTCTTGAGCTTGAATCTCAAAAGAAGCGCGAATGTTTTCTGAATTGGAAGCTGCTTCAGCAACTATTGTCTTTGCAGATGCCTCACGCAGAATAAGTTCTGATCTTTCTTGATCAGCTTGAAGAAAAACAGATGATGCGATCTCATATTGATTCAGAACCTCAGAAAACCGCTGAAACACAATCTCATTATCAGTAAGCTGGCAAACGGGTCCAATTTTAATACATAGATACTGAAAGAAACCATCTTACCTCCAGAGACAATTCAACAGCTGGTAATGTAGCCAGTAAGAGATCATGATGCTCCTGAAAATAATACAGTAAACCAGTATGGTTAGAGTATTCTTCAAAATCAAGCTTACTATGTCATAGTGTGGCACAGTGGCACATAATGCTAATTCTGGCACATTAGTGAATTGCACGGAAACAATTACGCTGTATTATGTCTGCTTTAGTGCAATGAATGTTTACCTGCAACCGAACACGGATTTCTTGCACTCTTGATGAAAACAAACTCAAGCTAACGGCGACCTCCATATCTTTTCTTTCCTCACCACCAATGGCAGCCTCATCATGGAAATTCCCTCGGGTCCACTCAACAAGTGGGTCCCAAACAAAAACTTCCATCAACATCAAGAGTATGTCCTTGTTTTTCCTTAGAACACCAAGAACAGCTTCACAATTTGCTCTAAATGTGCCTTCAACACCTGTCAACCCTAATGCAGCTTCCATTGTTTGGGTTAGTCGAAATGGTACTATCTCTGGAACTTCGAGCCGTTGCCCTTTATCAAAACAGACATTGTAATCTATATGTACCACATCCCCACTGCAAAAATCCATGAGGATGTTATCCAAATGTCTGTCCCCAAGGCCGAGCATGTGACCAACTATGCTCATAGCTGCAACACTACCAGAGTACCTGCAAATCAGGAACTTCCCAACTTTATTTCCAATTTACCATAATAACCAAAGTCAATATGTAATGATGTCTGATATCGCAGCAGCATAAGAAACCATGGAACTAAAACAACAGATCTGACCTATTATAGCCACTTTTAAGCAATTCAATCCTAAAAAGTCTTACCTTGCAATCATAAAACGTTGCCAAAAACGAATTAATAATTTCCTAACGTTTCTCAAACTGATAATTCTTCTCCTTTTTTTTGTAAGAGGTCTAATACCTTTAAGAAAATACTGATCATTTCATACTCTTCTGAATAAAGAAAAAGTTTGTTTTAAAAACAGTCTAGAGTTATATATAATTTATTCAAAGTACCTTTTGAACTTCGTTGTGAAGGCTTTGAACCCTTCACTAGCACACCAAAGTTCCTGGCGCAGTAGCTGTGATGGCACCTCCTTCATAAGATCCAATAGTACTTTACGCTTAACATCGTGAGGCCAGTCTCTTCGTGAAATCACTCTTCTTATACCTTTCTCCTTGAGGGCTGGGATTATTTTCCCGTAAAACATATCACTTGGTCGAGGAACAGGTGGTAGATCTGGACTTTTTGCACTGCCAGGAGCTGATGGAGGCATTTGGGCAAGCTTGACACGTGTCTGCCAAGACCTGAAAATGCTATATATGCTTATAACATTGTCTACCCACTGGATTAAACCAGCTCTACCACTAATTGGAGTGACCGAATAATAACGAATGCCAATAGTGCCACCATCTGTTGCTAGAGAGGAGCAGAAGAAAGTGTTAATTGCCTGAAGCAATTGCATTATTCTAGCGTCAAGGCGCAAGTCTTCCCTGCCTTTTAAGAGATAAATATATTTCTTTCCATCTGAGCCATACATGATAAGCTTTTTAGGTCGTGTCTTGGTTGGAAGAATAGTCACTTGATCTGAAAGAGAAGAAACTGTGACTATTCCTTGGAGTGAAGTGTCATATTCAGACAAGGCGGGCTGCTTCTCCAGACCAGGCATTGGAATGTTACAGGATGATAACAAAGACAAACTAGGAGCAACTTCCTTTAAAGATATTGATGACTTCTTTTGATGAGAAGCCAAAGACGCAGCAATACTATCAAACGGACGCCATACTTCCCCCAGAGCAGCAGGCGAGGGAGGAGTTTTAAATGTCAAGATTGCTGATTTTATACGTTCTATGTACTCCTCATAGAACCAAATCTCATGAGGTGTTTCAGGCTTCCTAGAGGTTGATGCCAAGCGACGTTCCAATGCAACAACAATAGGGGCCATCATGGCAGAATATCTTGCAGCATTTATCTCATCCTTCTCACTCTGGCTTAGAGTAGTATTATCTGAAACACGAGCAGCCTCTTCTTTCAGCAGATTTATCCGCCTTACTACATCTGGAAAAACAAAATTTAAATCAAATCTACATTCCTCAGTTTTTTAAAAAGGTAATTTCGAAACAACATAGGAAATTGAATGAAACACAACATCAGAAGTTCAAATTACGTTTTTAAAGTTATAACCCAAGAAAAATATCTAACAACAACACCTTCAGAACTCTTTATTATTATACTGCTTCCCCTATTGCACCACTGACACTCTATCTCTACAGTCATGATGTAGTATATTCAGCCGATTCTAGATATAATGGACATATGTTGCACGTGAAGAAGTCAACTATTCGATTGCATATCGAAGGTCACTTAAATACTCCTTGAGCTAGGGGTCCCTATCTAATGATAAATAAATTTACTGGAATCAACAGTGACTTAACTTCCATTGCCCTAACTAAAAATCATAAGCTGGAAATTTAAGGTTACCCATGTGGAGATCTTGCAGTGTGCTGAGCCACAGTTCCTCCCAAAGGACAGTCACATTCCCAAGCTCATTAAGCATAAGCTGCACGTCCTGGATTAATCTTGGATATAGTTCAGTCTGCATAGGAACATGATAAAGCATATGTGAGTTGTTGCAATACTACGAAACAAGTCTCAGATTGAACGAAAATTTACACAGAGTTTATGACAGTCTGCTTAGAGAAATATTATAAAAACAAACATATATATATTGAAAAATCTCCATGACATCAGAAAAGTGCTAAGGATTTGGGATGTTGAAATTTATTTTCATTAGGAGAAGACAATCACCAAGTTTGACATGTGGGTGACCAGGAAATTGGACGCATACAAAATTTGGTAGCTTTAGCTTGCAATTTGCATGTGACAAGTGCCTCGATTTATGCAGCGTTCAGATTGAAAAGTAGGACCAATTACACTTTGAATGAATTTTAAGGAATAAATATTACCAGACAGGCCTTTACGTGCAACAGTTCTTCAGAAGGCTTCTCGTCACAAGCATTCACGTCGACAAGTGTTGGATACACTATGGACCAAGGACACAATTTGGCCAGCATTATCAGTAAGCCTTCTATTTCTTTCCGCACTACCTCCTCGGGGTGAGAGCTCAACCGAGCAAAAAGCTGAGGTGTTACTTCCTGTGCAATATTGTTAGCAGAAAGATTAGAATTTCGATTCGATCCAAGAGACAAAAGAAAACAAGGGAGAGAGTTTCGCACCTGCCAAGGCTCCAAGGGAACCATCGAAAGAGCATGTCTCAGTGTATCTTTTAACTCCACTCCTTAGTTCAGAAGGATGTGCAAAATATACAGTGTTGATCTTAATGTATTGCTACCGGTTTTTTTATTCAGTGGATCATAGTCTACACCTGTAAACTCGCTAGTGTGCAGATTTTTTGATGAGTAGCGAAGGTACTGTGTGAAACCAAGTGCAGAATTCCCAAAGAGAGATACCCTTCTTTTTCTCAGTGACCACCAAACTTCAATCAGCCTTTTAACTATAGGTGATATATCAGTATTTTCCACTTTTTTGTTTGCGCATAGCAGTAAATCAGTTAATTGAGAAGCTAGATGAACAGAGAGACTATCCCAGCCACAATCTTCTGCACCAGGAGCTGCAGCGGTATTTTCTATCGTTTCAATCACTTGCTGCTGCAATGCTTTCTTTCTTGCGTCGGAATCTGCAGTAGTTGTATGACAGTTTCCATCTTGCCCAGTGTCTGTGAGAGCCTTGAAATCATCCTTCTGAAGAAACTCCATAACAATACACTCCACGGATTCAGTCTCCTCTTCAGTCAAGTGAAACCTTCCAGGTTGGAGCTCTTGAGCAAGAATGTTTGAAAAGGAGAATGTGTTGAGGGTGGACTCATTAGGTTTGCCAAAAGACTCTGTTGCCTGACGAAAACACCAAGACGCATATGAAATCCATGATTTTCCCATTGCAGAACAAAGTTTGGTGGACACTTTTGTTACCGTGCCAATCATCTCCTCACTAATAGCCTTCGTGCTTGGTTTTAAGCTCTCATATAACAAAGTCTCGCTGCTTACAGTTGAAGGAATCTCAGTTCTGTTAAAATCTGCTGTCATCTTAAGGACAGCATTTTCCAAATCCAGAGAAACAGCATCCCTTTTAAGCCACGTTGCAAGTTTAAGGCATGCTTTTGCCTTTAAAAAGGCCACACCAGCATCCAAACATACTGGCTCTAACGCAGTTACCTCTGGCTGTACAAACGACCAAAGATCCACAACAGCATCTTGAACTTTGTTTTCTGCATACATCAGCAAGGCTCCCTGGTACTGCAAATTTGATATAAGAAAGTCCCGCAACTTAACCTCAGCACAACTGGATACATGATCATTCAGATAGTCTTTAAGATGATTTGCAAGCAAGAAATTTCCTTGCTTGCGGGTAAATCCAAACAAGTCCATGCATAGCTTCAGGGTAACCCAGGCTGTCGGCAAAATTGTCCGATAAATTCGTAGAACTTTTAACCAAGGGCTGCAGTCTCGATGAATTCTATTGCTCATAGACTGCAGAGACCAGACGCAGGAGCTTAACATCAAATTACTGGGTTTCTGTTTAGGTTCACTGTCTCTCAGCTGATGACTCTCTTCGAAAGCAAAGAGGCAATGCAACTGTGTGGCATATGGTGCTGTCTCAGATAATCCATCAAATGACAGAGCCAGTGAAGTTTCTTCTAGCATTGATCGGGCCTTCTGTAAGGTATGTGGAACCTTTTGGGCATTTCCTTCAGCTTGGAAAAGCATTGCCTGCAGAAGCATCTGTTCACTTCTTTGCAAGGCCACCTTTGGATTAAGTGACAGTTCACCACTAGTTTTAGGCGTTAAATCAAGACATGTCCATGCCGCCTGAATGTTACCTTCATCGAAACGCGCCAAGGCCCGTATTGCATTTATTTCATTCCCAGCAGCAGTCAATGAACCTGAAAAGCTTTTGCCTGCGTGCCTTGCACGAAGCGCCTGCAACTCTGAAAGCCATGAGTCTAGAGACTTCCAATCAGATAAAGCAGTATAGCTCTCAATTATCCGTTCAATCACAAACTGAATGTCATCAGAATCCATAGAGCTGAGACAGTCCTCTTCCTCTAATAAATGAGCAAAATATGCAGCCGCTTTCTCATATCGTCCTTCTGACTGATAAATCAACCCGGTGATCCATGGAAACAGCGCTGATTCACCACTGTGTTTCTGAAATTCGCTTTCTTCTGCGTCCAAAGGAGCAAAATTCATTGATACCCATTTGTGAACGCCAAGCAGAGCATGTGCATCATGATTCTGACACAAAGCCAACGACATATGTCGTAAAATCCTTGAGATGTCTGAAGATATCCGAGCTCCAGTATTGTGAGCATTGTCAGAAGCCTGAATTTTAGACTTTTCTTTCTTCAGTAGTGTCGCACGACTTTTTAGCTCTTCAAGCCGCAATGTGCAATACTCAACCGTAGCATCATGACACTGGAGTGATATACCAGCATTCATCATTGGTTCGGATATACGAGAAAACCATTCTTCGCAAACTTTCCGATTAGCTCGGAAAAACAGGACACTTTGTGGAAGCGGTGACGATAAAACAGCAGTTCCCTCATACGCATTGTACACATTTTTTTTTAATGCCTCCACAAAATCCAACATTAACCTCATTGGTAACAGGTGGGCACCAGAAGAGCCAACATTGGTTTTCTCGCTATCAACCTGCAGCACAGTTGTGATATCTAAAAGCATTCGCTCTAGGACTGCAAAAGTTTGAGTAGGACCACCAAAGTTAGTACGGAGACGTGTGCTAACACAAAACCTAGCAGCTTCATGCAAAGCCCACCAAGCACCTGCCAGGTTATTTGCCAAGCAGATCCTCTCGATCGAGCTTTTGTCAGCTTTTATCGCCAACCACCCATTCTTGATCAGGTTTTCATCAGGATGCCCAGCACCAGTATCCTTTGATCCTTGAAAAGCATTAATGAGCCCTTGGATCCAAGTAGTAAAAGGAACTTTCCATCTCTGGGAAACATAATTCAAGACAGACACAAGTTGCTGCGACTGAAAATGATGGTCCGGTTGCTTCAGTGCAAAGACTTGCTTCCAGTGCAAGTAACCGTTTCCTAGCATAAGATCTTGGGGCCTTAGCGCCATATGCTCTACCTCACTGTGCATGCCACAAGCATACTGGGTAGCTGGCAAGAGATGGGAAAGCAACTTAATGAATGCATTCTTTATACTCGTATCTGGATCTCCAACCTTTTCAAGGAGGATTTCAGCCAGGGAGTAAAAATGAATTGGGTGTATAAGCTTTACCTCCAGAAGCAGCTCTAAAACCATTGCAGACCGACTCCTCACTTTCGGTTCACTATCAAATGCAGCATCTAAAACCGCCATAATTATATCTCTAACTGCACCAGCATAGGGAAACGATTTACAGAAGTACGCATCCATATTAAAATTCTTCGATATTGCAATAAGGTTCTCGCAGAACTTTTGAATCCATTCAAGCGACACTAGCTTAACAGCAACAGGGGATGATAAACGAAGAGCTCTAACCATGGTTACGCTGTATTTCCTAAGATGCTCAATTACCATGGTAAAAAATGTACACTTCAATGGCGTCATCCCATGATTGTTTTCTTTAAGAATCTTGCTGTCAGGCTGAATTAGCACGGAACAGTTGCTAAGGAGCTCAACTGCAGCTAAACACTCTAACATTCTCACAATGCTGACTTGCAACTCAAAACAGGCATCAACATATGACTCGAAAGGATTCAGCTTTTCAAAAACAAAGGAAACTAACTTCTCCGACCTCTCAAGATACAAGACAGCTAGTTTGGGTGCGTCACTCAAACTTTTTCTCCCTCCAAGAGAAACACAGGAAAGAAGAGCCTTCATATCAAAGTTAATCATTGCCAAAAGTTCGTTTTTTGTAAATGATTCATAGACTGTAACATCTAAACTCTTGTTTTGGTTGCCCGATGAGTCCACAAGTTCAGTCTTCAACAACTCAAGTTCTTTCATCAATAATTCCATCGCCTGTTGAACAACTTCTTCACTCTCATGTTGAAGCAAGAATATGTATGTGTCAGAAGAGCCTGCTGTAATCAAACGATTTGGGTGCAATCGCAACTGAGATACTGGAGATTCAAAGCGGAGCAACTTCGGCACACACGATGTAAGGAGGCCTTGCTTTTGTAGAGACAGTAACTGAAGATTAGTTTTCAAGGTCCCATGGATCTGGGAAGCTGTCATCTTCCCATGAGCTGCAGAATTCACAGTATCATTCTGTTCTAAGCTCTTCAATAAAATTTCAAGAGAAGGAAGATAGTATGTCGAAAACTTTTCGCGCAATATTTCTGCCAGAAGAGTCAAACACTTCCATAGATCTTCAACCCATTTTGCCCATCCAAACCTCTGCCCCATGGTAGACAGGAAACCCAATAGCCGAGGAATCATTCCGCTTAGAGGTTCGTCCATCTTATCAAGCAGATTGTTCTCTAGTAATCCAGAAGCAGTGGACCGCAAGATTGCTAGGAAACAAGAAAGCAAAGCAAGCAACCTCTGAAACTGTTCCGGGGTTCCTTCACTACCATCACTAAGCAACACATCCATGTCACCCAGAAACTTCGATAACAACCCAACCGAGAAGTCTAAATTATCCACCCAATGTTTCTGAAACTGCAAGAAGCTATCCACGACAATCTGCCTGTCAGAGTCAGCTTGGTCTTGTAATAACGCCCAACCAAGCAACATATCAACGATATCAAGAAAATGAGGATGAAACAAACTGTAAAACTTTGAAGAGATCAACAAAAGAACACCCAGAGACTGATTCAACAAAGGAATAGATGTTCTCTCGTCTTCAAGAAGCGACTTGCACGCGTCGAGGATTGGCAAAGCATACCTATCTATCCCATTAACATCCCCAACCGAAAGAAACTCCCTGATACCTTCAACTGCAAGCACCGTGCTCCCATCTTGAACACTAACATCCCGAATCAACGGCAATGCCCAATCAATGAAGCCATCAACAAGCAACACATGGTTTTGTATCACACTAGGTTCTACAGGAATAGAGCACACAATAGCACAAAGAGCTCCATATGCAGATACACCAGCATGCCTTACATCATAAGACCTACAGGCTCACAAAAACACAAACTTTCATACAAAGAACACAGTGAAATCATATCTTAATCAAACTGTCAAGACAGGAATCGAATTAATTACTTGTCAGAGAGAAGTTGCCAGAGACCAGAAGAGAGATACGAAGCTGAATGTGCGATAAGAAGCGAGTTCGGAGGGTAAGTAATTGCTCTGTGGAGAGACTTTAGAGCAGCGAGACGACCCGAATCGATGTTCTTCTCCGATTTGCCATCCCTTTGTTGTCCCACCGGAGCTGAAGCGATTTTTTTCTTGTTTTTCTTTGTTTTTTTGGTTTTAAACGAAGCTGAAGCATTGCTGCCACCAGCCACCGTCGATGGAGGAGCGACGGATTCCGAGGAGGAAGAAGAAGACGGCAGAGAAGGAGAAGCGGCGGAGGCGTCAGTTGGTAGAGCCGCGGAGAGCAGCGAAATCAGCTGCTGTTGCTGCTGATAGTGGAAGCCTTGCATCATATCAAGTCGATTGCAGCTTCCGAGACGGCGGCGATTGCAACGGCGGCGACGATGACGGTTGCCGATTTTGCATCTCTTTTTATTTTCTTCTCCTCAAAAACTCTCTTCAGTTGTTTTTATTTCTCATCTGTAAGAAACGAAAAGGAAAAGTATACGGACGAATTTATGAATATATAAATTAACGTGGACTAATTAGCAAGAAATAATTCTAAGAAATGTAAAATTAAAAAGTAAATCGATCTTTCTTTTTTTAAAAGAAAATAAATTGTTTAGTTTTACCATTAAGAATTTAAGTTTTTTTATGGATTAGGTTTTTTTTAAAAAAAAAATCAACCACCAAGGTTCAAAATTTAGGATTTATATTTGAGATAAACACCGATTGATTTTTTAAAATTTCAGAATATTTAGATCTGAATCCGCTAATATTTAACAATATCCAAATCAGATTTGTTATTATTTGCGGTTATCCAATAAAATTCACCAAAATTAACTAAAATAATAACATAAAATAAATATTTCATAAGAGTAAGCTTTTGACTTCTTTCACCACAACAACAGTAACAATTATTTCAATACTTTTTTATATATATAAAAAAAAACTATTTGTTCAATTGCTTTATAGATCGTGAAAATATTTCGAACAAAACAATTGCGAGTTTAAAAAAATTTACAAAGAAAAATAAAGTTAGATTCCTAAAAATATAATTATTATATATGAATTGATACAAACCGGTATTATTATTATTTATCGTGGTCTCAAATTAGTATGTTACAAATAAAACTATCTGTCTCGAATTAATATGTTACTAGGAGAATTACGTGGTAGAGTCATTGTTGGTAGACCTCTTTATTATAATGGCATGTGTTGCATGTAGGCCTGGGTTGCGGGTCGGATCCGCCCCGCCCGATCCGCCCTGCAGCGGGTTTGAACTTTAGGCTTCGAATGGTAACCGTGTAAAGTGCGGTATCAAAACAGCGGATTTAAAGTGCGGTGCGGTTAAACTGCGGGACATATGTTTTACGGAACAAGTGCGGTTATTATAGAAATGCGGTGCAAAATAAATACTGATTGGTGAAACAAAATAACTTGCGGGACAAAATAACGATTGATTGGTGAAAAAATCAACAAGCGGTGCGGAATACAGATTGTAAATAAATATTAATATAAAACAATAATATTATCATTATAAATTAAAAATATTTGGATAGTATTAATATATATATATTTTATTAGATTGTATCAATTTTTAATACCAAAATTTATTTAAAATAAAAGTTTAATTATATATATTTATATATTAAATAGAATGTTACTTAATAAAAAAGTAAGTACATTACAACAAAAAATACTATTGAGCATATTGATTTTCCCATAACAAATTTGCAATATTGTTTATACTTTTAACAGAAATTAATATTTTATAATTATGAATTTATACTTTTAACAGAAATTAATTAAAAATAACTGAGATGAAGAAAGGAAGGTGAGCGAGAGTTTTTTTTTTTTTTCGTTGTGGTGTGTTGTATTATGAGCAAGGCACTTTAATATTTATAGAGAAATTATAAATTAAAAATACTCAAAATTTAAAAAAAAAACGAAAAATATTAAATCCACATGCGGTTTTGGTTAGACCGCTGGGTAAATGGCTGTCTGAGATTTTGAAGTGCGGTTCTCTCCCATTACCCTTTAGACAAAAACGCTTTTGGTTTTTTTTAAAAAAAAAAAACGCAAATTGAAGATAATTTTGTGATTGGCTGCAACTGTGCGGTTTTCGAAATAATTTTTAGAAAAACGCTTTTTTGATGTCTCCATTCAAGGCCTTAATTTACCCGCATCGACCCGCCCCGCAAAAAAAACAAATAAAATTTTTCTGACCCGCACCCGTCCCGCTTGAATTTAAGAATACCTGCGGGTTACCCGCGGATAACCCGCAAATATTTAAATAAAAATAAAAAATATATTTTATATAATTTTAACCAAAAAAAATCCTAATAAAAAAAATCCAAAATATAAATATACAACTATACAACTTATTTAAAAATTTCAAAAAAAAATATTTGCGAATTTATACATATATTACATAATATTTTAAAATTTTAAGAATTTTGTCAATAAATTTTTTAATAAATAACATTTAAAAATATATATATATATATATATATATATATATATTAGCGGGTAACCCGCAAACCCGCAAAAAAAAATTGGAACATCCGCACCCGCCCGGCATTTTAAAAGTATCTGCCCCGCAAAACCCGCATTTTTGTAAATAATTTTTTTTTTGATCCGCACCCGTCCTGCGGCGGGTCTAACGGGGCGGAACCCGCGGGTAATGAACCAAATTCTCAGGCCTAGTTGCATGTAGCTAAGTCCAATTGATTGATCATCATTCATAATTTCATATATAGCAAGGGTAGATCAAAAACTTGATGATGACTGTTTGTAACACATGGAACCAGAGAATTGCTTTTTGGAATCAACATATATTTCAACAAATTTGAGGTCGTTTGCTAATTATTCATAAAGTTTGGGGACTAAATAGAAGTATCATAAAAATATATAACTCTCGGTCTTCAACTTCCCATAGATATACACACATTTAACGCAGCGGCGGAGCTCAGATACGTTGTGCCCTAATTTCTGCCGGCGAAGAGAAAAAAAAAAAAAAAAAAAAAGGTTTTTCGAACTTCCGGCGAGGGTTAACGATGTCGTACGACGATGTGGAGATAGAAGATATGGAGTGGAACGAAGAGATTCAGGCGTACACGTATCCTTGCCCTTGCGGCGATTTGTTCCAGATAACGAAGGAGGATCTCCGTCTCGGCGAGGAGATCGCGAATTGCCCAAGCTGCTCGCTCTATATCACCGTCATCTACAACATGGAGGATTTTCAAACCGATACGAAGAAGAATAACGAACCCAAAAGTCGTCAGCCTGTGGCCGTCGCGTGAGGTAAAAATCTCCCAATCTGATTTTTCTCAATACTTTCTGCGTTTAAGGAAATTGGTTTTCTGGAATTGTTTTTACGAAACTTTTATTAAGATGCTGAGAGGTAGATTTGATTGTGCTTTGAGCTTGGTACTGGTACTAGTCATTTCTTGTGTGTTTTGATCTTGAAGAAGATGAAGCTATCCACTTTCTTGAGCTGTATATATATATATATATACAAAGTTCTTGTTTTTGCCTGATTTAGCTCAATAAGGATGTCAAAGGTTTAAGAAATTCACTTCCTTTTGTGGAATCTTTGTTGCTCTGTGTCTTTGTTGCTTTGGATTTGATGAGATTCGAAACTGTTTCAAAGAAGCTTCACTCTTTGTTAGCAATTACAGAGTCTTACAAAAACCGATATCGTGTGTTTCTTCTCGAGTTAGGATCAAGAACACTGTGCGTGCGCTTTTAGTTTTGTTTTGTTTACTGGAGATGGAAGTAATTGTGTAACTAATGATTAAAAGCAATTTGCAGCCTTACGTTTGCTGCTTTTTTCGGATTAGTTATGTGAGAATATGTATATGTTTCTTCTTTTGCAGATTGCCATGGAAACGAACTAGAAGAAGATTATTCGAGAACAGCACAAGAGATTATTCATTCTGTTGTTCAAAAAGTTTTGGAAAGCATATGAAAAGTGTGTCACCATCCTTAGATTATGGGGTAATTTAGTTTACATTGATCACATATAGAGAGATAAACACGGAAACAGAGGTGTTGTGTTACTGGTTATTTATGATTTATCAAAAACCGAGTTCTTGGTGCTTTCTTGCACATTTTGATCCGATGAAATGATTTACAATACGCTGTTTTTGTACGGCTATCAAGCTCGTAAAAACTATTTTTAGGACCAAAGTGTCGTTCTCTCACATTAATATGACAAATAGAGAAGCTCAAATCTTTACCAAAAAGAAGCCCAAAAAAAAAAATAACAATCAACATTACTAAGAGATTCGGGTGAATATATGATTTTCGTATTAACCGGACCAATGTAATCATTTAGTCTTAAAGTTTTTGTTGTGTAGAAAAAAAATACAGTATGATTAAACCAATTACTTTTGGTTGTTAATAAGAAATGACTAATTTTGGAGACAGAGATCCATTTTTACAGCCGAAATAACCGTTTGCCGCGCTTTAACTCCATGATTTCATTTTCTTTCGAATGATCCTAAACCCAGAAAAAAACTCACCCTGGAAACAAATTCATTCTAATTCTAATTTGTTCTTCATATGATCGATCCCAAAATCGATATATATTTCTGATTATAAGGCTTTCTTGGAGACGAAGAAACTCATTAGTTGAGAATGGAGATGTTAAAAATCTTAGGAAAGGGCACTAGAACCATGATGATGATGATGATGATGATTGATGTTTTGGTTGGAGCATCGGACAATAACGAGGTGTACAGTCCATGTTCAGACACTCAAATAAGCAGAGGAGATGGTTTCACCATTGGTGTTGCAATCTCCAGCAAAGAAGCTTTCTTCCTTGACCAAGTCCAGCTTTCCCCTTGCGATTCTCGCCTCGGTTTAGCTGCGAAAATGGCGCAGCTCGCGCTTTTTAGACCTAAGGTAGACGAGATCTCTCTTCTCTCCATCGACACAAGTAAGTTTAGCCCGGTAAGTCTCTCTCTCTCTCTCTCTCTCTTTGGCTATATATATGTAATCTCAATGTGAGACACAATGACAAAGATTAAAGAAGTAGAAAGCTTATTTGAGATTTTGTCTTGTGAGGAAGAGTGAAGCAGGAGGATACATGGTTGGATTCGCGGGTTCGAAATACGCAGCGAGATCTTATCCTGTGAAGGTTGCAGATGGAAGCAACACAATCACAGCTTTCACACTTGTAATGGAATAACCCTAAACACTTTCCAAACAAAACAAATTTATTAAAGATTGAATAAGCTGAGTTTGATACTGTATTGGTAGGTAATGGAGTTTCAGAAAGGAGTGTTGCAGAATCTGTTCTGGAAGAATTTCGGATGCGATTCTTGCAAAGGAGGATCTTCTTCTGTGTGTCTGAATGGAACTGATTGTGCGGTTCCAACATCAAAATGCAAGGCTAATGGAGGTGAAGCTAATTGCAACATAGGAATCCAGGTGGCGTTTTCAGGAACAGACAAGAACCTAGAGTCATTGAACTCTTGGTACGAGGTAAACAATCTGAGGCAGTACTCGCTTACCGACCTCTACGCAAGTGCTGTAGATTCTCTGAGTGGAGGACTTTTGTAAGAGAGACAAAGAGTGTAATAATGAAGCAGGTTTCCTAAGTAGGGTTTTTCACTTTCATGTCCTAGCAACAAGAGGTGTTGAAATAAGAGTTTATAGTAGATGAATCGATGAAGAGCGCAGCATTTCTGATAATGAAGACATTGACAAACTTGGAGACAGCACTCAAGGGGAAGGTACACTTGATCCAGAAGCTAATGCCTTCTTTAATTGCCCTTTTTCTCTGCGAACCACTTCATCACATGTTTTTCTATAAAGTTTAATGATATGGCTCCTCTTTCCGTTATATATCATATATGTATTAACGAAACAACGAGATATTGTGAAAACTTGTCAGTAAGACGTCTTTTAAAATGGTTAAAAAAAAAAAGATGTCTTTTAAACGAAATATATCTCCCGATGAGAGAGAATGAATGAATGTACAAAAAGTTAGGTCCATTTGGAATCTTTCTAACTTTCATTCAAAAAAAAAAAAACTGGAGCTCAAAGTTTTTGATCATGATCAAATGTCAAAAATATATCTGTTTTTCTTTTGTATGTATAATCTTAGTTTCTGATCAAATGTTAGAGAAACAAATCTTGCTCATTTTCTTGAGCATAATATAACTAAATTTTAAATAGAAAAGAAATTAAACCAATTCGATAGTGACAAATGCTTTTTTGAGTTTCTCATGCCACTAGTGGTGCTCTAAGCTCTTTAGGGATGTCTCTAGCTATATTTTAGTTTTCATCTGCGTATATATTTCTGATTTTTTTATTATAAGCAATTGGCAAAAAAAGAAAAAGATTAGATATATGTAAAACAAAATAATAACCCGGAGAGGAGAACGAAAAAGAAACATGTACATGGTTTAACAACTTTTAAAGGAATTCTATAGAAACAGAAATTATTTTAAGGGTTCATACAAAATATACTGTATTACATGAGTATAGATTTAAGGGTTCATGTTTTAACAATTGTAAAATGAAATTTAATTCATACAAAACTAAATATACTGTATTACATGAGTATAGATTTTAGATTTGGTATAAATAAATAAAAAATGCTGATGATTCTAAAATATATATATTTTTATGTTGGGTGCAATCTATGCATTATTTCCAATTTTTTTTTGACAGTTTTACTATATTTTCTCTAAATTTCAACAAAAGTTCATAGCAGTTGATAGGGCTCAGATTTTACCTTAATAAAACTACTGCAAGTGCACATCAAATGCAATCTTAGTATAAGGGGTATCGAAATCACAAGGGAAGTAGATGCTACACTAAGGTTTTTAAGTTCAGATTATGCTAGGTGATATGGGTCTAGTTTTACCCAAATAATCAACTACTGCAAGTGCACAGCAATGCTGTTGAAGTATAAGGGGTATCGAATCCTCAGGGAAGTTAAAGCTACACTTATGGTTTCTAGGTTTAGATTATGCTAGGTCGAATAATGAAATTAAAAACTAAGCAATTAAAGCAAGTAATAAATCGGAATTAGATGGATTAAAGTTCAGGAGACGAGGCGCTAGGCAAGGATAATTATCAGGTTTGAATCCAAGAATGCAGAATCTAAGTTTATTAGGGATTTATTAAGAACCGTCTAGAACTCGAAACTCTAAGGTAAAACCAATCAACTCTCGTTGCAGAAGTTATCTATGCCTAAATCCCTAAATTCCAAATCTCTTTGCGAATTTAAACAATCAAGGCAAGCAATAAGAACA
>JAHZTW010000001.1:278128561-278166274 GCA_020283515.1 Alliaria petiolata
TTGCCCTTCCTTAGTGCATGAACAAGACATTCTTCATACAGCTCTCCTATTTTCTCTTCCCTTAGTCAACTTCTGCCCATTTTCAGGGTGTTCTAAGATCTTTTCATTGACTCTTCTTTTTCTTATGAAATATCGGGAAATAGTGCTACTCTCTACTTGTGTTCCTTGTGAGGAGACGTGTTCAAGAGCATCACTAATATTGTTCCTTGTGATGAGACAGGCTCATGACAAAGGCACTATTCCCAGACTTAGACTCTTTTTCTTTCTTTTCTTTTCTCAAGGGAAGATCAAGGAGAGACTGCAATGGTCTATCTGTTCAGACTGAAAGATGAATTAAGTTCTGCGCATACCTCGTTCTTATAAGGGGATCTGAACTCGCCCTGTTAGACTAATTCCACTTGCAACTTTCTACTTAGTAAGACCCATAATCAACTCTAATAGCAATGGTCCTTCAAGTGTCAACATTCTGTGGTTAGTTCCTAGAAAAACTGAAAGTTCCAACTGATTTTGACTCAATAAAACAAAATTTTTCAAAATTTTTGACTCAAGACAGACTCTCAAAACAAAACACAAAGTCAGTAATCACCTCCCCCAGACTTAAACAACACTGTCCCCAATGTTATCAAGCCCGAAGTTGGCTAAAAGAAAGATTAGAAACAACAATAAAGACCAGTTGGAAGACTTACCTTCGTCTGCGCGTGGTGTCGATCAACACAGAGGGTGTCGATCGACACTGGTCTGTGTCGATCCCAATGTCTCATTTTTCAACTGACTAAAACTTAGGACTTAGTAAAATCAAAACAAAATATAAAGAAAAACGTACCTAACAGTGGGTTGCCTCCCACTCAGCGCTCGTTTTCAGTCATTAGCTTGACTGTGTCGGGGTTCAGACGTCTGGTGGATCAGAGGGTGGCATCGAATGCTTCCCAGACGTATGTCTTCTCATCCATGGCGGTGTATACGCATTAGGTGCATGAAAATGACCAAGGAAATGAGGAACAACAGCAGGGTGGGCCTTGAGTTCGGGTGGGACACTTCGTTTTCCTTCAGCATAATCAAAAGAAACACCAAGCCTTCTACGAGAATCTCGTTGCTTGCATAAGCTTAAAATAGCTTTTGAACCTTTGGTATTCTTATTGATAAGATCAGGGGGTTTGGAATTGATTCCAAGAAATGCATACCTTTGCTTTCTGCGAGTTTTCTGGGCTGTAGGATGTGGAGGCATCTGTTTGACCAAAGATGATGGATTTGCAGCATTGGAGACAACTTCTGGAGTGCTTCGCGTAGGGTGTCGATCGACACTAGTTGTGGTGTCGATCGACACCAACTTTGTAGTTCGAATCTCTGCACTTTTGCTGCAACTCAGCTCTGCAATCTTTGTCTCCAGCACATAAACGTCTTCCTCCATCAACTTGGCATTGTTTAGACCTTCATCTTTGCCCAAAGTCCTGAAGATATGATTGTTTCCACTCCAATCTTCAAGCTCAACAACTTTCTCAGAATTTTCATCCAATGCCTCTGGAACAGCCTCTTTGTTCACTTTTTTTTTAGAATCCAGCTCTTCTCCAGCGATCACAGCAATGCAAGAAATGTGTTTGGATGTTCCAGTAGTAGTGATAACTTTGTAGAAGACTCCTTTGTCAACATTAGAGAAGGATATTCTCTTATTCGGCATGTTTACAACTGCTCCCACTGTGGCCATGAATGGTCTTCCAAGGATGAATGGCATGACATAATTCTTGCTCACTTCTACCACCTGAAAATCAGTAGGTACTAGACAATTTCCCACTTTGACAAGCAAGTCTGGAATTGTACCATACAAGACTGTGGTGGAAGAATTGGCAAACTCGAGGGTCATGTTTGGAGGTTGAACGTCAGTAATTCCTAACCTCTCTGCAATGTCCTTTGACATGAGGTTAACACTAGCACCAGAATCGCAGATAGATTGTCGAAACTCAACTCCTCCAATGGAGCATGAAACTACAAACATCCCTGGATCTTCAATCTTCAGCAGCTGCTTCATTGGCGGTGGTGTACCCCTTGCTTTGTTGAAGAGTTCTTCAATTTCTTCAAGACTCTCTCTGCAATCCTTAAAGAAAACTCACAAAGGATAATCCTCCCAAGCTTCAGCAAATGAGATCGCATTGGAGATCCTTCTAACCTTCTTGTTGAAACCAGCCAGCTCTTTCGCACTAATGGGCGGCCTTAGGTGTTTGGGTATAGGAGGATATGGAACCTTGGTCTTGTACACTCTTTCCTCTGCAGTTTGTGAAGCTCTGGGTCGATCTGGCGAAGTCTGGGAAGGGTGTCGATCGACACCCAGCTGGTGTCGATCGACACAAGCAATTTGTGTCGACTGACTCGTGCTGACCGAGTTCGATTTAGGTCCGTCAGAGCTCGAAAAATCGTGTTTTTCTACTGGTATCGATCGACACTCGGTGGTGTCGATCGACATCTGCTCTGTAACTCGAGTTTCTTCCTCTTCAGCCTCAAACTCCACGATTTCTTCAGCATTTAGACCCCTTTTCAGCTCTATTTGAAGGCTCCTTCCATTATGAATCGTGATGGCATTCACGTGGTGTCTCGGATTTGTATCCGTCTTTACAGGAAGAAATCCCTCTTGTCTCTTCAAAGCTCCAGCAGTTTGAGCAACTTGAACATCCAATTGCTTCATATGAGTACCTAGAAACTCAATTTTCACATTAAGATCCGTGTACAAAGCATCAATTTTCCCATTGAAATCCACTGTCATCTTCTGCCGTCCTTCCAGAATCTGCTCTATCATAGACTGCATCTTATTGTCTTGTGCAGGAGGCTTCTGGTAGCCCTGTCAATTTGAGTCATAATCCGCGGGTCCCGCCCCGTTTAACCCGCCGCGGGGCGGGTGCGGGTCGAGTAAATTTCAATCCGCAAAAAAGCGGGTTTTGCGGGGCGGGGATTTTAAAAATGCGGGACGGGTGCGGGTATAAAAAATTTATCCGGCGGGTTCGCGGGTACCCGCTAATTAAAAAAATATATATATATATATATTTTTTAATATTTATATTTCTTTTTTTGACAACTTTTTTTATATTTATATAGTAAATATTAATAATATTTGAAATAGTATGTTATATATAAAAGTTAGTTAACAATTTCTTTTAGTTTTTTTTTAAAAAATTATGTATTTTTGTTTTATTATATTGCTTTTCTTATTAAACACTTTAAAAAAAATATATATATATAATTTATTTTTTATTATTATTTAAATATTTGCGGGTTATCCGCGGGTACCTGCAACTTCTAGCGGGGCAGGTGCGGGTCAAATATTTTCTGAAAGAAAATTTTGCGGGGCGGGTTGAAGCGGATAAAAAAACTTTGTAACCCATTACGGGGCGGGTTGGGCGGGCGGGTTTGACCCGCTTGACAGGGCTAGCTTCTGGTAAGAAGAAGAACCATAACTTCTCTGGAAGTTGTTGTTCTGAAAAGGCTTCTGGTAAGAAGAACCATAGCCCTGCTGATTGCCAAACCTTTGACCTTGAAAACCAGCTCCATTAATGTAGTTAACCTCTTCTTGCTCTGGCTCAAAGGTCTCCACCTCATTAGCAAAGTGAACTTGCTTCTTTCCCACCAAAAGATCCAGCTTTCTGTTAACCTCAGCTATTTGACTTCCTCCATTTGCACCAGCTTGTTGTCTCCTTTCAAAGTCTGCGTTTTTGGTGCTGTTACAAGAGGCCAAATTCTCTATGAGCACCACCGCGTCATCTGTGTATCTAGTGTTGAAGTTGCCATTGCTTGCTGCGTCTAAAGCCATCTGGTATCGCCAATCGATCCCTCGGTAAAAGATTCCGATAAGCTGCGGTTCGCTGAAACCATGATGTGAACAGTCTCTTTGGTAAGATATGAACCTCACCCAAGAAGGTTTGAATGCTTCAGTGGGTCCTTGAGAGAATGTAGTGATCTTTGTCCTCAGCTCTTCACTTCTTGCATCATCAAAGAAGTTGCATAAGAATGCATTCTTTGTCTCTTCCCAAGTGGTCAAGGATCCTGGATCCAACTGCTTCAGCCAGTATGATGCATTTCCAGCAAGCGAGTAAGGGAAAAGCTTGCATAAGAGATAATCATAGGTCACTCCATTAGCCTTGATGCTTGATGCGAGGTCCTCAAATCTCTCAATGTGGTCCATCGGATGCTCATTAGGGAGTCCATGGAAAGGATGCTGAGCTACAAGTGTGTAGTAAGCAGGCTTCAGCTCGAAGTCGTTCCTCTGAAATGCAGGAGAACAGATCGCAGCTCTATTGGCATAGAACTGGTCTGGGCGGTTGTACTCGCCAAGTGTTCTTCCACGCCCAACGTCTGCAAGGGCGGCTTGTATGGCTGGTTTGACGATGACGGCGTCAGCCTCATCAAGTCTCTGTCCTTGTGCGTTTCTTCTATTGCCTTGTAGGTCGAATAAGTTACCATCTGCGTCGCGTACCACAACCACAGCCTCATCCATTGTCGTCTGCGCAGGGTGTCGATCGATGCTATTGGTGTCGATCGACACTCGTGCAGATCGACGGTTGTACGTTCCAAACGGCCGAGCTCCTGGTTCAGTGCGACAAGTTCCTTCTCTTTGTTGCTTCTGGTACTGGGCATGCACCTGAAACCAAAGTTAAGAAACTAAATTAGTAACAAAAATAAAAATAAAACCTAGTCAAAATCTTAGTACTAGATTCCGTAGGCAGCTATTACTTCCCCGGCAACGGCGCCAAAAACTTGATAGGGCTCAGGTTTTATCCTAATAAACTACTGCAAGTGCACAGCAAATGCAATCGTAGTATAAGGGGTATCGAAATCGCAAGGGAAGTAGATGCTACACTAAGGTTTCTAAGTTCAGAATATTCTAGGTCAAATAGAATGAAAGTAAAACAAAGCAGGAAATAAACGAGCAATCACGAATTAGGGTTCTTAAAATCAGGAGACGAAACGCTAGGTTCAGGGAAATTCTCAGGTGATCTAAATTGTAGGTCTAGACATAATGTTAGGAAAATATTAAGATCCGTTCTTGAACTCGAAACACAACAATAAAATCAACCAACTCTCGCTGCAAAGAATTTCTATGTCTAAATCCTAGAATTTCAAATCTCTTTGCAAATCCTATCAATTCAGACAAGCATTAAAGTTCAGGTTCGATTGTTCACAAAATCTTAAACCAAATCTCTTTGCGAATATGTATTTTGCTCATCTAACATTAGTTCAGGCAATCAATAACACTCTCGCATCTATTATTAACCTAAGATCAGATTCTAGGTCGTGAAGCTAAAATAAGCATTAAACACAAATCCAGATGAAGAATTCTAATGATTTTATCCTAACAATTTCATTCGACCTAACAATTCATCAATCACCTTTGAAAAACCCTAAACCTAACAAGCAAACTACTCAGACGTGGTGAATAAAGAAAACATCATGAATAAATAAGATTGCATAAAAGAAATCAATAGAAACAAAGGAGTTCCAAATCTGCTCTGAAGATGCCTAATTCTTCTCTCCAAAATCTCTCCAAAAATCTCTCTCTAAGTCTCAAAACAGAAAATAAGAATAATAGTTGGTGGCTAAACAATGCCTTGAAAATCTATATTTATAGACAAACTCGCGTCAGGGGCAAACTTGTAAATAATGGAAACTTCAGCTGATTTACTTTTTCTGATGGAAGTCCGATTTCTTTGGCGGTCTTCATTGGTGTCGATCGACACTAGTGGTGTCGATCGACACTAGTGGTGTCGATCGACATTCATGACTTCATCACTTCGGATGCTTCTCCAAAATGCTCCAAAAAGTTACAGAATCTCCAACTTTGCTCCAAACGTAGTTCAACCTGCAAAGATTCTAATATGACTCTAAAAATACCAAAGACTCTATAAAAAGACTTATATCATGGTCCAAAAACCCGTAAAAACCATGATATATCTGCAGTTAAGTAAAACATAACCATTTACAAGTTAAAAGACGTTAACTTTGACAAAAAGGAATTTAACTGTATAGTACTCTGTTGCACACAAAAAAACAACGGTATAGTATTGTTTGCATTTTATTAATTTTCAATATATTTAAATATCAAGTTTAAAGATTACACTTACAAATATCAAACTCCCTCCAGAACCACCATAATTGAAAAAAAAACCGAGTCGGTTACGCACAAATGGTTCTTCCTTACCAATTTTAACCCATAACATCTAGTACTATCTACCAACTTTTGTATAGGAAAATAATTTATTTTACGTTGTTTATACTTGGAATTCAAAGCTTTAATATTTATAAAAATTGCTGATCTCTCACGGTGGATGTCTGAAAAATTTCCATTACCCATAGGAGGGCTTGAACAAGAACGTGAAGCTTGAACTACACCTCCGACTCCAACCATATCTGCACCATTATCTAAAAGATCAAATAGTTCTTTTGGCCAATAACCGATATCTTCACTAGTTTGAATTATCCTTAGCATTGTAATCCACCAGTTTCCAGTATTTTTATCCTTATTGAGTGTTTAGGAAAAAAAATCATTTATTAACATACTAGTGGTTGGCCCGCGCTTCGCGCGTGAGTTTTTTGTCTTTAATCTTTAGTTGTATTTTTCCATAGTATAATTATTCTACTATTGTGTTGATTCATTATACATTTTCTATTCTTTAGATATATCTTTTAGTTCTTATAATATTTGCTCACGTCAAATCTTGATCTATGCTCTCTTACTTTCATTTTGCAGCAGGATTTTATATATATATATATATATATATATTATTTATGTTTTGTGTTTTTAATGTTATTTAATACTTGGTAATTCTCAAATATTCGTATGTGTTTGATGTTATGGTCATGTTTTGATTTATTTTCTTACCCATTGTGTTGTGTTACTTAAATTATATGTAAATGAATTTGCATATTTCTTCAGGTAGAGTTAATTTCGAAGCGGACAATTGAAGAGTGTTTGTATTAATTTTGTTTTCCCTTTCTTCTAAAGGGAAATCATTGTAATGCATGAGTAATTTTAAAAATTAATAACCAGTCACGTTTCTTGTTTTATAGTCACAGCCCCTTATGTAACCCAATAGCGCAAGAAACCCAACAATTGATCATTATTTTAACCCGGTTTTGTTTGGACTCGTAATTACCTGAAAAGAACATGAATTTCGATTCAATGAGTTGAATTCAATTCCCAGAGACCGAGCGAGAAGCAAATGAAGACCACCAAGAAGGTCCTCCGCTTCACGCCGTGATGATAATCAATGGATACAACTTCTCAACCGTCAACAATCCAGACGATACTCTGGATCTAAATCAACTTTCTTATCCCCAACAAACTCTCAATTGCCCTATCCTTATATAACTGTACTTGAACTGTATTTAATCACTTGAAGAAGGAACCCAGATCATGTTGTGCTATCTTATGCAGTTAATTTTGTGTTCAACTACAGTTGTAGTCTAATTTTCCTTTTCTCCTGCATATTTGCAAGGCCTGAAAATTCAAAGTAATTAATAGTCTATGAATTTGAGAAAAAAGATTTGAGATGATAATTTCTATAAATATTACATGGCGGCACCGTGATGCTATCGAGAAGGCCTTCCATGGCTGAAGAAGGAAGCGGAGATTACGACGGAAGAATAAATCAGAGTGATTTTAAATTGGACTGAGTGAGGTTGGTATTGAAATTTGTCCCAATTATGTGTTGTCAAATGTAAGAGGATGAGGTGGAAGGAGAAGTGAGGAATAATAAGCATGATTTCTCAATTTTATTTTTTAAAATTATTTTGTTAAAAATTAACCAATCATACATAAATTATACTAATTTTACGTTTCATTCTATACATATTTTTATTAAAGTATGAGATTTTTAACAGCTTAATTTTACTTATTTATACCTTAATTTTACTTATTTATCTTTTTATTAGATGTTAAGATTTATAAACTTATATTTTTCTTTATAAATTTAGTTCTAGGATAACTTATATTTTTAATTGTTAGGAATTTTTTGATATCGTATTTTTTTATAATATTACCGATACAACTTAACCTAATTCTTTATAAATTTAGTTCTAGGATAACTTATATTTTTAATTGTTAGGAATTTTTTGATATCGTATTTTTTTATAATATTACCGATACAACTTAACCTAATTCTTTATAAATTTAGTTCTAGGATAACTTATATTTTTAATTGTTAGGAATTTTTTGATATCGTATTTTTTTATAATATTACCGATACAACTTAACCTAATTCTTTATAAATTTAGTTCTAGGATAACTTATATTTTTAATTGTTAGGAATTTTTTGATATCGTATTTTTTTATAATATTACCGATACAACTTAACCTAATTCTTTATAAATTTAGTTCTAGGATAACTTATATTTTTAATTGTTAGGAATTTTTTGATATCGTAGTTTTTTATAATATTACCGATACAACTTAACCTAATTCTTTATAAATTTAGTTCTAGGATAACTTATATTTTTAATTGTTAGGAATTTTTTGATATCGTAGTTTTTTTATAATATTAGCGATACAACTTAACCTAATTAAATATTTATAAAAGTTGAAAAATATTAGTATAACCATTTTTAAAAACTTTTTATTATTTATTTCAATTATATTCATATTAATTTTTGGTTTAATTTAGAATATGAATGGTGTCTTTTGGAATTCTTTTTATGTTAAAACAAAATGTATAATTAGTATGTGTATTAAATTTGGAATTAAAAAAATTAGATTAAAAAATATGATGTGGCAATGATGTGGAGGATGAGGTGTCTTCATGAGAAGAGAGAAAAGTTAACTTTATATATATAGATAGATACTTATATGCTATTTGATGTTATGGTTTAATGTTATGGTTTAAAGATATATATGCTTTGAAAGAAAAAATGTTACGATTTAGAATGGTTATTGCGAAATGTATTGATCACTAACTTGATTTCATCATTTATTTTTTGAAAATTTATATAAATGAAATTATGGAAATAACTTTTTGGTAATTAAACCTAAAAAGTGGAGAAAAACATATGAGAAATAGATATATAAAAATTGAAAAATACCTTATGGATGGAGTAATGTAACCATCCAGGGACCTTGGCTCAAGGTCATTAAGTTCTACAATAGGAACCACCTTAGATACTTGAACAAATCTTGTACATGCTGTATTAAAACATTATTTTACATCTTTACCCTATCAAATCATATTTAATATCTGATATGTTATTTGATCTAGACTTTCACCAAAAATAGAAAAATTGTTTGCAATTATACAACACCTTCCAAAATGCATATGACCAAACACGTCCGTCGCCAAATTGTCTTGAATTTATCTATCAAAAAAGATTTATGATACTTTAAAAATTATATTCAGAAGATTAAATTAATTAATATACCAAGAAAAAATCAATAAAATGTAAAACCTACCAGCCAACCGGCTGAGATAAAATTTACTTGGTTATTCACTCCACTGCCTACATACAGTATATTGGACAATAGGAAGCTTGATATTTTCCCACATTTGTGATATATGCATTAAACAAACTTTCTACACCATGAAATGGACCCTGAAATGATCGTAATCTAGCAATCTAACAATAGCCAGTTTTAATTAATGACTAAATACTTGAAATATAAATATGAAAAATATTATTAGGAGAATGAGATAAATACGTACATGTGTTCCAATGCTATCGACTATTGACGGATGGAAGTACTTCTCATCGAAAATTTGGGAACTTGTGATATATTCTTTTGTATTTTTCAATATATGAACATTTCCATCTGAACATCCTATTCTCTTATTTTTAGATGTTTTGTTGTTGCCAGTTTGATTCTTTAATTCATGTATTTATACTGATGGTTTCATCTTTTTCAGAGAATAGATTGTATAGTCAATCATTATTTGATTAAAATAATATTTTGTAAAATGTATTAAAAAAAACTAGAAGATGAATTTCTAAAATCATGCACCTGGATTTTGTGGGTTTTGAGCAAGAGATGACCAAGGCATGGTTGCTTATAGATATTTATGCAATCGTATGTTACATTTCAACTTATCTACCAAGGACATGAACAAAAATATCAGACTTTGTGGAATAACAAATATAAGATTTTTTTTCAAAAAAAAAAAAAAAAACAAATATAAGATTGTTATTTTTTTAATAACTAATGGTTAAAAATTTTAAAATGATTTTCTATTTTATTTTTTCAAAACTTTGTATTGCCACTCATTGAAACGTGTGTCTCAAGTTTTGTTTTACCTTGAAGGATCTGAGAGGCACCATACTTTCATCGGATGAACCAGGACTGCTGATAACAAAAGAAGTACAAAATTCATAACCAAAACCATCATAATTTTTGACATTTTATTTTGTTTTGTATACTAAAAATAATATGTTATTTATATACTCCCTCCGTTTTTTATTAAAAGATGTTTTAGAGAGTATTTTTTGTTCTAAAATAGTTGATGTTCTCAAATTTCTATGTAAAAATAAATTGTATTTTTGTTGTTTTGACTGTTTGAATTCTGAATCCTATTTTTGTATTGGTTGAACCGTTTTGGAATTGACAAAAAAAACATGTTTTATTTTGAGAGAATGGAGAATTAATTGATTTCTTAATCTGTGTGCAAATCTTTAAAACATCATATAATAAAAAAACGGAGGGAGTACTTATTAAAATGTCAAGGTGAGTAAATTAAAAGAATTAGCAGTACATTTGATATTTTTAGTTAAGAATACATGTTTAAGAAAAACATTAATATTTGACAGAAGGCATGTTATTAGTACTTTCATCTTAATTACCTAAATGGGAATGAATAATACTTTGACCAGAAACCGAAAAAACTGTGTAATCAATGTGTTGACCCCCAAACAGAAAAATTGTGATCAATGTGGAGATGTTTAGTTGCTACTTGTCATAAATACCAATAATATTCTTGCGCTGTGACTATTATTTTCTTTAAAAAGTATATTATGTTATGAATATTAGATGGATTCCCATTATAAAGCCCATCTTCTAGAAGGTTCTAGAGATTAGGTTTTACTTTCTCTCCAAGTAAAACTCTCTCCTTGTATTCCTATATAAAGGACTTTTGTCTATTGGAATAATACACATCAATTCCTTCTTCTCTTCTCTTTATTCACAACACGTTATCAGCACGAAACCTTAGCCGCCTAAGCTAAGAGGTATTCAATTCTAATTTTTTTTTTAGTGTTTAATATTCCAACTTTGAATCATGTTTATTATCAATTCATGGTTCATAAGAATGGATTACTTATCAGTATTATGATAATCTCCTGCAGAGATTCAAATCATATATTTATTAATATTCCAACTTTGAATCATGTTTATTATCAATTCATGGTTCATAAGAATGGATTACTTATCAGTATTATGATAATCTCCTGCAGAGATTCAAATCATATATTTATTTTATTGTTATTTGTTTTTACACAATCAATATATTATGATGAATTCTCCTGCAGAGATTCAATACACATATTTATTTTATAATTTATATTATGATAAATTCTCCAGCAGAGATTTAAATCACATATTTATTATTACTTTTATACATCACGTTTTATCTTTATATTATCTTCTTGCTTTATTGAAATTGTGTCATGTTTAATGTTTTTAAATTTATTATTAAAAAAAAAAAATCCGAACTTTGCACGGATTTATATTATCACATCTGCACTATTTTATTCGATTTCATATTTATGCACATAGTTTGCATTCGTTTTTCATATAAAACCCCGATTTTTGCACAGACATGATTATGATCCGAATTTTGCACTGGGCAGTTTAAACTTAAATTTCTGTGGTATTGGTTTTTGTTAAACCCGGATTTTGCACATACATGTTTATGATCCGAATTTTGCACTGAACATATCAATTTTGAGATCTGTTTTAGACATGCACTGGTTTCCGTCTTTAATATTGTTAAACCCGAATTTTGCACTGAACAGTTTATCTTGAAACCCAGATTTTGCACATAACTATTGCATCATGCTTGTCTGTTCTCTTTATCACGAAATTTGCACATGTTTGTCACAAAATTTGCACATGTTTTTCAGTATGATCTCTTTTTGTGAGTTGATTTATTGAGAACCTAGTTTTATGGCATGATAGAATTAAAATAATGAATGATGATGATTGATTGAATTATTTTATATGATCTTATTATCTTGTTTATATTATATGTTGATCATATTTTTATCACATCTTTGATTATCTTAAGATCAAATACTTGTCCATAGAGCAATCTAAAGAAAAGGCATGATCACCAGAATGTGATATGACCTAACTTATTATGGATTATTGCATCTAAGAGCACATGACTTGAAGTCCTGAATATAACTTGGTTATATTTAATTGCAAGTTGATATTACATGAAGTTAATATAACTTATACAAAGATGTTAGAATACATCACGAAAATATTGTTGTCTTGTTGACACAATAATATAAATCTATTTGAGAAATATTTTGAAATATTTTATCTCTTTGAACTTCTTTTAAAACTCAAATTATCACCTGTAGTGATAATAAAGATGGTACATTTAATTGATATTAATCGTTTTAATTATGCTTTTATTTATATTTTATTTATACATATGTAGTTTAATAATATTTATTTTTCTATCATCATTTATATGAATATCTTGTTTTGACTTTAAAAGATCCACAAGTTCTTTACATCTAAGATTACAAGACTTGAAGTCTGTAAATAATCATAAAGCTCATTATAAGTCTTTGCATCTAATATTACAAGACTTGAAGTCTGTAAATAACCCTTAGTTATGTCAAAGATTATGTGAAGAGAATATAAATGATGCAGAGATGCTAGAAGACATATTCTATTATTTAGACAAATAATGTTTTTATGAAGACACAATACTATGAAAAAAGTTTAAGAATCATTTGGAGAAAATGATGAGCAATTGATGAAAAGTTAAGAATCATGGCTAATTGGTTATGAACCATTCCCTGAAGTGAAAGTGGTATTGAGAAAGAAAAGAAATCATTGGCCGAGTAAGTGTTTGTAAATGTGGTCATAGACGTGATATGAATATGAATATAGATATGCTTAAGGTCAAGATAAAGATCAAAAAGTTTATTTCAAGAACTCAAATTCTCATCAGAAGTGAGAAAATATATATGATAACAAAGAAAAGATATATTTCATATCTGAAGATAAAATTATTTAGTACAATATCTCTGGTAGTATAAATATTATTCCAGAAGAGTAGATATTTATTTGCCTATGAAAATATAATTTGAAATTTGTCTCAAAGGTTAAAAGAATCAAAGATATAATACATGATCCAAGTTATTGATTCTATACTAGGATTCAATTCGAGATGGATGAACCTGAAGTGTCATCATCTCGAGGGGGAGAATCGATGAATCCCACAATCAATAGTAAGTAGAACATCTAGAAGATTATGTTCACACTAAAGATGAACTTAATGAATCATTGATAATAAAGTAAAATAAAAGAATTTCATAATTCATAGTAAATGGAACATCTAGAAGATTATGTTCACAGTGAAAATGATCTCGATGAATCATTTATAAAGTAACTCACAAGTGATTTCAAAGTTAATCAAGTTGAGACAATAAAGAAAAAAAAGTTTAATACTTTCAAATCATGAGTATTAACCAAGGCAGTAAAAGTATTTTGGAGAAATTATATGCATTCACTACTAGATTGTACTACACAAAGATTAGTATAATGGAGATAAATGTTAAACCGAGAGTTTAATTTATATCATTGTTTGGCATAAACCGCTTAGACCATAACAGTTCAAGAATGATGCGAAAAATAATTTATGTAGACATTAATTGAAGAACATGAAGATTCTTCTTAATGATGTTTCACGTAATGCATACTCAAAAGGCAAATATGATAATATGATTATCACTAGTCATATTAGATTTGGATTTAATAAAATGATTGTATGTATCCTTGTTATGGATCTACAACCTGAAGTTTGCAAGAGTACTTGGCAATGCTAGTGAATTTACATCTTAAGCCTTTGATGATAAAAGCATAAGGATAAATATTGAAAATCCAGAAGCATTAATTTGCATTAAGCCAACAAGTAATCAAAGGTTCTCCCATCAAAATTGGTTTTGGGTCAGAAACCAAATATTTTCCATCTAAAATATTTGGATGTGCAGTATACATCCACATTGCTCCACCACAGCGATATAAGATGGATCCTCAAGTGATCGGCTTGAAATATGTTGGATATGAATCTCCATTGATAATTAAGTATATAGAGCTATCCATGATGGATATGTTCAACTTTATTTTCCAACATTAGGGGGAGAAAAAGAAACAGCTGGAAAAGAAAATAAGTTGGAATGAATTATCATTGATCCTCGGGCTAAAGAAAAAGACTTGAAAGTCTTAAAGATAATTCATTTACAAATCTTAGTAAATCAAGTTGTCAGACGTATTTACAGACCCAAATAAAGTGACCAAGTCACATATACCAGCTATAAATGCTCCAATAAGAATTAATGTCTCAGAAGGACAATATCAAGCTGCTAGTGAGTCTAAAGAATGTATGAAGCGTGATAGACTTGTTCCAAATAAAAGAATCCTCGAAAATAAAAAGGATCAGAATTTGACAATTGTCAGATCGAGTAAACAAATATTTTTTAATGATCTCAAGAAGAGACATTAAACATGACAAGAAAGAAATTCAGGTACCTGAGATAATGAAGAGATCGATCTCAACAAGTTATGTCATGTTTAGATTAAAATGGAACCGAAAAGCAAATTGACGTCGATAATTTTTTTGCATGCAATGTAGCAGTTGATATGATGAATGAGAAAGAGGATCACTAAATCTATTGCAAAGTGTACACAAATAATTTATTTGCCAAATTATAAATAAGCAATAGTCATAGAGTTATATTCTCTTGGAAAGAGATGAGTATTTGGACCAGTTGTCCATACACCTAAGAGTGTAAAACCAGTGGGAGATAAATGAGATTTTATGATGAATATGAAATTGATTATGAAGAGACATGCTTTTCTGTGGTGGATGCAACTACTTTCAAGTTCCTTATCAGTTTGGCAATAAGAGAAGAACTTGACTTATTCGACCCACTGGAAATGATAATTAAAGTGAAAATCTCCGAAAGATATAATCCATGAAGGATACAATCTCCAAAGGATTACAAATGTCAAAAAAATGATACAATCTCCGAATGATTGATGATGTCAAAATTATATTCCCGGGAACTTAAGATATTCGATCAAGTTAAGACATATATGTTTCATGAGGTATAAGTGAATATTATAAGGTTAACCAATATACCCATGTGTTTTATAAAGGATTATGGATCAATGATATCCTAGATTTGAATATAATCAAAAATCTTGAAGAGTTATCACAAGTTATAATTTGGAATAAAAGTCTTTGAAGAAGATGTCATTGTCTTCAAGTATTCCAAATTAAAACATTTAGCGAAAGAGATGTTATCTCAAAAGATCCTTGCAGGATTACATAATGAATGCTCACATATACTTGGTCTCGAAGGACCATACTTAAAATGCTAGTTAAGCAATGTATAGATTTCTTTTATGATTGAAAGATGTGTTTTCACATAACAAGAAAGAAAGCTAAAACAATAAAGAAGAGCATAAATAAAATGTTATGTACAAGTATGTACAATACAAGTTTAGAAAACTGTATGTAAGTAGAAATTTGGCTTGAAGTCCAAATAGATTTAAGAAATTAAGTTTTATGTGAAAATGTTGTTATGGACAAGAAGTCCAGGAATCTAAGAGATTACAAGATAATCATACGATTTTATTCATTAAGCTTATGCTTATAATAATTCTCAAAATATAGTACATGATTGGAATGCATCTCTTGAAGAAGATGATTCCAAGGGGGAGAAATTATTGATGTGCGTGGTTGTACTCTTTTTCCTTATCACGGTTTTTATTCCACTGGGTTTTTCCATGAAAGGTTTTAACAAGGCAACAAAGAACACGCAAATGATAGACATCTAAAGAGCAATGTAAAGATGAAAGTCCATCACCCTTCCAAAGTTAATGTCATACTTTAATGAGAACAAGTGAAACAAAGAGAACGATCAAGACGAATCAATAGCAAGACTCATGCACTGCAGAAGAATGGCGATGTAAGAATTCTACAAATTTATTCAAGTGAAGATTCGACAGACAGATTTGCCAAGGCGTTACTTTCAAGAAGTTATTTCATCATATGGATTGCGTCATCTCAAAGATCTCAAGTGATGTACTCATGAGGGGGAGTTAATGCGCGCTGCACTCTTTTTCCCTTAGCTATGGTTTTTCCCATTGGGTTTTCCTAGTAAGGTTTTTAACGAGGCAGTATCCTACGCGTTTTAGAGAATAGTTTGTATAATGGTCATCCAAGGGGGAGTGTTATGAATATTAGATGGATTCCCATTATAAAGCCCATCTTCTAGAAGGTTCTAGAGATTAGGTTTTACTTTCTCTCCAAGTAAAACTCTCTCGTATTCCTATATAAAGGACCTTTGTCTATTGCAATAATACACATCAATTCCTTCTCCTCTTCTCTTTATTCACAACATATTACACTAATTTAATAATTAAATGAAAAAAGAAAGAAAAAGGACCAAAAGATGTACTTTAAAGTCAAAAGTATGTGTACTGATCAAAAATCAACCGCACAAAATAAGGTTATGAACTTATGATTATGAAATCATTTTGTAATTACTCTTTTTGTTCTACCAACACTTTTGAAAGTTTTCTTTAGAATATGGAGTCTTTCAATTCTAACTTTCATTCAAAGTGAGCTCTTGGAGATCGCATACGTGTAATATTTATATTTTCAAAAGTTAAGGTTGCATATCATATTTGTTTTCCTTTTATGTGTATAATCTTAGTTTATGAAAAATGTTTCAGATTTTTTTTTTTTTGCTATGTATTATCATGTTCCCATTTTCTTGGGCATAACACGTCGGCCTGTCATTTTGATGGTTTAGTTAGACCCGACTTTTCTACTCTGCTTGTGATTACCTTTTATGAGGATGTCTCTAGTCTCTTGTCCTCAATTGTAAAATGCAATTTAATTCATACAAAAACTTCAAAATAATACATGAGTCTAGATTCTAGACTTGGTATAAGTAAAAAACAAAATGCTGACTATTCTAAAACTTATTTTGATGTTGGTTACAATCTACTCAATATTTCCATTTTTTTGTGACACACTACAAGAAAACATGCATTTTACGAGAGACGAATTCGTGGCAAATTCGTCGTAAATCGGAAGTCGCAACGAATTTGCCACAAAAGTTCAATCGTCGGTAATTGATCGTCGCGAAAGCAAATTCGTCGTTAATTTTGGAAGTATGAGATTTCGTCGTAAAATCGCCGTTATCTGGGTCGTCGTAAAATTGTCGTTAACTAGCGAGATACAAAGTTCGTCGTAAATCCGTAGCAAATTGAGTGGAAAAGAATCGTAGTAAATTCGTAGCAAAATAATTATCGTCGTAAAATCGTAGCAAAATATTTCGTCGTTAATTCGTGGCAATTAAAATTTTGTCTTAAAAACGTGGCAAAAAAGTTCGTCCTTAATTCGTGGCAAAATTATTTTCGTCGTAAATACCTAATAAAATTTTAAATTTTAAATAAAAAAATACATATAAAAAAAAATTAAAACTAAAATTAAAAATAAAATGAAAAACAAATATATTTGGTTTTTATAAAATAAAATAAAACTACTCTACCACATAATCGAAATCCGGGATAGTCCGAGCATCTTCAGCAGCTTGAGCCGCAAGGCGGCGTGATTCGCGTTGTTGCTCGGTCAAGTCTTCCTCTGTCGAATGGCTTGACCCGGCATGTGCTGTTGCCGCTCGTCGTCTTCGCTTCTCTTGCAAGAGTGTGGCGATCTCGGAATTTCCCACTGTCAATATCTCGAAGATAATGTCGTACTCTGAAAGTTCAGCCTTGACTTGTTTCTGATATTCTGTTTGAGTTTGTTGGAGAGTCGCTATCTTGGCACGTAGGACGACCGGATCATCTTCGGGGGACCGTTTAGGGACAAAAGACGAAGCAGATGGGACATGATGAATAGATCTCATCCCTACGACTTTCTCCTTTCTCTTAGGGGCAACCTAGATTTTTTTTAAAAATAAACAAATTATAATTAGATAAAAAAATATAATAAATATAGATATATTATTATACATACCTCCTCGTAGATCCGATCGATGTCGAGAGTGGTCAACCCCCCGGATTGCACAGAAGAACCGCCAGGTGATGTCTTGAAACATCTGTGACTCTCGCTCGGCAATCCTCGCTGTGACATCGTTGTAGATCCTCGCGGCCTTGTCAGAGACAAAGAGCCCCGACACCTTTGCAAAAACTTCCGTCATCGGAGGCAAAACACCCCCGTTTTCGGATGCCTACATTTTTTGTAAATTAATTTGTTAGTAAAAGTTTTAAAAAATAGAAAATGAAATTATGAAAGTAATAATATACCATTTATAAACGAACGTCCGCAAAAGGCGTTTGACCGGCTGTATGAGGTAATGCTGCGGGTAAACCGTCCGGACCAACGGTATACGGGAAGATGAGCACTTTGCAGAAATGACGACCGAGTGGGGGTTCTTGCCAGTAGCGAACCAATCCGTCCCAAACCGACTTCTCGATGAATATCGGTTTTGCGTCGTCGCCTATGACCTCCCATTTTCTTTTCCAGTCCGAAACGGTGCCTCCGAGACGTCCCATCACTTTGTTTTTAAACGCTTCCCTCACGGTCGGGGTATGAACAGAATCCCAAGTGTATTTTTGCTACAATAATTATAAAAAAACAAAAAAAAATAAATTTATTTATTTAATATCAATTTTAATAAATTATAATTTAAAAAAGACATTTATTACCGCAAACATTTTAAACTAAGTTTCGAAGATTTCCGGCGAGAGTTGAGAGAAATTTGCGTGAGACTTGGTGAAAATGACTTGATGATATCGCTAACGGATCGTCCGACACTGCTTTCGATCCCAAACCTAAAAAAAAAATTAAATCAAAAATTGGAAACATATATTAAATATTAAATTAAAATACGTACCATTTTCCGGTTACATGATTCGGATCTAATCTCGTAACATTAGTTCTTCCTGGTTGTGCAATCAAATCATCAACCGTCAAATGGGCATATGGATGAGGAACAACAGGTTGCCGGAACAGCAGGTTCACCATATTCACCATGATCATCAACTTGATGCACATTTTTTTGACTCAGCATTAATATTACCGCTACTACTAGCAGCATTTCCCCCATGCCCTTCTCCATGATTTTACCAAATATAGTAGTGCGAAAAAAACCCTCTATTTAATAGATGCGACCACACTTTTGAGATACGAATAAATTTCATATTCATACATTTTTTACAAGGACATTACATCATACCACTTTCAACGGTAATTTGCAAACTTCCCGCCTAATACATGAATCCTTCTAGCCCATCTTGAAACTCATTCGTCAGCGATCCCTCCGAATCTTGACGATTATACATCCAACTTCGTAATTCGTATATTGACATATTTTTTTGAAAAATAGTTTTTTTTGGGTATATAAGAGAATTTTTCTTTTTTTTTAAAAAAGAAGAAGATATTGAAAAGTGTTTTTTTAGTGAAGAGTTTTTTTTGTTGGTGAAGAGAGAGAAGTGTTTGTTTTTGTTTTTGTAGTTTTGATAATGAAGTGTTGCTTCTATATATAGGTTTTTTTACATCGAATTACCAACGAATTAACAAGGAATATTTCGTGGCAAAAAATCTGTAAAACACGTTTTCATCTAACTTATTTTCCTCTCTAATATGTCGTTAATTCACTTCGAAATACTTTTTTGGTAATTCGTTGGAAATTAACGTCAAATATATGTCGTCATCAAGGAATCCATTGGAATTTACGATGATTTTACGACGATTTATTTTCGTCCCTCTTTCCGACGAATTACCGACGTTTATAATTTTCCTCGTAAATTCGTCGTTAACTCAATGCTAATTTACTACGATTAATTTTCTTCGTAAAAAATCGTGGCAAACACCAAGTTTTCTTGTAGTAACAGTTTTACTATAGTTCCTTTAAATTTTAAAATTACATAACAGTCAAGTAAAACATTAACCATTTACAAGTTAAAAGACAGTAACCTTGAAAAAAAAGAATTTAACTGTATAACTGTTTGCATTTTATTAATTTTAAATATATTAAATGTCATGTATAAAGATTACATTTGTAAAATGTCAAACTCCACAAGAGTTTCCTCCCGGACCACCATAATTGAAATAAAAACCGAAATTACGATGAAACATAAATCTATCACCAATTTTTAGTCCATAACATTTGTTACTATCTACCAAATTTTGTATAGGAAAAGAATTCATTTTACGGGGCTCATAATTAGAATTCAAAACTTCAATATTTGTAAAAATTGCTGATCTCTTGAGGTAGTATTTATATGGAAAATTACCATTACCCATAGGAGGGCTTGAACCAGAACGTGAAGCCTGAACTACACCTCCAACTCCAACCATATTTGCACCATTATCTAAAAGATCAAATAGTTCTTTTGGCCAATAATATCTACATTAGGTGCATCTGGCGCTAATAGTAGTGTGACCCACCAATTTCCTGTATTTTTATCCTTTTTAAATATATTGGAAAAAAACTTTTGTTAACATATAAGTATATGCTTGAAGGGAAAATCATTACGGTTTAAAGTTCTTATAATGAAATATATCGATCACTAACTTGGATTCATAATTTATTATATGAAGATTTATAAATGAAAATGTGGAAATAACTTCTCAGTAATTAAAGCTAAATTAAAACTACAAAAGTAGAGAAAACATATGAAAATAAATAAATATATAACTAGAAAATACCTGATGGATTGAGTAACGTAACCAGCCAGGGAGTCCTGGCTTAAGATCATCATTAGGTTTTACAATGGGAACCTCCTTTGATACTTGAACGAACCCTGGACATGCTGTATTATAACATCCTTTTTCATCTTTACCCTATCAAATGATATTTAATATCTTACATGTTATTTGAACAAGAATTTTACCAAAATAAAATTGTTCACAATCACAAAGTACCTTCCAAAATCCAAATGACCAAACACGTCCATCACCAAATTGTCCTGGATTTATCTGTCAAATAGAATTTACGATATTTGAAAATTGTATTCAGAAGATTAAATTAATTAATATATAAAAAGAAAAAAATCAATAAAATGTAAAACTTACCATCCAACCGACTGAGATAAAATTGACCTTGTTATTCAATCCACTGCCTATATATATTTGACTATATGAAGCTTGTTCTTTTCCCACATTTAGAATATATGCATTAAACCAAGCTTCTACGCCATGAAATGGACCATTAAATGACCTTACACCAGCAATCTGGCAAGAACAAGTTTGATTAATGACTAAATTTTTAAAATATACATATAAATATATTATTAGAAACATATTAGGAGAATGAGATAAATGCGCACATGTGTTTCAGGGTTATCGACTGTTAAAGGATGAACATATTTTTCAGCGAACATCTGTGAATTTGTGATGTCATCTTTTGTATTTCTCAATATAGGAACAGTTCCATCTGGACATCTTATTATCTTTTTGTTGAATGTCTTGTTGTTGCCGGTTTGATTCTTCAAATCATGTATTGATGTTGATGGTTTCATCTTTTTCAAAGAACAAATAGTATACTCAATGTTTATTTGATTAGAATCACATTTTGTAAAAAAACAAAAATTAGAAAACGAATTTCTAAAATCATGCACCTGAATTTTGTGGGTTTTGAGTAAGGGATGATCAAAGCATGGTTGCTTATCAATATTTATGCAATCGTATGTTACATTTCCACTTATCTGTCAAGGAAAAAAAACATATATATAAAACTTTTTGTTTTTTATCCACTAATAATTGGATTTTTAAGATGATTTTTTATATTAATTTTTTCATAAATTTGTATTGTCACTTATTCATGATGTTACAAAAATGCTTTCATAATAAATGGAAACTCTATAGTTTTTGATCGGTTTTCGTTAATTCTTAATTAAAAACTAAAAAGTTGAAACCCAATAAGTTGAGAATCTTCTACATTATTTTATTTTAAGTTTTTATAAAAAGAAAATAACAAAAAAAGAGCAGTCACAAAATCGGTATGCGCTTTTAATTCATAAATTTGAATAGAGATTGATAGTTACACACACGCACACTATATATATATATATATATATATATATTATAAGTTTTTTACTCTAACGTTTAATTTATGTGCAGATTTTATCGAAAATTTTAAAAATTACTCATAAAATTGGAAAATTAAAAATGAATACCAATTTTTTCAAAACAATCACTAACAAACAAAACTTTCTTCCCAAATTACTATTTTTATAAATAAACTATAAACGTGTATAAATGTTTTTGAAACTTTCTCAATTATCATAAGTACCTATTAAAATTTTACAAAAATAGTATAAAACATATCATTATATTTTTTAGAAAGCAGTTTTTAAAACCTGATTTATAAACATTTATATGTTATAAGTCAAGCTTTTTAAAAACAAATTATTAGCTAGAAATCAAACACTAAAAGTAAATTACATTATTATTTTGTAAGAATTTAAAATCTCCAGTAAAATTTAAAAACCAACAACTAAAAGTCAAAAACGATTTTAAAATCTACAAAAATTGATGGTCTAAACAAGAAGTTTCTGAATTCAGTCCATGATATATCCAATTAGCGAAAAGGTGATGTTGAATTTTTAGTTAAGTAAAAAAGAATAATAGAAGGAAAACATGTATCTTAAGTTTTTTTGTTTAAAGTCTAACCTTAAAGGATTTGAGAGGCGCTACTCGTTCATCGGAATGAACCACGACTGCTAATAACAAAAGAAATAAAAGATTCATAACGAGAGTCATCATAATTGTTGTTGACACTTTTTCTTTTTCTGTGTCTTAAGACTGAAAATACTCCGGTATTTATATACATACTAATATATGTCAAAGAGAATACATTAAAAGAATTAGCACTATATTTGATATATTTTAGAAGAAACATTAATATTTGACTGAAGGCAACATATTAAAATTGTGGAGCGCATGATATTAGTACTTTGGTATTAGTTACCTAAATGGGATAATATTTTGACCAGAAACAAAAAAGAATTGTGTAATCAATGTGTTAACCCAAAAAAAAAAAATGGTAGTCAATGTGGAGACGTTTGGTTGCTACCTGTCATAAATGGCTATCTAAATGAAACAAGGTTATAAATTTATGATTTATTTTAGAGAGATTTACATTCTAAGACACTTTGATGAGTTTGCTTTTAGAAAAGAGTTAATTATATAATAGAGCACTTTTTGTAAGTATAATATTAAAATAGAATACTTTCATCCAACATGGGTATTTTCCTTTGTTGTTGGAACTATGGGTTGCCCATTTTATCCTTAATGAAATTTGGAGCAAAAATTCTGAAAAATGATTGTTGAATATCTCGTCGACTTGTGGTGCCTCTTAGGTCATTGTTGCACCGTTGACCATTGAAACCACCACCGCCATCGTTTATTTTATCTTGTCGAAATCGCCGCCGATAACCATTTCGTGATGTTCGACGACCTAGAGACAGCGGTCTGGTCCGTCGATAACCATTCCGCGATGTTCGATTTTTTCGTCTCCGATTCCCGGCGGTTGGATCCCGCTGATGTCCGAACCGTCTCCAAGTTTACATTCGTTGGGACAGTTTTTTCACTGAACCTTTGGTGGGGGTGCTCGCCGGCATCATCCACAAATCTCCATCCACGAATCTCCATCCACGAATATGATTCAACATCCACGAATGACAATCAACAAATCACTTTACAAGGTTCCAATGTGCAGTCGGTGCCTTCACACCTATAGCCAAAACAAGACTCTATTGAAATCAAACTCCACCGATCTCCGGAGAAAGGCGTGTAGCTTGATAAGAATGTCTAGCTTCGAGTATACATTTACTCTTGCTGCGGGAAATTGATCCGTCTCAGCTTACCAGATTTTGCCGGATCCGACTTCTTCTGTTTTGAAATTGATTTGTTCATCCTCGGGTGTTTCAACCACCGTGAACAACAAAAGCCAAAGGCGGTTTGCGTTTAGAGACTACATGGTTGACGAGCATCAATGGATGTTTATCATAGTATACATTAATCAGTGAACGGTCATCAGTGGATGTTCATCATAATGGACGACCTCAATGGATGTTTATCATAGTGTACATCGATCAGTGGACGGCCATCAATGGACGAGCATGAATGGATGGATACAATCTAATGGATGGACGACCATCAGTGGATAGATACAATCCGGTGGATGGACGGCCATTGGTGGATGGATACAATCCAGTGGATGGACCTCTTTAATTTTGCCAACCATATATCAAATATAAGCGGAGATTAACTGATCTGAATTTCCAAGATCTGACTTCTCTTCCGAATTCGATATACTCATTCTTCGCGGTTTTCACTCTACGAAAGTCGACGGCGGTTGCTCTTAACGGGTTTTCGTGCCGGCGGTGGTATTCTATAGGAGGCAAAAAATCTCGCACGCCAGCTAGTGTTTTCTGAAAAAATAAAAATGAAAACAAATTTAACACCCGTTGAATGTAAAAAGTGAAAGAAGGTGAAACAATGACAAGGGCTTAACCGACTTCTCGCATTCAAAAAGTACTCATGTTGGGAGAAGTGCTCTTTTTTGTTATCACAATCCTAAAAGTGCCTTCCTATGTAATTCACTCTTTAGAAAAAGACACTTAGCGCTACTCAGACACTTTAAGCATTGTGCATTTTTTGATAAACCAATTTTGCCCTTGACTTAAGTAGATAAGGTTTGCTTGTTTTAATGCCACGAAGAAGCAGACGGAGAATGCTCCAATATTTGTGGTGGTTTCTGTATCGAGCATAGACTTCAAATTACAATCCCTACCGTGGTTCCTTCTTAGTTCTCACCACAAAACATAAGGTTTGCTCAAATACTGTAACCACTGCTTCCATTTTTTGATCAATAGCCGATTCCCGATTTTGCACAGCAAAGGTAACTTCATACTTATTGTACAATCTTATGTTCTCGAGTTCATTATTACATCTCCGCTTGTCTGACTTGCTTTCTCTTGAACCTACAAGATGTACGGACCCGAACTTCCCCGAAGACTTCTCGGCACCGGGCAACATCCATTCAGTAAAAGATGGACCGACAATGATTGACAATGGGTGCGATTCCGGAGTTGTTCAACTGCAAACGAACAACTAAAGCGTCCCCTTCAAACTTAACAACGCTAGGGAGCCAGACGATGAATACGAGGTAAATCATATTCAATCTCATTGGTACAAGTAAATTGTTGCAGTAGCATGCTAATTGAACTGTTTTATAGCCCTATATATGTTCATGTATTTTTTGTCCCAATTTGTATGATAACAAGAATATCAAGTTAAACTTGACTCATATCATGCTACTTCTATTGATACACCACAATATCCCTATTATCGGGTTAGATTGATTGTTATAGCATGCTAAATGCACTTGTTGATAACCTTATACATCTCCTTATGTTAAATATGCTTTGCCTTTGAATAGTAGTTTTTGGTTAGCTTGATTTCTGGATTAATTTGGTGTATTATCACGGTAATCAATGAGAATACATAAATCACACCCTTACTGAGGTTAATACGTTTATTACCGACTTACTGAGAATAGCATGCTAGCTGTGCTGGTTGTTAATTGGTTTACAGGAGTAATTGTAAGTGGGAGTCTGATGCAAAAATCATCCCCTTACCAGGTTAATATGTTGCACTACCACGACATGTGTCGTTTATTACCGAACTAAGAGCTAACGTTGTTGCATATTCAAAAATGATGCAGGTGGCTGTGGAGTCAATAATATGCCCGAATTTTAAGATTGATCCCTACTGCAGAAGATCTTGGATGGACTGACAATGAAAGAATCGACTAAATGGTTTTCCTTATAGAGAAAGGGTTTCAATTCGAGAACGAGATGTTCATTGGAGGCTGCACAATACGGCAATTCAGAGGAGACACCAGAGAGGTAAGAACACCACACCCTGACACCCGAGTAAGATGGCGAAGAAGAAACAAGGGATGCCCGCAGCTCTTTGACCTGTTGGACGCCAAGATCAAGGACATGATCAATGCATTTGAGGGAGTGGGTATTTGTGGTTAAACGCAAACAAAATTGTGTTTGTATACATAACCCACACTCTTCTCTGTAAGTTACACACCCTTCTCGTGCTCCATGTAATACATCGGTGAGGTGAGAGCATGCAACCCATATTTTTTTTTGCCCAACAAAACCTCTACTAAATCTCTTCTGCTTAGAGGTGAGCATTTAATGCAACTTTTCCTTTACAAAGCAGGCAACTCTCTCTCTCCCAAATACAAGCTATTTGTATCTAGTATGTGTCGTTGATATAGGGGCAACATAGACTTTTTATGGACATGATAACTAATTTAGAATTAACCTTTCATAGTTCCTTAAATTTTTGGTCAACCATTGATTTCTACCCAACTTACTCAATATGTGGATGGAATAAAATGAAATTTTTAATATTATGGATGGGTATTTGTGGACTTGTCTTTATTTCGGTGATGTGGATGGGTATTTGTGGATAATATAAGAGTAGTGAATCAGAGGTTGTTCAGTATAGAGATGGATTCTGTCATAAAGTATCCATAAAACAACATCCATGTGGATCCACCGTAAGAGTTCTATAAAGCGGCTTCCACTCTAAGAAAGAAAACAATTATAAAAATTCGATCGAATATCTAAGAAATCGGAATGTTATCATGAATCGAAGAAGAGAGGTTTAGATTTGAGGCATAATTTTTTTCTAATCTTTTCCGTTAAACAGAAAGTTAATTTTTTTTCTTGGTTCAGAGGCACAAAGGAGAGAGACTAAATAAAATAAAAGAAATGAGCAAGGGGTAGTATTGTCTTTTCACTAAATGAAAGTGCCATACTAGTTGAAAGTGCCTTATTATGTTATTACATTTTGGAAAGTGCATTTTTGTAATATTCTCTTTATATTAATGGTGAGAGTAAGACGGAACTAACGCAGTTTAGTATACCATTTATTATTAAATATTAAAAGAGAACCCGCGCGCGCACGAATTTTATTTTAATTTCATTCTACATAATTTCTCACATATTAAGAAAATAAATAAATTTTCTATTTTCTCCTTAATTAATATGTTATTTTATTTGATATGACCAATTAATAACTTAAAAATAGAGATAAAACTGGAAAATTTATTATAAATTTGTATTGAAAACCTAAAACGAAAAATCTTTTGAAACCAAAAAATAAAGCAAAAATGACACTTAAAAAACAATGGAGGGGGTATGTTTTTAGATCTATATTTTGAATATTAATTTCAGCTTTTTTAAAGAATTTTAATTTTCTATTTTTTTCTTGATGATATGTGTAATCTTTTTCATACATTATTTTAAGAATTTTTTTATTCTTCAATTTTTATACTCTTTTCATTTGTTTAAATCTTAATATTATAATAATTTTAATTTTGTGAATATATCATTAAAAAATAAAAAATTTCGATATATTTAAAATTATGTATTATATAAGATTTATATATATTTTTTTAAATTATATTTGAAATTCATCTACTTATAATAAAATTTTAAATCGTTTAATTCAAATTTAATTGTGTTTATGTATAGTTAATTTTATAGTTAATTTTATATATATTAATATTTATTTATGTTACTGATGATTTAGAAAACAATTAATTAATTGCTTTTTTCAATTTATCATTTTGAGAATTTCTTTTATATATCTTTCATGGAATCCATGTATTTTTCAGGTTTTAAATTTTTGTATCCATTCTTCTTTTTTTATTTTTTTATTCTTCTCTATATTTTTTATATAATTTGTTATTTTTTCTTTTTTTATTGAATATTTTGTTGTGTCTTATGATTTTATAAGTTAGAGTTAGGAAAGTTTAATTATCCTAATTTATTTAAAAATAAGAATTTAATCACTCAAAAGAAGAAGAAGTTGATGTGTCATCTTCTCGAGAGTCCCTTTTATCTATTATATAGTAGATGATGATTTGTGATTTGTGAAAGTGTTATTTGTTTATTCTTTTTAATGGTTTATTTTTTTGTGTTGAATATGTTATTTATTATTTTTTATACCGTAATAATTGATTTTTTTTTAAATACATAACAGAAGATAAAATTTAATCTCAAAGAATAAAAAAGTGAAAATTTAATATTGTATATAATTATTTTTAGTCTATATCTTTTTATCATATAAAGTTGAATACCTTTAAATTAGTAATTAACCTGGACGCGACAAGTGGTAAGTAAATCGTTCAGATTCTGATACGTGTATTAAAATATTCAATAGGTAAAATTTAAATTTATAAGTAGTTAGATTTTAATAAATAAATGAGTGTTAGCATGTTATCAATTAAGAAAATGAAATAAAAATAAAAATTAATGAGATTAACTTTGAAACACTAATCCTAAAAAAAATAAAAATTAACATGAATGCTTTTTTTGGTTCTGGGTTTTGTGAATAAGATTTTATTTGTTATTAATTACAATAGATGTTGTATATAATCTAGTGATTTGGTAAGTTGGAGTTACCTATGGTGTTCATTTGAAGATTTTTTTTAATTCTATTATTTTTTTCTTTTGATTTTTTTGTTATATTATTTTTAAAAAATTGTAGTGTGTATTAGATCAGCATAGTTTTTTATATCTTTCACTATTATTAGTAAACTTCCAAACTTTGTCAAGAATCTCTCTTGACTTAAAATATTTCTAATAACAGGGGATTTGATTTACTTTTTATAAATTCTTTGAATAGCATAGGACATAGCTTAAGTTTTGTGATTAAATGGGTTAATACAAAAATTATTGTTTTATAAACATTTGTTTCAAAATTTATATTGAAAATAATATTTAAAAATGAAATAATATATGATTATAATTTTTTATTTTTAGCTATTAATAAAGAATAAGCTGTTGTTTTATAAAAATATAAGGTATATTTCACATTTTCAAAAGATTTGGTATATATTTCAAATTATTAATAAAATATAGGATATACGATCAAATTAATTCTTAATTTTTTTTTGCAACCAATTAATTCTTAATTTAAAACCCCGATTTTCTTCGAAATTGATGTAGTGTATGATTAACTTTTGATTGACTTGATTTTGACTTCTTTTTTCTTCTAGTGCTCAATGAAGACACGTATAAAAGATACTCCCTCTATTTTACAAAGAGTGTCATTTTGACATATTTCACACAAATTAAGAAAACAATAAAAGGTTATAGATTATTAATATATTAAAGAAATTTCACTCTCTAATTAACCCATTGAATTAATAGGGTTAAAACTGGATTTTTATTTAAAATTATGCATTGAAAATGTAAAACGACACTCTTTATGAAACAAAAATAAAACTCTAAAATGACACTCTTTGTGAAATGGAGGGAATATAGATTTACGATAAGTGACAAATCGCAATCGTTTTCTCAGACACATTTGCCATCTGTTTTGCCTAAGTTCATTTTAGTAGCAAAATTACCTATTAATTTCTTCTGGTGTCCATTCATTTTTATTGGAAATGAGTTTAGTTCTGTTAACATTACAAATCTATTGATAATTTTTTTGGAACTCTTGCAAAATTAGTGTTGTCACAAAAAAAAAGTTCGAAACTATTATAATTTTTGCAGCGTATTTACAACGAATCTAGATTTACTTATGGTTCTTTTATTCTGAGAAAGATTTATTCCGCCTCAAAACATACATGGCACATATGGGTCAACACTAACTAATATCACTGCTTTGGTCAAAAGATTAGAGTTTTGATTTGTGATGTACATCACATTCCGCCTACTCTATCAACATAAGACATGTAGCCAGGTATCCGATATATGTCGGAGGTCTCGACATCAGTTTCAGAGTCGGCTCCTCCCACAGAGTGTACCCTCGACCAGTTTCTAGTGATCGTCAAACATCAATCCGTATGCAAGGATATACTTATTACTATTATAAATGTATTTCATTAGTCGTATGTCTAACTGATGTTTTTATTTAGCTTTCAATTTTATGTAATTATATGTTTATTTCATGGTAAGCTTATCTACGGTGATTTCTTGAAAATTATGAGCCACAATTTAATATAGTTTTTGTATAGTTGAAAAGCGTAGAGTTAAATATATAGATATGAGAAACACACGTAAACTGTTGTGATGAAAGTCAGGGGATGATCTACTGTTCACATGTTGGGGCAGATTCCCCCAGTGTTTTTTCAAAATTTAAAGTAATTTTTAACTAATTTTTTTAATGCCCCCACTAAAAATTGTAATTATACCCAGCAAGCTAAACTCTTTAAGAAAAACTTAAGCCGAAAACATCAAAATCTAAATTAAATCAATTAACATAAAAATATTAAATAAAATCTTATAACAACCCACAAGTCTATATATTTTTTTTCCTTATTTGATAATCAATATGGAATCATTTCCTTATTCTTTTTTTTAAAAATTTAATTATTTGCTTTTAACATTTTTTAAAATTTTTATTTGTATGTCCATATACTTTTTTATTTAGAGTAAAATTTCTATTTATAAAAATATATTAAGTTTCCGATGTTAGTTATTTTATGAATTTGTAATTAGGTTACACAGATAGAAGAAGGAGGAAGGTTGGTTGAATTTTTAGTAATAAAAAATAATTACAAATTTATTTAATTTATTTTAACTGTAATTAAAAAAAAAATTGTTGCTGATTAAATAATTATAACAATTTTTGAAAATAATAAATAAACATATGGTATATGATGTTATTTTGATTTTAATATAATCTTATTTTTAATATAAAAAATTTACCTTTAATGCAAATAATTTCTAAATCCGCCACTGATGAAAGTTACTCTACGAGTAACAAAACAAAAACCAGTGGTACTGTGGAAGTAAGTGAGCAAATGAGGTAAAGACAAAAAAAAAAGTGTGGAAAATGAGGTGCAAAGAATGATTCTAACTTAAAAGTTACAAATGCAAGCGATTAAGATCACAAAAGTGATGTCTCTTCACTTTAGGGTCTAATCTTGAGATTAAAGAAAGCACTTTAGAGGTTAAAACAAGCACTAAGAATTTGGAATACTCAAATTGATAAGTATTTCAAGAAGAAAAGCTTCACCAAATGTTCATATGAACATGCACTATATATCAAAAATCAAAACAATGATATATTGATTGCATGCTTGTATGTAGATGACTTGATATTTACAGGCAACAATCCAAGTATGTTTGAAGAATTCAAGATGGAGATGACAAAAGAATTCGAGATGAGTGATATAGGATTGATGTCTTACTATCTTGGAATTAAAGTGAAGCAAGAAGATGATGGAATCTTCATTACTCAAGAAGGTTATGCTAAAGAGATGCTGAAGAAGTTTAAGATGGATGACTCGAATCCAGTTTGTACTCCAATGGAATGTGGAGCGAAGTTATCAAAGCAAGAAGAAGGAGAGAGTGTGGATCCAACACTCTTTAAAATTTTGGTTGGAAGTCTACGTTACTTGACGTGCACAAGGCCTGACATCCTACATGCGGTTGGAATTGTGAGTCAATTCATGGAGCATCCAACAAAAACTCATTTCAAAGCAGCTAAGAGGATCCTTCGCTATATCAAAGGTACCATAGACTTTGGCTTGTATTACTCTATTTCTGATGACTACAAGCTTGTTGGATATAGCGATAGCGACTGGGGTGGAGATTTAGATAATTGAAAAAGCACAAGTGGTTTTGTGTTTTTCATTGGAGAAACAACATTCACATGGATGTCAAAGAAGCAAGCTATTGTCGCTCTTTCAACTTGTGAAGCGGAGTATGTAGTGGGTACTTCATGTGTTTGTCATGCAATATGGTTACGAAACTTGTTAAAGGAGTTAAATTTGCCACAAGAAGAGCCAACGTAGATCTTTGTGGACAACAATTCAGTAATAGCTTTGGCAAAGAATCTCGTCTTCCATGATCGAAGTAAGCACATTGATGATACTCGTTATCATTACATTAGAGAATGTGTCACCAAAATGGATGTGCAACTGGATTACGCGAAGACGAATGATCAAGTAACTGGTATCTTCACTAAGTCACTTAAACGTGAATATTTTGTCAAGATGAGGAGTTTGCTTGAGGTGGCAAAATCAAGTTTAAGAGGGGGTGTTGGAAAGTAAACTTAATTTTGGATCAAGATTGGATCAATGATAATTGGGCTAAAACCCAATAACATTTGATCCAAATTCTAGACTTCTCTAGAAAAGTAACAAATTCCACCTCCTTGTAATATTCTAGAGATTTGTTGAAAATTAGCAACCTAGATTTGTCTAGTTAATTAGAACTCTCTAGATTATGATTAAAATATTAGATATTTTGTATCATAAAGGCTATAAAAAGCCATCTCCTCCCTCACTTTTTGTAACATAAGAAGTTTGTAACCAAGTTAATAAAGAAGTTGCCAAGTTTAATTACTTGTCCCAAGTTCAAAGAAAAAGTTTTCTTCTTCCTAAAATTTTAATATCTCTTCTACGCTCTTAAATACTTTCTTCATCACTCTCAAAATTTTCTTTCCAACACATCGATGGAACAACTACTGGTCTCTGCTGGCTTGAACTTAACAACAGCATTGTGAAGCTCTGTTACTTCTGGTGCATTGTCCAACTTCGATGTGGTTTCTTCCAATCTGATTGGAATCAGTGGCAGATAACAAGACCTCAAAAGATCAACAAAATGCTCTGGCTCCGGATTAAAACTTTAGAACATCAATGTTGCTCAAGAAACAGCTGAAGTGGCATTTAACGATCTCCAGGATTGAAGATGTTCCTTGTTGTGGTAGTAAACAGTCAAGAGACGAAAAAGACCCTTTACCACAAAAAAGGGTAATTGGTTTTCTATCAAAATCATGTCACGACACACATAAGTGATCATCGTCGGTTTCCCAAAAATGCGATCTTTGTCTCCTCTAAGTTGAGGATAGTGAGACCTCAAAAGAAGTTCAACCAAGAAGCTTCCATCTACAACTAGCATCCCCACAAACTCATCGCCGTTAAGTTTCACATCTTTCGCGTAACAATTCCGAGCATTCTCTTCCCACATCCTTGCAACTCTAACAAGATCCTCCAAACTAAAGCTTGTTCTAGGGAGAAAGCTCTGCAATTACCTGTATTTATGCTCTTCCATGTCTTGAAGCTCTTCTTTACCGCGATGAAACGGGCCAAAGGACACAAGACGAGGCGAATAAGCATCAGGGTTGAGCCTGCGGAGCTTATTGGGTACCTTGTAGATACAACATTGGGTTGAAAGAGAAGACAAAGATTCCAACTTTGCTCTGATGGAATCTACAAGGGAATCACCTTGACTCCGATTCATTCTCTCATATGATCGGCTCAGTTTCACTGAATAGCTAGAGAGATGTTAAAAGAAACAAACCAGAGAGGACCACATCTAGAGAGAACGAGAGAGGAAGATTCTCTGGAGGAATACTCTTGCGAAGCTAGCTAAGCACACAATGGTTGATTGTTGACCTTTTTGAAGTCAACGTTTCACATGTGTTCTCAGTGGCGAGTCCAGAAATATTTTTTACCGGGTTCACTTTAAAATTTAAAACTAAAAAAAAAAATATTCCATATATCATCCTACAAAAGTATCCTGCGACTTTTCATATCTTGAAATCTTTTCATCGTTGTTTCATTAGTAACAGTCTCCAATATATTTTTCTCAATAAAACCAACTAAACAATCATTAAGAAATTCATCACCCATCCGATTGCGTCGATCTGTCTTCACGATCTTCATTGCTGAAAAACATCTCTCAACAGTTGCAGTCGCAAACGGCAAAATTAAAACTAGCTTTAAAAGTAGATAAACCAAAGGAAGTGACATGTGTTTTCGTGTATCCACCAACATACAAGCAAGATCTCCAAGACTTTCCAAATTGGAAAATCTTTCATCACTTCGAACATTGTCAATGTATATTGTTAATTGCTGCTCAAGAGATATGCACTCCGTAAAACTAAAGTCGTCTGGGTAGAACTTAGATAATTTCATCAACTTCGAGTGGTTAAATTCAGAAAACGAATTGATGGGAGATAAAGCAGCAGCACAAATTAACAATTCAGTATTCACCTAGGTAAAACGATCATTAAACTCCTGAAGCTCCAAATCCAAAACATCATATAATCAATTGACCTTGTAGTGATGCATGTTTTGTACTCCTGATTTTTTTCTTGGTCTCTTGAAGTCAACAAATTCCTCTTCCATGTTAACCACCTTAATATCATATTTTTCACAAAAAGAAGAAACCTTAATCATCAGAGAATGCCACCCATCATCCCTAAAACTTTGGAGTTGTCTCTTCGTTGATTTCACCAATGACATAGCATTCAAAATATCTTGATCCCTTTTTTGCAAAGCCATGGACAAGTCATTTGTAAGTCCTAAAAGGTGAATCATCATTTGCAAATAAAACACAAAATCAAAACTGCTAAAGTGTCTAAGGAGACCATACGCTTGCCTTCTTTTCGAGTCTTCTAAGCCCTCTTTCTCAATATGCTCAAGTACCTTAATGACTGAAGAAAATGGGTCAACTAAACGTAACAAAGTTTTGTAGTGAGAACCCCAACGAGTATTTCCTGGTCTTTGAAGAGAAACCTCTTGATTCAACCCTGTTCCAGTGTTAATTTCACCATTGGTGATTCCTTCTTCCATCACTTTTTATGATCCTTTCAAATCATATCTTTCCTTTTACAAGAACCCCCAACCATATTCAACAACAGAGAAATCATATATAAAAATCCTCCAACCTCAAAATGCTTTTTAGCTACTGCCACTACCGCTAGTTGAAGTTGATGAGCAAAACAATGAACATAATAGGCTGATGTGTTCTCCTTCAAAATCAGGGACCTTAATCCATTGAACTCGCCCTTCATGTTACTTGATCCGTCATAACCTTGTCCTCTCACCTTTTTAATGCTTAACCCAAGTTTAGCGAACAAAGAATCAATAGCAGATTTCAAAGTTGATGAAGATGTCTCGAACACATGCATAATGCTAATGAATCTTTCTTTGACTATGCCACATTTATCAACAAATCAAAATACCACTGCCATTTGTTCTTTATCAGAAACATCAGCTGACTCATCCACCAACAAACCAAAAACATCATCACCAATTTCTTCAACAATAGATTTGACTATCTCTTCTGCAAAGCAATGCACAATATCTTTTTGAATATCTGAACACACCATCTGATTATTTCCTAGAGCATTCTCTAAGACAACCTTACTCACAACTTCATTTTGTTCAGCAATGTATTTCAAAAGTTCCACAAAGTTTCCCCTATTAACAGATTTTGTGACTCATCATGACCACTGAAAAGCAGCCCTTGTCGCAATAAGTATCTAGAAACATCTATTGAAGCATTCAACCGAATCCTATACTCATTTTTGGCAACATCATTATGTTTATGCCAAACATGCTCGATAGACTGTTTTTGTTTCATTAAGTTTTCACACTTCATGACTGCATTATTGTGAAAACTATTAACATGTCCCACATGTTCTGAAATTCTCTTAAACTTATTCCAACTAGAGAAACCTTCGGTGGTCCATGCATCATTTTTTCCACCCATACCATTAGTATCTCTAAACAAGTAGCAACATAGGCAAAAAGCTGCATCTTTTTCACACTATACTACAACCAATTACTATATTGATCAAACTAACTAGGATTAAATCGCCTCATTATACCTCCTATCGATTTTTGTTTAAAAATATGACCACGAGGCTGGCAAGGACCTCTAGTCCAATATTTACGGATTACCTCTTCTCTTTGATTCAGATGATATTCTGATATTCTTTTCCGATCAGTAGGATCCCATGGTAGATCATCTAAATCACATCGAAATGAAGATGACGCTTTTCTTTTTAAAAACTTGTCCATTGTTTGATCTGAAGAAAACAAAAAACTATTTAGTATAATACAAAAAAACAATGCAAGAAAGAAACAGAAACAAAATTCTGTTTTAATATAATTTATAATAAACACGAAGACAATTATACGTTCTGAAGGTATTTCCCACATATTCTCAGTCTTCGAGAAAAATAATTAGTTAAAACTTATAAAACACTTGACGTAAGAAAACGAAATGCCTCTTTAATCAACTACGAATGTCCCGGTCATTAGAACCTAATGTTTCCTAGGAAGCTATCATCATTACGTATAAACAATTTATTTCTTTAAGAAAAATATCTAAAAGATTGTTATAATCTGTTTACAGTTCAGAATTTTCAAATGTTAGGATATGTTCACTCCTACAAGAAATTACGACACATTTATCTCTTCATATAATCTGGAGATACTTTTCTGAAGGTATTTCCCAATTATTAAACTAAGACAATTTCTGAAGTTTAAAGCGATGACAATTATTAAACTAAGACAATTTCTAAAACAAACGTTTATATAGATACCAAAATCAAAAGGAATAAATTTGATAACAAAATAAGAATTACAACATAGTTATTCACTTACTTGATTAGAGATGGATGAGAATTAGAAAAAAAGATGAAGAAGAAAGATGAAGCTCACGACTGTTTTTAGGTTAGATGAATTTTTATTTTTTGCTATTTGGGTTTTAGTTAATTAGGTTTTCAATTGTTTAGAAATTGTTAAATTAAAATTTAACTTTGATCTTTCTAAACATGTTTATAATAAAGCTAAATATAAAATATGGGCTAATAATTAAATTTTGTTTATGGGGTCACACTAAATAAAATAAAATTAGGAAAAAAAAAAGTTTATGGGTTCAATTATAATTTTGGGCTGATGTCAATGATACTAAACCCTTATAAACTATTAAAAAAAAGAAAGTATTACGGTGTCAAATGACACCGTATGAATGTTAGTAGACTCGCCACTGTGTTGTTCTTTTGACTTGGCGCGATAAAGACGGTTGAGGAGATTTCAACTACCCATGCAAATTTTGGGACGGATTCCCTGTTCCCACCCGTACCTGTTTCGAATTTTCCGTTCCGTTTCTGTTCCCGTTCAAAAAAATTTCCGTTTGAGACCATTTATTTTTTTAAACGGGCACGGGAAAGGAACGGGAATGAGATCGGATATCCGAACTTCCCAAATTTTTCAAATTTTCTCGAATTTTCCCAAATTGTCCTGAAATATTCCGAATTTTTCCGAATTTTCCCGATTTTTCTCGAATTTTACCGAATGTTCCCGAATAATTATCCATTTGGAAAAATATTTTAAATATTTTAAATATAATTATCCCTCCGTAACGTTTCTTTCACTCAGCCCTAATCACCGAAGATTAAAAGCTTTTGAGCAATTTAAAAAGGAGAAGATTGAAAATGTTATGAATAACTTGTATTCTGTGTATTATTATGGAGGACCAATGGTCTCTTTATATAGTGGTTACATCAAGGAGAGAAAAGGAAATTGTCCTTTTACTACTCATACAAGGAATAGGAAAACTTCTACTAATCCTATTGGTATTAGGAAAAGGAAATCCTATCTCTAATAGGACTTGGTCTTCACGCCGAGACTAGACCACGGATTGGG
>JAHZTW010000001.1:278171227-278210181 GCA_020283515.1 Alliaria petiolata
AAGCTCGTGCTGATAACGTGTTATGAATAACTTGTATTCTGTGTATTATTATGGAGGACCAATGGTCTCTTTATATAGTGGTTACATCAAGGAGAGAAAAGGAAATTGTCCTTTTACTACTCGTACAAGGAATAGGAAAACTTCTACTAATCCTATTGGTATTAGGAAAAAGAAATCGTATCTCTAATAGGACTTGGTCTTCACGCCGAGACTAGACCACGGATTGGGCATGATGAACTGAGCCGGTTATGCACATCCAAACCTCAATGGTTTATAACAGAAAACTTATGTTTTCTCCATCTTAAAAGATTAAAACCACCGTTTCATCTTCATCCAAGTCCACGTCAGACGACCCGACCCGAGTATATTCCTAACAGAGTCCTACATAAATCAGTTAAGAACGTTTAGCATTTATCCACAACTATCGGTTTAAATCATCTAAACATTTCACTAGTTATTTCTTTACTTTAAAAAAAAATCTTTTAACAATAGATAATTTTAGATTGGTTTTTTTTTCTTTTTGATAACCAGGGGGATAATTTTAGATTGTTTAAAAATTATGCCCTCAAACTTGTCAAATTAAATATGTAGTTTATTATGTTTATGCAGAGTTCAAAATTCAAATACAAGAACAACAACAATTTTTGTTTTTGGATCATAAGTTCAGAAAACCCATAAATCCATCAAAGATATCATCTAACTTTGGTTTGCTATATATTTTGCTTATATTTTCCCCACAAGTTTATTCATTCTAAAAAAATAAGAATATTGAGAATTTCATTAGAGTATTGGTATTAAAACTACAAATGTATTTGGACAATCTAATTAGAGTTGTCTGTCAAACATTATGTTCCTTTTTTTTTTTTTGATCAACTCATTATGTTCCTTTTAGGTTCACAATTTTGCAATGGGTAGATTAGATTGTATTTCTTTTAAAAAAAATTGACGGACAAAAATTAAAGTTTTATGTAAATATAACATGTTCTAACAATGACACATTATTTTACCGCTTTAGTCTTTTAAATTCAACGGATATAAGTTTGAGAATTACCGAGACGAACCATATTCAACGCAGGAGTTCAGATCTGGCAACTCGGGATCATGTTTTAAGGGATTGTTGTAGTTTCACAATCGTTCTAAAGACGGTAGCTAAAAATAGAAAATATCATTCTCTAAAATCAAAGTTGGAAAGATATACCAAATGTTATGATATAAATTTGTTTATTTATTGGTATTGTTTCTGTTTTATACTATTAGATATATTGGTTGAACTTGGGTGGTTTATTATACTGTTACACACTTGTGTATATAAGCTTAAGTGTAACTAATTGTACAGATTAACGAAGCTAATAATAAACTTTCTTCATTCATCTTCTTCTTGAGCTCTCGCTTAATCCATCTTCAAGCTTTGTTCATCTACATTCAATATGGAATCTTTCGCGTTTATCACAAATCTTCCGCGTTTATTACAATTTGTAGAAGATGAGCTGTGCGACTCCAATTTCGTTTCCCTTTCTGTAAATTCATTTCAACATTGTTGCCGAGCTTGTTATCGGGATTGTTACTCGCTTTTCCGTTCTGTTTCATTTTGTTTCTCTTTGATTGACCTTTATGTGTGCGATTTCTTTGGTTCTTCTTCAATTTGGTCACACATTTCTTCGATTTTGGTTTCCGATTTCATCTTGATTCTTGGAAACTCAATTTCTTTCTTCAGCAATGGCGAATCCTAATCTTGCGGCAGCTGCTTCTGTTCCGGTACAATCTTCGACGGATCATTACGATAATCCTTATTATCTGCACAATAGTGATCATGCTAGTCTTGTTTTGGTTTCGGATCGACTTACGACGGCTTCGGATTTCAATTCATGGCGAAGGTCAGTTCGTATGGCTTTATATGTCCGGAATAAGCTAGGGTTCATAGATGGAACTATCTCTAGGCCTTTAGCCTACGGATCGGAACTATGGTGTGTGGTCTCGTTGCAATGATATTGTGGCTACATGGTTGATAAACTCTGTTTCAAAGAAAATTGGTCAAAGTCTCTTGTTCATATCGACTGCAAAAGGAATCTGGAAAAATCTATTGTCTAGGTTCAAGCAAGATATATGGTGCACCTCGCGTCTATGATATAGAACATAAATTGAGTAAAATATAACAGGGTTCTATGGATGCTTCAGCTTATTATACTGAGTTGATCACTTTGTGGGAAGAACACAAGAACTATGTGGAACTGCCGTTTGTACTTGTGGCAAGTGTGAATGTGATGCTTCTGCACTTTGGAAAAAATTGCAGCATAGAAGTCGTGTGAATAAATTCTTGATGGGACTCAATGAGTCATTTGAACATACAAGAAGACATATTTTGATGTTGAAGCCAATACCATCGATTGAGGAAGCTTTCAACATTGTTACTCAAGATGAACGTCAGCGTTCAGTTCGGCCAATTACTAAGGTATGTTGTGGCGTTTAATGCAAATGCTCCTGTTCAAATTGATGGATGCATGATGCAAGGATATACAGCTGGGGATAGTGCTTATGTTGCTGCTTAGAATACTGCTCGGCCATACCAGAAGCCTATATGCACTCATTGTTGGAAAATGGGGCATACTGTTCATAAATGCTTCAAGTTACATGGTTATTCGCCTGGCTACAAGGGTAATACGTCTGGTTACAAACTTAATCCTCCTTTCCAACCACGGATGCAACAAAACCAGAATCAGCTTGTGCTGATGCCAATGCAACAAATTCAACAAGCTAATGATGTTGCTCATGTCTATTCTGAGAATGGTGGTCCTTATCAATATGCTTATCCTCAGCTTGTGTCATATATGACAAGTGGTGGTGCGAATCTGAATCTTCAGGATTTCTCTCCACAACAGATTCAACATTTGATTTCTCAATTCAATTCTCAAGTTCAAGTTCCAGAGACTGTTGCTTCTACTTCAAATACAGCTACCATTAGTGATCAAGGCATCATGGCTCAAATCTCTACTTCTGGTACTGTCTCATTTCCTCTACAAGCCTTAAGTATGAGAATAATAATCTCACTTTTCAAAACCATTGCTTATCATCACTTCAAAAATTCCTTCCCCGTGATGCTTGGATAATAGATAGTGGAGCCTCTAGTCATGTTTTGTTCTGATCTAGCTTTGTTTAGGGAACTCATATCGGTGTCTAGTGTCATTGTCACTCTTCCAAATGGTACTAGGGTTCCTATTACACACACTGGCACAATATACATTTCTGAATCATTGGTTTTGCATCATGTGTTACATGTTTCTGATTTCATTTTAACTTGATTAGCGTGAGTTGTTTGGTTAGGACATTATTCTGTTCTGCTCATTTTTACTCCACTTGTTGTTTGATTCAGGAACTTTCTCAGGGCTTGATGATTGGGAGGGGTAAACTTTACCACAATCTTTACATTCTTGAGAATGAAAAACCCTCTCATCATCACCTCTTGCTTTACTCTGTGCTTCGGTTTTAGCTGATGGAAATGTTTGACATCAACGTCTTGGACATCCGTCTTTTGCAACTTTACATAAACTCAAAGATTTTTTACGTTTGGTTAAGAGTGATTCTCTTGATTTGTTTCATTGCTCTGTGTGCCCTTTGGCCAAACATAAGCGTTTAGCGTATGTGTCTCATAATAATTTGGCTCCTAAGCCATTTCATTTGGTCCACTTAGATGTTTGGGGTCCGTTTAGTGTCGAGTCTGTAGAGGGATATAGATATTTCTTGACTTTGGTTGATGATTTTACTCGTGTTACTTGGTTATACATGTTAAGAAATAAAGGAGATGTTTCATCAGTTTTTCCAGCTTTTCTTACTCTGATATCCACTCAGTACAATGGCAAGGTTAAGGCGATTAGATCAGATAATGCTCATGAATTGGCTTTCACATCGTTACTCAAAGAAAAAGGTATCTTCCATTATTTCTCTTGTGCTTATACTTCTCAACAGAATTATGTAGTTGAACGTAAGCATCAACATTTGTTAAATGTGGCTAAATCTTTGCTTTTTCAGTCAAATGTTCCATGGAAATATTGGAGTGATTGTGTGCTTACAGCTGTATTCTTGACATTGCTTGATATTAAATCACCATTTGAGCTTCTTTTAGGTAAAATTCCAGAATATAGTTTGTTGAAAACTTTTGGCTCTTTATGCTATGTTTCGACTTTTTTAAAAGACCGTAATAAGTTTTCGCCACGGGCAAAACCGTGTGTTTTTCTTGGTTATCCCTCTGGTTACAAAGGTTACAAAGTTTTGGATTTGGAGTCTTATTCGGTTTCTATCTCAAGAAATGTTGTTTTTCATGAAACGATTTTTCCATTCAAAACCAGTGAGTTCTTATCTGAGGTTGTTGATATGTTTCCTAATACAATTCTACCCATGCCTGCACCTTTGCATTTTGTAGAAACAATGCCTGCAGCCATTCATGTTCCTTGTTATGTGTCTCCTGATATTCATGCATCATCTGGTTCTACTCCATCTACATCTGCATCCATCTGCATCTGAACCTGTTACACATGCGAATCCTAATACCACACCATTAGCAGAGACACAAGTTACTGGTCCTAGTTCTGATTGCAATGTAGGCCTAAAAGAACTGCTAAGGCTCCTACTTATCTGTCTGAGTATCACTGTAACCTCATGCCCTTTTCCTCTTATTCTCCATTACCTACACTTACTACTCCCTATCCTATATCATCTGTGTTATCCTATGATAAACTAACCCCTGGTTTCCAGTCATATATCTTTGCATATAACCTTGAGACAGAACCGAAGACAATTAAGCAAGCCATGTCCTCTGAGAGATGGAATAGAGCTGTGAATGTGGAACTTCAGGCTCACGAGGTTCAACACACTTGGGATATCGAATCCTTACCGCCTGATACAAATGTCGTTGGCTGTAAATGGGTCTTCACGATCATATACAATGTTGATGGCAGTGTTGAGCAATATAAAGCATGGTTGGTTGCTCAAGGTTTCACGCAAAAAGAAGGAGTGGATTGTATTGATACTTTTTCCCATGTTGCAAAATTGACTAGCGTGAAGTTTTTGCTGGGTCTGGCTTCGGCTAAAGGTTGGAATCTCACGCAGATTCATGTTTCGAATGCCTTCCTTCACAGTGAGATTGAAGAGGAGATCTATATGAGTCTTCCACAAGGCTATAATCCTGCTCCAGATACTACATTGCCTCCTAATCTTGTTTGCAGACTTCAGAAGTCTCTTTATGGTCTGAAACAGGCCTCTCGGCAATGGTATAAGATATTTTCCTCTGTTCTTATGGGAGCTAACTGCATTCAGTCTCCAGCCGACATTACTTTGTTTGTCAGGGTGACTTCTAAATCCTTTGTTGATGTAATGGTATAGGTGGATGCCATGTTCGGAAACGCGTTAGGCGTTAATCGGGCGGCCGGTCTGCGCCTAGCGCCGAATCAATTAATCGGAGATTATGCGGGGAGTAATCGGGGATTTTTTTTCATCTTTTTATCTATATATTTTAAAAATGTGAGATAGTACTATAAGTTTACCATAGTATAGTGTCTCTTGTTGTATCAGCTGGGCTCCTACACATGGGTTCGAGCCCTCACATGTGTTATATATCCTTTATTTTTCAGTTTAGATATTAATGAACATGAGATTATAATTTTACCCTCGTCTTCTTCAAAGGTGCGACATGTAAACCTAATTCGCGGCCGCCTCCCTTTTTTGCAGTTTTTGCAGTTTTATGCTGTTATTTTTGTGAAGTTTTATCCTAATATGATAAGTTTATCAAGAAATATCAATTTTCGAACCTCAAACACCAAAAAAAAAAAAACTGTTTCCGATTTTTAAACCGCATAAGATGAAATCGCGGCGGTTCAGCACCGCCAAGCGCTTAAACACAGATTAAATGGTCAAAATCGCCGTGTTTTCGAACAAGGTGTGGATGACATTATGATAGCCAGCAATAATGACGATATTGCCGTTGAAGGATTCGAAGCGCTTCTCAGGTCAGAATTTCAGATCAAAGACCTTGGTCCGGCTCGTTTCTTTCTTGGCTTGGAAATACCTCGTTCATCTGCTGGGATATCATTATGTCAGAGGAAGTATGCGCTGAATTTGCTAGAAGATGCAGGTTTATTATGCTGTAAGCCAAGTTCCATTCCAATGGATCCTACTTTGCATCTTACTAAGGATATGGGAACGCCTCTGCCTAATCCTACTAGTTACAGGGAATGGATTGGTCGATTGTTGTACCTCACGATCACTCGACCATATATTACGTTTGCGGTACATTCGTTGAGTCAATTTCTCTCTGCTCCGACGGATATTCATCTTCAAGCTGCTCATAAGATACTTCGCTACATCAAGAACAATCCAGGACAAGGATTGATGTATTCTGCTGATTCAGAATTGTGTCTTAATGGGTTTGCTGATGCTGATTGGGCAACGTGCAAGGATACTAGACGCTCTGTTATACGGGTTTCTGCATCTATCTTGGTACTTATCTTATCTCATGGAAGTCTAAGAAACAGTTGTTAGTCGGAGTAGTACCGAGGCTGAGTATATAAGTCTAGCTCTAGCTACTTGTGAAATGATTTGGCTGCAACAATTACTGAAAGATTTGCACATTACAGTAACTTGTCCTGCCAAGTTATTCTGTGATAATAAGTTGGCCATTCACATCGCTACGAATCCGGTTTTTCATGAGCGCACGAAGCATATAGAGATAGACTGTCACACTTTTCAGGATCAGATCAAGTCCGGCAATCTCAAGGCGCTTCATGTTTCAACGGGGAACCAGCTTGCAGACATTCTGACCAAACAACTTCATCCCAGTCCATTCCATTCTTTGCTGAATCGAATGTCTTTGTCAAGCCTTTATCTTCAACCAGACGATTTGAAGCTAAAGACTTGAGGGGAGGCGTATTAGATATATTGGTTGAACCGGATACGTTAGGTTAACTTGGCTGGTTTATTATACTGCTACACACTTGTGTATGTAAGGTTAAGTGTAACTAATTGTACAGATTAACGAAGCTAATAATAAACTTTCTTCATTCATCTTCTTCTTGAGCTCTCGCTTAATCCATCTTCAAGCTTTGTTCATCTACATTCAATATATACAGCGCAAATGGAAGACGGAAAACTGAAAAATCCATTCAGCTCCAGAAGTAGAGCTCCAGCCAAAAAAAAAAACGCACAAAAAATTGTAGTTCCATGCTTACTATCGTATGTAAAAAATACTTTTTACTATTAGTATTATTAGCCTTGTAATATTTTTTTTTTTGGGACCAAAATAAGGCTTGTAATGTTGGTCTAAGCGATTAAAAAACAAATTAATTCAAAGGATAAAAAAAAACTATCACGATGAAATATTATGATTCACGCAATCTACAATTCATAGGTGGCCAAACCAAAAAGTAACATAAAATCTCAAACTCCATTGACAAAAGTTGGTAATATAGCACCAGTCATGGTCATAAATAACATCAAAAAAAAATACAGAAGATATAAAGAAACTCTCACACTCACTTCCCTCTTCATTAAGTTGTTGGGAAAGATCATTGGTTTCTCTTTATATTTTATCTGTCAGATCTCTTCTATATTGTAATCTCCATTTTCTCTGAGATCAATTAAGGATGTACTTAGATTCTACTCAGATTCTGCATATCAATATGTATCTCTTTTGGATTGGTAGATTGATATGTTGGAGAATTAGGCCACATACAATGTTGTTGTTCTGTCTGTGTGTTGGACAAGGTTAATAGAATCATAGCTCTCTATAGCAATCCAGCGAGGCAATTCTATGGTTTCTCTAATTATGTTCACAAGTAAGACCTCGTATAACCAACAAAATGTCTTCCATCTACTAGGTACTCAGATAATGAATTGTCCTCACTTTTCCACACACAAGAGGTGTTTATATACAGAACCCTTTTTTCATTGTTGTATACAAAAACCCTCACAAATTGATACTAACACTATTTTTATACACATGAAAGAATATAGAACCCCAAAAAAAAAGAATCCCCCAGATTTAGAAAAGCAAAATCAAAACTTAACAAAAGAGAAAGAAAGAAAAAGCAAACTGGTTCAAAGTCAATCATAAGCTACCTCCTCCATAAACATTGAAGTTATTACTCTGATCGACCGTGCGAATTCTCCCTTATGTCTCTCAAAAGATCTTGCAGCTCGTGGAAGACCGTTCGGAGTAGCAGCTCCAGTATTGCAAATGTTAGTTGCTTTATGCATACGTTTGACTGCGATCGATAATGATTCATGTGTCAAGTATTAAACAGACCAAATATGATTGATGATGCAACAAACTAATTCAAGTGTGACACAGAAGAAGCCTGACCTGAGTGAAGTAGAAGATGTCTCTCGCACATCTCATGTACTGTTTGTGCCCTACCAAGCTCACTAAGGCTGTTGGGGCGCCATCTGATCATGCTACCAAAGTGTTTACTTCCAATGAGACTAAACTAACTTGAGACTATATCTATGGAAGGGGAGCCTAAGATACTCACCGAAAAGGAATTTCTGGATTTCTTTAGCTCTACGTGCAGCCTCGAGTTGCTGCTCAAAGGAACTGGGTTTAGCCACCTTCATCCCACCAAGTTGGCCTGCGATTTCGAAAGTTTTTTCAGTAGGGTCGGTCCCATCCGATGCCTATTGACTGTCACTCATTCTGGTAAAGAATACGCCATTTGGCCAAAGAATCAAGACAGAAAATTCAAATAAGATTGTAAGCAACAAAAAGAGAGATCGCTCCACTAATACTGTTATTTCCTATGCCCACCTGCAATAGTAAAAGTAAACTAAGCATGTCTGGAAAAATGATCATCGACTTTCCTACTTAGAGTTAAGATAGATTTCAAGCGAATGATCAAACATGATGTCAGAGTTTCTAAGAGGACAGGAACAGGTGAGAATTCAGTTGACTTATGCACAAGATCATGGAAACATCAAATTCTTACATCTTGAGCCCAACAGATTCCGTGTCTTCATTCCTCAGCCAACAGATCTCCCTCAGGAGCCAGTCATCCATAGCATCTTCCATAATATTTGCTTTGATAGCCAGAAAACTTCCCTCCTATGATAACACCATACTAAGATTGTTCGAAAAATGCCATGTGATATAGGACATAGTCAAATAGAATAGCATGATCCACAACAGATAATATTAGAAAGAATAATTACTTTGTCTCACCTTAACCAACCTCTTCTATTTAACTGAAACACTTTATCAACTAGGTTCAAAATCGGCACACTGACATTGTGCGGCATCCACTGTAATAAAAAAAGCAGAGGATAAGTATTCCGATATCCAAAATCTCATCGATCAGATGCCAAAAGAGTAGACTAATAAAACTCTTTGGTGGTTCAATTTCAGTTGAATGTCATCTTGTGCCATCTTGAAAATTTTCAGCCAAGGAAATGATAGGTACAATGCGGAACATCCTCCGGTTATCTACCAATACAAGAGAAGGACGCAAGATTGAGTCCGGTTTGTCTCTCATCTCAAATTACGTGGTCCCAAAGGATTCTTAATCTTACTAGAGTATGGAATAAGCTGTAGTTAAGTAAGAAGCTATCCCCTTACTCGTGCACATGGGTTGTAACGGCTTGGTTGTGTGAAGAGCCTAGGGATTAGCAATTTAGTACTTAAAGAAAGTGAGAGTTGTAAGGGAAAGGGAACAAGTGATTGGAGAACTTGTGTGAGGGAGGAGAGAGAACTCTCATAAAGTCTCTCGGTTTGTACTCGTTACCATTAATACAAAGATCTTCCCTTGATATCGTTTGTCTTTTATCTCGTTTACACACTACACGTAACAGGAACATACATAAGGAAAATGACACAATTTGATCGATGGATGACATACAGTAAAACTGTAGATTATGCAAGGGAAACTTAGGGCCATTTATGCTGTACCTCGGGTGGCATGCCGGTAGGATTGTGAACCAAACTTGTCGATGGATCGGCATGCTGCGAATCGCTGGACCCCCTTACTTCAGATTTTGCCTTAAAAAAATCATTTTCAATTTCCGAGGGCGAATTCTCGGGCTCTCCAAAACGTCTAACCACTCTCGGTGGGAAATACTTAGAGTCCAGTTCATTATCTGAGTGCCACCCGTTAGGTTCCTAAATAGGTTTTTTAACTTTCATGTCTTAACAAGGAGTTACAATGATGCAACAAATAATTTACTTACCCTTCAAGTTTGCAAACCAAAACTACATTTCTATAGACGAATGCAAAAGAAAGATATGGCCATTTACCACACACAAAGAGGTTTATATACAGAAACCTTTTGTCATTGTTGTACACAAAAACCCTCACAAATTGATACTTACCACTTGTTTTTTTTTTAATACACATGGAAGAAGAATATGTAAAAGGAGATTGTAAGCAAATAAGATTGTAAGCAACAAAAGGAAAGATCACTCATTCACTCCACTAATACTATTATTTCCTCTGCCTTATCACACTCATTCACTCCACTAATACTATTATTTCCTCTGCCTTATCAAAGTACACTAAGCAATTTGATAGATTAATGTTTGACTTAACAAGATAACAAAATACATATTCAATAATATTTCTTTCAACAAGAGATATTTGGTCACTTATCTACACGAATACAAATTGTGCAACAGAATATTGCACGACAATACAACATAACTATTTTGTACGGACATCGCTTCCTACAATTGAAGCAAAGTGGTAGAGACATATGATTGTTGGGAAGAACAGCTACCTTTCTTTTATATTTGTATAAACACGATAAACCGGGCTTCATGTATAAGTCCTTCCCAATTAGACATTCAATGTGTAAGGTGACACAACAATACTCATCACACGTATAAAACCGTTCCTTCGGATCTAATTTTCCCTCGCATAGTTCACACCAGTACGCCATGAGACTTGTCTCCTTCCCATAAGAAAGAGTAAGCATATGCTTATCATGCTTATACATCACATTTTGAGGTACTTGAAACACAAAGCAAAGTCACACTCAATGCAATTGAATGTTTCACTTGTGATTGAACGTGCTGATGTGTTGCAAATGTTACATCTTCTTCGCTCTCCTGGTTTGGATGTTAGGAATAAAGGATGCACATGACTTTTATGGACTAATGGCTCAGAAATAGTGGCGCATTGTACGTGTAGCTTAAAACGACGACAACCTTTTATACTGCACTCATATAAGAAACCACATGTGCAAAACCAAGAACAAGCTGAACATTTATCTTTAGGATAGTTCATAACACCGTTGTATCCTGCCACAAGAGTGAGCATATGTGGATGTATCGGGTGATGGATCTTGCGAGAAAGATTTGCACATGTTTCATGTAGAATGAAATCATCACACTGCAAACAATAGTAGAAGTTACCGAAATAGATTGGCGTGACGCATGCTTGACACTGCTTATTATCATCGTAATCTCTGTTTGTGTTCTCATCAAGCCTCAAATGATGATGTTGATGACTAGAATGTTGTATGATTTCATCGCTTATCCGAACAAACGGCTCAAGTTCTTCTTCCTCAATGTCTTCTGGCACCCCCTCAAGGTCTATGCCATCCCACACATTTCTTTGTGTGGCGCATCTTAAATGTGCTGCATACGAACAACCTTCCTTGATGCAAGAATAACCTTCATAATCATTGTTGATCTCTTTACGACAAACACCACAAGACCAATTTCCTTTGCCAAAACATAAGGTAAAACAGATACGATGGAGATGGCGAGATATCCTTATGACATGTGGTAAGCTAACACAGCTTTGATGTACCACAAGGTCACAAGGTGGGCACATATAGAGAGGAGAGCTTGAATCATCCAAGGCACATAGGTTGCAAGTTAAGGAAGTCTGTCTTGGAAACAGAACAAGCCTATGCTCATGCCACTTGGGATGGTCTACAAACATAACTGGTGGTGGTTTCTCCGCACAAGCTACATTCATAGCAAAATCGCAAGTCGAGCAATAGTAAAATATCTTTTTAAGATCTTCATCGCAACAAAAGCATTTTCTGATCCGCTTTCTCGACGACTTCTGCAAGACAAGCTCAAGATAATGTTTTGGATGATGAGGGTGTTTGACCTCAACTAATGTCTTTTCACATTCTTCATGGTCATCTCCATTACAATCCCGGCAGAGAAAATGAGTAGCCTCTTTTCTTCTTGCCAAGTAGACTCTCTGCCGGTTTTCGGGATTACACTTGCCCTTTTCTTTCCTCTTCCGCTCGACTTTACCGGTCACATGAACTTTTCCTTGTACAAGTTGTACTTTTTAGTTGAGGGGATAAAGAAATAAGCTCATCCGGCTCCCAAACTTCTTCCCACTCTGAATCTGAATCCAAATCCGAGTCAGCGAGACTTAATATTTGAGTAACGAGTGAATAGAGCTTCGAACCCCGATCCAGAGAATATATATGAGAACATATATGATTCATGATTAACAAGAGCTCCCACGGGGGCTGCTGGTCCGGCTCTAAAGACCGGATGAGAGGGACCATGCGAGCCACGAGTGATATGAGCGTCCATTCGGGTTCCGAATGCGATATACGGTTGGCTACAGAGTTTATTTGAGAAATGAGTGATATGACCTCAGACTTCGGCTTCGGCTGCGAATCCAAATCCAGAGAGCTGAGGAGAGAGACTAGTTGACTAATAAGTGATATGAGCAACTTTGTCTTCTCTTCCGGCCCGGCCCCGACCCCGACCCCGATTTTGTCTCCGACTCCAACGCCTCCGCCTCGATGATATTAGATTTGATGAGAGATAATATCTGAGAAATGATTGATATAAGGTTCGACTCCAACTCCGAATCCATAGTGGCTAGAGCTGTCGAAAGAGATTTGTTTTGAGTTATGAATGGTATGAGAGATTTTGAGTAACGAGTACAATTTGATTTTGCGTGCTCTCTCTGTATATCGGTATATGTGTTTTGTAATACATTATACACATTTGTTTGTACTCATATCAAAACAGAAAATAACGAGACCATCTCAAAGTTTTAAGACTTACATACAGGCTGTCCGAAAACAAAGTCAAAGGTCTTTTTTATATATATAATATATGTATTACAAAAATATATGTACATGTATATACACAAATAAAAAACTCGAATCAATAAACATCATCTTTTAATAACAACTTTCATCTTTAAAAAAAAAAAATAACAACTTTCACGTATGAGATATATAATAACAACTTGCAGCTTAAGGAATCAAGGTATATATGCATATTGTAATTTAAGATAACTAAAATAGAAATCACGATATCATCTCAAGTTTAGCTTACAGGTTGTCCGATCTTAAAGTCAATGATGGATGCTGTTGGATGGTGACATCTTAGAAGACTTGTTTTGCTTTTTGGTCAAGAAATCTCAGAAGAGTTGTCTGAAGTTTTTTTGTAGTGTTTTGTTCAAGATCATGCGATCAACTCTTCAAACTGCAAACAACGAGAGTCACACTAGTTTATTTAACTAGTTATGAAAAGTTAAAGAAAATAGGATTTCAATTGTATGTTCAAAAGTTAAATGTATTTGAACCGAGGTCGACGGGTTTAGTTGGATCACAAGGTTTACGTGGTCATACCCTGGCCACCAATCTGGTTCCCGGTCGGCCGGTCCATCGGCCAGGTCAGTCCAGGTTTAAAAACACTGCTGCAATGGACCAATGCAAAAGAAAGATATGGCCATTTACCACACAAGAGGTGTTTATATACAGAACCCTTTTGTCATTGTTGTATACAAAAACCCTCACAAATTGATGCTAACACCTTTTTTTTATACACATGGAAGAATATAGAACCCCAAAAAAAAAAAAAGAATCCCCAACATTTAGAAAAACAAAATCAAAACTTAACAAAAGAGAAAGAAAGAAAAAGCAAACTGGTTCAAAGTCAATCATAAGCTACCTCCTCCATATAAACATTGAAGTTATTACTCTGATCGACCGTGCGGATTCTCCCTTATGTCTCTCAGAAGATCTTGCAGCTCGGGGAAAACCGTTCGGAGCAGCAGCTCCAGTATTGCAAATGTTAGTTGCTTTATGCATACGTTTGACTGCGATCATAATGATTCATGTGTCAGAGTATTAGTCAGACCAAAGACGATGGATGATGCAACAAACTAATTCAAGTGTGACACAGAAGAAGCCTGACCTGAGTGAAGTAGAAGATGTCTCTCGCGCATCTCCTGTACTGTTTGTGCCCTACCAAGCTCACTAAAGCTGTTGGGGCGCCATCTGATCATGCACCAAAAATGTTTACTTCCAATGAGACTAAACTAACTTGAGACTATATCTATGGAGGGGGAGCCTAAGATACTCACCGAAAAGGAATTTCTTGATTTCACTAGCTCTACGTGAAGCCTCGAGCTGCTGCTCAAAGGAACTGGGTTTAGCCACCTTCATCCCACCAAGTTGGCCTGCGATTTCGAAAGTTCTCTCGCTAGGGTCGGTCCCATCCGATGCCTCTTGACTGTCACTCTCTCTGGTAAAGAATACGCCATTTGGCCAAAGAATCTAGAGAGAAAATTCAAATAAGATTGTAAGCAACAAAAAGAGAGATCACTCCACTAATACTGTTGTTTCCTACGCCTTCCAGCAACAGTCAAAGAAAACTAAGCATGTCTGGGAAAATGATCATCGACTTTCCTACTTGAGTTAAGATAGATTTCAACCGAGTGATCAAACATGATGTCAGAGTCTCTAAGAGGACAGAAACAGGTGAGACTTCAGTTGACTTATGCACAAGATCAGGGAAACAGCAAATTCTTACATCTTGAGCCCAACGGATTCCGTGAGCTACTGTGTCTTCATTCCTCAGCCAAAAGATCTCCCTCAGGAGCCAGTCATCCACAGCATCTTCCATAACTAACTGTAATATTTGCTTTGATATCCAGAAAACTTGCCTCCTATAATAACACCATACTAAGATTATTCGAAAACGCCATGTGATACAGGACATAGTCAAATAGAATACCATGATCCATAACAGATAATATTATAAAGAATAATTACTTTGTCTCACCTTAACCAACCTCTTCTATTTAACTGAAACACTTTATCAACTAGGTTCAAAATCGGCACACTGACCTTGGGCGGCATCCACTGTAATAAAAAAGCAGAGGATAAGTATTCCGGTATCCAAAATCTCATCGATCAGATGCCAAAAGAGTAGACTAACAATCTTTGGTGGGTTCAATTTCAGGTGAATGACATCTTGTGCCATCATGAAAATTTTCAGACAGGGAACAAACATAAGCCAAATGACACAATCTGATCGATGGATGGCATCCAGTAAAACTGTAGATTATGCAAGGGAGACTAAAGGGCCTTTTACGCGGTACCTCGGGTGGCATGCCAGTAGGATTTTCCATTTCCGGGGGCGAATTCTCAGGCTCTTCAAGACGTCTAACCACTCTCGGTGGGAAATACTTGGAGTCCAATTCATTATCTGAGTGCCACCCATTAGCTTCTGGATAAAGTCTACCTTCCCCTTGGGTGCTGTCACCAAGTTTGTCAATGTCTTCATTATCAGAAATGCTGCTGTTCATCGATTCAGTTGCTATTTCCTTTGAGAGGTGAGTGTTTATATCATGTACACTCCAGGAGAGGTGGCGGGCAGGAGCATTATCATTTTCTTCAAGTGGAGATCCTACAACCTTGCGCATAAGGCCATCTGAAACCCCTTTAAACTGACGTACAATATCGTCCATGGCATCATCAACATTAACTGCTCAATTCCAAGAAAGGAAATTTAGTAAAATGGAAAAGTGAAGCAAACACAAAAACAATAACCACTTATTTCTTCATTCTGATCGTTTTTTTAAGAATTTAGTTTCTTAGAATAACAAGACCGGTTAAGATTTTTTGATAATTGGTAATTGAAAGCGAGGGATGAGCTTTATATACAGCTACATGTTACCAAAACAGTAGCGACAACAATACCTGCAAGAGTTTTCATCACCGACGAGGACTTTCCAAAAGAATAATTCTACAGAACAAAAACGACAATCGTTAGATCATCCATCTAAATGGAAATAGACAGCAAAGAAATTTTGGGGGTGGCACTTAGTTATAGGTTCTCACTTTTGAGGACGCACTTAGAAAATCCCAAACTTCATGCTGTTCAGCAACATTAGCTATGGACAAGAGATCCTGTAAACATGGGAAAAAAGTGCTCTAATAAGAGAATGTTGATGGTATATATGTTTTTAAAGTTGCTAAGGGATTATATAATACTTGTAGAAACTTGTCCAGCTGAATACAGCGGCTATGAACAAAAGCATCTTCGGTGCTTGATGAGAATATACGTTTGGGGGGTAACTGTAAATTGTAATTTGGGATTTCTCTGAGCTGACGATGCAATAGCTCGAAATTACTGTATCTGGAGGGAAGAAAATAAATACTTTACGATCAAGTAGCAGCAATCTTGTGCCTTTTACGAAGAAAACCAATATCAAAAGCTAGTGACATGATTAACAAAGTCCAATGATGCACTGATATGATTTCCTTGCTAACAGAAATGATGAGAAAATTAACCTTCTCTTAACAAACCAAGTTTTGTTCTCCGTATCTGTCACCGCAATAGAATATACTGCATATGATTTTGATGCCTGCTTCTCAAAATAAGCTCCAAGAACCTGCAGACACACAGGCATTAGATATAACACTCTGAGAACTCTTCAAGACAAAAGAAATAGTGATCTTAAGTGAACAGCATAATAATTTGCAAAACACACACACACAAAACCGAAAAGGTTGTTCAAGTGCATGTCTGTCACACAAAGCAAACAAAGATCAAGAAACGGTATAACAAAATCCAAAAGTAATATCGAGACCAGAGCTTACCCGACATTTCAGCTTTAGGCCATGCTGACTCTCTTTGTGAAGAACAATGCTTGTGGATCTGTTATCACATGTATAATTCTCATTGTGCTTGATAAAATCAGCTGTGTAGAATTCCGTGATAAGAGGGCCCTCACCGACTCCTAATAGTGCCAGCCTCGTGTCAGGATTTAGAGTAAGATCCGACGTGCTATTGGATCTCTTAAGCCTATTTTTGTTTCCATCAGAAGGAGACCCCTTTCTAACATCGACCTCATAGATGTGACGCCTTCCTTCATATGAAACTGATTTACTAAAATCCTCAGCCATCTGCGCTTGTGACTGCTTATCAAGACTTGCTTTAGGGGGCAAATGTGCAACTGTCTTTTCTTCTGCTCCAGTAGAAGTCCCCGATATGGAGCTATGGTTTTTCTGTTTGGCCTCTATTGGATTACTAACCGAGGAACCCTTCTTCAGAGACTTCTTGTACTCTTTCTTTTTGTAGTTTCTTCCTTTCGTCCACATGTTTTCAAGGTTTTCAGGAGTAAGAACCTCGGTTCTCCTATGCGTCGCCACCTCTAGCATCCGAGCCCAATCAGCAGAATGCTGTTGAGTCCGCAGTTCCGGGTGTCTTTCAACGTCTGTGGATGGTGTTTTCGGCTCATTAACTTTTGTCAAATCCATACTTTTTGCTTGATTATCAAAGGCTGGCATTGAGGCAGAGTGAATATTCTGTTCTTCCCCCGAAAACTGCTCAAAGTTTCCCTCTTTAATAAGATTGATAATGATCTCAATCACCTCATTGATACGCCTGGGGCAGAATAGAAAGTTAATTAACACCTCTACCTTAGAAAAACTGAAGGCAGAGTTTGAAATAAATGGCAAGCACTGAGGAGAACCCATCACAAGTAGATTCCATTGGACATATTTATCTGAAGTCATTCTTCTGGTAAATTAGATTTTATCTATTGAAACTCTGAATTCACATAATTTGTTCCTAGCTAGTTTGCATCATAATCCAAATATAATCTTTCCGCAGACAGATAAGGTAGAGAACTTACTCAGGGGATGCTAAATTCAGAAGAGGTTGAACTACCAAGCAAGTAACAATCTCTCTAGCTATCGTTCGAACAAGAGGGCACTGGGCTTCTCGTGGTCTGAGAACCACAGATAATATGCCAGAGACTATTTTCTGAAGAACCTGTTAGAAAAACAAAGAGTGCGTTTGTGTAAAGTTAACCAATTACGAAGAAACTAAAAAGGCCACTGCGTAATTTTTAATCTGAACTATATCCCTCGTACCTTGTACTCACTCTCAGGTGATATGAGTGCTGGATAAAGTTCCCCAGAAGCCATAAGATGGAATTTCAGTCTTTCATCTCTCTCCTCAGATGACAATGTCTTCATAACATCAGTACCTATAGCAGCATGGTTTCTTCTAAAAATCTCCAAATGATCACCTATCAGATCAACTATATCCCTGCACAATTAGGCATTGATTTCATCATCATCCAACAATGATCCAATCGTTATCGACATAAAGGGAAGAGGGAATAAAGGACGGCACCTGGTTAGCAAGTCAACGATGTTTATCTCTTTTACCCTTACTGAAATTTCACCAAGAGCGTCCATGATTACTCCACGGATCAGTTCAGGGGCCTCTTTATCTGGCGTGATCAAAGAGTACCACAGATTTATCACGAAATCGTTAAGGATCTTGTCTATGAAATCGTTTATCGCAGCTTCAACTACAGGGGAGTCGATTTTCTTCTTCCACCTTGGAGGAGGCGGGATAGTGGAAAGACGCGCATCATTCAAGGACAACTGCTTCTTGTCGAGATAAGACAACTGGCTTTGTCTTGGAGCTGGCATAACTTTCCATCTGAACTCGATCTGATTAAAAAGAATCCGCAGACCGGAGAGAATGAGGATTGCCATTGGCAAATTCATCCACATAGACTTACTGGTATCTGCATGAGAGTACACAAATACAAAACAAGAGATTATCAATGTAGTGACGCCACAACATAGAGAAACAATGTGAAGAAAAAAGATTAAACTTGACTCCAAACAAAGAAACCAAGAACAGAGTAAGCAAATTTCCCAGGCTAAACACGCCTTCATCTATCAGACCAGGTTTCTTCTAAGTGATTCATCCTTTTTTGAGGAAGTAGACGCAATTTTGCAGCTTCACAACATATCAAACTGGAATTCTAACGAAAAGTGACCACAAAATTGAAAATGTCTATCTAAAACTAGAAAGCCTGAGCACAAAACCGCCAAATCGAAGAGAAAAGGCCATAAGCTATAGGGCAACAACGTGTAAAATTATTAAACTTTACTCCAAACAAAGCGAAACATAAACAGAGTAAACAACACTTCATCTATCAGACCAGGTTTCTTCCAAGTAAGTGAATTTTGTACTACAAACTTGATCTTAATTCCATCATAAGTCAAGAGGGTAAACGCAATTTCGGAGCTTCAAGACCTATCAAACTGGAATTTTAACGAAAAGTTACCATAGAATGAGACAAATTACAGAACCTCATATTTAAAACTAAGAAAAAGGTTCAAAATTGACATACGGGTCAAGAAGTAGGTGACGGAGAAGATGCATAAGCCCCACCATACGGTCCGTACTTTGGCCTCCTCGATCAGATCCTGTATAGTCTCCATCGCCTTCATCGTCGTCTTCTTTTACTTCTTACCACTTAAAAGAAAAAACTTTCCAAATTGCAGACTAATCCAGCCAGAATTACCAATCGAATCGTCAGGAATTTCGATCCAATTTTCAAAGCTTTTCCCAAAAGGACGACGAAGGAGACAGTTTCTTGAAAACCCTAGCTACTGTGATGAGACCCGAGATTGTACGAATGCAGCAAAATTCAACTCGAGCTGGGCACAAGATCGTTGAGATTTGAATCAACAGCAGTAATGATCAAACAAGGTGGATTTTCAATTCTTCTTCCACCTATGGCTTCTTTTTTTTTTTTGCGTGGAATCTTTTTTTTTATAATTGTTCGTCTTTTTTTTTATTAGACTGCGGAGACGAGACAATTGCTCTGGCTGGACAAAGACACGACACGAATACGATGTCGTTTTGGTCTGTCCTTGGGTCACGGATTTTACATATGTTATTAAATTGCAAAATCTAAACAATTAACCGACCAAAAAGTTACAAATCTGACACACACTGGTCATAATAAAAAGACATTTTCATCCTTCCGATATTTGGTTATAAAATCTGACAATAGTAAAAGTGGTAGCGCTAACAGCGGTAATGATAACGACGGCGGTGATGATAACGACGACAGCTATAGGCGGCGAAAGAAATGCTGACGGGCGGCGGCGACGGTAACACTGTTGGACGATATTACATTAACGGTATTTCTCTTGATGGTTAGATAAGTGGTTATCGAAATAATTTCGAATAACTTGTAAAGTTAACAAAGTTAGCTAATCAATAATTCATAGTTTTCATGAAATGATAACAAGACTAGCACGATGGTTATCACGATAACAAGGTTAACACAATAATTTTATGATATGATATCAGATTTAACATGTAATTTCATTTTTGTATTATATGGTAACTCGGTTAACTCGATATCTTTACAATATGCTAAATGAACGTTATATTAGTTAGCATAATAATTAAATAGTTATCGTGATACTATATTAGTTAGCGTAATACTCGAATAATTATCAACTAAACCGTATAAAATGTTCGTAAGGATAAAAGAGTCCCAAATTTCGTGTGTAATATGTATGGATCTAATTTTACATTATTACACTTTTCATTTTTTATTATTGGGTTATCTGAGGCTATATATTAAATTCATTGATTTAACAGTTTGCCATCCTGGTCGAGGAATAAAAAAACAGGAGGTGAAGCTTGGGTACTGCGTAATTTCAGAGGTAAATTTGGCTCTGTTTCTTTGCATGTCGCATGCAGCTGCGGCTGCAACTCTGTGTTTAAACGATACATCTAAACATTGGTGGTTGCGGCATATAATCACAATTCTAGTTGCAACGCTCAAATTCTTTTGGGATCAAAACAATACAGACGAACCAAGTGGTGTTGGTCTAGTGGTTCCCACTTGAGGAGGAGTTGCCATGTTGGTCTAGGCCAGGGATCGATTCTCCTCAAGCGTGGAATTGTTAAATCATTCCCACTTGGCCACACGGATATGGGCATTTGCTTTCGGCCCATTTGAATACCCAGAGAGAGGGTATATCCATGGGCTGCACCTCCCACAGGGATTAGTCTGGGCCCTTCCATAGGTCTGGAATTCCCTGAGTTATCAAAAAAAAAAAAACAATGAAGACGCGTATCGCAGCGTTTGGTTGCACCGCAGCCTCTTGCATCATGCAAAAGAACAGATCTGTTATCTTATATAGCAGGCGAGCTTTTGGTGGAATTGACTCTTTGGATGATGTAAAACTTACCACCATCATGTATATGTGATGTCTGCGGTCGGCAGAGCCGTACCTGAGATATTCGTGGTCCAATACAAAATTTGAAATTGGAGCCCTAAAAAGTATATAAAAAAATTTCAAATTGTTAAAACTGATTAAGAAAAAATTCAGAGACCCTATTCAAATGTTTCATATGTTTTGGCTCAAGCACGACACTGGCAGTCGGTCCAAATTTAGTATATGTTTTGATTTATTGTTCATCTGATTTTGTTTTATTTTTTTAGGCTTTGAAACTGGTTGGTGTTTTAGAAAGACCAAAGGCTTTGGCCATCTTATGGATATCAGACAAATGAACTCAAAGGTGTTTAAATCTACAACAATAAATAGAGGTGTAGTTCTCAAAGCGTTACTGAGCAAGATAGATCTCAATCTTATCTAGCGGTAAGCTACCCTTTTTGTTTATGAGAGTGTGGAAGCCTCTTGTGTAATTTTTTTGGTGTTTGCTCTGTTCAGAAAGTCTTAGTAGAATTAGTCTGATTTTTTTGTAGCAACCAATGATGTATCTTGTTCTCATCTTTCGGTGAATCACTAGTCTTGGGGTTTCGGTGAATCACTAGTCTTGGGGTGATGTTAGCCATGTAGGTTGTATAGTAGTATATTTTCATTCAATCAATGAAAACTACAGATGAAAAAAAAAAAATATTAACAGTTTGTATTAAATTGTGGTATACGTGTGCATGGTTGAAAAAACAGTTGTACTATCAAACTACAACAGAAATTCAATTTGTAATTATAGAACTACAATTTCTACAATATGGTAAAGTTCGTTATTTGAAAATATATTGATACAAAATAGAATTAAAAAATTTGTATTGAAGCGAAACACTTTTTCTTTAATTTTTTTTTATTGTTTGAAGTGTGACGGTTTGACAAAATCATTTTAGGATGCACCTGTACGATTCTTTTGTTATGTTAGCAATACAATAACAAAAGCTCAGAACCTAAAAAAAATGTTAGTACTCTCAGACCAAGAAAAAGCAGTAAGAAGAAGAGATGTGAAAGATTGTTTTTATATCTTCCATCTAAAAAACCCTAAGGAAATGAAAAGGCGTCTAAGATCTCAATTAGCCTCAAATCAAAAAGTTTTTAGGATTGATTGTTGAAATAAGAACATAATTAATCATTTGTATTTACTCACCCATTGAAAAGATATTTGATTTTTTGCTTACTAAATCAACCAACGAACCGGCCGGCGAACCTCTCCCCACTACACATGGAAATAGAAGTTTTGATATGGGCATTGCATTGTATGTTTTGAGAGATCCCAATCTCACTATTTCAGCCGAGAGTGGTTCTCACGCATTTTAACGATTCTTTAAAATATAATAACTTATTAAATACGCATTTAATATTCAAAACATCTTTCTCGAAAGGTTTTAACGATGAAAATCAAGAGAAATAAGAATACAAATGCAGAAGAAACAACTTGTGAAATCCTTAATTTAAACGGAAAGAAAACAAATCGCCCATGATTCTTGGAAATAACATTACAATGACCATCCTCGAGTTTAGACGTCAGTCTCACCTGAAAAGGGGGAAAGAGGGATGAGTATTTCGACAATACTCAGTGAGGACGCGCTAAAGAGCCCGCAAGATCCTTTGGATACACCATTTGAAATAGTAATATATGTATACTAATATAGAAATTAAACACAAGCAAACAACCTACAGAGAATTTCTAGCATTTTTCAGTTAACAAGTTCAATCATTTTCGTATTTAATTATTTGCAACAATTCAATCAGCCTAGCAATTTATAACACATTCCCCGGGATCAACCGTCCAAGGTACTCATTCTTTGCCACGGCCCAAATTGGGTTTGACAAGTCACAAGGTGCCACCGCCCACTACAGGGTTTGACAATGGCTCGTCAGCCCTTTCCCGATCACTACAACTTCACAATAGTCCCTCGTTGTAGGCCGTCAATCAACACTAATCCGACCGATCAGCGGTACAATATCGGCAACTAAGCCACACACAAAAATACTATCTTCCGTATAACTTCCAACTATCAGTGCACTAAATACCGATCATATAACTAATTACCACATTTATCAATACCAAGCATCAAACAAATCTAATCCCTATATAAGTATACAAATATTACTAATTCAACCAATGCATCTTTAGGAATCATAAACCAATCCCACCTTTGAGTTCGGTTGAAAATGAGGAGTCGGAAAAGCGGTTACTGCGGTTGAAGGTCGAAAACTGCGATAGGAAAAATAGCGCTTATGTTTCCTTAAATAGAACTTCTATAAGTTAAAACATCCAAAATAAGAATTTCCTAACTAAGACTAGGATTTTTCGGATTAGGGTTCATAATTCTATAATTAAGCGGTTTGCTTGCGCGGAAAGAAATAGTTATAACTCACCGAGTATAGCACCAATTCGCACGGTGTTGGATTCTATGAAAACCTTAGAGTGTCCTCTTTCCAACGGTACCAAGATCAGTCTCTGGGTCTTTCCGGTTCGTCAGGAAAATGGCTCGCAATCTCAATTACGAAAACTGGGAACAATCAGGTATCCGGATTTGCACATAAAGATCCGCTCGGATTGAAAAGATGGTAACTTGAAGAAAATACCTACAAATCGGACGATTCAAGAGGCGATGGAAAGGTCAAAGAATCCTCTTTCTAACAAGATCAAGATCGCGATCTGAGGCTCTCGGAGTCGATGGGAAATGATCTCGAAATTTGACGGCTTGGAAGTTCGATCTACAGAAATCGGTTTCGGGAAAACACGCATAACTTTCAGTACACAACTCTAAACGACGAACCGTTTTCGGTTTGAGATCAATCAACGAGTTAAGAGCTTACCCTCCAAATATCACGGCGAAAGAACTCGATCTGATCAGCCGTTTCGCAACTGTACCCAGACGGGTCGGACTGTCTCTTTTAGCCTTTTAGGTTGCTCTCCTTCTTCCTCCTCTCACACACTTTCTTTTCCTTTCTTCTGTCACGATTTCTTCTTGTCCTCCTCTCTCCTCTCATGCTCCTTCTTTCCCTCTATAAAGAATGGAGGAGACGTGCTTTAGGTGAAAATAATTAAGTGTGATTTGTTTAGTGGTGGGACAACACGTTTTTGCGGCCAAACTTTTACCGAAAGGTCAATATGGTGGGCAATTAAAAACAAAAGAATGTTGGGGAGGTTACTTTCGGTTTGTGGATGTCACATGTTTACTCACCCATTGAAGAGATATTTGATTTTTTGCTTACTAAATCAACCAACGAACCGGCCGGCAAACCTCTCCCCACTACACATGAAAATAGAAGCTTTGATATGGGCATTGCATTGTATGCTTGACAATCAAATATTAGAGGTGGCTTTTGCTACAAACTGTTCAGAAATGGTGAAGATGGTGTATGATCCACATGACTGGCCGGTGTTTGCAATATATTTATACGAATACGAGAGGAACAAGGAGGCTTTCACCTACTTCTCGTTTTCACACATTCCACGGACTCTAAACACATAGACAGACAAGTTGACACAGAAGCAGACAAGTTAGCACAACGTGTTCGAGACTACATCTATAATGACAAATATGTAAATTAAGTTCCTTCGCTTTGGATTAACAAACAGTTCTAGGTGCTGAACCTGTTGTATATAAAAAAAAAATTCAACCAAAGAACTCAATGAATTTAAGCCAAAAAGAATATATTAGGCCTTCGGCATATTTATAAATTCAAACTTCAAACCCAAGCTTTAGTCGGGCATGACCCCAATATACCATAGTGTCCACTAAACCTTTGAATCAAAGGTTACACATCATCTTTATATACTACAAGACTTCAATCCAAACTTTCAATGTATGACTTTTGCATATGTTGACACTTAGCAAAATTTGCAAGCTTTACAAGCTATCAAAGTAATTTCGCTTTGGACATTTATTTTTCCATTCAAATTAAATCTGATTTTGACAAGTGAAATAATACACAGCGTTATAGTGCTCACGACGAGGAATCCATTGAACCCAATAAACGGGCATTCCAACATACATTTTTATCGAAAAACCCACTCGAAAGGTGGTCAAAATCACTTCGTCGAAAACGAGTTCCAACAGTAATATGTACAAATTTTCAAAATCTTAAATCATGTTTTGAGTGCAAAGTTGAGGATAATTTGTCAAGGTTGTTGGTGTTGGATCTCGTTAACCAAGCTTAGCCCACTTAGGCCCATAAAAGGAACACTTTGAAAGCCCCAGAAGTGAGAAAACAAGTTAGGAAGCTCTAAAAAACATATCAGAGTAATGAGTCAAGTTACTTTGTGAAAAAAGCCCAAAAGATCCGAACAAAAAGCAAGATCAAACAACATAGTTAAACAATATTTAATAATAGATTTGATGATGGATCAAGTTGATTATTCTGCGCCAACATTCAAAAGCTTAGAAGATCATAATGGACGAATCCAATACATGAAAACCATTTATTGAGAGATAATTAAAGGATAGCGTTAAAGGTTCTTAATCAATATAAAAGCATGAAGAAGGCGATGGAGGGATCGGATGACCACTTCGGCTCATATACTAAAAAACACATTTCATTGTACACAAAATACCATAGAGAAATACATCATTGTATAATCTATCTATGTTTATCAAATCATCGAATAAGAACATATTTTGTCATTCATGAGTTTTATTAGATTTTGTTTGGTCTGGCATTCTTGATTTCAGAGGCTAATCAAAGGAAACTTAATCATGGTTTCATTTCTTTAAGTTACTTCTGAATACTTATTTGAAAAAACATATTTTAGCATTGTCTGTGAGAATCGTTAAATAAATTTTAGTAACGAGCAACAAAACAATGTGTAAACAATGGGAAATCCTTAAACAATACTAGATGAATTGGTAGTTAGGCTCATAGATTAAGACAACGCAAGCAAAAAATGGTCAAAAACCATACAAATAAACAGAGTACAAAACTCCTCTTACATCGACAAGTTAGTCGCTGTTCAAAGTTAAATATAGTTTTGATCAACTTTATCCCAATTTTTTTTTTTTCGACTTAAATAAACTTATTCTACCTACTAAATGTATGAGATCAAACTAAAACTTATACCATATTTTTTCATTTTACAAGAAATATATGGATATATCCATTTCATAAATAAATTTGACAAAACATAATTAGACTACCAAACTATTAGGATCAGACATATGATAATATGAAATTGAAAATGAAAATGGCTTTGGATATGCTTTATTTAGAACCCAATTAGACATTTTGCGTGTGGACCAATGAAATATATTTTATACAATCTTATATGAAATTATGAATATATACAAAACTTAAATCTGAAATTATGAATATACACAATATATTCATCAACTATATTCATAGTTTCTTTACAGAAATAGTCAATATAATTATTGACAACCCGAAACGCTTGATCGTGAGTGCAGATGGCACTAATCCGCTCTTGATTGATTAATTTAATAATGCCAAAATAATTATTCTCAAGCTTTTGAGGTTTTGCTTATTGAGTAAAATACATTAATTTCTTCATCAATCTTTTCTAAAGCAAAACGACAACCAACTTTAAAAGCAACTCAAGAACAATCAGGTAAATAATGGGTTTATCCCTAACATTTTTATCAATTTTCATGTAGAATCAAAGTGTGACTAATAGAATTATGAAACTAAACACATTATATGTGCAAAATTTGGGCAAATTTGTGAATATTCATAAAGGGTAGGCAAATTATCCAATATATCTGAATTTTGATCTATTATCTAATCTGTTATACTCTAAAAAATTTAATGGAATGACATACACAGCAACTGGAGTCATGGGTTTACTTGCGAAGCTGATAGGTAATATTGAAGTTTTTCGACAACTTATGGTGTGCGTAGTGAAGAGAGAGCACTATCACTTCTTCTTACGCCATATCTAGTTCTTCCAATTTAATTTCAACAAACTGAGTAACTCTGCTCATGCTCAACTCTTTTCAAACCATCATCAGCTCTTCTTACGCCATAGTTATCTTGGAATTCCCAAAAATGAATTCCAAGTTTGTCTTCTTAACTAGCTCTTTTTAAATCCATAATTCTTTTTGAGAATGATCTAAACATTATCTTCATCCCTCTGATGTTATCAACCTACAAAAAACACTTTCAATATCAGTCCAACTAACTATTACTTTATTTAAATACAGTAACATGTTATATTAAAAATATATGGTGTATACTCACCCTCACCTCTGTAAAGAGAACAACATCTTCTTTCATGGCCATGGTAGCCACTCTCTTACCCATGAGACACTCCAACGAAATGGCAACAACAGTATTCTACACAAAATATGAAAGAGTTAATAAGATAGCAAAACCTGAATTATAATTAATCTATTAAGAAAAAAAACAGGTATAACTCCGCTAGAAGATGCTCTATCAAACTTTTGTTACCAAGTGGTCTCTGCGAATAGCAGAGAACAAAGCTTTGTGTATTCATGCGAGACTGGTAGTTCGTGGCATATATGCCAATAGCTTGTTTCCCAATTGTAAATTGATATGTATTATGGGGTGACTGCTTAATCAAAACACAACCAAAAATTAACATTAATTTATTAAATAAAACTTTTTAGTAAAAACTTAATCAAAGTTATAAGGAAAGACCTGGTTGTGGTTGGGAAAATGTATGATTGAAGCAGAGACACCCAATATCAATATGAATGTATCTCACAATGAGTGTATTTGTGGCAATAAGCCTCATGACCGTTTCTTTCTTTAACAAGACTATGTAAAATATCAAAGTCATTTAAACATTATAAGTATGGGTCACGTCACTTTGCGGAAAAGCCCAAAAGATCCGAACTAAAAGCAAGATCAAACGACATAGTTAAACAACATTTAATAATAGATTTAATGATGGATCAAGTTCATTATTCTGTGCCAACATTCCAAAGCTTAGAAGATCATAATGGACGAGTCCAATACATAAAAACCATTTATTGAGATATAATTAAAGAATAGCGTTAAAGGCTCTTGATCAATATAAAAGCATGAAGAAGGCGATGGAGGGATCGAATGACCACTTCGGCTCATATACTCACAAACACATTTCATTATACACAAAATACCATAGAAAAATGCATCATTGTTTAATCTATCTATGTTTATCAATTTATCGAATTAGAACATATTTTGTCATTCATGAGTTTTATTAGATTTTGTTCTATCTCGCATTCTTGATTTCTGAGGCTAATCAAAGGAAACTTAATCCTGATTTCATTTCGTTAAGTTATTTCTAAATACTTATTTGAAAAAAACGCATTTTAATATTCACAATTTAGCGTTGTCGATGGAAATCGTCAAATAAATTTTTAAAATAACTGAAGTTTACCATTGGCAACAAACAACAAAACAATGTGTAAACAATGATAGTTAAATTGGTAGCCATGCTCATAGACTAAGAGAACGCAAACAAGAAATGGGCAAAAACCATACAAATAAACAGAGAACAAACTTCTCTTAGATTGGTAAGTTAGTCGCGGATTAGAGTTAAATTTAGTTTTGGTCAACTTTATTCCAATTTTTGTTTTCGTTTCGATTTAAATAAACTTACTCTACCTACTAAATGTATGAGATCAAACTAAAACTTATACCAATCTAAATCAATTTGACAATAAAATAATTAGACTATCAAACGATTAGGATCAGACGGATATAATATGAAATTGAGAATGAAAATGGCTTTGGATATGCTTTATTTAGAACCCAATTAGATATTTTGCGTGTGGACCAATTAAGATATTTTATACAATCTTATCTGAAATTATGAATATACACACACAAAACTTAAATCAACGGCGCTAAAGCTATGGGCCATATCGAAATCATCCCCCGAATAATTCATTTTTATAATAATTATCAAAATACCTTTTTCTTTTCTCTATATAATTAAATATCTAAATCCTTATCCACTTCACTCTTCCTCTTCTGGATACAATTTCAAAACTCAGCTTCTTGCTACTTCCTAATAATATCTTCAGCAAAAGATGATAAAGTCGGTGACTCTTCGCTCGTTTCCCCTCCCTCTAGAGTTTAACGGCAAGGCTAAGTTCGTTGAACCGTCGACGTCTTGTTTTCCGGCGAGATCCTTCTCGGTGGTTCGATGTTCGAGCACGAGAGACGTTCCCAAGCTTGAGCTCTTCAGCCGCGGAAAATTCGACCGGATTCTTCAAGATCCGCCATTAATCGAAAAAGCCGAGACCGAACTCTCAGGTACAACAGAACAAAAGCTATAATTTCGAATTAATGGATCAAAAGCTGCTTAACGAATCTTATCGACGAAGAAAACGTTTCTCGTTCTGTTCTATTGTGTGGTATTGAACGATCTCGTTGATGAAATTTGAAATATCGAACTTGTGGCTGTGTATATGAAGCAGATCCATGTATATATAGAAAGATCTAGTTGAGGGAATTTGAAATCTCTACTTGTGAATGTTATTAAATCTTTGAAAATTCTATTAATTTCGAACTAATGGATCAAAAGCTGCTTAACGAATCTTATCGACAAAGAAAACTTTTCTCGCTCTGTTCTTCAGTGATCTGGTTGAGGAAATTTTGAAATTTTCTTCTTGTGGCTGTGTGTATATGAAGCAGATACATATATAGAAAGATCTAGTTGAGGAAATTCGAAATTTTTCTACTTGTGAATGTTGTTAGATCTTTGAGACATGTTTTGATGATTCTGTTTTCAGATTACTGTTCGACGCTTGAAGGTGACGATTCATACAGCTGCTGGAGAGCTTACTTCGAACTCAAAGACCTCGAAGTAACTTTCTCCTTCACAAATTTGAAATTTTCTATTTCTGCACTTTGAGAAATCCAAATTTGGCTTTGGTTACTAAAGAAACTTTACTCGATGTTTTATGTGAATGCAGAAAGAGAAGCCAAAGGTGGAAGTGGAGAATCTAATCTTGCAAACAGGTGGTTTAAAATCGCTGATCTGGTGTTTACACGGGCTTGCTTCAACGGAGAAGGAGAAGAAACACAAGAATGGTTTAGATGTAGCAGAAGAACAATCAGGTTCAGAGAAAGGGACGATGAAACTACACATTCATATCCCTGATGGTTTACCAAAATCTCAAGAAGAGCTGGAGGAAGAAGAGAAATCAAGAATGCCTGATTCTGCTTTCACAAGATTGCTTAGAGCAAAAGGAACTATCCCTGCTTGGTTCTCTCACGCTCCTGATCACGAAACAGACTGAATCCGTCTATAGAGAGTATGGTTTCTTTTCACAGTTTTACTTTTATGTAAATATAGCAAAGTGTAGAACATATAATCATTGTGGTATATCTCTCTTTGTTAGCCTTTTACAGATATGATCATATTGCCAATAAAATCTGGTTGTCTTTGCGTGATTTTCGCGAATGATTAACTTCAAGTTTGTTCGAAAGCCGTGTGTGTGCCTAATATAGTACTGGTTTTTGGTTACATGGCTGCAATTTCTATTCTTGATGATGTTTTGTCTCCGGAAGTGAAGCAAAATCCTTCAAAAACAAAACAAAACAAAACAAGAGTTGTCTTAATATAGGCAAAAGAATGTTTGGTGATGCAAAATGAAAAATCGTTTGGCATTATTAATAATAACCCTCTGGTGTCTTGATACTTCCATGCCCATATCTATAAGCAGCCTTGGGTTTTTTCCAAGGTTTTGATCAACGCCATGACTAAACCTCCACCGTTTTCTGTCCCGCCCTTGGGCTGCTTCCTCTTCTTCTTCTCTTTCTTCTTCTTCTCCTCATATGTTGTTTTAGCACTCACAGACGCAGAAGCCTCTTTTATTGCTCGACGACAGCTCTTGACATTACCCGAAAATGGCGATCTTCCCGATGATATCGAGTTTGAGGTTGATCTCAAGGTGACATTTGCGAACACCAGGCTTAAGAGAGCGTATATCGCTCTCTCCAAGCCTGGAAAAAAGCGGTCTTCTCGGACCCGTTTAACACCACGGGGAACTGGCACGGCCTGCACGTTTGTGGCTACACGGGCGTGTTCTGCGCTCCGGCTCTTGATGATCCCAGCGTCGCTGTTGTGGCCGGGGTTGATCTGAATGGTGCGGATATCGCGGGGCATTTACCGGTTGAGCTTGGTTTGATGACGGATGTGGCGATGTTCCATCTGAATTCGAACCGGTTCTGTGGTATCATACCCAAGAGTTTGAATAGGTTGAAGCTAATGCATGAGTTCGATGCCAGCAACAACCGATTCGTCGGACCTTTCCCTACCGTTGTTCTTTCTTGGCCGGCCGTTAATTTCATCGACCTAAGATTCAACGATTTCGAAGGTCATGTCCCTCAAGACCTTTTCAAGAAAGACCTCGATGCTATTTTCTTGAACAACAACAGATTCACTGCTACTATTCCTGAATCCCTCGGAGAATCTTCAGCTTCTGTTGTGACCTTCGCTCATAACAAATTCAGTGGTTGTATCCCTAAAAGTATTGGAAACATGAAGAATCTCAACGAGATCATCTTTAAGGACAATAGTCTCGGCGGTTGTTTCCCGTCGGAGATCGGTAAGCTAGCTAATGTGAACGTTTTCGACGCTAGCATGAACTCCTTCACCGGTGTTCTACCACCGAGCTTTACCGGGCTTACCGGTGTCGAAGAGTTTGATATCTCCGGGAATAAACTCACTGGTTTTATGCCGGAGAATCTTTGCAAGTTGCCTAACTTGGTTAACTTGACGTATGCTTACAATTACTTCAACGGGCAAGGCGATTCGTGTGTTCCAAGTCGTCGGAAGGAGATTGCATTGGATGATACACGTAACTGCTTGCCTGATAGGCCTAAGCAACGACCGGCCAAGGAATGTGCGGTTGTGATTAGTCGTCCTGTCGATTGTAGTAAGGACAAGTGTGCTGGTGGTTCTAGCCCCACTGTGCCATCGAAGTCAAAGTCGAAGCCGCCATCAACGGTGCCAACTCGGCCGGTTCGGAAACCACAACCACCGAAAGAGTCACCAAAACCGGATGATCCATCCGATCAGTCTCCTGTGAAGTTCAGGCGTAGCCCACCTCCACCACAACAACCACATCACCCGGTGGTTTCTCCTCCTCAGCCACAACCACCGGTACATTCACCACCACCTCCGGTCCATTCACCACCACCACCAGTACATTCACCACCACCACCGGTACATTCACCACCACCTCCAATCCATTCACCACCACCACCAGTACATTCACCACCACCGCCGGTCCATTCTCCACCACCCCCAACGCCGGTTTATTCACCTCCACCGCCAGTTCATTCACCTCCACCACCGGTTCAGAAATCACATCCACCTAAAGAGTCACCAAAACCAGATGACCCATCCGATCAATCTCCGGTGAAGTTCAGGCGCAGCCCGCCTCCACCACAACAATCACATCCCTCGGTGGTTTCTCCTCCGCCTCCGGTTCACTCTCCACCACCACCGGTATATTCTCCACCTCCACCACCAGTCCACTCACCACCACCACCGGTACATTCTCCTCCACCTCCAGTCCATTCACCTCCACCACCAGTTTATTCCCCACCGCCGCCTCCACCAGTCTATTCACCACCACCACCGGTTTATTCTCCACCACCACCACCAGTACATTCTCCTCCCCCGCCAGTCCATTCACCACCTCCACCGGTATACTCTCCACCGCCACCACCTGTCCACTCCCCTCCACCACCGGTTTACTCTCCACCACCACCAGTATATTCCCCACCCCCGCCACCTCCAGTCCACTCCCCACCACCGCCGGTTTATTCTCATCCACCACCGGTATATTCCCCACCACCGGTATATTCCCCACCTCCGCCGCCACCAGTCCACTCCCCTCCACCGCCGGTTTATTCTCCACCACCACCATCACCAATCTACTCTCCTCCACCGCCCGTTCGCTCCACACCGCCACAATCGCCACCACCACCACCAACACCAAAACCAACACCAACACCAGTTCAATCGCCACCGCAAACACCGGTGAACTCTCCTCCGCCACAAGCACCAACACGGACGGTAGAAGCACCAGCTCCAAGTGAAGAATTCACCATACCAACATTCATCGGCCACCAATATGCGTCGCCACCACCTCCAATGTTTCCAGGCTACTAATATTAGAGAGAGATAAGTCGATATATGAATCACGTTGTGAAGAAAACAAAAAAAGAAAGATCAGAAAATTGAGGAAGACAGAAGAAGAAAAAAAAAGAAAAAGGAGGGCAATGTATCGTAGTGGCATTAACTCCTTACAAGGAACCGTATAAAGTTTGTGTAGTAGCAGTTAACAACATCTTTTTTTTTTTTGGTCCATAAAAGATTTTAACACTTTGAAAGCAAAAGGAGTTGTTGTGCTTCTTCTCTTGTGCGTTAAGGCCGTTTTACGATTATGGTATCTTAGAATCTACATATTTGCGTTCTCTTATTCGTTAATAAAGATATATTTTAGGTCAAGTGAAAAATTACTGTATCCGTAAGCAAGATCTTGAGTGGGAGGTTTTCAGTCAACGTAGTTATTTTTTTCAATGACTTTTTGAAGAGAATGGATCCATTGAGAATTTGAGATTGGATTGTTAGAATGGGTATGAAACTTTGTATGACGTCAAAGGCACTGGCAATACTAGCAGGTTTGAAAACCAAGATGGAATTTTGATGGTTGTTATATACTGATGTTAGGTACATATCCAACATGTCAAAACCTGATATATATCATTAAGAATAAGGTTTAATATGTTATCTTTAATTAAGAGTAGATGTGTTTAATAAACCTATTATGGATTCTACCTTTTGAGCTTGTATCAGTCCAATTTGACTTCAGAAGAAGAAAAAAGCTTGTATATGTACATTTCGAATTTGAATCTTGATGGACTGGCTTATTTTATATTTTTCGAGAAAATTTACTTTTTTTTTCATTTCAAATAGGAAATACAATTTTAATCTACAGAACTTTCGGAAAAATTATTACATAACAAAAGAAAAAAGTAACATGGTTAGCCTCGGTTGACAATGATTTAGTCAACTATGTCATCATCTCACATTGCTAGTTTGGTGATAATTAAAGCTTTTAGAGCATTTCAATCTTTTTTAAAAGGGTATCTTAACATATAAAAAAGAAAAAAGGCAATTTTCTTAAAGAGCACAAAATGAAGTTTTTTAATCAAATTTAGCCATAAGCTCATTTGTTCATAATAGCATTCATTAAATTTAGGAAAGCCTTCCTAAATGTGTCTAACGGTTCCCTTACGGCTTTCTAAATTTTCATCAAAGTTAGAAAAGCCTTTCTAAACGTGTCTAACATCTTCCTAAGTTTGAGTTAGGAAAGCATTTATAAATACAGTAGAAACTCTATAAATTAATATTCGATTCATTAATAACTCGGTAAATTAATATTTTTTGTGAGTCGCAAAATTAGTTTTTCAACCAAATAATATATCTATAAATTAATAATCTCTATAAATTAATAATTTTTTTATAAAACCTCATGGTCCCAACATTATTAATTTATAGAGTTTCTACTGTATGTCTAACACCTTATAACAGTTTCCTGATAATGTTAAAAATGATTAATAAACTTTTTGGAGTTATTATTGAACTGCAAACTTAAAACAGTGCTGTTTAAGGCAATTTCTCAAAGAAAAATAATCAAAAAGTATGATAGAAGTTAAGAAACGGTTCTTAAATAAGAACTTTAAAAAACGGTTTTTAAATAAAAACTTTAAGAAACGGTTCTTAAATAAGAACTTTAAAAAACGGTTATTAAACTTTTGAGAATTCCTTTTAACATTTGTTTTCCTTTTCATTGGTTCTATTTTTTATTTTTTATTAAAATTTAACTATATAATTAAATCATATTAAAATATTATATTTTATTTTGAAGTTACGGATGGAAATGGCTTTAATAGCAAGGCTATTGGGCTAACGGGAAAAAAATATTGGGCCAACAAAGAAAGTTTCATTTACAAAAGGATGTTTCAATGAGACGGTAGTTTAATACGACGACGTATCGTGAGGGATGCGTTTACTGCACGACGAAGCATAAGCATGATCTTCCGCTCAAGTCTGAAGTTCATCTAACTGAAATACAGTTTGATTCGTCGAACCTTGATCCTATTTCATTCATTTGCTTCACCCTTCCTCGAAATCTTCGGAACCCTAATCGCGCATCTCATTTCTGGTAAATCCCCAATCAAGAGATTTCTGGAAACCCTAATTCGATCTCGAAATTGACAGCTACAATGGAGGAAGACAAACAAATGCACGACGGGAAATCATCATCCCCAGTTGAAGAAGAACGCGAAATCGAGAAATCGACATCGGAAGACGCGGAGGCGCCGCCGAAGAATGCCGGTGGTGGATGGGGCTGGGGTTTTTCTGGCTTCTCTGTGCTCTCGGATCTTCAAAAAGCCGCGGAAGATATATCTCGTAATGTAATGTTCCGACTCCAATTTTGACCTACTTATATGATGAATCAGTGTTTTCTGAAAATTGCCCTCTAGATATCGGATCCGAGTTTATGGTAACAGATGATAGCGATTTAGTGTATTCTGCATTGTGTAGTGCTTAGATGATGGTTTCTGCGAAAATCCAAACATTTACTGTCGAATGATGATGTTCCCTGATTTTCCCCTGTAGGCTGCAGCAGTGGCGGAGAAAGCAGCGAAAAGCATTGCAGATATGCAAGAAGCGGATGAGGACTCGGAATCTTCTGCCAAGGAAGAAGAGAAAACTGAGGAACCTGATACGGAGCAGGATAGTGATGATGAGAATGAGAAGTTAAAGAAGTCAGCTCTTCAGAAATTGGAAGGTGCAAGTGAAGAGTCACTTCTTAGCCAGGCAAGTTTTTTTGTTGCTTTTGTCAATGTTCATTGCAATAATGTTGGAAATGCGATAATGCTCTTTACTACATAGAGCTTTGTTTCTGCCATAAGTTTTTTTCTGTTGGTTTGATGTTGGCTCAAGTCATTTTATTCTTCATTTGCTTAATATGTTAGAATTTACTTAGATTCTGGATATTACCTTTTCCAGGGTTTGAAGGTTTTCGATGATTCAGTGGAGAGTTTCACTTCTGGAGCTTGGCTGGCACTAGGAAATGCGTTAAAAGGGGGAACCAATTTGGTGCAAAAGTAAGTTATTTTTCATTTTCCTTTTGTTTTACTGAAAGCTCTAATCTTGACTGGTTTCAAAATTTGTAGATGAAAATGGTTAAAGCCACTAAGTTTATACCCTGGCAAAAAGGGAAATAAGTGTTTTAGTTAGAGTGTTGTAATTTAAAGGATTTATCAATGCTCCATGGATCTTTTATGGAAAGTCTGCACCGAAAATTAATTACTTCAATTGGCGGACGCACTAAACATTTAATACTTGGTTGACAAAATAACACCATGAACATGCTCATTTTATATAATCTAATGGATTCTTCTTCTGGTAGATTGGCATGCTCTTTGGGTTCTCCATTACCAATAAAATGTTGGGCAGGCCATGTGTGTCATTTACTGAATATAAGAAGAATACATCGTTAGACTGTGGTAGCTAAACGAACCCTGAGGTCTTGTGTTTCTTTAGCAGGGACCGGTTTTCCTAGGAAGAAGGTCAAGCTGTTGATACTCCATTTTTTCTCTTGTAGGCTTGAAAGCAGTGTCCAGCAAGGTTCTTCGCCTAGGGAAGCTGGATCTGGTGCACCGTCTCTATTAGAGGTTTGTGCTGTTTGTGTTGTTTGTGTCTTCTTCTATCTCTCTTTAACTTAACATATCATTTAGCCCTTACTTGTGATCTGCAGACGGGAAAAGCATTGACTGCCAAAGGAATGCAAGTTCTTGAGTTTGTGGGCAAGGAGACTATGGATTTACTGATTACAGAGACTGGTCTTGGAAATGAGAAGAATAGGGATAAGGATCAAATCATTGAGGAAGTGACATTTGATCGATGCTTCTACATTTATGGTGGTCCTGAGCAGCTTGAGGTGACCTACTTATCTTTGAAAATCACCTATCAAATATTTTTCTTAGATAATCGATATTTTTTTCCCCTCAATATCTTGAGGTATGGTGATTTCAGGAATTGGAAGCATTGTCTAGCCACTATACTCTGTTGTTCAACAGGAGAAAGGGGAAACTGTCAGCAGATGAGAAATTGTTGTATGACGGGAAGCTCAAACAGATCCAGCAACTGTTCAGCTTCACTGATGAAATGAGTGGAAGCAAAGCAGACTCTGGCAAAGGGAAGAAAATAGATGTCGAAACTGAAGGCAATGATGACGACATGAAGAATCTGCATAACTCGAGTGTCAGCAAAGCTGCTGATATGGCTGCTGGGTAATCATGATTACTATTCCCTTTTCCGTCTCTTAGATTCTACATTTTGATTTTCTCCATTGCTCTCCACAACATGTCCCTTCATTGCCCAGCAATGTCATAGGAATCAGTTGTTTGTCTCCTCATATCAATAACCAAATGCAATCCCCTATTTGATAAGAGAGAAAGGTGAAAATTAGAAACTTGGAATTTGAGTAATAGTATATTCTATGATTCCCTTGCGTCAGGAAAGTTATCATGTTAAGATGAAGTGATACATGTGTGTGGATTATATGTCTTTGATCTGTTTGTTATTTGCTTTTCAGGTTCACAAACGCTTTAACTGGACTAAACATAAACGATATGATCCAACGGACTGGTGGCAGGCTTGAATCTCTTCACTCAGAAGGAGTTCATGTGCGAAGAGTGTTCCCTTCTCACTTCTCTTAAAACAGTGAAGATTATTCATTCTACTACCACAGACTAATATGAAATTTTGTTCTGCAGAGACTTTCAGAGATGTGCTGTTTTGCAGTCACTCATCTGCTTATTCTAGGTAAGTCCATGATATCTCATGCCAACAAAGTTCAAGATGAAGACACCGAGGCGCTGAAAATCGAGTGGCCTGAGGATCCTACTGAAAAGGCTAAGCTGATTAGAGGCAAGGCCGAATCGATGGCTGGATATGTCGAAGCAGTTTCCAACAGTTTCATAACAGGTTGGTCCACAATCACTCAAACTTACTTCGGCTTATGAATTGCATTTCTCATTGAGTATACTTTTTTAAATACCCATTTTCAGGTATATCAGATGTATCTGAAACATACGCAGCTGCGATCAAAGGAGCTTCTGGTGGTGATGATTCCAAAGATGATCTTCTGAAAACATCGACCATGGAAGAAAAAGCGAGCACCTTCAACGATAGTCTTCGCTCTGACCAAACCACAGCTATCACAAAGATCCAGGAAGGACTTGAGTACCTATCCTATGTCGTGATATCTACCTCAATGCCCTCTGCTTGATATAATAAAAAGAGTCAAGATTGGTCTTATAATTGTAGTTTTTTTTTTTTTAATACATGACTGAGATTCGACTTTAGTTTTCTTTTGTAGATATATCTCTTTCGCTAGCTGCTCTTATGGCAAGTCTCTCCCACTTTAGCTCTGCTTCACTGTTGTTTGGATCTTGAAAGTTTTATTAAATCTTGAAACCGAAGATTAGGAATTTGATTTGATTTGTTTAATGTTGCTTCCAAAGTTTTTTGGCTTGGAAGTTCAGTTAGTTGTGTTATTGACCTGTAAACATTGCTTTCAATATTCTGTCAACTTATCATTGATTTGCGTACACGTTTTGAAATAACTCACCTAAGCTTTGAC
>JAHZTW010000001.1:278210941-278253757 GCA_020283515.1 Alliaria petiolata
AACGAACCCTGAGGTCTTGTGTTTCTTTAGCAGGGACCGGTTTTCCTAGGAAGAAGGTCAAGCTGTTGATACTCCATTTTTTCTCTTGTAGGCTTGAAAGCAGTGTCCAGCAAGGTTCTTCGCCTAGGGAAGCTGGATCTGGTGCACCGTCTCTATTAGAGGTTTGTGCTGTTTGTGTTGTTTGTGTCTTCTTCTATCTCTCTTTAACTTAACATATCATTTAGCCCTTACTTGTGATCTGCAGACGGGAAAAGCATTGACTGCCAAAGGAATGCAAGTTCTTGAGTTTGTGGGCAAGGAGACTATGGATTTACTGATTACAGAGACTGGTCTTGGAAATGAGAAGAATAGGGATAAGGATCAAATCATTGAGGAAGTGACATTTGATCGATGCTTCTACATTTATGGTGGTCCTGAGCAGCTTGAGGTGACCTACTTATCTTTGAAAATCACCTATCAAATATTTTTCTTAGATAATCGATATTTTTTTCCCCTCAATATCTTGATGTATGGTGATTTCAGGAATTGGAAGCATTGTCTAGCCACTATACTCTGTTGTTCAACAGGAGAAAGGGGAAACTGTCAGCTGATGAGAAATTGTTGTATGACGGGAAGCTCAAACAGATCCAGCAACTGTTCAGCTTCACTGATGAAATGAGTGGAAGCAAAGCAGACTCTGGCAAAGGGAAGAAAATAGATGTCGAAACTGAAGGCAATGATGATGACATGAAGAATCTGCATAACTCGAGTGTCAGCAAAGCTGCTGATATGGCTGCTGGGTAATCATGATTACTATTCCCTTTTCCGTCTCTTAGATTCTACATTTTGATTTTCTCCATTGCTCTCCACAACATGTCTCTTCATTGCCCAGCAATGTCATAGGAATCAGTTGTTTGTCTCCTCATATCAATAACCAAATGCAATCCCCTATTTGATAAGAGAGAAAGGTGAAAATTAGAAACTTGGAATTTGAGTAATAGTATATTCTATGATTCCCTTGCGTCAGGAAAGTTATCATGTTAAGATGAAGTGATACATGTGTGTGGATTATATGTCTTTGATCTGTTTGTTATTTGCTTTTCAGGTTCACAAACGCTTTAACTGGACTAAACATAAACGATATGATCCAACGGACTGGTGGCAGGCTTGAATCTCTTCATTCAGAAGGAGTTCATGTGCGAAGAGTGTTCCCTTCTTACTTCTCTTAAAATATTATAGATTATTCATTCTATTACCATTTGCACTAATATGAAATTTTTGTTCTGCAGAGACTTTCAGAGATGTGCTGTTTCGCAGTCACTCATCTGCTTATTCTCGGTAAGTCCATGATATCTCATGCCAACAAAGTTCAAGATGAAGACACCGAGGCGCTGAAAATCGAGTGGCCCAAGGATCCTACTGAAAAAGCTAAGCTGATCAGAGGCAAAGCCGAATCAATGGCTGGATATGTTGAAGCAGTTTCCAACAGTTTCATAACAGGTTAGTCCACGATTACTCAACTTACTTCAGCTTATGACTACTCTATTGCATTTCTCATTGAGTGTATATTTTTTTATAAAACCCTTTTGCAGGTATATCAGATGTATCTGAAACATACGCAGCTGCGATCAAAGGAGCTTCTGCTGATGATGATGATTCCAAAGATGATCTTCTGAAAACATCGACCATGGATGAAAATGCGAGCATCTTCAACGATAGTCTTCGCTCTGACCAAACCACAGCTATCACAAAGATCCAGGAAGGACTTCAGTACCTATCCTATGTCGTGATATCTACCTCAATGCCCTCTGCTTGATATAATAAAGAGTCAAGATTGGTCTTATAATTGTAGTATTTTTTTTTTTTTTTTTAAATACACGACTCAGATTCGACTTTAGTTTTCTTTTGTAGATATATCTCTTTCGCTAGCTGCTCTTATGGTAAGTCTCTCCCACTTTAGCTCTGCTTCTCTGTTGTTTGGATCTTGAAAGTTTTATTAAAATCTTGAAACCAAAGATTAGGAACTGGATTTTGATTTTTGTTATTAGTTTATTGTTGCTTCCAAAGTTTTTTTGCTTGGAAGTTCAGTTAGTTGTGTTATTGACCTGTAAACATTGCTTTCAATATTCTGTCAACTTATCATTGATTTGCGTACACGTTTTGAAATAACTCACCTAAGCTTTGACCAGTGATCAAAGGTTAAGAAGAGGAATTAGAAGAAAAAGATAAGGGCTTTGATTGGTAACCAAAAGATTTACCGTAAAGCTGCGGTACAAGTTATACTGTTTTAATAATTACCAATCATAAAAACAGTACAGAAAGCGTTACCAACAGTATTACACTCAGCGTTTTTGTACCGTTTTGACGTACAACTCTTTTTTACAATTTTCAACTATTTTATAACCACTTTATCACTCCAACTTACCGCTAAAAGATCCAACTTACCGCTGAAAATCTACGGTTACCAATCTGACCCAAGAACGAGAAATAAATGAGTGATAGTAGAATATAGGTTTATGTGGTATGATGTTAGATAAATAGTGCTTGCGAAATTTTAGTAGAATAATCAAAAAACGTTATCAAATTTGATCGCATTAGGCAGAGAAACTGAGAATATTTATGTTAATCCTTAAGAGCATCTCCAATGAGACTATTTTTGGCTTTAAACTCTATTTTTACAGTAAAACCATCTCCAATGGTACTCTATATCTTACTATAAAAATAGAGATCTCTATATGTAACTCCAAATTTAAAGTTACATATAGAGATCTCTATTTTTACAGTAAAACTTTTTTTTCACAAAACACTCCTTTAATTTTGATATGTTTCTATTTTGTAACTAAACAAAAATTATATGTTTTATTTTTATACTTAAATAAAATTACAATAGCAATAGCTAGTTATGTAATGAAGTTTTATTTGTGTGTTAAACTTTTAATTTAAATAAAATCATAATTATATTAATTTTTTGTTAAAAATATAAAATAAATGGGTAAAATTTGTATATTTGTAAAATAAAAGGTTTTTTTTTAAAAAAAAAAACTAAATAGAAATGGAAGATATTTGCAAAAAAAAAAATTTAGAGTAAAAAATAGAGGTAACCATTGGAGCAAACCCCTTCTCTATTTTTAAAGAACTCTATTTTTAAAGTAAAAAATAGAGTAAATCATTCTCTTTAAAGAGTGGGAGAAGCTCTGTAAGACGATTTGCGATAGTTTTTTTATGGATATAGATGACATTGCATCAAACGATAAAGGTCTATAATCCTATAACTTAATGCAATTTTTGTGTGTTTGTGGATGTAATTGGTTTTTTCACTTTTGTTTTTAAATTATTTTATCGTGTATAATAAAAATTTAATTCATGAAGTAACTGTACACAAGTGTATTGGTAAAAACTACTTGTCAAAAAGGGTATTTTTGGAAAAAAACTAAGAGGAAAAGAATTGTAAAGTACTCCACAAACACAAACACACAAAAAACTTAGAGGAAAAGAATTTCTGGAGTATCATATAAGCTATATATTTGATGTTTGATGAACGTTAGACTTTGCTTTTTTTTTTGACAAAGATGAACGTTAAGACTTATATATGCCGTAATCTCTCATCCAATGTTAGCAAGAGACTAATCAGTAATCACCTGCTAATAATGTCATTTGCTTTTGTTTCCTAAACGTTGACAAATGCAATGCAATCAGAAGAAGTGGTTACTGGTAACGAGTTGCGAGACCTATATATCATATTGAAGTTGAATATTTAATACCGAGTATTATGTTCTATCCGTTTTTTTTTTTACTTCGATCGATAAATATAACAATCATTCGATACGAAGGTTTATAAAAGTTTGTTGCTGCTATTTCTTATCATCTTCTCTAGGGGTAGGCACTTTATTCGGATTCGAATTATCCGATCCGGATTCAACCCAAAAATATTCGATTCGAACGGACCGAATCAGTTCAGATCTCTCACAATACTCAATCGAGTATAATTATCACTGAGTATTATGAGAGATCCGAACTGATTCGGTCCGTTCGAATCGAATATTTTTGGAAATAAAAAATAAAGTTAAGATTGTTATTTATGAAATTAGGTAATAACCCGCACAAAAAATGCGGGGTGAAATATTTATTATTTATTTAAATTGGTATAAATTAAAAATCATGTAAAATAAAAAAATTGGTTATATATAAGTTTATATAACATTATGCTATAAAATTGATAATATAGTATGTTTTTATTTTATTTTATGAAACATATTGTAAATTGATTGTTATCCGAAATAAAATATATTTTTTATTATTAGTTGTTAATTTTGTTACCGACGTATATGTTTTAGCATTGATTGTATATACTATATATGAGATGATTTAGCATTAAGTTTTTTATTGATTGATTACTAAACTATAGTATTATATATATCTAAATTTATTGATTGATTGTTCAACTGATTTGAATATTATAAATTAGTTTTATAGTTACAATATATCACTGTTTTATAATATACAAAAAGAAAAACATATTTTGTTTGCTAAATGATTGTTTTTTTAAGTTCTGTTTTGGTTCATGTGTTTATTTTTAAATTTCGTTTGTGTAATAAGATATCATTTGAATTTTTAAAAACTGAATTGTATCATATATTTGCATGTGAAGATTAATGTAGAACCGGTCAAATATTGCTTATAATAGGTTGGATATTTTTTAATCATCTGTTGCATGTAATACCTCAAATAAAAAATGCTTTTAAATGATTTTTGGTAATAATATATCATTTGAATTCTGTAAAATTTATCAAATATTTACATGTGAAGATTAATGTAGAACCGGTAAAATATTGCATATAATAGTTTGGACATTTAAAAAAAAAATATTTTGCATGTAATATTGCATATCATATGTTTGTATGGAAAGGTTAATAATCAAATAATATGTATTTATATTACATGTTAGTCTAATATATAGAAATGTAGTAATGGCATATGATGCAATTAATCTAGTAATAAAAGTCATTTTTTAAATGTTTTGTGAAAAGTTCTATGGTGATGACACATCAATAAAATAACACCATTGTAAATAAGATATAAAAGTAAAGTTAATCTCTAAAAAATGCTTCTCAATTAATATATAGGGGATTAACAAGAGCATCAAGGTGAGTTCTAAGCTAGACTCTTTACAAAACATTCATATCATTGTTTCATATACAGATGAATGTAATACTAAATGCTTCTAGACTCAATCTTATGATAATATGATGCAAATGCTAATGCAACTACATGATTATTTATTTATTTTTTTTATGCAAATGAATGCAAGACTCAAGAGAAGGAAAACAAAACAACTAAAAATTTGATTAGACTAATTTTTCCCTCCCCCAGACTTACTTCTCACCAGAACAGTTGAATTAAGTTCAGATTATACCTCAACTCACTAACTAGTCTCATACATACATCAACTCAATTTTTCCGTTTATTCATACATCAATTTATAAAAATCATATAATTTATACATTAACCCTATATAGGGATTTTTTATTAATTAGTCTTTTAATATAACCAAATAAAATTGAAATAAGTTAGAACATCAACCTGCTACCCAAATATTTTCGTTTATGTCTTATATGGATGCTTAGGTGGATAATAATTATTATTTGTGTCGTGCTTTAGCTCTTCACTTTCTTGATACCGCAGAAGTTCGTCGAGAGGAGTTTGAGGGCGAAATTTGCATCAATTAGCAACAAATCAAGGTCGAAGTAAGGATTGGCAACATCTCTTGTGAGATTTTCGTCTGAAAAATGAGGTAATTAGCAGATTTAAGGTTTTCATTCAATTTTGCGTTTTACAAAGATGCAAAAATAAAAAAATAAAAACAAACAGAGAAAATAACAGAGTTCAAAATTTAAAATTAAAGTATTTACATAGGTGTTGGCGCAGCCTAATCGTAACAAGCTCGATGCTCCTTGTATCAAGGGAATAGCCGAACAAAGAACAAACTCTAAACTCGTTGATTCGCGAGAATAACCGAGGATCAAGAGGTATATGCTTAAGAAAGCCCTGAATAAATTCAATAATAATATGCCGTCTAGGCTTTCAATAAGGAGGCTATAAATAGCTAAGATAAAACACCAAAACCCTAAAATTTTATAAAAAGGAAAATCTTAAACGAAACTTAAAGCTCAATCAAAAGCTTGGAACCCAAATACTTAACAAAGCCCATACATATAATTAGATACAGTAGAAATTCTATAAATTAATAATCTTGGGACCATGAGGTTTTATAAAAAAATTATTAATTTATAGTGATTATTAATTTATATATATATTATTTGGTTGAAAAACTAATTTTGGGACTGGCAAAAAATATTAATTTATCGAGTTATTAATGAATCGAATATTAATTTATAGAGTTTCTACTGATAGTTATAGGTAGTAAACAGTTGTAGATGCGCTGCATCAGGTGTGATCTTAGTACCCTTTTCAGAAGTAGAGATGAGGAGGTAAATCTTGAGGAGGCTGACCATGAGGAGGAGGAGGCTTGATGCAAAGGTTCCTCGGGACCCAAAAGTTGATGGCCTCGAGGGTGTCAGTTCTCATGTAGTCTTGAAGCTGGGGCTGCGGAAGTCCTTCGACGGTCGTTGTGCCATCATAATCTTCAAAGAAGTGGAAGTAGGCTTTCAAATACTTGAACTTTCCGAGCAAAAACCTTGTCTGCAGCAAATAGTGGTAGTCCATGAAAGTGCGCTCTAGTAACGCCTTCTCTCACGTTTTCACCTTGCGATCAACTGAACAAGGTAATTACTTCTTGAATCTCCTCCTCAGTTTAGAACTATGACTTCTCAAGAACAAGTTGATAATGTTGGTAGTTCGTCAAATCAAACTCAAAGTGAAGAACCTCCATTATGGAGTTATGTTATTAAAACCGAGTCAAAGTTTTAATAAATATTTTTATCTTTAAGATTTATTTGTAGTTTATACATATATATCAACTCTAATAACAACATCACAACCATTATTATATATATTGACTCTTATTGTTGTTTGATTTGATTTTATCTATTAGAGAAAATGTGGTTTTAACGATATATAAACATCAACAATAAATTGATAAAACAATATTTCACTTTTAACAATAATTGAATTATTACAAGTAATATTCTCTCATTGATATGAACTCTCTTAGACTTTTTTTTCAAACGGCTACTTTATACATAATTCAATGGAAATAATATTCATCCATTCTTATCTCTATAAAAATAAGCACAAAATAAGCAAAAAAATAAGCAAAACAAAAAGAGACACTAATTTATAAAACACTTTTGCTAAACATCGATCTAAAAAGAAATTTTTTTTTTTATGTTTTATATAGAGTTAATATATATCAATGAAAAACTTTTATTTGTAGATGGTTGTTTGGAACAACTTCGTAGTTCCAATAATTTCCCGTATTTAGTTTATTTTTGGGGTAAAATTCCCATTTTTATGGCATCTCCACCATCATAGTACCCTCCTACCAAATCTATGTGGATGCTCCCTGGGAGATTCACGTCTTGCAGACAGGAATCACCCCTACATGATATATTGTTCTTCTCTGGCAATTCTCCAGCTGAACATCAAAACAAAAAACAACAACAAGTTTTAGATTGAAATCTTTGAGACAATTGTAAAAAAAAATATATTTACTTACATCGCTGTGCATTGAAGAACATAAGCGCCTTTTGCAGAGCAATGATGTAGTCATCCGGCGGTTGTTGCTTCTGCGGGTGTCGTGGCAGAGTCTTGATGAGCGTCGTTGTGAATAGCACGACACTCACGACTCCGACGATCCACATGCACAGCCTCACCTTGCGCCGCAGTCCACAGAGTCTCTTCTTCTCGGGCTGGGTTGGTTGGAGGACCCAGCTCTTCTTGATATTCTGGAGCCTCCGAGTCCAAAAGAGATTCTTCATCCTCCATGCTCTGTTTCACAGCTTAAAAATCAGTTATGAGTTCAAAACAGAAAACAAACAAAAGTTTCAGGCGACAACTACACTTAGTTATTGGGTTTTAAATCAATTGGTACAAGATTAAATTGGAGACATGTTGGTCTTGTGCTGTAACGGTTCTCTCTACTCATAAGGGAGAAGGATGAAGAGTTTGTTAGAGTTATCGAAAAACAGACAAGCTCATAGAAAGATCTAGAGAGCGTTCTTGAGTGAGTTCTTCGTGGGTTAACAAATTTTTGTTTTTATGTTTTTTATAGAGTTAATAAACTCAGCCATTTTTCTTAAATCAGCCGCAACATACCGTAACTCAGCCGTGATTGCCGCTGTAGTGCTTTACGGCTGAGTCATTAATACACGTCAGCGATTTCTGACGTGGCGGCGCGTTTTTTCTGATGTGGAATTAAAAAGTAATGGCATTCTTTGTAATTACGTTTTTCCTATAACATGTAACAAGGGTACGCTGGGTATGGAAAATATAGGCGAAATATGATAGTAATAAAAAAAACTTTTGTATGTTTCTGGTCATTTCATCTAATTTGTATGATATCTGAGTAAACTTCCCTAATATATATCATTGACAAACTCTTATTTGTAAATGGTTGTTTGGAACAACTTCGTAGTTTCAATAATTTTTCCGTATTTAGTTTATTTTTGGGGCAAAATTCCTGTATTTAATAATATATTATTTTTTCCTGAATAAACACACATATTTATTTAGAAAATTAAAATAAGTTTTTTTGATATTCAATGAAAGTAAATAAAAAACAAACCTTTAATTAGGTTGGTTGTGTGGAACAACTTCCTAACTTTATTGCCTTCTCCATATTGCTTATCATTTTTTTTCTGATTATGCAAATAATTTACAATATTAAATAAGTTACAATTTTATATTCATGTTTTACGGTTTTTATTTTTGTCGAATAAGTTCTACTGCTATAAATGACTTGTTTATATAAACTGCATTAAAAAATAATGAAAATTTTACCAATATCCGATAGGTTTGATGAACATCCTACATAAATATAATTAAGAAGCTAATTAGTTAGTACATAACAATCTAAAAATGTTCAAACAAAATATGTATGAATAAAAAACCTTCATTGTTAAAAAGTATTGGAATCGTATATCTTATTTAATTTGTATATGTACAAGACAAACTGGTAACTTTTGAAGACAATCTTACAGCATTGCGTTTTGCAGATAAACTGTATACTCGGTAAATAGAATGTTTACCCATTTGTAAATGAAAATTTAAAAGAGAGTGTATTATTAGTTTTTAATATATTGTTATAGAAAGTTGTGTTTTTTTACTGAAAATTTATGTCTTTTCTTGTGGAGATATAATGTTTCATTTTAAATATCGTCTTTGTTGAAGGTTTGATTCATAATATGTTTGTAACATGGTATATTTTAAATAATATATACTATAATGCTAGTGTCTTCCTTGGCGAATCATCTACATGGCCGCCAATAAACTATGCGTCACCAACACACTCACTAACTTCATGTCTCCATTTTACGTCCTCTAAAACCCTTGCATTTTTTGCTGCAGTTATTTCTGGTACTATCCAAATTATGTTTACTCGATTCATTTGGAACAATGAGTATATTATATACATGCTGGTGAAAATTACATAACTTGCTTTTTCGGAAAACTATTTCTTCGGTAACATATTCCAAAATGTACTCCATAATCGTAATGGATTTGTAACATCACAATGATTTACTAATATGACAAAAAAATTACACAACTGATTTGGTATAGGTCAAAAAAGAAGTTTCTTTCATTGTTGCATAGCATTCCTCATCACTCTCTATGAAACCATTTGTTGCAGATGCATCTTCAAAAGTACATTGAATTTTACAATAATATCTGCAAAAATATCTTCAAAAAAAACTTTTTTTTCTTTTCAAAACAGTCGATTAACGTTCGAAGATATATAATTCATCTTAAGAAGGGTAAATATTATATATTTTTCCAAGTTGATTTACANAGAATATCTTGCAGCATTTATCTCATCCTTCTCACTCTGGCTTAGAGTAGTATTATCTGAAACACGAGCAGCCTCTTCTTTCAGCAGATTTATCCGCCTTACTACATCTGGAAAAGAAAAAGAAAAAAATTAAATCAAATCTACATTCCTCAGCTTTTTAAAAAGGTAATTTCGAAACAACATAGGAAATTCAATGAAACACAACATCAGAAGTTCAAATTACGTTTTTAAAGTTATAACCCAAGAAAAATATCTAACAATAACACCTTCAGAACTCTTTATTCTTATATTGCTTCCCCTATTGCACCACTGACAATCTATCTCTACAGTCATGATGTAGTATATTCAGCCTATTCTAGATATAATGGACATATGTTGCATATCGAAGGTCACTTAAATACTCCTTGAGCGAGGGGGCCATATCTAATGATAAATAAATTTACTGGTGACTTGACTTCTATTTCCCTAACTAAAAATCATAAGCTGGAAATTTAAGGTTACCCATGTGGAGATCTTGCAGTGTGCTGAGCCACAGTTCCTCCCAAAGGACAGTCACATTCCCAAGCTCATTAAGCATAAGCTGCACGTCCTGGATTAATCTTGGATATAGTTCAGTCTGCATAGGAACATGATAAAGCATATGTGAGTTGTTGCAATACTACGAAACAAGTCTCAGATTGAACGAAAAATTACACAGAGTTTATGACAGTCTGCTTAGAGAAATATTATAAAAACAAACATATAAATATTGAAAAATCTCCATGACATCAGAAAAGTGCTAAGGATTTGGGATGTTGAAATTTATTTTCATTAGGAGAAGACAATCACCAAGTTTGACATGTGGGTGACCAGGAAATTGGACGCATACAAAATCTGGTAGCTTTAGCTTGCAATTTGCATGTGACAAGTGCCTCGATTTATGCAGCGTTCAGATTGAAAAGTAGGACCAATTACACTTAGAATGAATTTTAAGGAATAAATATTACCAGACAGGCCTTTACGTGCAACAGTTCTTCAGAAGGCTTCTCGTCACAAGCATTCACGTAGACAAGTGTTGGATACACTATGGACCAAGGACACAAATTGGCCAGCATTATCAGTAAGCCTTCTATTTCTTTCCGCACTACCTCCTCGGGGTGAGAGCTCAACCGAGCAAAAAGCTGAGGTGTTACTTCCTGTGCAATATTGTTAGCAGAAAGATAAGAATTTCGATTCGATCCAAGAGACAAAAGAAAACAAGGGAGAGAGTTTCGCACCTGCCAAGGCTCCAAGGGAACCAACGAAAGAGCATGTCTCAGTGTATCTTTTAACTCCACACCATAGTTCAGAAGGATGTGCAAAATATACAGTGTTGATCTTAAAGTATTGCTACCGGTTTTTTTATTCAGTGGATCATAGTCTACACCTGTAAACTCGCTAGTGTGCAGATTTTTTGATGAGTAGCGAAGGTACTGTGTGAAACCAAGTGCAGAATTCCCAAAGAGAGATACCCTTCTTTTTCTCAGTGACCACCAAACTTCAATCAGCCTTTTAACTATAGGTGATATATCAGTATCTTCCACTTTTTTGTTTGCGCATAGCAGTAAATCAGTTAATTGAGAAGCTAGATGAACAGAGAGACTATCCCAGCCACAATCTTCTGCACCAGGAGCTGCAGCGGAATTTTCTATCGTTTCAATCACTTGCTGCTGCAATGCTTTCTTTCTTGCGTCGGAATCTGCAGTAGTTGTATGACAGTTTCCATCTTGCCCAGTGTCTGTGAGAGCCTTGAAATCATCCTTCTGAAGAAACTCCATAACAATACACTCCACGGATTCAGTCTCCTCTTCAGTCAAGTGAAACCTTCCAGGTTGGAGCTCTTGAGCAAGAATGCTTGAAAAGGAGAATGTGTTGAGGGTGGACTCATTAGGTTTGCCAAAAGACTCTGTTGCCTGACGAAAACACCAAGACGCATATGAAATCCATGATTTTCCCATTGCAGAACAAAGTTTGGTGGACACTTTTGTAACCGTGCCAATCATCTCCTCACTAATAGCCTTCGTGCTTGGTTTTAAGCTCTCATATAACAAAGACTCGCTGCTTACAGTTGAAGGAATCTCAGTTCTGTTAAAATCTGCTGACATCTTAAGGACAGCATTTTCCAAATCCAGAGAAACAGCATCCCTTTTAAGCCACGTTGCAAGTTTAAGGCATGCTTTAGCCTTTAAAAAGGCCACACCAGCATCCAAACATACTGGCTCTAACGCAGTTACCTCTGGCTGTACAAACGACCAAAGATCCACAACAGCATCTTGAACTTTGTTTTCTGCATACATCAGCAAGGCTCCCTGGTACTGCAAATTTGATATAAGAAAGTCCCGCAACTTAACCTCAGCACAACTGGATACATGATCATTCAGATAGTCTTTAAGATGATTTGCAAGCAAGAAATTTCCTTGCTTGCGGGAAAATCCAAACAAGTCCATGCATAGCTTCAGGGTAACCCAGGCTGTCGGCAAAATTGTCCGATAAATTCGTAGAACTTTTAACCAAGGGCTGCAGTCGCGATGAATTCTATTGCTCATAGACTGCAGAGACCAGACGCAGGAGCTTAACATCAAATTACTGGGTTTCTGTTTAGGTTCACTGTCTCTCAGCTGATGACTCTCTTCGAAAGCAAAGAGGCAATGCAACTGTGTGGCATATGGTGCTGTCTCAGATAATCCATCAAATGACAGAGCCAGTGAAGTTTCATCTAGCATTGATCGGGCCTTCTGTAAGGTATGTGGAACCTTTTGGGCATTTCCTTCAGCTTGGAAAAGCATTGCCTGCAGAAGCATCTGTTCACTTCTTTGCAAGGCCACCTTTGGATTAAGTGACAGTTCACCACTAGTTTTAGGCGTTAAATCAAGACATGTCCATGCCGCCTGAATGTTACCTTCATCGAAACGCGCCAAGGCCCGTATTGCATTTATTTCATTCCCAGCAGCAGTCAAAGAACCTGAAAAGCTTTTGCCTGCGTGCCTTGCACGAAGCGCCTGCAACTCTGAAAGCCAAGAGTCTAGAGACTTCCAATCAGATAAAGCAGTATAGCTCTCAATTATCCGTTCAATCACAAACTGAATGTCATCAGAAACCATAGAGCTGAGACAGTCCTCTTCCTCTAATAAATGAGCAAAATAAGCAGCCGCTTTCTCATATCGTCCTTCTGACTGATAAATCAACCCGGTGATCCATGGAAACAGCGCAGATTCACCACTGTGATTCTGAAATTCGCTTTCTTCTGCGACCAAAGGAGCAAAATTCATTGATACCCATTTGTGAACGCCAAGCAGAGCATGTGCATCATGATTCTGACACAAAGCCAACGACATATGTCGTAAAATCCTTGAGATGTCTGAAGATATCCGAGCTCCAGTATTGTGAGCAATGTCAGAAGCCTGAATTTTAGACTTTTCTTTCTTCAGTAGTGTCGCACGACTTTTTAGCTCTTCAAGCCGCAATGTGCAATACTCAACCGTAGCATCATGACACTGGAGTGATATACCAGCATTCATCATTGGTTCGGATATACGAGAAAACCATTCTTCGCAAACTTTCCGATTAGCTCGGAAAAACAGGACACTTTGTGGAAGCGGTGACGATAAAACAGCAGTACCCTCATACGCATTGTACACATTTTTTTTTAAAGCCTCCACAAAATCCAACAAAAACCTCATTGGTAACAGGTGGGCACCAGAAGAGCCAACATTGGTTTTCTCGCTATCAACCTGCAGCACAGTTGTGATATCTAAAAGCATTCGCTCTAGGACTGCAAAAGTTTGAGTAGGACCACCAAAGTTAGTACGGAGACGTGTGCTAACACAAAACCTAGCAGCTTCATGCAAAGCCCACCAAGCACCTGCCAGGTTATTTGCCAAGCAGATCCTCTCGATCGAGCATTTGTCAGCTTTTATCGCCAACCACCCATTCTTGATCAGGTTTTCATCAGGATGCCCAGCACCAGTATCCTTTGATCCTTGAAAAGCATTAATGAGCCCTTGGATCCAAGTAGTAAAAGGAACTTTCCATCTCTGGGAAACATAATTCAAGACAGACACAAGTTGCTGCGACTGAAAATGATGGTCCGGTTGCTTCAGTGCAAAGACTTGCTTCCAGTGCAAGTAACCGTTTCCTAGCATAAGAACTTGGGGCCTTAGCGCCATATGCTCTACCTCACTGTGCATGCCACAAGCATACTGGGTAGCTGGCAAGAGATGGGAAAGCAACTTAATGAATGCATTCTTTATACTCGTATCTGGATCTCCAACCTTTTCAAGGAGGATTTCAGCCAGGGAGTAAAAATGAATTGGGTGTATAAGCTTTACCTCCAGAAGCAGCTCTAAAACCATTGCAGACCGACTCCTCACTTTCGGTTCACTATCAAATGCAGCATCTAAAACCGCCATAATTATATCTCTAACTGCACCAGCATAGGGAAACGATTTACAGAAGTACGCATCCATATTAAAATTCTTCGATATTGCAATAAGGTTCTCGCAGAACTTTTGAATCCATTCAAGCGACACTAGCTTAACAGCAACAGGGGATGATAAACGAAGAGCTCTAACCATGGTTACGCTGTATTTCCTAAGATGCTCAATTACCATGGTAAAAAATGTACACTTCAATGGCGTCATCCCATGATTGTTTTCTTTAAGAATCTTGCTGTCAGGCTGAATTAGCACGGAACAGTTGCTAAGGAGCTCAACTGCAGCTAAACACTCTAACATTCTCACAATGCTGACTTGCAACTCAAAACAGGCATCAACATATGACTCGAAAGGATTCAGCTTTTCAAAAACAAAGGAAACTAACTTCTCCGACCTCTCAAGATACAAGACAGCAAGTTTGGGTGCGTCACTCAAACTTTTTCTCCCTCCAAGAGAAACACAGGAAAGAAGAGCCTTCATATCAAAGTTAATCATTGCCAAAAGTTCGTTTTTTGTAAATGATTCATAGACTGTAACATCAAAACTCTTGTTTTGGTTGCCCGATGAGTCCACAAGAACAGTCTTCAACAACTCAAGTTCTTTCATCAATAAATCCATCGCCTGTTGAACAACTTCTTCACTCTCATGTTGAAGCAAGAATATGTATGTGTCAGAAGAGCCTGCTGTAATCAAACGATTTGGGTGCAATCGCAACTGAGATACTGGAGATTCAAAGCGGAGCAACTTCGGCACACACGATGAAAGGAGGCCTTGCTTTTGTAGAGACAGTAACTGAAGATTAGTTTTCAAGGTCCCATGGATCTGGGAAGCTGTCATCTTCCCATGAGCTGCAGAATTCACAGTATCATTCTGTTCTAAGCTCTTCAATAAAATTTCAAGAGAAGGAAGATAGTATGTCGAAAACTTTTCGCGCAATATTTCTGCCAGAAGAGTCAAACACTTCCATAGATCTTCAATCCATTTTGCCCATCCAAACCTCTGCCCCATTGTAGACAGGAAACCCAATAGACGAGGAATCATTCCGCTCAGAGGCTCGTCCATCTTATCAAGCAGATTGTTCTCTAGTAATCCAGAAGCAGTGGACCGCAAGATTGCTAGGAAACAAGAAAGCAAAGCAAGCAACCTCTGAAACTGTTCTAGGGTTCCTTCACTACCATCACTAAGCAATACATCCATGTCACCCAGAAACTTCGATAACAACCCAACCGAGAAGTCTAAATTATCCACCCAATGTTTCTGAAACTGCAAGAAGCTATCCACGACAATCTGCCTGTCAGAGTCAGCCTGGTCTTGTAATAACGCCCAACCAAGCAACATATCAACGATATCAAGAAAATGAGGATGAAACAAACTGTAAAACTTTGACGAGATCAACAAAAGAACACCCAGAGACTGATTCAACAAAGGGATAGATGTTCTCTCGTCTTCAAGAAGCGACTTGCACGCGTCGAGGATTGGCAAAGCGTACCTATCTATCCCGTTAACATCCCCAACTGAAAGAAACTCTCTGATACCTTCAACTGCAAGCACTGTGCTCCCATCTTGAACACTCACATCCCGAATCAACGGCAATGCCCAATCAATGAAGCCATCAACAAGCAACATATGGTTTTGAATCACACTAGGTTCTACAGGAATAGAGCACACAATAGCACAAAGAGCTCCATATGCAGATACACCAGCATGCCTCACATCATAAGACCTACAGACTCACAAAAACACAAACTTTCATACAAAGAACACAGTGAAATCATATCTTAATCAAACTGTCAAGACAGGAATCGAATTAATTACTTGTCAGAGAGAAGTTGCCAGAGACCAGAAGAGAGATACGAAGCTGAATGTGCGATGAGAAGCGAGTTCGGAGGGTAAGTAATTGCTCTGTGGAGAGACTTTAGAGCAGCGAGACGACCCGAATCGATGTTCTTCTCCGATTTGCCATCCCTTTGTTGTCCCACCGGAGCTGAAGCGATTTTTTTCTTGTTTTTCTTTGTTTTTTTGGTTTTGAACGAAGCTGAAGCATTGCTACCACCAGCCGCCGTCGATGGAGGAGCGACGGATTCAGAGGAGGAAGAAGAAGACGGCAGAGAAGGAGAAGCGGCGGAGGCGTCAGTTGGTAGAGCCGCGGAGAGCAGCGAAATCAGCTGCTGTTGCTGCTGATAGTGGAAGCCTTGCATCATATCAAGTCGATTGCAGCTTCCGAGACGGCGGCGATTGCAACGGCGGCGACGATGACGGTTGCCGATTTTGCATCTCTTTTTCTTTTCTTCTCCTCAAAAACTCTCTTCGGTTGTATTTTATTTGTCATCTGTAAGAAACAAAAAGGAAAAGTATACGGACGAAGTTATGAATATAAAAATTAACGTGGACTAATTAGCAAGATAATTCTAAGAAAATGTAAAATTAAAAAGTAAATCGATCTTTCTTTTTTTAAAGAAATAAATTGTTTACTTTTACCATTGAGAATTTAAGTTTTTATGGATTAGGGTTTTTTTCTAAAAAAGTCAACCACCAAAATTCAAATTTTACTATTTAGATTAGAGATAAACACCGATTGATTTTTTAAAATTTCAGAATATTCAGATCTGAATCCGCTAATATTTACCAATATCCAAATCAGATTCGTTATTATTTGCGGTTATCCAATAAAATTCACCAAAATTAACTAAAATAATTAAAATAATAACATAAAATAAATCTTTCACAAGAGTAAGCTTTTGACTTCTTTCACCACAACAACAGTAACAACTATTTCAATACTTTTTTATATATAAAAAGAAACTATTTGTTCAATTGTTTTATAGATCGTGAAAGTATTTCGAACTAAACAATTACGAGTTTAAAAAAATTTACAAAGAAAAAATAAAGTTAGATTCCTAAAAATATAATTATTATATATTAATTGATGCAAACCGATATTACTATTATTTATCGTGGTCTCAAATTAGTATGTTACAAATAAAACAAATTAGTATGTTACAAATAAAACTGTCCGTCTCGAATTAATATGTTACTAGGAGAATTACGTCGTAGAGTCATTGTTTGTAGAGCTCTTTATTATAATGGCATGTGTTGCATTTAGCTAAGTCCAATTGATTGATCATCATTCATATATAGCAAGGGTAGATCAAAAACTTAACACATGGAACCAGAGAATTGCTTTTTGGAATTAACATATAGTATTTCAACAAATTTGAGGTCGTTTGCTAATTATTCATAAAGTTTGGGGACCAAATAGAAGTATTATAAAAATATATAACTCTCGGTCTTCAACTTCCCATAGATACACACATTTAACGCAGCGGCGGAGCTCAGATACGTCGTTGTGCCCTAATTTCTGCCGGCGAAGAGAAAAAAAAAAAAAAAAAAAAAGGTTTTTCGAACTTCCGGCGAGGGTTAACGATGTCGTACGACGATGTGGAGATAGAAGATATGGAGTGGAACGAAGAGATTCAGGCGTACACGTATCCTTGCCCTTGCGGCGATTTGTTCCAGATAACGAAGGAGGATCTCCGTCTCGGCGAGGAGATCGCGAATTGCCCAAGCTGCTCGCTCTATATCACCGTCATCTACAACATGGAGGATTTTCAAACCGATACGAAGAAGAATAACGAACCCAAAAGTCGTCAGCCTGTGGCCGTCGCGTGAGGTAAAAATCTCCCAATCTGATTTTTCTCAATACTTTCTGCGTTTAAGGAAATTGGTTTTCTGGAATTGTTTTTACGAAACTTTTATTAAGATGCTGAGAGGTAGATTTGATTGTGCTTTGAGCTTGGTACTGGTACTAGTCATTTCTTGTGTGTTTTGATCTTGAAGAAGATGAAGCTATCCACTTTCTTGAGCTGTATATATATATATATATACAAAGTTCTTGTTTTTGCCTGATTTAGCTCAATAAGGATGTCAAAGGTTTAAGAAATTCACTTCCTTTTGTGGAATCTTTGTTGCTCTGTGTCTTTGTTGCTTTGGATTTGATGAGATTCGAAACTGTTTCAAAGAAGCTTCACTCTTTGTTAGCAATTACAGAGTCTTACAAAAACCGATATCGTGTGTTTCTTCTCGAGTTAGGATCAAGAACACTGTGCGTGCGCTTTTAGTTTTGTTTTGTTTACTGGAGATGGAAGTAATTGTGTAACTAATGATTAAAAGCAATTTGCAGCCTTACGTTTGCTGCTTTTTTCGGATTAGTTATGTGAGAATATGTATATGTTTCTTCTTTTGCAGATTGCCATGGAAACGAACTAGAAGAAGATTATTCGAGAACAGCACAAGAGATTATTCATTCTGTTGTTCAAAAAGTTTTGGAAAGCATATGAAAAGTGTGTCACCATCCTTAGATTATGGGGTAATTTAGTTTACATTGATCACATATAGAGAGATAAACACGGAAACAGAGGTGTTGTGTTACTGGTTATTTATGATTTATCAAAAACCGAGTTCTTGGTGCTTTCTTGCACATTTTGATCCGATGAAATGATTTACAATACGCTGTTTTTGTACGGCTATCAAGCTCGTAAAAACTATTTTTAGGACCAAAGTGTCGTTCTCTCACATTAATATGACAAATAGAGAAGCTCAAATCTTTACCAAAAAGAAGCCCAAAAAAAAAAATAACAATCAACATTACTAAGAGATTCGGGTGAATATATGATTTTCGTATTAACCGGACCAATGTAATCATTTAGTCTTAAAGTTTTTGTTGTGTAGAAAAAAAATACAGTATGATTAAACCAATTACTTTTGGTTGTTAATAAGAAATGACTAATTTTGGAGACAGAGATCCATTTTTACAGCCGAAATAACCGTTTGCCGCGTTTTAACTCCATGATTTCAATTTTTTCTTTTGAATGATCCAAAACCCAGAAAAAAAAAGTCATTCTAATTTTCTATTCGGTTCTTCATAAGATCGATCCAGAAATCAATATATAAATTCTGATTATTGGATTTTCTTGGAGACGAAGAAACTCATTAGTTGAGAGAATGGTGATGTTAACAATCTTAGGAAAGGGCAGTAGAACCTTCATGATGATAATGATAATGATAATGATGATGATGGATGTTTTGGTTGGAGCATCGGACAATAACGAGGTGTACAGTCCATGTTCAGACACTCAAATAAGCAGAGGAGATGGTTTCACCATCGGTGTTGCAATCTCCAGCAAAGAAGCTTTCTTCCTTGACCAAGTCCAGCTTTCCCCTTGCGATTCCCGCCTCGGTCTAGCTGCGAAAATGGCGCAGCTCGCGCTTTTTAGACCTAAGGTAGACGAGATCTCTCTTCTCTCCATCGACACAAGTAAGTTTAGCCCGGTAAGTCTCTCTCTCTCTCTGGCTATATATGTAATCTCAAATGAGAACCAATCACAAAGATTAAAGAGGTAAAAAGATTATTTGAAATGTTATCTTGTGAGAAGAGTGAAGCAGGAGGATACAAGGTTGGATTCGCAGGCTCGAAATACGCAGCAAGATCTTATCCTGTGAAGGTTGCAGATGGAAGCAACACAATCACAAATTTCACACTTGTAATGAAATAACCCTAAAAACTTTCCAAACAAAACAAATTTAGAGATTGAATAAGCTGAGTTTGATACTGTATTGGTAGGTAATGAGGTTTCAGAAAGGAGTGTTGCAGAACCTGTTCTGGAAGAATTACGGATGTGATTCTTGCAAAGGAGGATCTTCTTATGTGTGTCTGAATGGGACTGATTGTGCGGTTCCAACATCAAATTGTAAGGCTAATGGAGATGAAGCTAATTGCAATATTGGAATTCAGGTGGCGTTTTCAGGAACAGACAAGAACCTAGAGTCATTGAACTCTTGGTACAAGGTTAGCAATCTGAGGCAGTACTCGCTTACCGATCTCTACGCAAGTGCTGTAGATTCTCTGAGTGGAGGACTTTTGTAAGAGAGACAAAGTGAGGTTCCTAAATAGGTTTTTTAACTTTCATGTCTTAACAAGAAGTTACAATTATGCAACAAATAACTTACTTGTCCTTCAAGTTTGCAAACCAAAACTATATCTCTATGGATCAATACAAAAGAAAGAAATGGCTATTTTCCACACACGAGGTTTCTATACAAAACCTTTTTGTCATTGTTGTATACAAAAATCCTCACAAATTGATACTTACCACTTTTTTTTTTTTAATACACATGGAAGAAGAATATGTAAAAGGAGAATGTAAGCAAATAAGATTGTAAGCAACAAAAGGAGAGATCTCCTTGTGCCCCAGGTTCAAATCTTTTTTGGGACAGAAATATATTATTTAAATCGGAATGTAGAAATGACTAATTTTCGGTACTGTGGGAGATTATGAGTCTAAGGCCCGAAACTAGATCACTCCCCTAATACTATTACTATTAGTACACTAAGCAATTTGATAGATCAATGTTTGACTAAACGAGACAACATAATATAAATCCAATAATATTTCTTTCAATAAGAGATATCTGGTCACCTANTTTTTTTTTTGTGGATTGTATTTAATTATTTAGTGTAGTTGAATTTTTAATTCTCTTTTATTGATCAGTTTTTCTTTCAAATGTAAATGTGTAAAATGAATGTATGTCAGCCCTAAAAATTTTGGGACTCAGGACGGATATATATTCTATTGAAATTTTGTATGGTAATAAAAGTGAGTTGTGTGGTAATAAAAGTGAATTGTGTTTGTAGGTTGTTGTATTATTCTTGTTATTTATAGATTGTTGTAGAATTTCTATTGCAGTTTTTTGTTTTTGTTTTTCTGTAGATTGTATTTAATTATTTAGTGTAGTTGAATATTTAGTTCTCTTTTGTTGATCAGTTTTTTCTTCGAATGTAAATATGTAGAATGAAGGTATGCCAGCCCTGAAAATTTTGGGACTCAGGACGGGAATGTACGGCTATGGGACGGGAATGTACGGCTATGAGACAGGAATATGAAATTTGTAAATTGGAAGATAATTATTAAAAGGAAATCTGATAAGAACGTCATAGAAATTTCAGAATAAATTAAAAAAATAGAGAATTTTTAAGTTTTTAATTGTTAAATGGGTAATTCGGCTACCCGATCTAATACTCATTCTCTTCTCGTACCCTTTTCATACCCGTGTAAATAAAATAAATAGTTTCGAATGGATAATTGTTTTGAACGGGATAAGGAATGTGACGAAAAATTCGGGAAGGATATAAGAGGAAACGGAAACCCGTCCCAAAATTTTCAGGGCTCTCTGTTTTTTTCTATAGTTATGTAGGTAATTATAGTTTTTTTGGGTTATTCATCCATATAACCCTATCATTAAATTAAAAACAACAAAATAAAAAGATAAAAAAATTAAGTGTTACAATTATGAAGGACACATATCAATTTTATGTGTTTATGTTTTTTTTTTTAAATGTAGGTGACATATGTCAGCATTTCAAAGCTCACTCTAAAAAAAAACATTATCATATTAGAATAAATAGAAAAGCTCAAATCTTTACCAAGAAGAAGATAATAAAGAATCCGCATTACCAAGAAATTGGGTTATTACTTATTATATGATTTTCGTGTTAATCGGACCAATGTAATCATTTTTGTCTTAAGTCTATGTTGAGTAGAAAAAAAAAATACAGTACGATTAAACCAATTACTTTTTTTTTGTTAATAAGAAATGACTAATTTTGGAGACAGAGATCCATTTTTACAGCCGAAATAACCGTTTGCCGCGTTTTAACTCCATGATTTCATTTTCTTTTGAATGATCCTAAACCCAGAAAAAAACTCACCCTGGAAACAAATTCATTCTAATTCTAATTTGTTCTTCATATGATCGATCCCAAAATCGATATATATTTCTGATTATAAGGCTTTCTTGGAGACGAAGAAACTCATTAGTTGAGAATGGAGATGTTAAAAATCTTAGGAAAGGGCACTAGAACCATGATGATGATGATGATGATGATGATTGATGTTTTGGTTGGAGCATCGGACAATAACGAGGTGTACACTCCATGTTCAGACACTCAAATAAGCAGAGGAGATGGTTTCACCATTGGTGTTGCAATCTCCAGCAAAGAAGCTTTCTTCCTTGACCAAGTCCAGCTTTCTCCTTGCGATTCTCGCCTCGGTTTAGCTGCGAAAATGGCGCAGCTCGCGCTTTTTAGACCTAAGGTGGACGAGATCTCTCTTCTCTCCATCGACACAAGTAAGTTTAGCCCGGTAAGTCTCTCTCTCTCTCTCTCTCTGGCTATATATATGTAATCTCAATGTGAGACACAATGAAAAAGATTAAAGAAGTAGAAAGCTTATTTGAGATTTTGTCTTGTGAGGAAGAGTGAAGCAGGAGGATACATGGTTGGATTCACGGGCTCGAAATACGCAGCGAGATCTTATCCTGTGAAGGTTGCAGATGGAAGCAACACAATCACAGCTTTCACACTTGTAATGGAATAACCCTAAACACTTTCCAAACAAAACAAATTTAAAGATTGAATAAGCTGAGTTTGATACTGTATTGTGTAGGTAATGGAGTTTCAGAAAGGTGTGTTGCAGAATCTGTTCTGGAAGAATTTCGGATGCGATTCTTGCAAAGGAGGATCTTCTTCTGTGTGTCTGAATGGAACTGATTGTGCGGTTCCAACATCAAAATGCAAGGCTAATGGAGGTGAAGCTAATTGCAACATAGGAATCCAGGTGGCGTTTTCAGGAACAGACAAGAACCTAGAGTCATTGAACTCTTGGTACGAGGTAAACAATCTGAGGCAGTACTCGCTTACCGACCTCTACGCAAGTGCTGTAGATTCTCTGAGTGGAGGACTTTTGTAAGAGAGACAAAGAGTGTAATAATGAAGCAGGTTTCCTAACTAGGGTTTTTCACTTTCATGTCCTAACAACAAGAGGTGTTGAAATAAGAGTTTATAGTAGATGAATCGATGAAGAGCGCAGCATTTCTGATAATGAAGAAATTGACAAACTTGGAGACAGCACTCAAGGGGAAGGTAGACTTGATCCAGAAGCTAATGCCTTCTCTAATTGCCCTTTTTCTCTGCGAACCACTTCATCACATGTTTTTCTATAAAGTTTAATGATATGGCTCCTCTTTCCGTTATATATCATATATATGTATTAACGAAACAACGATATATTGTGAAAACTTGTCAGTAAGACGTCTTTTAAAATGGTTCAAAAAAAAAAAAAAGATGTCTTTTAAACGAAATATATCTCCCGATGAGAGAGAATGAATGAATGTACAAAAAGTTAGGTCCACTGAACATTTGGAATCTTTCTAACTTTCATTCAAAAAAACAAACGGAGCTCAAAGTTTTTGATCATTGTTAGAGATGGGTTTAGCACCCCTCTAGAAAGCCCTTCCTAAATCCAGCTCGACCCATTTAAGAAGACGACATCGGGTCCATTAGACGACCAATGGCTTAGATCGGCGCCACCTTTGGAGGAGATCCGACGATAGGGTTTGTTTCCGAAGAAAATGGGAAACTTTCCCTTTAGGATAAGGAGGTCGGCCCGAAGAAAAAGGAAGATTTCCTTTTTTTCCGAGAAGAAAGGAGTTCGGTTGGCCGACTTAAACCTATTATAAATAGGTGGCAACCCCGCTCATTCGCCAGATCCGCAATTCTACTCTCGAGACCTAGGGAAAACTCCTCTCACGGCTGAGCTTTAGATGTCGATTTACTTCCTAAAGGTTTAGGTCGGCGTTCTTGTTCCGACGACCTAACCACCGTTGTACCTTCTCCGAGCTACGGCTTAAATCAATAAGACTTACTCTTTTCCCCCACAAACCCTTATTCTTTCTTTAGATCGGATAATAGTTCTTACAATTGGCGCCGACTGTGGGGAAAAGAGAGACAAGTCTTTGAAAAGTCAGATAGCCCGAAGATGGTCGGAACACCACCACCAGAGGACACCATCGCAACAGGAGGCCGGAACCTCCCCCATGACGCAACGGGCGCAAACAACACACCGCCTCCGCCTCCCGATGTGACGACCTTCATGCAGACTGTCATGGAACGCTTGAATGAGATTCAAGCCCAGCAAATCGCTCACCGCGACGAGATGGACGACCTTCGACGTCTGGGGACCCAGAACGATCTCCGCACTCCGGGCCTGAAACGACCCGCCTTCTAGACCGTGTCAGGGGTCAACAGAGCACTCTTCGGAGACACTTCGACCAATGATCTGCCAGGTGGGCAAAAGGACGTAGCGGCCTCTAACGCCAAAATGGTTCCAAATCATCCGCCGATAATCATCAACCCTGACCCTGCGCCTGCCGTGCTGGTAAGCGACACTGAAGCCACGGCGATGGCACTCATGCAAAAACAGATCAGCGACATTGGTTTGCGGGTCCACCGGGCCATATCATCGGCTCCCGAGCTCAACAAGATGTTGCAACTCACGCAGCAAACCCCTTTCGCCCCCGATATCACGAGCATCCCGCTTAGAGACCACATAAAACTCAAGAATCTGACATCCTACTCCGGGAACAGCGACCCCAACAAGTATCTGACAGAGTTTAACATAGCTATGGCGCGAGCACGATTCTCAGACACGGAACGCGACGCGAGCTGTTGCCAGTACTTTGTCGAAAGCTTAAGTGGCAATGCTCTCACATGGTTCTCGCGAATCCGACCTGCCTCGATCAAAACCTACGCCCAGTTGTCTGAAGCTTTCCTCAAGCATTACTCGATTTATATTGAGCACGAAGCCTCTACAATCGACCTCTGGGCTTGCGTCCAAGGGAAGGACGAACGCATCCGACGATACCGCGATAGCCGCGCTGCTCAAAAATCTCCGCAAAAATCAACTTTTTCGCGAGAGGCTGAAAAACTGGAAGGCCGAGAACGCTGGAAGATGCATTGCACAAGGCCTCAGGTTTCATGAGTCTGGAAGACGAGACAATGGCCGAGCAACGCGAAGAATCCGCCAAGGATAAAAAGAAAGCAGCTCAGGACAAACAAGACGATTACCAAGAACCAAGACAACACTACGATCGAGAAGACAAGTCTCGGAAATCAAATGTATCCGCGGTGACGAGGCCATCCCGTTGGAACACGTGGGATCGGCGGACTGACCTTCTAGATGAGGAGCCCTCTAATCTGGACTCTTTCTGCAGATGGCACGGCAGATCGGGTCATACCGAAGAAGAATGCATAACTCTCACAGGGAGGCTGATAAGGAAATGGAAAAAGGGCAAAATTAACCTCGATAATCGCCCACAGACTCCCGCAAAGAACCAACGCCGACCTGAGAACAGTAGCAAACAAATTAACGAACGCGAAAACTGCCCTGACGCGCGTCCCAACAGAGACGATAAACCGAAAGAAGATGCCCCGAAGCGAACGCATGACGAGTCAGGACCAACCCCCCAGGTTCGCCCAGACGCACGATTCATATGATCATGGGTGGACTCCTCACCTGCACCGAATCGATAAATTCGATCAAGAAGCACGAGCGCCGAGCTGTTAACGTCACGAATGAAACCCCGCTCTACGATGACGAATTGCTCATTTCATTTACTGAAGATGACGCCAAAGACATAGACCGACCTCACAACAACCCTCTCGTCATTTCGTTGCGAATGGGCCAGGACGATGTCTCCAAGATTCTCATCGATACCGGCAGCTCGGTCGATGTAATTTTTAAAACGACACTCCAGAAAATGGGCATCAAGGAGAGCGAAATCAAGGTCGCGCCTAGACCATTAACCGGGTTCACGGGAGACTCAATTTCTACGATCGGGACCGTCCAACTCTCAACCCTGGTGGGAGGTGTTATGAAAATCGTCGATTTCGACGTCATCGACAGGTCGGCCATCTACAACGCCATACTCGACACCCCATGGATAAATTCAACGAGAGCCATTCTGTCGTCGTATCATCAATGCCTTAAGTTCCCAAACACAAGGGGAGTTTTCACGCTCCGAGGTGATCAGCGCGAATCTCGCCATTGCTACATAGATAAACAGCGCGTTCGCAACGCTTTCAGTATCGGCAGCTAAAACGACTTTGACCCGCACGTGATACATCACGAGAAGCCTAAAAGCGATCTAGTAGTCCATATCAGCATAGACGAAGCCAACCCGGACCGGTGCGTTGGGATCCGCACCGACCTGCTTCCAAGCATGAAAGACGAGTTGATCGCTTTCCTGCGCCAGAATGTGGCAACCTTCGCCTGGTCCATGGAAGACATGAAGGAAATCAGCTCGAACATAACTAGCCACGAACTCAACGTTGATGTCACCTTCAAACCAATCAAGCAGAAGAGGCGAAAGCTCGGACCAGAATGGGCCCAAGCGGTTCACGACGAAGTGGAGAAATTACTGAGAGCCGGATCTATAGCCGAGGTACAGTATCCGGATTGGTTGGCCAACCCCGTGGTGGTCAAAAAGAAGAACGGAAAATGGAGAGTATGTGTGGACTTCACCGACCTCAATAAAGCCTGTCCAAAGGATAGTTTCCCTCTCCTCCGAATCGACCAGCTCGTCGAAGCGACCGCCGGAAACCAGCTTCTATCCTTCATGGACGTATTTTCGGGATACAACTAGATCGTCATGCATCCTGACGACCGAGAGAAAACGGCTTTTATAACCGATCGCGGAACATATTGCTATAAGGTCATGCCCTTCGGACTGAAGAACGCGGACGCGACTTACCAACGTGTCGTCAATAAAATGTCGCTAGTCAGCTCGGCAACACCATGGATTTATATATTGACGACATGCTCGTCAAGTCAGCAAAGGCCGAAGATCATATTCAACATCTAGAGGAATGTTTCCTTATTCTCAATGAATACGATATGAAACTCAATCCGACCAAATGTACGTTCGCAGTCAGGTCGGGAGAATTCCTCGGTTATCTCGTTACGCAGCGCGGGATAGAAGCCAACCCAAAACAGATCTCCGCGATCCTGAACCTTCCTTCCCCAACGAACACCAAAGAAGTCCAGAGACTCACCGGACGGATTGCCGCTCTGAATCGTTTCATATCCCGGTCAACAGATAAATGCTTCCCGTTCTATCAACTACTTCGGGGAAACAAACGTTTTGAATGGGACGAGAAGGGCGAAGAGGCCTTCCAGCAGCTCAAGGCCTATCTTACAACCCCCCCCCCCCCCCCTTAGCCAAACTGGAGGACGGCGAAACCTTGTATCTTTACATCGCTATCTCCAGCTCGGCGATTAGTGGAGTCCTCGTTCGAGAGGATCGTGGCGAACAGAANTTTTAAAACGACACTCCAGAAAATGGGCATCAAGGAGAGCGAAATCAAGGTCGCGCCTAGACCATTAACCGGGTTCACGGGAGACTCAATTTCTACGATCGGGACCGTCCAACTCTCAACCCTGGTGGGAGGTGTTATGAAAATCGTCGATTTCGACGTCATCGACAGGTCGGCCATCTACAACGCCATACTCGACACCCCATGGATAAATTCAACGAGAGCCATTCTGTCGTCGTATCATCAATGCCTTAAGTTCCCAAACACAAGGGGAGTTTTCACGCTCCGAGGTGATCAGCGCGAATCTCGCCATTGCTACATAGATAAACAGCGCGTTCGCAACGCTTTCAGTATCGGCAGCCAAAACGACTTTGACCCGCACGTGATACATCACGAGAAGCCTAAAAGCGATCTAGTAGTCCAGATCAGCATAGACGAAGCTAACCCGGACCAGTGCGTTGGGATCGGCACCGAACTGCTTCCAAGCATGAAAGACAAGTTGATCGCTTTTCTGCGCCAGAATGTGGCGACCTTAGCCTGGTCCATGGAAGACATGAAGGGAATCAGCTCGAACATAACTAGCCACGAACTCAACGTTGACGTCACCTTCAAACCAATCAAGCAGAAGAGGCGAAAGCTCGGACCAGAACGGGCCCAAGCGGTTCACGACGAAGTGGAGAAATTACCGAGGGTCGGATCTATAGCCGAGGTACAGTATCCGGATTGGTTGGCCAACCCCGTGGTGGTCAAAAAGAAGAACGGAAAATGGAGAGTATGCGTGGACTTCACCGACTTCAATAAAGCCTGTCCAAAGGATAGTTTCCCTCTCCCCCGAATCGACCAGCTCGTCGAAGCGACCGCCGGAAACCAGCTTCTATCCTTCATGGACGCATTTTCGGGATACAACCAGATCGTCATGCATCCTGACGACCGAGAGAAAACGGCTTTTATAACCGATCGCGGAACATATTGCTATAAGGTCATGCCCTTCGGATTGAAGAACGCGGGCGCGACTTACCAACGTCTCGTCAATAAAATATTCGCTAGTCAGCTCGGCAACACCATGGAGTCAGGTCGGGAGAATTCCTCGGTTATCTCATTACGCAGCGCGGGATCGAAGCCAACCCAAAACAGATCTCCGCGATCCTGAACCTTCCTTCCCCGACGAACACCAAAGAAGTCCAGAGACTCACCGGACGGATTGCCGCTCTGAATCATTTCATATCCCGGTCAACGGATAAATGCCTCCCGTTCTATCAACTACTTCGGGGAAACAAACGTTTTGAATGGGACGAGAAGTGCGAAGAGGCCTTCCAGCAGCTCAAGGCCTATCTTTCAACCCCCCCCCATCCGATCTTAGCCAAACCGGAGGACGGCGAAACCTTGTATCTTTACATCGCTATCTCCAGCTCGGCGATCAGTGGAGTCCTCGTTCGAGAGGATCGTGGCGAACATAAGCCAATATTCTACATCAGCAAATCTTTGGACGGGGCCGAGACTAGGTACCCGACCTTGGAAAAATTGGCTTTGGCCTTAGTTGTCGCTTCACGAAGGCTCCGACCCTACTTCCAATCGCACACAATAGCCGTGCTCACGAGTCAGCCGCTTCGAACCATCTTACACAGCCCTACCCATTCCGGCAGAATGGCCAAATGGGCAATCGAGCTGTCTGAGTACGACATCGAATACATAACTCGCACTTGCGCAAAAGCTCAAGTTCTTGCTGACTTCCTCATCGAGTTACCCCCCAAGCTGATTCACGATGGAACACCAATAGAACTTTGGACTCTGCATGTTGACGGCGCCTCCTCGCGTCTCGGCTCAGGAATCGGCATACAGCTCGAGCCCCCCACTGGAGAGATTCTGGAACAATCGTTCCGCCTGGAATTCCCGGTTTCCAACAATGAAGCCGAGTACGAAGCACTCCTGGCCGGCCTCCGACTAGCTCGCGGAATGCAGATCGATCATATACGTGCCTTTTGTGACTCCCAGCTCGTCGCGAACCAGTTCAACGGCGAATACGATGCTAAGGATGATCGAATGGACGCCTACCTCAAGCTCGTCCAACTGTTGGCAAAGGAGTTTACGACCTTCGAACTCCTTAAGATACTTCAGAAGGAGAACACGGCCGCAGACGCTCTAGCAGCACTGGCCACCAGCAACGATCCCGACCTACGACGTACTATCCCCGTCGCAACAATACCACACTCCAGCATTATGCCGCCTAAAGAAGTGTGCACTCTGACATACCAAGAAGATGAGTACGACGATCCGATGGAACTACTCAACGAACCAAGAACCGGCGAAGAAGACTGGCGCGTCGAACTTATGCTATACTTAGCAGACGGAGAAGTGCCAAAGGATAGATGGGCAGCACGGCGACTCCGAGTCCGTGGAGCAAAATACTCGATGGTGCGCGACCAACTCTGTCGATGGACTTCAACAGGCGTCCTGCTCAAGTTTTTTAACGGCGACGAAATCTCTCGCGTTATTAAAGAGACACACGACAGAGCCGGAGGCAATCACTCCGGAGGCCGAGCTCTCGCTCTTAAGGTGAAAAATGCTGGTTTTTATTGGCCTTCCATGATGAGAGACTGCGAAAAATACGCCAAGAAGTGCGAATTTTGCCAAAGGCACACTCCAATGATCAATCAACCCACCGAGCTGCTTACCTCGGCAATCCCGCCCTACCCTTTTATGCGCTGGGCCATGGACATCGTCGGACCTTTTCCGTCCTCAAGACAGCGCAAATACCTGCTCGTGATGACCGATTACTTCACTAAGTGGGAGGAAGCAAAGGCGTATGTCCGGATTCAAGACAAGGAGGTACAAAACTTCGTATGGAAGTACATCATCTGCCGTCACGGGCTTCCATACGAGATCGTCACCGACAACGGATCCCAGTTCATATCCAAACTCTTCGAAGGATTTTGTGAACGCTGGAACATCCGACTAAGCAAATCTACCCCGCGTTATCCCCAAGGCAACGGTCAGGCCGAAGCTACAAACAAAACCATCGTTGACGGCCTCAAGAAACGCCTCGAAAAGAAAAAGGGTCTTTGGGCTGACGAGCTGGACGGATTCCTCTGGTCCCATCGCACAACACCTCGCACTGCAACCGGCCAAACCCCATTCTCCTTATCTCACGGATGCGAAGCAATGGTTCCCGCCGAAGTAAACGTCTCCAGCATTCGCCGAAGTCTAATGTCTGAGAACCCCGAGGTGAATGACGATGTACTCACCGAGAACCTCAACATTGTTGAAGAACTACGCGACCTGGCACTCCTTCGGATGCAAAACTACCAAAGTCAGGCTTCGCAGTATTACAACAAGAAGGTCCGTCCTCGCCACTTCAACCAAGGAGACCTCGTCCTTCGCAAGGTGTACGAAAACACGAAAACACGAAGGGCGTAGGCAAGCTCGGAGCTAACTGGGAAGGCCCCTACATCATAACCAAAGTGGTCAAGCCCGGCGTCTACCGCCTCGAAACAACCACGGGCGATGAAGTCCCACGAGCATGGAATTCGATGAGTCTCAAGCGCTTCTATTCTTAAGCCCGACTCGTCAGCTCGGCACTCATTCGCCGTTTTTTACGCCAAAAAAAAAAGAGCTTGTTAACCGAGCAATTCTCTCTGTTGTAATATGAACTACGAATGGTTTGATCCCGTTTGGGTACGTAGGCAGCCCGATTTGGGTCCAACTATAACTTAATAAAAATTTTAATTTCGCAATCTCCTACGCTTCCGAGCTATTTACACATCAACTTCCTGGCCAGTCGTTAGATATGCCTATAACTAAGTCTGATCAACTTAGTTCGGCACCCCAAAAAGCCAAGATCCGTCTTGCATGCGTTCCCCATGGATACCGTGGTGAAATAATCCACACCTTAAGTCGAGCCTGTTCTCGCACCATTCTAAGTCGTGCAAAGAATATAAGCCGGGCCTTGCTCGCACCTTTTCATTCGAACTTAGAAATTCCTAAGTCATATCGATAACTAAACGCCGACCTGATCGCATATTGATATTCGTACTTAGGAATAAGTCCTATGATCCGTATAAGCCGAGCTGAATTAATCTCTCGCAGATCATATTCGCACTTGAACCAAAGCCGAAATCCATTTCGCAAATTCCTAAGTCATGTAAACACTAAATAAGCCAAGCTTTTCAAATCTCTCGCACGTTTACATTCGCACTTAGGAAAATCCGAGTCGTACAAACAACTTTAAGCCGATATTGTATCGCACGTTTGTATTCAAACTACTTATATTTACTAACAGTTCTCAGGTCTGGAACGCGATTCAAGGAAACCCTTGTATAAAATACCAGTTCAAAGGCCGAAATCGGCAAACTTGTACAAAAGCCCCTCGGGCAAAACAAAGAAAAATACTAAGCAAAAAAAAAAAAAAGAACAAACAAACAAACAAGAGGCGATCAACCCTCAATATCGATCTCCTCATCATCATCGCCCTCCAGCTCGACCTCCTTCCTCTCTGGCTCAGTTGAGAAGGGTTCTTGACCAGGTTCCTTCTCGCCCGCATCATGCGCTTGACTACCGTTCTCAGGGAGTTTTCCCTATGGCTCAAGTCTCGTGGACGAGTCAGCAGGGTCAACTGCAGCGGGATCGACCGTAGAGGGATCAACCGACGTCTGATCCTCAGGCTGAGTGTCCCCCGTCTCCACGGCTATATCCTCGATCGGATTGGCCAACTGAAGCATCAACGGAGCATCCGCTTGAGCGACCACCTTCACGATTGCCGTGCTCTCAGCCTGGGGCTCGGGAGACTTAAGGCGAGAAGCCACTTCCGAAGTCACCACATACGCGTTGGAGCCGAGCTCATTGACTCCTAGAGATCGAGCATTCAGATCATTGCGAGGATGGCGCAGAGCCAGAGCGGGTGCATCAAATTCGCCCTACGTAAAGAAGATCTCATAGATGGCATTAGCCTACGCCTCCCACTCGGCAACATCCTCATCGATCTTGTAGGAAGCCGCCTTTGGAAAATCAAATACTAGCTTAGCAACAAGATCCGCGATAGAGCGGACTCCATGAGCTTGAGCGAGAGATGACACGATCGTCTCGACCTCCTTCCTCTGCTCCAAACTCTTCTTCATATTCTCAATCAAGCCGCTGTAAAAGCTGATGACCTGATTATGGGCAAAGACGCTTATCTCGTCAAGAGACTTCCTCAAACGGACGTTCTCCGACCTAAAATGGTCAACCTGCTTCGTCGAACTGATGAGAGCCGCGAAAACTTCGGAGTTGTTAGCCTCCGAATCCTTGAGCTGAGTTTTAAAATCGGCAACCTCTTTCTCAAGCTGCTCCGACCTGAGCTTCTCAACCTCGAGACTCAGCGAAGACTCATGGAACTTCTTCTCCGATGCCGCCTTCTCCTTTTCGGCCACTCTGGCCTTCTTGGAATCACGGTCAAGGAGACCGATTAAACGAGACGCGCTGCTCTTCGCCTACAAATAGGTAAAGACGTCAAGATCTACTCTCAAGATGGAAACGCAAAATAAAAAGAGTAAAGGGAAAACTTACCCGAACATCATCAGCAGCCCATTGCTGGAACTCATCCTGATGAAGGATCTCCTCTACCGGAGGATCGGCCGCAGGCTTGGCCTTGAGTTTCCAAATCAGTTGAGAGCAGGCAGGCCGGTCAAAAGACAGTGGCACCTCCCCGAGGTACTCGAAATGGAAAGAGAACGAATTCGGAGTAGAACCCGTTTTAGCCTTCTTAGAGGCCTGGCCAGGTGTATCAGCAGACACCTCAGCGGCTTTCCTCTTAGCCGCTTTGTCTTTCTTTGCCTTCTCGGCAGCCTTCTTCTCCTCAGATGCCACCTTCTTCGCCTCGGCGGCGGCTTTGCGCTCAGCAAGCGTGAGCTGGTCCGAGCTCAAGTCACCGGTCTCAAAGTTTGGATGGGAGACTTCATCATTTTTGGAGACCTTCTTCTTGCTCCCCCGAGACGACTTCTCGACGTCGCCCACTTGTTTGAGCTCGGGTCCTGCGAGACCCTTCCCTTTATCAGCACCAAAACCTGATGCCTTTGTTGGCGACTTCGCGACCGATTTCTTGATGACCTTCTCTAGGTCGGCAGAATAGTTGGACATTTCCCGAGGAGCGAGCGGCATCTTCTGTTTCTTTTTTCGGGATGACCTCGTGCGAGAATGAGCAGCTCGATTTATTCTGCGAAGGGTGAGTTCAGGCCAATACAGACGACTAAGGGTCAGAAATGCGTCTCTGCTTGCTTCGAAATCGTCAGGAAGTGGACCGATTGGAGCGTATTGACCTGCAAAGGGAAAAACAAGGTAGGTTATCGACAGAGACATGAAAACCAGAAAAACGTAGACAAACTAATTTCTACCAAGCTCTCTTTTCCAAAGGCTCACGACAAAGATGTCGGGATCAGCCATCGAATGCTCGTCGACATAGACGAAGAAATATCTATCTCTCGAGTCCTCGATTTTACAAATAAATTCCCCGGATAGGATATTGTATTTCGGCCTCATGGCCGCATAGAACGACCCATACAACCTCTTCCCAGGCATCTTCTTGAGGGTGGTCAAATCCTCAAATATATGGCAGTTGAACGAAAGCCCGTGCTCAAATGCCATCACCCAGAGCGCGACCAGGTTTTTAATACCGCCATGACCCATTTGGGAAATCGACATTCCCCTTGCGTTGCAGAACTCAAACAGAAGACGGGGAAGCGGAAACCACAGGTGGCAGTGAGTGAAGAAGCATTCATAAAGGCAGATCCAGCCCGAGGGAACATTCCAGGGACGCTCATGAGGAGCTGGAACTATGAACTTTACTTCAAGACCGATCCCGCGCTGCTTCTTTAGTGCGAGCAGAGATTTTCCCGTCGACTGGGTTGAAATCACTCCCCAATGATTGTCTGAAGCAGGAAGAATTTTCTTATTCTTCTTCTTGGTCCCGCCCTCCTGGGTCTCGAGCTCTGACTTAGTCAAGAGGTCGATGATCCCGTAATCGCCAAACTCCATATCGAGATCGGGATTAACCACAGCTCGGACCTCAGTCTCAGAGACGACAGCCTCGTCTTCAGGAGTTAGGTCATTGCCATTTTCGTTTTCCTCGTCCTCATCAACCAACTGAGGGATGACGAAATCCCGCCGAGCTGAAGATGTTCCGACATCATCACGATGGGCCGCGCCGAGCTGATCCGCCGCGAATCTCTCAGCCGCAGCTTGTTGATTCAGGAGCTTCAGTTGAGCACGGGTATACCCTGTCTCAGCTGCAAACTCTTCGTCGAAATCCGAGGAACTATCAGATAAAACACGATCTGATGCCCTCGGAGACGTCTCTTCCTCTGAGCTCGGAGAAACAAGTCGCGCCTTCACTCTCGACAAAATGTTATCATTGAGCCCGGGTTTTTAGCGATCTTTTCCCAAATAAAGATCCCATCTTGAAATAATCATGAAGGATAAAAATATCCCGACCTGGATTCACGCCGAACTGATCTCTTTTTTGAGTTCCCCGAGCTCGTTGTTCAAGGCTCGCCGAACTGGGGGGGGGACTAATTGTTAGAGATGGGTTTAGCACCCCTCTAGAAAGTCCTTCCTAAATCCAGCTCGGCTCATTTAAGAAGACGACGTCGGGCCCATTAGACGACCAATGGCTTAGGTCGGCGCCACCGTTGGAGGAGATCCGACGATAGGGTTTGTTTCCGAAGAAAACGGGAAACTTTCCCTTTAGGATAAGGAGGTCGGCCCGAAGAAAAAGGAAGATTTCCTTTTTCCCGANAAACTACGGCGTTTTGACTATCTAGAGCGGAGAAATAAATTAAAAAGAGGAGAGAGAGCGAACCTTTGTTTTCTTTCGCGAATTGGAGAAGTAAGGAAATGAGAGCGGTTTCCTCAATTTATAGAGAAATGAGAACGGTTATCGAGAGTCATCATTACTTCGGCGACTCTTCGTATTTCCCGGATTAAATATATTCGGAAATTTTCCCGCTCTTCGCGTGGGGAAACCCTAGAATATGTGGGCCCAAATTTTGAGCGACAAAATGTTATCATTGAGCTCGGGGTTTTAGTGATCTTTTCCCAAATAAAGATCGCATCTTGGAATAATCATGAAGGATAAAAATATCCCGACCTGGATTCACGCCGAATTGATCTTTTTTCTGAGTTCCCCGAGCTCGTTGTTCAAGGCTCGCCGAACTGGGGGGGGGGACTAATTGTTAGAGATGAGTTTAGCACCTCTCTAGAAATCCCTTCCTAAATCCAGCTCGGCCCATTTAAGAAGACGACATCGGGCCCATTAGATGACCAATGGTTTAGGTCGGCCCCACCCTTGGAGGAGATCCGACGATAGGGTTTGTTTCCGAAGAAAACGGGAAACTTTCCCTTTAGGATAAGGAGGTCGGCCCGAAGAAAAAGGAAGATTTCCTTTTTCCCGAGAAGAAAGAAGTTCGGTTGGCCGACTTAAACCTATTATAAATAGGTGGCAACCCCGTTCATTTGCCAGATCCGTAATTCTACTCTCGAGACCTAGGGCAAACTCCTCTCACGGCTGAGCTTTAGATCTCGATTTGCTTCCTAAAGGTTTAGGTCGGCGTTCTTGTTCCGACGACCTAACCACTGTTGTACCTTCTCCGAGCTACGACTTAAATCAATAAGACTTACTCTTTTCCCCCACAAACCCTTATTCTTTCTTTAGATCGGATAATAGTTTTTACAATCATGATCAAATGTCAAAAATATATATGTTTTTCTTTTGTATGTATAATCTTAGTTTCTGATCAAATGTTAGAGAAACAAATCTTGCTCATTTTCTTGAGCATAATATAACTAAATTTTAAATAGAAAAGAAGCAACTATGTATGGATCAGTCGCCTCCAACTAATATTGTTTCTTCTTCCCGTAGCCTCCCTGCTAGACCTGAGAAAGTGAAAAGAGTGTCGGCCCAAAAGAAAAAGGAGGATTTTTATCATCCTCCAAATCCTCTTCCTTAGTCGTATTGAGTTGGAACTGTCAAGAAATTGGATCCCCCTGACAGTTCATCGCCTGGGGGAAATTAAGGCTGAGATTTCTCCTAACCTGCTGTTCCTCATGGAGACTAAGAACCAGGAGGTAGAGGTTCTTCATGCGGTAAGGTCTTTGAGCTTTGCTAATCACTTCTTGGTTCCCCCTGAAGGGGTCGGTGGAGGATTAGGTCTGTTCTGGACTGATAATGTAATAGTGGACATTCAATCGGCTACTAAAAACTTCATTGATACTAAGATACAATTCAACAAAGAGGAGTCGTTTATTACCTTCACGTATGGTGCCCCTCAGACGGATAATCGTGCACTGGTATGGGATCAAATCTCCTCCTTAGGGGCCTCTAGAGATCTGGCCTGGCTCTTGGTGGGGGATTTCAATGAGCTCCTAGATAATTCTGAGAAGGAAGGGGGTCCTGTTAGGTGTGAAGGCTCCTTCATTCCTTTCCGGAGCTTTGTATCTCAGAATGGCCTGTAGGGTGTTCCTCATTCAGGCAATAAACTATCTTGGAGAGGACAGCGTCATTCACACTTTATCTTTGCTTGACTGGATCGAGCTCTTGCAAACTGTTCCTAGTCTGAAAAGTATCCGGCAGGAAGATGCTCCTATTTAAGAATTGAAGGTTCCGATCATAGACCCCTAGTCACTATCTTCGACCCTACAAAAAGAAGAAGTTGTGGGATGCTCAGGTATGATAGACGACTCCGGGAGAAAGAGGAAGCCCGTCAAATTATAGATGAAGCTTGGAGAAGTCCCTACTCCCCTCAACCCCCAGTCTTCTCAAGTTGGGTAGCTGCCGTAGGAGCATAGTGCAGTGGACAAAGGAGCAGAACACGCTGAAGATGATCACTATGATGCAAAATCAAGAGGCGCTAGAATCAGCTCTCTCGTGTCCCTGTCCTGATTTTGAGCTTATTGGAGAACTTACTACTAACCTGGAGAAAGAGTATAAGGAGGAAGAAGCCTTTTGGCGGCAACGAAGCAGGATTCAGTGGCTTCAGCAAGGAGACATAAACTCTAAATTCTTCCACGCAGTTACAAGGGGGCGCATAGCTCAAAATATCCTTTCGGTAATGGAAGATGAGGCGGGAAATGTCTTCCATGAGGAGCATCAAATTGCTAATACCATTGCAAGCTACTATCAAGCCTTGTTCTCTACCTCCGGGTCAAATAACATGGGAGTTATTGAAGAAGTGATCCTCCTGAAAGTCACTACTGAAATGAATGCCCTCCTTACAAGTATTCCCAATGAAAAGGAGATCCGGGAGGCTGTGTTTGCCATCAATCCGGATAAGGCCCCGGGGCCAGATGGTTTCTCCTCCGGATTCGACCACTCTTTTTGGGATATTATTTGTGCGGATGTGTACCGGGAGATAAGATCTTTATTGGAGTGTGACTATCTGCACCCGAGGTATAACGAGACACACATTCGCCTAATCCCCAAAGGGTCAGGACCAAAGAAAGTCGCAGATTACCGTCCGATAGCTCTCTGCAGTGTGGAACTACAATATTATTGCGAAGATCTTATCAAAGAGAATGCAACCAATCCTTAAAGAGATCATCTCACCACACCAGTCATCTTTTGTACCTGATAGGGCAATTGCAGATAATGTTCCCATTACTCACGAGACACTTCACTTCTTCCGAACATCACAAGCTCAGGTTAGATTTTCGCTGGCGGTCAAAACCGACATGACAAAGGCCTATGACCGGATTGAATGGAACTTCCTCCGTAAGGTCCTTCTCTAGCTAGGTTTCAAAGAGAAGTGGACATCCTGGGTGATGGAGTGCGTAACCTCAGTCTCTTATTCCTTCCTGATCAACAACTCTCCCCAAGGAAAAGTTTTACCTTCCCGCGGTCTTCGGCAAGGGGACCCTCTATCTCCTTATCTCTTTATTATATGTACAGAGGTCTTGTCGGGTCTCTGTAGGAAAGCTCAGACTCAAGGGTCTCTCCCAGGGGTCAAAGTCTCCCGAGGCAGTCCGGCTATCAATCACCTCTTATTTGCGGATGACACTATGTTTTTCACTAAGACTTCCAAGACAAGCATTTTGGCTCTAAAACGGATTCTCAAACGGTATGGAATTGCTTCAGGACAGTGCATCAACCCCAGCAAATCGTTTGTCACCTTTTCGACCAAGACCCCTGAGTTCATCAAAGCAAGAGTTAAAGCGGTTTTGGGTATTAGCAAAGGAGGAGTGGGAAAGTATCTTGTTCTACCTGAACATTTCGGAGCAAGGAAAAAAGATATCTTTACTGGCATTGTCGATAAGATCAGGCAAAAAGCTCTTAATTATACTAATAGGTTTCTTTCAGGGGCGGGAAAGCAGAATCTCCTCAAAGCGGTGCTAGCGGCAATGCCCTCTTATGCAATGTCATGCTTCAAGATCCCTACCTCCCTCTGCAAAAGGATCCAAAGTGCTCTCACCAGATTCTGGTGGGATGATAAACCTGAGAAGCGAAAGATGTCATGGGTCTCATGGGACAGGCTTACCATTCCAAAAAATGGTGGACGTCTGGGGTTTAGAGAAATTGAAGTCTTTAATGATTTCCTGCTGGCAAAGCTGGGGTGGAAGCTTCTACAACAACCTGACTCTCTACTAGCTCGGGTTCTCCTGGGGAAGTACTGTCACTCCTCTTCCCTCCTGGACTCGACAGCTCCAGGTAATGCTTCTCATGGCTGGAGGGGCATCTTGACCGGACGCGAGGTCTTGCGCAAAGGGCTCGGCTGGATAATAGGGGATGGAGCTAGTGTTAATGTGTGGTTGTCTCCATGGCTTTCAACATCCAGTCCTAGTTCTCCATTTGGCCCTCCCCCTAAAGAAGTACAAGCCCTCTCGGTCAAGGAGCTCATTCTTCCGGGCACCCAGTCCTGGAATGAGGAAGCCATTCGTCTCCACTTGCCGTCCTATGAACAAGAAATAAAGCAAATCCATCTTAGTTCATCTATGAAGAAAGATTGCATACGATGGTTACCAACTAGATCAGGCTCCTATACAACAAAATCAGGTTATGCTATCTCCAAGTTCCATTCTAATCCTGCTGTACAAGATGGTTTCGACTGGCAAGCTAATCTGTAGAGAGTCAAAGTCCCACCTAAGTTGAAGCATTTTCTCTGGAAGATTGCGGCTAATGCTCTATCGGTGGGATCATCTCTACTCAATCGTGGAATTACAGTGGATGGAAAATGCAAGAACTGTGGAGCCATAGAGGATGTACTACATGTCATCCTTACCTGTTCGGTGGCCACTCAAGTATGGGAGCTCGCCCCAGTTTTGTTTAAGCCTTCTCCATTGGTGATAACCGAAGGAAATGCTCAAAATTGCTCGTAGAATGGTTACACTCCCGCCAATAGGAGTAACTGCCACACCCTTGTATCCGTGGATCTTCTGGTATCTCTGGAAGGCTAGGAATAGCTTCCTGTTCGAAGATCGTTCCAGTTTCCCAGCAGAGATCCTCCAAAGAGCTATATCTGAAGCCCTAGTTTGGCAGGGTGCCCAAATCGCCATTACTCTTAGCGTAGTGCTGGTGCAGGAGTTACAGAAGCCCGAACCTATCCCAGATTTGTATCATTGTTTCTCCGATGCGGCATGGGTAGAAAGCAATCGCTGCAATGGACTAGGGTGGGTAATTAAGGATCCGGGAAAAGGGATTGTAGTTCAGAAGGCGGAGCCAAAGCCCTGTGTGTCCACGACTCTCGCTGCTGAATCCCTTTCGGTCAAATTTGCTCTAGCTAGTGCAAGAGCAACTGACATCTCAAGCTTGACTTGTTTTTCAGATTGTCAGGAGCTTGTTCTCCTCCTCAATTCTGGTGGTCAATCGGTCGGAATTCTCGATCTTCTATCGGATATCCGTCTTTTAGCTTCGTCTTTCTCTTCAATTGTTTTCCTTTTCATCCCGCGACTTGCCAATTCGGAGGCTGATCTCCTGACAAAATCGGATCTTTCTCGTTGTATCCGCTCCCTTGATGGAACTTAACTTTTCTGAGTTTATTTATCTAAGCATCGTTTGTTAAAAAAAAAAAAAAAATAGAAAAGAAATTAAACCAATTCGATAGTGACAAATGTTTTTTTAGTTTCTCATGCCACTAGTGGTGCTCTAAGCTCTTTAGAGGGATGTCTCTAGCTATATTTTAGTTTTCATCTGCGTATATATTTCTGATTTTTTTATTATAAGCAATTGGCAAAAAAAGAAAAAAGATGAGATATATGTAAAACAAAATAATAACCCGGAGAGGAGAACGAAAAAGAAACATGTACATGGTTTAACAACTTTTAAAGGAATTCTTTAGAAACAGAATTTTTTTTAAGGGTTCATACAAAATATAATGTATTACATGAGTATAGATTTAAGGGTTCATGTTTTAACAATTGTAAAATGAAATTTAATTCATACAAAACTAAAATATACTGTATTACATGAGTATAGATTTTAGACTTGGTATAAATAAATAAAAAATGCTGATGATTCTAAAATATATATATTTTGGTGCAATCTATGCATTATTTCCATTTTTTGTGACAGTTTTACTATATTTTCTCTAAATTTCAACAAAGGTTCATAGCAGTCAAGTAAAACATTAACCATTTACAAGTTAAAAGACGTTAACTTTGACAAAAAGGAATTTAACTGTATAGTACTCTGTTGCACACAAAAAACAACTGTATAGTACTGTTTGCATTTTATTAATTTTCAATATATTTAAATATCAAGTTTAAAGATTACACTTACAAATATCAAACTCCCTCCAGAACCACCATAATTGAAAAAAAAACCGAGTCGGTTACGCACAAATGGTTCTTCCTTACCAATTTTAACCCATAACATCTAGTACTATCTACCAACTTTTGTATAGGAAAATAATTTATTTTACGTTGTTTATACTTGGAATTCAAAGCTTTAATATTTATAAAAATTGCTGATCTCTCACGGTGGATGTCTGAAAAATTTCCATTACCCATAGGAGGGCTTGAACAAGAACGTGAAGCTTGAACTACACCTCCGACTCCAACCATATCTGCACCATTATCTAAAAGATCAAATAGTTCTTTCGGCCAATAACCGATATCTTCACTAGTTTGAATTATCCTTAGCATTGTAATCCACCAGTTTCCAGTATTTTTATCCTTATTGAGTGTTTAGGAAAAAAAATCATTTATTAACATACTAGTGGTTGGCCCGCGCTTCGCGCGTGAGTTTTTTGTCTTTAATCTTTAGTTGTATTTTTCCATAGTATAATTATTCTACTATTGTGTTGATTCATTATACATTTTCTATTCTTTAGATATATCTTTTAGTTCTTATAATATTTGCTCACGTCAAATCTTGATCTATGCTCTCTTACTTTCATTTTGCAGCAGGATTTTATATATATATATATATATATATATTATTTATGTTTTGTGTTTTTAATGTTATTTAATACTTGGTAATTCTCAAATATTCGTATGTGTTTGATGTTATGGTCATGTTTTGATTTATTTTCTTACCCATTGTGTTGTGTTACTTAAATTATATGTAAATGAATTTGCATATTTCTTCAGGTAGAGTTAATTTCGAAGCGGACAATTGAAGAGTGTTTGTATTAATTTTGTTTTCCCTTTCTTCTAAAGGGAAATCATTGTAATGCATGAGTAATTTTAAAAATTAATAACCAGTCACGTTTCTTGTTTTATAGTCACAGCCCCTTATGTAACCCAATAGCGCAAGAAACCCAACAATTGATCATTATTTTAACCCGGTTTTGTTTGGACTCGTAATTACCTGAAAAGAACATGAATTTCGATTCAATGAGTTGAATTCAATTCCCAGAGACCGAGCGAGAAGCAAATGAAGACCACCAAGAAGGTCCTCCGCTTCACGCCGTGATGATAATCAATGGATACAACTTCTCAACCGTCAACAATCCAGGCGATACTCTGGATCTAAATCAACTCTCTTATCCCCAACCAACTCTCAATTGCCCTATCCTTATATAACTATACTTGAACCGTATTTAATCACTTGAAGAAGGGACCCAGATCATGTTGTGCTATCTTATGCACTTAATTTTGTGTTCAACTACAGTTGTAGTCTAATTTTCCTTTTCTCCTGCGTATTTGCAAGGCCTGAAAATTCAAAGTAATTAATAGTCTATGAATTTGAGAAAAAAGATTTCAGATGTTAATTTCTATAAATATTACATGGCGGCACCGTGATGCTATCGAGAAGG
>JAHZTW010000001.1:278254303-278399165 GCA_020283515.1 Alliaria petiolata
AAAGAGAATGATCAAGACGAATCATTAGCAAGACTCATGCACTGCAGAAGAATGGCGATGTAAGAATTCTACAAATTTATTCAAGTGAAGATTCGACAGACAGATTTGCCAAGGCGTTACTTTCAAGAAGTTATTTCATCATATTGGATTGCGTCATCTCAAAGATCTCAAGTGATGTACTCATGAGGGGGAGTTAATGCGCGCTGCACTCTTTTTCCCTTAGCTATGGTTTTTCCCATTGGGTTTTCCTAGTAAGGTTTTTAACGAGGCAGTATCCTACGCGTTTTAGAGAATAGTTTGTATAATGGTCATCCAAGGGGGAGTGTTATGAATATTAGATGGATTCCCATTATAAAGCCCATCTTCTAGAAGGTTCTAGAGATTAGGTTTTACTTTCTCTCCAAGTAAAACTCTCTCGTATTCCTATATAAAGGACCTTTGTCTATTGCAATAATACACATCAATTCCTTCTCCTCTTCTCTTTATTCACAACATATTACACTAATTTAATAATTAAATGAAAAAAGAAAGAGAAAGGACCAAAAGATGTACTTTAAAGTCAAAAGTATGTGTACTGATCAAAAATCAACCGCACAAAATAAGGTTATGAACTTATGATTATGAAATCATTTTGTAATTACTCTTTTTGTTCTACCAACACTTTTGAAAGTTTTCTTTAGAATATGGAGTCTTTCAAGTCTAACTTTCATTCAAAGTGAGCTCTTGGAGATCGCATACGTGTAATATTTATATTTTCAAAAGTTAAGGTAGCATATCATAATCTTAGTTTATGAAAAATGTTTCAGATTTTTTTTTTTTTTTTTTTTTTTGCTATGTATTATCGTGTTCCCATTTTCTTGGGCATAACACGTCGGCCTGTCATTTTGATGGTTTAGTTAGACCCGACTTTTCTACTCTGCTTGTGATTACCTTTTATGGGGATGTCTCTAGTCTATTGTCCTCAATTGTAATATGCAATTTAATTCATACAAAACTTCAAAATAATACATGAGTCTAGATTCTAGACTTGGTATAAATAAAAAAAAAATGCTGACTATTCTAAAAATTATTTTGATGTTGGTTACAATCTACTCAATATTTCCATTTTTTTGTGACACACTACAAGAAACACATGCATTTTACGAGCTATGAATTCGTCGTAAATCGAAAGTCGCAACGAATTTGCCACAAAAGTTTAATCGTCGCGAAAGTAAATTCGTCGCAGATTCGTCGTTAATTTTGGGAGTACGAGATTTCGTCGTAAAATCGTCGTTAACTAGGTCGTCGTTAACTAGCGAGATACAGAGTTCGTCGTAAATCCGTAGCAAATTGAGGGGAAAAGAATCGTAGTAAATTCGTAGCAAAATAATTATCATCGTAAAATCGTAGCAAAATATTTCGTCGTTAATTCGTGGCAATTAAAATTTTGTCATAAATTCGTAGCAAAATATTTTGTCGTTAATTCGTGGCAATTAAAATTTTGTCGTAAAAATGTGGTAAAAAAGTTCGTCCTTAATTCGTGGCAAAATTATTTTCGTCGTAAATACCTAGTAAAATTTAAAATTTAAAATAAAAAATATATATAAAAAATAAAATTTTAAAATTAAAATTAAAAATAAAATTAAAAACAAATATATTTGGTTTTTAATAAAATAAAATAAAACTACTCTACGACATAATCGAAATCCGAGATAGTCCGAGCATCTTCAGCAGCTTGAGCCGCAAGGCGGCGTGATTCGCGTTGTTGCTCGGTCAAGTCTTCCTCTGTCGAACTGCTTGGCCCGACATGTGCTGTTGCCGCTCGTCGTCTCCGCTTCTCCTGCAAGAGTGTGGCGATCTCAGGATTTTCCACTGCCATTATCTCGAAGATAACGTCGTACTCTGAAAGTTCAGCTTTGACTTGTTCCTGATATTCTGTTTGAGTTTGTTGGAGAGTCGCTATCTTGGCACATAGGACGACCTGATCATCTCCGGGGGACCGTTGAAGGGCAAAAGACGAAGCAGATGGGACATGATGAATAGATCCCATCCCTACGACTTTCCCCTTTCTCTTAGGGGCAACCTAGATTTTTTAAAAAAATAAACAAATTATGATTAGATAAAAAAATATAATAATAATAGATATATTATTATACATACCTCCTCGTAGATCCGATCGATGTCGGGAGTGGTCAACCCCCCGGATTGCACAGAAGAACCGCCAGGTGATGTCTTGAAACATCTGTGACTCTCACTCGGCAATCCTCGCTGTGACATCGTTGTAGATCCTCTCGGCCTTGTCAGAGACAAAGAGCCCCGACGCCTTCTTCCGATGTGTCTTCGCAAAAACTTCTGTCATCGGAGGCAAAACACCTCCGTTTTCGGATGCCTACATTTTTTGTAAATTAATTTGTTAGTAAAAGTTTTAAAAAATAGAAAATGAAATTATGAAAGTAATAATATACCATTTGTAACCGAACGCCCGCAAAATGCGTTTGACCGGCTGTATGAGGCAATGCTGCAGGTGAACCGTCCGGACCAACAGTATTACGGGAAGATGAGCACGTTACAGAAATGACGACCGAGTGGGGGTCCCGCAGTAGCGAACCAATCCGTCCCAAACCAACTTCTCGACGAATGTTGGTTTTGCGTCGTCGCCTATGACCTCCCATTTTCTTTTCCAGTCCGAAACGGTGCCTCCGAGACGTCCCATCACTTTGTTTTTAAACGCTTTCTCACGGTCGGGGTATGAACATAATCCCAAGTATATTTTTGCTACAATAATTATAAAAAACAAAAACAATTAAATTTATTTATTTAATATCAATTTTAATAATTTATAATTTTTTTTAAAAAAGACATTTATTACTGCAAACATTTTAAACTAAGTTTCGAAGATTTCCGGCGAGAGTTGAGAGAAATTTGCGTGAGGCTCGGTGAAAATGACTTGATGATATCGCTAACGGATCGTCCGACACTGCTTTCGATCCCGAACCTAAAAAAAATCAAAAATTAAATCAAAAATTGGAAACATATATATATATATATATATATATATATATATATATATTAAATATTAAATTAAAAAAATGTACCATTTTCGTGTTACATGATTCGGATCTAATCTCGTAACATTAGTTTTTTCCGGTTGTGCAATCAAATTATCAACCGTCAAATGGGCATATGGATGAGGAACAGCAGGTTGCCGGAACAGCAGGTTCACCATATTCACCATGATCATCAACTTGATGCACATATTTTTTACTCAGCATCAATATTAACTGCTTGGTTATTAGCGCTACTACTAGCAGCATTTTCCCTATGTCGTTCTCCATGATTATACCAAATATAGTAGTGCGGAAAAAATCTTCTATTTAATAGATGCGACCACACTTTTGAGATACGAATAAATTTCCTATTCATGCATTTTTGACAAGGACAGTACATCATACCACTTTCAACGGTAATTTGCAAACTTCCCGTCTAATACATGAATCCTTCTAGCCCATCTTGAAACTCTTTCGTCAGCGATCCCTCCGAATCTTTACGATTATACATCCAACTTCGTAATTCGTATACTCACATATTTTTTTGAAAAACAGTTTTTTTTTTGGGGTATATAAGATAATTTTTTTTTTTTTTGTTTAAAAGAAGATATTGAAAAAGTTTTTTTTTGGTGAAGAGTTTTTTTGTTGGTGAAGAGAGAGAAGTGTTTGTTTTTGTTTTTGTAGTTTTGATAATGAAGTGTTGCTTCTATATATAGGCTTTTTGTTTACATCGAATTAACAACGAATTAACGAGGAATATTTCGTGGCAAAAAAACCAGTAAAACACGTTTTCATCTAACTTATTTTCCTCTCTAATACGTCGTTAATTCACTTCGAAATACTTTCTCGGTAATTCGTTGGAAATTAACGACAAAATTCCAAGGAATTCACGTCAAATATGTGTCGTCGTCAAGGAATCCATTGGAATTTACGATGATTTTACAACGATTTATTTTCGTCCCTCTTTCCGATGAATTACCGACGTTTATAATTTTCCTCGTAAATTCGTCGTTAATTCAATGCTAGTTTACTACGATTAATTTTCCTCGTAAAAAATCGTGACAAACGCCATGTTTTCTTGTAGTGACAGTTTTACTATAGTTCCTCTAAATTTTAAAATTACATAACAATCAAGTAAAACATTAACCATTTACAAGTTAAAAGACACTAACCTTGAAAAAAAAGAATTTAACTGTATAACTGTTTGCATTTTATTAATTTTTAATATATTAAATGTCAAGTATAAAGATTACATTTGCAAAATGTCAAACTCCACAAGAATTTCCTCCCGGACCACCATAATTGAAATAAAAACCGAAATTACGATGAAATATAAATCTCTCACCAATTTTTAGTCCATAACATTTGGTACTATCTACCAACTTTTGTATAGGAAAAGAATTCATTTTACGGCGCTCATAATTAGAATTCAAAACTTCAATATTTGTAAAAGTTGCTGATCTCTTGAGGTAGTATTTATATGGAAAATTACCACTACCCATAGGAGGGCTTGAACCAGAACGTGAAGCCTGAACTACACCTCCAACTCCAACCATATTTGCACCATTATCTAAAAGATCAAATAGTTCTTTTGGCCAATAACCGATATCTACATTAGGTGCATCTGGCGCTAATAGTAGTGTGACCCACCAATTTCCTGTATTTTTATCCTTTTTAAATATATTGGAAAAAAACTTTTGTTAACATATAAGTATATGCTTGAAGGGAAAATCATTACGGTTTAAAGTTCTTATAATGAAATATATCGATCACTAACTTGGATTCATAATTTATTATATGAAGATTTATAAATGAAAATGTGGAAATAACTTCTCAGTAATTAAAGCTAAATTAAAACTACAAAAGTAGAGAAAACATATGAAAATAAATAAATATATAACTAGAAAATACCTGATGGATTGAGTAACGTAACCAGCCAGGGAGTCCTGGCTTAAGATCATCATTAGGTTTTACAATGGGAACCTCCTTTGATACTTGAACGAACCCTGGACATGCTGTATTATAACATCCTTTTTCATCTTTACCCTATCAAATGATATTTAATATCTTACATGTTATTTGAACAAGAATTTTACCAAAATAAAATTGTTCACAATCACAAAGTACCTTCCAAAATCCAAATGACCAAACACGTCCATCACCAAATTGTCCTGGATTTATCTGTCAAATAGAATTTACGATATTTGAAAATTGTATTCAGAAGATTAAATTAATTAATATATAAAAAGAAAAAAATCAATAAAATGTAAAACTTACCATCCAACCGACTGAGATAAAATTGACCTTGTTATTCAATCCACTGCCTATATATATTTGACTATATGAAGCTTGTTCTTTTCCCACATTTAGAATATATGCATTAAACCAAGCTTCTACGCCATGAAATGGACCATGAAATGACCTTACACCAGCAATCTGGCAAGAACAAGTTTGATTAATGACTAAATTTTTAAAATATACATATAAAAATATTATTAGAAACATATTAGGAGAATGAGATAAATGCGCACATGTGTTCCAGGGCTATCGACTGTTAAAGGATGAACATATTTTTCAGCGAAAATCTGTGAATTTGTGATATCATCTTTTGTATTTCTCAATATAGGAACAGTTCCATCTGGACATCTTATTATCTTTTTGTTGAATGTCTTGTTGTTGCCGGTTTGATTCTTCAAATCATGTATTGATGTTGATGGTTTCATCTTTTTCAAAGAACAAATAGTATACTCAATGTTTATTTGATTAGAATCACATTTTGTAAAAAAATAAAAATTAGAAAACGAATTTCTAAAATCATGCACCTGGATTTTGTGGGTTTTGAGTAAGGGATGATCAAGGCCTAGTTGCTTATCAATATTTATGCAATCGTATGTTACATTTCCACTTATCTGTCAAGGAAAAAAAAACATATATATAAAACTTTTTGTTTTTTATCAACTAATAATTGGAGTTTTTAAGATGATTTTTTATATTAATTTTTTCATAAATTTGTATTGTCACTTATTCATGATGTTGCAAAAATGCTTTCATAAATAAATGGAAACTCTATAGTTTTTGATCGCTTTTCGTTAATTCTTAATTAAAAACTAAAAAGTTGAAACCCAATAAGTTGAGAATCTTCTACATTATTTTATTTTAAGTTTTTATAAAAAAAAAATAACAGAAAAAGAGCAGTCACAAAATCTTTATGCACTTTTAATTCATAAATTTGAATAGATTGATAGTTACACACACACACTATATATATATAAGTTTTTTTTACTTTAACGTTTAATTTATGTGCAGATTTTATCGAATTTTTTTAAAATTATTCATAAAATTGGAAAATTAAAAAGGAATACCACTTTTTTTCAAAACAATCACTAACAAAAAAAATTTTCTTCCCAAATTACTATTTTTATAAATAAACTATAAACGTTTATAAATGTTTTAGAAACTTTCTCAATTTTCATAAGTACCTATTAAAATTTTACAAAAATAGTATAAAACATATCATTATATTTCTTAGAAAACAGTTTTTAAAACCTGATTTATAAACATTTATAAGTTATAAGTCAAGCTTTTTTAAAAAAAATATTAGCTAAAAATCAAACACTAAAAGTAAATTACATTATAATTTTGTAAGAATTTAAAATCTCCAGTAAAATTTAAAAACCAACAACCAAAAGTCAAAAACGATTTTAAAATCTACAAAAATTGATGGTCTAAACAAGAAGTTTCTGAATTCAGTCCATGATATATCCAATTAGCGAAAAGATGATGTTGAATTTTTAGTTAAGTAAAACAGAATAATAGAAGGAAAACATGTATCTTAAGTTTTTTTGTTTAAAATCTAACCTTAAAGGATTTGAGAGGCGCTACTCTTTCCTCGGAATGAACCACGACTGCTAATAACAAAAGAGATAAAAGATTCATAACGAGAGCCATCATAATTGTTGTTGACACTTTTTATTTTTCTGTGTCTTAAGACTGAAAATACTCCGGTATTTATATACATACTAATATGTCAAAGAGAATACATTAAAAGAATTAGCACTATATTTGATATATTTTAGAAGAAACATTAATATTTGACTGAAGGCAACATATTAAAATTGTGGAGCGCATGATATTAGTACTTTGGTCTTAGTTACCTAAATGGGATAATATTTTGACCAGAAACAAAAAAGAATTGTGTAATCAATGTGTTAACCCAAACAAAAAAATGGTAGTCAATGTGGAGACGTTTGGTTGCTACCTGTCATAAATGGCTATCTAAATGAAACAAGGTTATGAATTTATGATTTATATTAGAGGGATTTACATTTTAAGACACTTTGATGAGTTTGCTTTTATAAAAGAGTTGATTATATAATAGAGCACTTTTTGTAAGTATAATATCAAAATAGAATACTTTCATCAACATGGGTACTTTCGTTTGTTGTTGGAGCTATGGGGTTGCCCATTTTATCCTTAATGAAATTTGGAGCAAAAATTCTGAAAAATGATTGTCGAATATCTCGTCGACTCGTGGTGCCTCTTAGGTCACTGTTGCACCGCCGACCATTGAAACCGCCACCGTCATCGTTTATTTTATCTCGTCGGAATTGCCGCCGATAACCATTTCGTGATGTTCGATGACCTAGAGACAGCGGTCTGGTCCGTCGATAACCATTCCGCGATGTTCGATTTCTTCGTCTCCGATTCCCGGCGGTTGGATCCCGCTGTTGTCCGAACCGTCTCCAAGTTTACATTCGCTGGGACAGTTTTTTCCTTGAACCTGTGGTGGGGGTGCTCGCCGGCATCATCCACAAATCTCCATCCACGAATATGATTCAACATCCACGAATGACAATCAACAAATCACTTTACAAGGTTCCAATGTGCAGTCGTTGCCTTCACACCTCTAGCCGAAATAAGACTATTGAAATCAAACTCCACCGAGCCCCGAACAAAGGCGTGTAGCTTGATAAGAATGTCTAGCTTCGAGTATACATTTACCTTTGCTGCGGGAAATTGATCCGTCTCAACTTACCAGATTTTGCCGGATCCGACTTCTTCTGTTTTGAAATCGATTTGTTCATCCTTGGGTGTTTCAACCACCGTGAACAACAAAAGTCAAAGGCAGTTTGCGTTTAGAGACTACATGGTTGACGAGCATCAATGGATGTTATCATAGTATACATCAATCAGTGGACGGTCATCAATGGATGTTCATCATAATGGACGACCTCAATGGATGTTTATCATAGTGTACATCAATCAGCGGACGACCATCAGTGGACGAGCATGAATGGATGGATACAATCCAACAGATGGACGACCATCAGTGGATAGATACAATCCGGTGGATGGACGGCCATTGGTGGATGGATACAATCCAGTGGATGGACCTCTTTAATTTGGCCAACCAGATATCAAATATAAGCGGAGATTAACTGATCTGAATTTCCCAGATCTGACTTCTCTTCCGAATTTGATATATTCATTCTTCGCGGTTTTCACTCTACGAAAGTCGACGGCGGTTGCGCTTACAAAATAAAATGTTGACAACCGGAACTCTTAACGGGTTTTCGTGCCGGCGGTGGTATTCTGTAGGAGGCAAAAAATCTCGCACGCCGGCTAGTGTTTTTTGAAAATGTAAAAATGAAAAAAAAATTAACACCCGTTGAATTAAAAAGTGAAAGAAGGTGAAACAATGACAATGGTTTAACCGACTTCTCGCATTCAAAAAGTACTCATGTTGGGAGAAGTGCTCTTTTTTGTTATCACAATCCTAAAAGTGCCTTCCTATATAATTCACTCTTTAGAAAAAGACACTTAGCGCTACTGAGGCACTTTAAGCACTGTGCATTTTTTGATAAACCAATTTTGCCCTTAACTTAAGTAGATAAGGTTTGCTTGTTTTAACGCCATGAAGAAGCAGACGGAGAAGGCTCCAATATCTATGGTGGTTTCTGTATCGAGCATAGACTTCAAATTACAATCCCTACCGTGGCGTCACCATTCGAATCGAAACTTACCAATTTGGATTTCTAGAAGTACAAGAGCATAGCGATCTGGTTTCACCATGGATTTAATCACTATGAGTTTTGGGGAAACTTATGAATCATTTACAAGTTCGTGTGGAAAAAAAGTTCGTGGATACAATTTACGTTAATGTGATCATATATTAAGTACTTAGGGCAAATGAATGGACAAGTCCGTGTGGACAGCTATTCGTGGATATAATTTATGTTAAATGTGATTGTAATAAGTGCCAATGGAGGACGAGCTAGGTATGGACGTGTCCGTAGTGCTTTCCAAGACAAGCAACCAACCACGTAACTATGTCCATTGCTAAACATCAATATTATGGATGATAATATGTGGACATGGGGGTTGTGGATGTAATAAAATGAAATCGTTAATATTATAGATGGTATTTGTGGACTTGTCTTTATTTCGGTGTTGTGGATGGGTATTTGTGATAATATAAGAGTAGTGAATCAGAGGTTGTTCAGTATAGAGACGGATCCTGTCATAAAGTATACATAAAACAACATCCATGTGGATCCACCGTAAGAGTTCTATAAAGCGGCTTCCACTCTAAGAAAGACAACAATTATAAAAATTTGATTGAATATCTAAGAAATCAGAATGTTATCATGGATCGAAGAAGAAAGGTTTAGATTTGAGGCATAATTTTTTTTCTAGTCTTTTCCGTTAAACAGAAAGTTAATTTTTTTTTGGTTCAAGCAGCACGAAGGAGAGAGACTAAATAAAAGAAAAGAAATGAGCAAGGGGTAGTATTGTCTTTTCACTAAGTGAAAGTGCCATAATAGTTGAAAGTGCCTTATTATGTTATTACATTTTGATGAGTTTGCTTTTAGAAAAAGACACTTAGCGCTACTGAGGCACTTTAAGCACTGTGCATTTTTTGATAAACCAATTTTGCCCTTGACTTAAGTAGATAAGGTTTACTTGTTTTAACGCCACGAAGAAGCAGACAGAGAAGGCTCCAATATCTGTGGTGGTTTCTGTATCGAGCATAGACTTCAAATTACAATCCCTACCGTGGCGTCACCATTCGAATCGAAACTTACCAATTTGGATTTCTAGAAGTACAAGAGCGTAGCGATCTGGTTTCACCATGGATTTAATCACTATGAGTTTTGGGGAAACTTATGAATCATTTACAAGTTCGTGGATACAATTTACGTTAATGTGATCATATATTAAGTACTTAGGGCAAATGAATGGACAAGTTCGTGTGGACAGCTATTCGTGGATATAATTTACGTTAAATGTGATTGTAATAAGTGCCAATGGAGGACGAGCTAGGTATGGATGTGTTTGTAGTCCTTTTCAAGACAAGCAACCAACCACGTAACTATGTCCATTGCTAAACATCAATATTATGGATGATAATATGTGGACATGGGGTTTGTGGATAAAATAAAATCGTTAATATTATGGATGGGTATTTGTGGACTTGTCTTTATTTCGGTGCTGTGGATGGGTATTTGTGAATAATACAAGAGTAGTGAATCAGAGGTTGTTCAGTATAGAGACAGATTCTGTCATAAAGTATCCATAAAACATCATCCATGTGGATCTACCGTAAGAGTTCTATAAAGCGGCTTCCACTCTAAGAAAGAAAACAATTATAAAAATTCGATCGAATATCTAAGAAATCGGAATGTTATCATGGATCGAAGAAGAGAGGTTTAGATTTGAGGCATTATTTTTTTTCTAGTCTTTTCCGTTAAACAGAAAGTTAATTTTTTTCTTGGTTCAAGAGGCACGAAGGAGAGAGACTAAATAAAAGAAAAGAAATGAGCAAGGGGTAGTATTGTCTTTCCACTAAGTCAAAGTGCCATAATAGTTGAAAGTGCCTTATTATGTTATTACATTTTGAAAAGTGCCTTTTTGTAATATTCTCTTTATATTAATGGTGAGAGTGAGACGGAACTAACGCAGTTTAGAACACCATTTATTATTAAATATTAGGAGAGAATCCACGCGACGCACGGATTTTATTTTAATTTCGTTCTACATGATTTCACACATATTAAGAAAATAAATAAATTTTCTGTTTTCTCTCTAATTAATATGTAATTTTATTTGATATGACCAATTAATAACCTAAAAGATAGGGATAAAACTGGAAAATTTATTGTAAATTTGCATTGAAAACCTAAAACGACAAATCTTTTGAAACCAAAAAATAAAGCAAAAATGACACTTAAAAAACAATGGAGGGGGTATGTTTTTAGATCTATATTTTGAATATTAATTTCATCTTTTTTTTAAAGAATTTTAATTTTCTATTTTTTTTGATGATATGTGTAATCTCTTTCATACATTATTTTACGATTTTTTTTTAATCTTCAATTTTTATACTCTTTTCATTTGTCTAAATCTTAATATTATAATAATTTTAATTTTGTGAATATATCATTAAAAATAAAAAATTGTGATAAATTTAAAATTATTTATTATATAATATTTATATATTTATTATGTTTTTAAATTAAATTTGAATTTCATCTACTTATAATAAATTTTTAAATCGTTTAATTCAAATTTAATGGTTTTTATGTATAGTTAATTGATATTAATATTTATTTATGTTCCTTGATGTTTTAGAAAACAATTAATCAATTGCTTTTTTCAATTTATCATTTTGAGAATTTCTTTTATATATCTTTCATGGAATCCATGTATTTTTTTCTGGTTTTAAAATTTTGTATATTTGTTTATACATTCTTCTTTTTTTTTATTTTTTATTCTTCTCTATATTTTTTATATAATTTGTTATTTTCTCTATTTTTTATTAAATATTTTGTTGTGTCTTATGATTTAATCGGTTAGAGTTAAGAAAGTTTAATTATCCTAATTTATTTAAAAATAAGAATTTAATCACTCAAAAAAAGAAAATAGAATGATAGATTTAAAATTATGTATTATATAAGATTTATATATTTATTATATTTTTAAATTAAATTTGAATTTCATGTACTTATAATAATTTCTAAATAGTTGAATTCTAATTTAATTGTTTTTATATATAGTTAATTGTACATATATTAATATTTATTTATGTTACTTGATGTTTTAAAAATAATAATTAATCGCTTATATACTTTATACATTTGGAAAAATAAAGTTGAGATTGACCAATAAAAAAAAGTTGATGTGTCATCCTCTCGAGAGTCCCCTTCATCTATTATATACTACCCCTTGTATGTCTAATTGATGTTTTTATTTAGCTTTCAGTTTTATGTAATTATATGTTTATTTCATGGTAAGCTTATCTACGGTGAGATCCCTCGAAATTTCTCGAAAATTATGAGCCACAATTTAAAATAGTTTTTGTATAGTTGAAAAGCGTAGAGTTAAATATATAGATATGAGAAACACACGTAAACTGCTGTGATAAAAGTCAGGGGCGGATTTACTGTTCACATGTGGGAGCAGATGCCCCTAGTGTTTTTTCAAAATTTAAAGTAATTTTTAACTAATTTTTTAATGCCTCCACTAAAAATTGTAATTATGCCCCCGTTGAGGGCAAGCTAAACTCTTTAAAAACAAAACTTAAGCCGAAAAAATCAAAATCTAAATTAAATCAATTAACATAAAAATATTAAATAAAATCTTATAACAACCCACAAGTCTATATATTATTTTTTCTTATTTGATAATCAATATGGAATCTTTTCCTTATTTCTTTTTTTTAATTAATTTATTTGCTTTTAACATTTTTTCTAAATTTTTATTTGTATGTCCATATACTTTTTTATTTAGAGTAAAATTTCTATTTATAAAAATATATTAAGTATCCGATGTTAGTTATTTTGTGAATTTGTAATCAGGTTACACAGATAGAAGAAGGAGGAAGGTTGGTTGAATTTTTAGTAATAAAAAATAATTACAAATTTATTTAATTTATATTAAAAAAATTTTTGTTGCTGATTAAATAACTATAACGATTTTTAAAAATAATAAATAAACATATGGTATATGGTGTTATTTTGATTTTAATATAATCTTATTTTTAATATAAAAAAAAAGTGTGGAAAATGAGGTGCAAAGAGTGGTCCTAACTTAAAAAGTTACAAATGCAAGCGATTAAGATTACAAAAGTGATGTCTCTTCACTTTAGGGTATAATCTTGAGATTAAAGAAAGCACTTTATGGGTTAAAACAAACAGTAAAAATTTGGAATACTCGAATTGATAAGTATTTCAAGAAGAAAAGCTTCACCAAATATTCATATGAACATGCACTATATATCAAAAATCAAAACAATGATATATTGATTGCATGCTTGTATGTAGATGACATGATATTTACATGCAACAATCCAAGTATGTTTGAAGAATTCAAGATGGAGATGACAAAAGAATTCGAGATGAGCAATATAGGATTGATGTCTTACTATTGTCTTTCCACTAAGTCAAAGTGCCATAATAGTGGAAAGACAATACTACCCCTTGCTCACCATTAATATAAAGAGAATATTACAAAAAGACACTTTCAAAATGTAATAACATAATAAGACACTTTCAACTATTATGGCACTTTCAACTATTATGGCACTTTCAAAGTGCCTTATTATGTTATTACATTTTGAAAAGTGCCTTTTTGTAATATTCTCTTTATATTAATGGTAAGAGTGAGACGGAACTAACGCAGTTTAGAACACCATTTATTATTAAATATTAGGAGAGAATCCGCGCGACGCACGAATTTTATTTTAATTTCGTTCTACATGATTTCACACATATTAAGAAAATAAATAAATTTTCTGTTTTCTCTCTAATTAATAGGTTATTTTATTTGATATGACCAATTAATAACCTAAAAGATAGGGATAAAACTGGAAAATTTATTGTAAATTTGCATTGAAAACCTAAAACGACAAATCTTTTGAAACCAAAAAATAAAGCAAAAATGACACTTAAAAAACAATGGAGGGGGTATGTTTTTAGATCTATATTTTGAATATTAATTTCATCTTTTTTTTAAAGAATTTTAATTTTCTATTTTTTTTGATGATATGTGTAATCTCTTTCATACATTATTTTACGATTTTTTTTTAATCTTCAATTTTTATACTCTTTTCATTTGTCTAAATCTTAATATTATAATAATTTTAATTTTGTGAATATATCATTAAAAATAAAAAATTGTGATAAATTTAAAATTATTTATTATATAATATTTATATATTTATTATGTTTTTAAATTAAATTTGAATTTCATCTACTTATAATAAATTTTTAAATCGTTTAATTCAAATTTAATGGTTTTTATGTATAGTTAATTGATATTAATATTTATTTATGTTCCTTGATGTTTTAGAAAACAATTAATCAATTGCTTTTTTCAATTTATCATTTTGAGAATTTCTTTTATATATCTTTCATGGAATCCATGTATTTTTTTCTGGTTTTAAAATTTTGTATATTTGTTTATACATTCTTCTTTTTTTTTATTTTTTATTCTTCTCTATATTTTTTATATAATTTGTTATTTTCTCTATTTTTTATTAAATATTTTGTTGTGTCTTATGATTTAATCGGTTAGAGTTAAGAAAGTTTAATTATCCTAATTTATTTAAAAATAAGAATTTAATCACTCAAAAAAAGAAAATAGAATGATAGATTTAAAATTATGTATTATATAAGATTTATATATTTATTATATTTTTAAATTAAATTTGAATTTCATATACTTATAATAATTTCTAAATAGTTGAATTCTAATTTAATTGTTTATATATATAGTTAATTGTACATATATTAATATTTATTTATGTTACTTGATTTTTTAAAAATAATAATTAATCGCTTATATACTTTATACATTTGGAAAAATAAAATTGAGATTGACTAATAAGAAAAAGTTGATGTGTCATCCTCTCGAGAGTCCCCTTCATCTATTATATAGTAGATGATGATTGGTGATTTGTGAATGTGTTATTTGTTTATTCTTTTTAATGGTTTGTTTTTTGTGTTGAATATGTTATTTATTATTTTTTATACCGTAATAATTGATATTTTTTTAAATACATTACAGAAGATACAATTTAATCTTAAATAATAAGAAAGTGGAAATTAATATTGTATATAATTATGTTTAGTCTATATCTTTTTATCATATAAAGGTTAATGCGTTTAAATTAGTAATTAACCTGAATGCGACACGTGGTAAGTGAATCGTTCAGATTTTGATACGTGTCGCAATTAAAATATTCAATAGATAAAATTTAAATTTATTAGTAGTTAGATTTTAATAAATAAATGAGTGTTAGTATGTTATCAATTAAGAAAATGAAATAAAAATAAAAATAAATGAGATTAAATTTGAAACACTAATCCTAAAAAAATAAAAATTAACTTGAATGCTTTTTTTTTGGTTTTGGGTTTTGTGAATTAGATTTTATTTGTTATTAATTACAATAGATGTTGTATATAATCTAGTGATTTGGTAAGTTGGAGTTACCTATGGTGTTCATTTGAAGATTTTTATTTTTTTGATTCTATTATTTTTTCTTTTGATTTATTTTGTTATGTTATTTTAAAAAAATTGTATATCAGATAAGCATAGTTTTTTATGTCTTTAACTATTATTAGTAAACTTCCAAACTTTGTCAAGAAGCTCTCTTGATATAAAATATTTATAATAACAGGGGATTTGATTTACTTTTTATAAATTTTTTGAATAACATAGGACATACCTTAAGTTTTGTGATTAAATGGGTTAACACAAAAATTATTGTTTTATAAACGTTCGTTTCAAAATTTATATTTAAAATAATATTTAAAAATAAAATAATATATGATTATAATTTTTTATTTTTAGCTATTAATAAAGAATAAGCTGTTGTTTTGTAAAAATATAAGGTATATTTCAAATTTTCAAAATATTTGGTATATATTTCAAATTATTAATAAAATATAGGATATAAGATCAAATTGATGTAGTGTATGATTCACTTTTGATTGACTTGATTTTGACTTCTTTTTTCTTCTAGTGCTCAATGAAGACAAGGATAAAAGATACTCCCTCTATTTTACAAAGAGTGTCATTTTATCATATTTCACACAAAATAAGAAAACAATGAAAGGTTATAGATTATTAATATATTAAACAAATTTCTCTCTCTAATTAACCCATTGAATTAATAGGGTTAAAACTGGATTTTTATTTAAAATTATGCATTGAAAATGTAAAACGACACTCTTTATGAAACAAAAATAAAACTCTAAAAAGACACTCTTTGTGAAAAGGAGGGAATATAAATTTAAAAAAAAAAAAAAATAGCAATCGTATTCTCAGACACATTTGCCATCTGTTTTGCCTAAGTTCATTTTAGTAGCAAAATTACCTATTAATTTCTTCTGGTGTCCATTCATTTTTATTGGAAATGAGTTTAGTTCTGTTAACATTACAAATCTATTGATATTTTTTTTGGAACTATTGCAAAATTAGTGTTGCTAGGTTTGGATATTTTTTTTACCTAAACCCTAAATATTTCAACAAAAAAAAAGTTCGAAATTATTATAATTTTTGCAGCGTATTTACAACGAATCTAGATTTACTTACGGTTCTTTTATTATGAGAAAGATTTATTCCGCCTCAAAACATACATGGCACATATGGGTCAACATCAACTAATATCACTGCTCTGATCAAAAGATTAGAGTTTTGATTTGTGATGTACATCACATTCCGCCTACTCCATCAACATAAGACATGTAGCCAGGTATCCGATATATGTCGGAGGAGTAACGACCCGGACCCGACCCATTTGAATAAGTTTAAATGGATTGATTTGGCTACCTATGTCATCAAAGTGCACTTACCACAGAGTGTGGGGCCTCGCCGGTAGGGGCGGTTGGGGTGTTACAGGAGGTCTCGACATCAGTTTCAGAGTCGGCTCCTCCCACAGAGTGTACCCTCGACCAGTTTCTAGTGATCGTCAAACATCAATCCGTATGCAAGGATATACTTATTACTATTAGAAATGTATTTCATTAGTTGTATGTCTAATTGATGTTTTTATTTAGCTTTCAGTTTTATGTAATTATATGTTTATTTCATGGTAAGCTTATCTACGGTGAGATCCCTCGAAATTTCTCGAAAATTATGAGCCACAATTTAAAATAGTTTTTGTATAGTTGAAAAGCGTAGAGTTAAATATATAGATATGAGAAACACACGTAAACTGCTGTGATAAAAGTCAGGGGCGGATTTACTGTTCACATGTGGGAGCAGATGCCCCTAGTGTTTTTTCAAAATTTAAAGTAATTTTTAACTAATTTTTTAATGCCTCCACTAAAAATTGTAATTATGCCCCCGTTGAGGGCAAGCTAAACTCTTTAAAAACAAAACTTAAGCCGAAAAAATCAAAATCTAAATTAAATCAATTAACATAAAAATATTAAATAAAATCTTATAACAACCCACAAGTCTATATATTATGTTTCCTTATTTGATAATCAATATGGAATCTTTTCCTTATTTCTTTTTTTTAATTAATTTATGTGCTTTTAACATTTTTTCTAAATTTTTATTTGTATGTCCATATACTTTTTTATTTAGAGTAAAATTTCTATTTATAAAAATATATTAAGTATCCGATGTTAGTTATTTTGTGAATTTGTAATTAGGTTACACAGATAGAAGGAGGAAGGTTGGTTGAATTTTTAGTAATAAAAAATAATTACAAATTTATTTAATTTATATTAAAATTTTTTTTGTTGCTGATTAAATAACTATAACGATTTTTAAAAATAATAAATAAACATATGGTATATGGTGTTATTTTGATTTTAATATAATCTTATTTTTAATATAAAAAAAAAGTGTGGAAAATGAGGTGCAAAGAGTGGTCCTAACTTAAAAAGTTACAAATGCAAGCGATTAAGATTACAAAAGTGATGTCTCTTCACTTTAGGGTATAATCTTGAGATTAAAGAAAGCACTTTATGGGTTAAAACAAACAGTAAAAATTTGGAATACTCGAATTGATAAGTATTTCAAGAAGAAAAGCTTCACCAAATATTCATATGAACATGCACTATATATCAAAAATCAAAACAATGATATATTGATTGCATGCTTGTATGTAGATGACATGATATTTACATTCAACAATCCAAGTATGTTTGAAGAATTAAAGATGGAGATGACAAAAGAATTCGAGATGAGCAATATAGGATTGATGTCTTACTATCTTGGAATTAAAGTGAAGCAAGAAGATGATGGAATCTTCATTACTCAAAAAGGTTATGCTAAAGAGGTGCTGAAGAAGTTTAAGATGGATGACTCGAATCTAGTTTGTACTCCAATGGAATGTGGAGCGAAGTTATCAAAGCAAGAAGAAGGAGAGAGTGTGGATCCAACACTCTTTAAAATTTTGGTTGGAAGTCTACGTTACTTGACGTGCACAAGGCCTGACATCCTACATGCGGTTGGAGTTGTGAGTCGATTCATTGAGCATCCACCAACAACTCATTTCAAAGCAGCTAAGAGGATCCTTCGCTATATCAAATGTACCATAGACTTTGGCTTGTATTACTCTATTTCTGATGACTACAAGCTTGTTGGATATAGCGATAGCGACTGGGGTGGAGATTTAGATAATCGAAAAAGCACAAGTGGTTTTGTGTTTTTTATTGGAGAAACAGCATTCATATGGATGTCAAAGAAGCAAGCTATTGTCAGTCTTTCAGCTTGTGAAGCGGAGTATGTAGCGGCTACTTCTTGTGTTTGTCATGCAATATGGTTACGAAACTTGTTAAAGGAGTTAAGTTTGCCACAACAGGAGCCAACGAAGATCTTTGTGGACAACAAGTCAGTAATAGCTTTGGCAAAGAATCTCGTCTTCCATGATCGAAGTAAGCACATTGATGATACTCGTTATCATTACATTAGAGAATGTGTCACCAAAATGGATGTGCAACTGGAGTACGCGAAGACGAATGATCAAGTAACTGATATCTTCACCAAGTCACTTAAACGTGAATATTTTGTCAAGACGAGGAGTTTGCTTGGAGTGGCAAAATCAAGCTTAAGAGGGGATGTTGGAAAGTAAACTTAATTTTAGATCAAGATTGGATTAATGATAATTGGGCTCAAACCCAATAACATTTGATCCAAATTCTAGATTTCTCTAGAAAAGTCAACAAATTCCACCTCCTTGAAATATTCTAGAGATTTGTAGAAAATTAGCAATCTAGATTTGTCTAGTTAATTAGAATTCTCTAGATTAGGATTAAAATATTAGATATTTTGTATGATAAAGGCTATAAATAGCCATCTCCTCCCTCACTTTGTAACATAAGAAGTTTGTAACCAAGTTTAATAAAGAAGTTGCCAAGTTTAATTACTTGTCCCAAGTTCAAAGAAAAAGTTTTCTTCTTCCTAAAATTTCAATATCTCTTCTAAGCTCTTAAATACTTTCTCCATCACTCTCAAAATTTTCTTTCCAACACATCGATGGAACAACTACTGGTCTCTGCTGGCTTGAACTTAACACCAGCATTGTGAAGCTCTGTTACTTCTGGCGCATTGTCCACCTTCGATGTGGTTTCTTCCAATCTGATTGGAACCAGTGGCAGATAACAAGACCTCAGAAGATCAACAAAATGCTCTGGCTCTGGATTAAAACTTTTGAACATCAATGCTGCTCAAGAAACAGCTGAAGTGGCATTTAACGATCTCCAGGATTGAAGATGTTCCTTGTTGTGGTAGTAAACAGTCAAGAGACGAAAAAGGGTAATTGGTTTTCTATCAAAATCATGTCACGACACACATAAGTGATCATCGTTGGTTTCCTAAAAATGGGATCTTTGTCTCCTCTAAGTTGAGGATAGTGAGACCTCAAAAGAAGTTCAACCAAGAAGCTTCCATCTACAACTAGCATCTCAACAAACTCATCGCCGTTAAGTTTCACATCTTCTGCGTAACAATTCCTAGCATTCTCTTCCCACGTCCTTGCAACTCTAACAAGATCCTCCAAACTAAAGCTTGTTCTAGGGAGAAAGCTCTGCAAGTACCTGTATTTATGCCCTTCCATGTCTTGAAGCTCTTCTTTACCGCGATGAAACGGGCCAAATGACACAAGACGAGGCGAATATGCATCAGGGTTGAGCCTGCGGAGCTTATTGGGTACCTTGTAGATACAACATTGGGTTGAAAGAGAAGACGAAGATTCCAACTTTGCTCTCATGGAATCTACAAGGGAATCACCTTGACTCCGATTCATTCTCTCATATGATCGTTAGAGAGATGTAAAAGAAACAAATCAGAGAGGACCACATCTTGAGAGAACGACAGAGGAAGATTCTCTCGAGGAATACTCTAAGACCACCTCCATTGCATATCTTTTATGGGTGTCTTTAGTATAGAAAATATTAAAAAATTAGAAAACAGTAGAAAAGGAGAGAGAAGCGTGTCTGTACGCAGACACTTAAGACACCACAAAACCTTAGATATAGAAGGTGGAAAACTACTATTTAACTATTCATAGATTTTAAATTAAAATATTATTAAATTTAATATTAATTAAATTGGAAGACACTATGACCGATGGGGCTACTCTAAGAAGCTAGCTAAGCACACAATGGTTGACCGTTGACCTTTTTGAAGTCAATGTTTCACATGGCGCGATAAAGACGGTTGAAGAGATTTCAACAACAACAACAAAAACTATTGAGAGACACATCAGCTTGGCTCTAACCGGTGACTAAAGGAATGAGAAGAAATATTAAATTCTTTATCATTCCTTTAAAATTAGGGGGATTTGCTAAAAATGACTCAAAATTTGTTTTTTTTTTGCAATTCTATACCCATTATTTCATCATATGCAAAACTAACTCAAAGGGGTATGGAAATGACAATTCTCTCCCTTATGACCAAACAAAAAAAATCCAAACCCAAATGACTCTTTGATCCTTCTGAAGTCTGTAGTTGCACAAGAAGTCTACTCTGTCAGACTTCTTATGAAGTCTGTATCATAATTATAACTCATAATTAAATTATAAAAATAAAAAAAATAATTTCAAAAAACTTTTGGTTACATAAATAAAATATAAGTTATTGTAAAGTTTATAAATTAAAATTTCATTCAAATGCATCAATTTAAAGCAACATATATAATGAAGATAGAAACAAAGGATATAGCTAATACTAAAACAAAGAAACCACAAACTACATACCATACCAAATAAGGAGATCTTTAGAGTTAGATTTAGGGTTAGATAATTATGTTATTTTAAATGATAAGTTTGGATAGAAGTGATAAATTAAGAATATAGTAAACGATTTTAACTTTAGTTTATAGTTGTTATATAGGTTTTCACTATTAAATGAAAATTATTGATTTAGGATATACATTTTGCAGACTTCATAAGAAGTCTATTTAGCGTGAAGAGGTGAGCAGACTTCACAAGAAGTCTATTTAAAGTTTAGGGTTTCGGAGACTGCTCAGAAAGTCTGCTAAACCGAAAATTAATAACCTAACCGGAAAATTGGTCATCTTATATAAATCCAATTGAAACCCTAATTTCCTGAAAAAATCAGAATCAATTTTCTTTCCTAAGCGGCGGTCGCCTTTCTCCTTTCTCCGCTCGTCGCTTCTTCTCGCCTCTCGTTGCTCCCCTCGCCTCCGCTCCCATCGCCTGTCGTTGCTCCCGCCGCCTCTCTCCTCGCGCTCCACTTGGTCACCTCGCTCTCCGCTCGGTCTTCTCGCTCTCCGCTCGGTCTTCTCGCTCTCCGCTCGGTCTTCTCGCTCTCCTTGCTCTCAGTAGTTGCCGTTATGGGGCGATACAGCTACAGCCAGCCGTCTAGTAGTTCCAGAAGTTTAGGATTTTCTGATTATTGATTCCCAGAAGTGAATTAGAGTCCTCGGCATGGAGTCCCAGCAACTCTTGGATTTCCCTGCCGTTGTAGCTGCGGTTTGGAGCCTGTGCAACGCCAATCCACATCAGATCTGAATCTGGGAAGGAGATTCTATGAATGCCCTAAAAGGGAGGTAATAAGAGTTTTGTGGTTTTGATTGCGATTGGAGTATGAATTTTCTCATTATGAAAAAGTTAAATTTTGTATTATAAGGTGTTTACTTGCTTGTATAGGATGGTGGGTGCCATTTCTTAAAGTGGTGGGATGAGGCTATGATTGAAGAGTTTGCAGAGTTCAGACAGTCTGTGGAACATCAAGGAGAGATGCAAGAATATGTTCATGTGCCCCGGATGGATTCAATGGATGGTTGCATTCTGAAAATAAAGACATAGATAGCTCAACTAAAGGAGTTAGTTCTTGAGAAGCAACGTTCCAGAGACTTTGAGCTGAAGATAATGATGGTGGCATGTGTAATCCTCGTAGGTTTGATAATATTTCTCTGTATGATTTGAGTAACTCTTAGTTTAGGATTTGTTATGTATTTCTAATCGGTGACCCTTTCATTTTGTTTTTGGAAATGGTCGAGTATATTCCTAATTATATGATATTAATTCGTAATTATATGATATCAGTCTGTTTCTTTTCAGCACATCGAGTATATTCAATGAAAATCGAGTTTGGTTGTATGAAACAAATTTGCTAATACCAACTAAAACCTCATATTAAATCTACCCTCCTTCAGACTTCATATGAAGTCTGAAATTATAAACCCTAATTAGACAGCATATGAAGTCTGAAATTGAAAGTCTGCAAGTAGACCGCAGATGAAATCTGGAAGTAGACCGCATATGAAGTCTGAACCGAACAATTCTAACCTAGGAAAAGTTATTAACTGACATATATATAGAGATTTTACAGAATTCATTGTTATTGTTTGATAAAAAAAACCAAAGAAACCATAGAGAGAACAGTTCTCCCTTGGCGATATCGTCGTCGTAGTCGCGGGTAATTTTCATCGCCGCCCTTCGCCGCTTCAATCTTCTTCTCTAGGTAAACCGCCTCGCCTCTTGTCTTATATCTTCGTTTTCTCGTTGTTATTGATGAACAGATCTGATATAATCTTTCTCGCCGCCCTATCAGATCTGATTCAATCCGCCTGTTCTTTTCAGATTTCGTCTTCTGTCACAGGGACTGGTCATCCTCGCCCCTAGACAATCCTCACGGTAATTTCTCTTACTCTGAGGTCGAAATTCTCGTATGTCATAAAATTGAGTAACCGAACAGACCTGATTCAATCCGCGTCGCCACTGCCGCTGCGGCTTTTTTCTTTATTCTCTACACCATTTTTGTTTATAACTTGGTTTTGTTTTCGCAGATCTCGTTGCCGCCGTGGGCTGTCTCTGCTTTCTCATATATTGGCCATCCGCGGCCGGTGAAGGTAAAGCTTAAGGCAAACTTCGTCTTTAGGGTTCTTGTTTAGACATCTTTATTAGACTTCTCGCGGAGACTTCGTGAGCAGACTTCTCGCGGAGACTTCGTGAGCAGACTTCTCGCGGAGATGCTTATGCTTCTTTCTTATTTGTAACTTTAATTGTGCTTCTTTCTGATTCCTGTTTCTATTGGATTCATATCTCTGCATAATGGATATCTCGCCACAATTTCCATTAAGAATGTTCACAAAAGGCGATGAGCCCCAACCGACCAAGAGCATAGGCTACTACAGCGGCGATGCAAGACTGTTTACTGCACTAGCCAAAGCTCTAAGGGAAGACGAGTGGGCAGAGCTCTGTGATTCGAGACTAGGTGTGTGTTTGAAGTTCTATCAACTGGAATTTGGATGGGTTTCAAGGCTGGTACATTATATGCTCAGTTTTCAGCTAGCCGTGGACAAGAAGTATGAGATCTGGAGTTGTAAATCCTGTAAGATTCTCGTTGCATGAGTTTGAATTTCTCACTGGATTGAACAGTGAGTATGTTGAGGATCTGGAACAGCCGGTGGTCGAGGTTACTAATGAGATGAAAGAATTCAGGGAGCGTCTTGGAGTGGATATCGAGCTGGGTCCAAGTACTGATGAGATAATAGCAGCATGCAAGATATGTGAATCATGGTCTCGGGAGGATCATATTAGGTTAGGTTATCTTGGCATCTATGCTGGTTTCATAGAAGGACGCAAAAGCACAACAGTCACACGGGTTAACCTGGCTAGGTTAGTGATGGACTTGGAGGAATTTGAGAACTACACATGGGGAAGAGTGGCCTTTAAGGTCCTGATAGAGTCGGTGAAGGAAAGAGATTTGACGAAGAGCTATTACCTCGAAGGATTTGTGCAAGCTCTGCAAGTATGGGTGTACAATAGTCTGCCGGATTTCGCAGCTGGTTATGCAGAACCTTTTCCAAATAACCCAACTCCACCATTGCTGGCGTACAAAGGATCCAGAGGCCGGAAATATGTCAGAGAGGCTATGTTGAAACAGGTAACTTCATGGTGACATCTTATTTTCTTGCATCTGTTTGATCGAATTCTTTGTACCATGTTTCATGTGGATTGTTTTGTTATTTGTAGGTCCGTATAAACAATTGCGTCGTCAAGGAATATGAAGAAATGTTCCCATTGTGGGATGATGATGAAGATGATGTGAGGGTTGAAAATATTGTGAAAGCAATATTTGGACAGTTTAGTGAAGGTCCCTGGAGGTGGAATAAGAAGCATTGGCGGGATGTAGGTTTGAAGGTCTCAAACAATGTGAAGTCTGAGGCCACTGTTGAAAATAAAAGAAGCCTCGATTCAGATGATGAAACTCGCAAAAGGTGTAGGTCAGAGTCTGATTCAGTGGCGGATGAGGCTACTTACAATCTATTTAGAACTCACTTGGAGAAATGCTTCAAAGACCTATCTGATAAGATGATGGGAGGGTTTAGTAGTTGTCAGAAGGAGATTAAAGACCTTGCTGATAAGGTCGAAGCTGTAGAGAAGTCACTAGAGGCAGTGAAAGGTGGAAACAAAGAGCAGAAGGAGGACCAAGGTGGGGATGAGCATGTCAAATCCAATGAAGATCCCAACGGCGCCAATGCAAGCAACAAGGAGGAAACTCACGGCGTCGGGGTTAGTACCAAACCCTCTCCCAAAACTAAAGAACCCCGAAAATCTGGCAGATATAAGAAAACGACGAAATAGACTATTCGAAGCATTTTTATACTCGCTTCATTTTGATTGTGTTTGAACTTGTTTATGTACTCTGTTCATTTTGATTGTGTTTTATCTGGGTGTTGAATGGTTTGTTTGGTGTGTTTGGACTTCTTTCTGTACTCCGTTCAATTTGATATATGTTTTCTCATTTTAATGTTATGAATGACACTTTATTCTCTCTTACAACATTTTAATGAATTCTGCTGTTAATAAAAAATGCAGAATAATGATGAAGTTCTAAGCGAGAGTGTGAATGGTGGAAACGAACCAAGTGTTGTTATGCTTGATAAAAAAAATTCTGAAGTAGACTACGTCAACAGTATGAGAAAGAATCAACAGGTTAGGAGAACTGCCGCTATGATTATGGCTCGAGCAAAGAGTAACCGATTGAGGAGGCTTGCTGCATCACAAGTTGACCCTTTTGAAGGGAATAGCACTGCAAAGGGCATTGTTCCCAATGGTGGTGGATATGATCCATTTGCTTCTGTGGATAAGCAAAAATTAAAGGTGTTAGTTTATTGGATGAAACTTGATCCGTAAGTAACTACTTCCTATTTCTTTGTTTGTTCAAAATGTACTTATTTGCGTGTAATTAATTTCACAAATACCTAACATCCGTATATTAATTGGTTTTGACAGAGAGTATCTAAAAAAGAAGCTTAAATCTGCCGCTCATTGGTTTTGGCTTCTACGTACTCCGAAGAAATGGCTATTCGACACGGTACAGTCTTCTGTTTTAGTAGACTTCAATTGCATACATCTGTTTTTTAGTAGACTTCCAATGCAGACATCTATTTTTTAGTAGACTTCTATTGCAGACATATGATTCAGACCTATAATTTCGTATGATTTGGACTAATATTGTTTACTAAAATGCAGCACCTTGATGCGGGAATTAATCTACTGAGACATCGATTCTTGAAGCATCCGGAATGGTTTATGACGGAAAGACTTTGCTTCCTTGATACCATACTTCAAATGATGTGGGCTGCGAAGTTCAAGTATTTTGAAGACTATTCCTAATCCTGATGGGTCAGGAAGATTACTACCTGCTGGGTCGTATAGCTATCATACCGGTGAAGAACCCACTTATTGCAGAACAAATAAGACATGGGGGCTGGAGGTGGATGATATATACTCTCCTCTACACATCACTGGAGATCATTGGGTGGCTATATGGATCTCAATACCGAACAGGCGCATTGTAGTATGGGACTGCGATGTTACTCACGCCTCCGATGCGCAAATTGCTGCTGCAGTGAAGCCTATCGCTGTTATGCTTCCTTATCTACTTCAGGAGTTAGCTGTTCAAGAGGATAAGGTGAAGTACCCAAGTGATCCATTCATCCATGAGGGATGTAAAGGGCCAGGAGTACCCCAAAACGAGCAAAATGGGGACTGTGGAGTGTACTGCTTGAAGTATATTGAGTGCCATGCACTTGGACTTACCTTTCATTCGAGCTTGTGTGATCGCAACATCCGGGGGATTAGGGATAAACTAGCGGCAGAGATCTTTGATGAGACTAACATCCGTGGGACTGAGGAACGACCGTATTCATTGTTGGAAGTCTATGACTGAGGCACACCTTAACATTTTAGATTCTTGCATAAATTTTGTGGTGTAAGAACCAAATATATTTTGTGGTGAAAAACACAATGATTTTTTGGAGGTTATTGCGGGTTATTTTTGAGACCTGGCAATGGTTGTAACAGGTAGGAATTTTTTGTACCTATCAATGGAATTGTCCATTGTAGGTTTGGTACTTTTGTAACTTCGTAACTGGGTACTTTTGTAACTTTGTACCTATCAATGGAATTGTCCAATGGAATTGTCATGAAGAAGTGCATAACAGGTTACAGGTTCATCAACAATACAAGTGCATAACAGGTTACATGTTCGGTAAAAGAAAAACAATACTAGTGCATAACAGAATCGCTTAGTCTATCAGACAGCAGACTTCTACTGAATTCATCTCGTGTAGACTTCAAATGAAGTCACCTTATGTAGCTTACAATTCCTCACCATCTTTCCATACCTATTTGGAAAACCAATGAACCTCACAATTCATCAACAAGGTAGAAAATGAATTATAAAACATAATTCCAAACACAAAAATATAACTTAGGGATTCTTACACATTTCCCTCGAGTATGGCCTGGTTGCTTGCATTTTGAACAATTGTAATGCTTGTTCATCTTCCTCGGCATGTCACGTTTCCTCCTTGACATTTCTAGCCATGTTTGCCACCTCGACTTCTTTTTTCTACCAGGCTGACGCTTAACTTCTGGAGGAAGAACTTGTACTGTCACGTCTGGAGCTTGAATATTGGAATTTCTGGGATAAATATTCTGCGAATAAGTTGCATATAGATAGTCCTTCGCATAGGCAGGATATACAAGCGTAGCCACATGCAATTGCGCCTCTGCTGCAGCTGCAATAGCATGTGAGCAAGGTATTTTCTCAACATCAAAGACACCACATGTACACTTATTCTGTTCCAAATCAACAACCCAATCTCTTGATCCTCCTCTCACATGGTATCGCCAACCATCTATACGTTACACATTCATATCATCTGCAAAATGCTCACGAACCGCCAACAAATATTCAACTCCCCGAGAATGGCGAGTAGTGAGACTCAAAGCATCCTCTCGCCTTTTATAAAACCACCTCCCTACCTTCTCTCGTATATACTCCAAAAGGAACACTATTGGAAATCCCCTTGCTCTCTTAAGTGCAGAATTGATAAATTCTGCAATGTTACTCGTCTTTATGTTATATTTGTCTCCCTGGAAATGAACTCGTGACCACAACCTCACGTCTGCATCTTCTAAGTATGTTGCTAGCTCGGGATTTATATTCCGGATATTGTTCATATATCGGTTAAAATCATGAAGGGTAAACGCATATGGTGTAGATGATAATAACATATCCCCCGTGTTGCCCATGGGAGTACCTTCTCACATGCCTTCTTAATGGAGGGATTCCTATCAGAAACTATCACCAAAGGATACTGATTTGTAATACAACTGCTCAATTTGGTGAAAAACCATTCCCATGAATCCTCGTTCTCGCTATCAACTATTCCAAAAGCCAATGGAAAAATCTGAAAATTACCGTCTTGTGCAGCTGCGACAAGCATAACACCTCCATACTTGACACTTAGATGAGTCCCATCAATAACAATAACTCTTCTGAGATACTGAAAAGTAGCTATAGATGCACAAAACACTATGAATAGATATTTAAATCGATGATGCTCATCAACTTCAAGGCCAGTGGCAGTTCCCGGATTGGCTTTCTCGATTTGATGGAGATAAGGAAACAGATTCGCATATCCATCTTCAGCTGATCCCCTCACAAATTCTTGTGCATGGAGTAATGCTCTATATGATGTGGTATAATCAAGCTTCAAACCAAACATTGCCTTCATTGAATCTCTGGTATGCTGGGGCACAATTCCATCAATTAATCCAACACGCTCTATAAACAGCCTACCAATATATTTCGGAGTGGAATGTCTGCGGTGAGCAAACCGATCCGCCACTGAACAAGTATGATCTTTCAAATACTTTGTCACCCAAAACGTTTTTGCTTCGTTCTTCACTGACGCTCTAATCATCTACTTGCATCCTTTCACACGACATTTAGCCACAAATAGCGTTGGTGTAGACTTGTACACTTTGAAAGCATATTTTAGCATTATCGCTGTCAAACACAACTCTGCGACCAGCTCATCCTTGCTAGCAAAACTCTGTTTGACAAGGATATTGTCGGACCATTTCATATTGGAAATTCCTCCTTCACCAAAGCAACGTAAATTGACCCTCTCACCATCAATCATATAATCCTCTTCATCCTCATGTTTGACCTTCCCATAAACATTGTAGTCTTCATCATCAGAGTAAGCTGGTAGTTCATCTTTCACTTTAACACTCGCATTTTCATCATCGTCAACATCTTCAAACTCTCCATCTTCATCATCGTCAACATCTTCTGACTTCCCATCTTCAGCATCTTCTTCATCACAATCCCCATCTGCCTGTCCATTCACTTTGCCAGAATCCAAATAGAATCGACTTGAAACACAGAGACGCACCACATGCGTTCTATCTAACTCCACCAAATTTCTAACTTGTTTGTCGTTTGTAACATGCATGGGAGGAGTATTTGGAGCCATTTGTTGCAACATTGAATCCGGTAGCGAATAGGTTAATTCTACAACCTCTGTTTTCTTATCCAGCTGATAATCCTCTTGTGCCATTTCCACAAGTTCACCATGTGTACATCCATCACTCAAAAAAGAACATTCTTCCTCCTTTGCGATTATCCACTATAAATTGCCACGACAAGTCTTTCCAAACCCATTCTCCATAAAACGCTGCTAGCTAAACCATTTTCTGTAAAAACGACAATCAGACAAGAAATTAGATCAAACCTGAGAAGCAGACTTCACACGAAGTCAACACAAATAAGCTACATGACTAAACTAACAAGAAAATTGATTATACCATAATTATAACACATTAAAAGTATAAACTCATTTCAAAGCAACAAAAATAACTAACTAACATGCAAGAATACGAAATTCTAAGAAATTCATCATAGATATCTTTAAAAATATATTTTTAAAAGACATTAAACCCACAGACTTCACTAGTCGTCTACTCGAAGTAGACGGCAAAAGCAGTCTGCTCCACCAGACGGCTAAAGAAGTCTGTGATCGTTTAGGTTACTTTTGCAATTGAATTTTATAATGCAGACTTCACTAGCAGTCTGAAATGATATGAGACTTCTATAGAAGTCTGCCTTTGTTAATTTCAGGTTACTTTACATTTGACCAAAACATTGACTTTTACGTCTCTACTGAAGTCAGCATTATAAAAATAGGTCATTTTTGCAATTGACCAAAATTTGACTTTTTCGCGCAGACTTCTATGGAAGTCTGCTGAATTCGAAAAAATTATGCAGACTTCTCTGGCAGTCTGCACTGAAAAGTTGAGGTTACTCGTGCAATTGACCAAGTTTGACTTTAGTAAAGCAGACTTCGCCCGAAGTCTGAAACGTAGTAGACTTCTACTGAAATCTACTCTTAAAACCGAGAGATTAGTTTTGTAGTTGACCAAAATCAATTAGTAGACTTCAGTAGAAGTCTGCTAAATTATTGATAATTTATTAAAATGATCGATAATTTAGCAGACTTCTTTTGAAGTCTACTAATTGATTGATTTTTTTTGGTCAATGTTTTTAAGTTTTGGTCAACTGCAAAACTAACCTCTGCCGTAAAAGTGTGCAGACTTCATATGAAGTCTTACGGAACCAGACTTCAAGTGAAGTCTACTCTACGAAAGTCAAATATTGGTCAAATGCAAAACTAACCTCGTTTGAGTGCAGATTTCAGCTGAAGTCTGCATGTATATTTTTTTGTTTTCAAAGGAGAGTTCGCAGACTTCAAGTGAAGTCTACTCCGACAAAACCTTAAACTGGTCAATAGCAAAAGTAACCTCCTTTTGACTATCAGACTTCGCCTGAAGTCTGATTTCGGGAAGCACATCTGAAAAGTTACGAAAAACGGATGAAAAGTTACCTAAATCCGGTTTGGGCTCGTAATAAGCTTCGTGGAGAGCTTAGAACTTCGTGTTTCACCTCTAGCAACTAAGCCCAGACGATTGAGCTCGTTTTAATGGGAGAAACACAAAAAATGGCAAGATCTAAGAATGCAAAATTTGTAAAACGAAAAAGAGAGAGTTTTTGGTATGAATATGGAGAGGAAATGGAAGATAATGAAGTTATGTGGTGAAAGATAGAGCATTTAGTGCTCGAAAATAAGTTGTTGAAGCATTTAGAGCTTGAATTTGGTTGTTAATGGTGGTTGGAAATATTGAAGAAGATGGCATTTTCGTAATTATGAGAGTTCTTGTGGATATTTGTGTCTTTTTCAATTTTCTTGTTATTTTGCACAAAAAAAAATTATAGAATTAATGGCATTTTTGTGAATAAATGATGGTGTGAAGGATATAATTGAGAGTAAATGGCAAATGTTGGAGAGAGAAGAAAGAGAGGTCATTTTTATGTTTGACCACAAATAGTAGGTCATTTTGAAAGAAGCCCTAAAAATTACACTATTTATAAGTAATATATTGTACCCATGATTTATTTTCGCTCTTTATGTTTTAGTGAACTAAAGAGTTAAAATATTAACTATCAAATTTGAGAATGAACAATAATTCCCATTCTTTTATTCATTTTATTTTTTTGCTATTCATTATTATTGTTACTTTAATGGTCACCAGTTAGAGCCAAAATGTTAAATTAAACTTGGAAAATTTATGAAATGTTTATTATCATTCTCTAAAATCAAAGTTGGAAAGATATACCAAATGTTATGATATAAATTTGTTTTTCCTCTGTATATTCATCTACGTACAGATAAATAAACAATGGAAAAGGATGAAGTCGTAGGAGTTCAGATCTGGCAACTCGGGATCGACCCCAAATTATATTTCTTAATGTTTTTTTTATACTTTATAATGGTATTGTTTCTGTTTTATACAGCGCAAATGGAAGGCAGAAAACTGAAAAATCCATTCAGCTCCAGAAGTAGAGCTCCAGCCAAAAAACAAACGCACACAAAAATTGTAGTTCCATGCTTACTATCGTATGTAAAATTACTTTTTACTATTAGTATTAGCCTTGTAATGTTTTTTTTTTTGGGACCAAAATAAGGCTTGTAATGTTGGTTTAAACGATTAAAAAAACAAATTACTTCAAAGGATAAAAAAAAAACTATCACGATGAAATATTAAGTTGTTGGGAAAGATCATTGGTTTCTCTTTATATTTTATCTGTCAGATCTCTTCTATATTGTAATCATTCGAAACGAAGATTAATAAAATAAAGCGTAAAAAAAGAAAGTCTCTCACTCACTTGGGTATCGATAGATCAAAACCTATCTCAGATTCACCAGAGGTCCAGCTCGAGCCATGAAAAGTGAAGTTTCAATTTCCTCTATATATTATTGTATCAAAATATATTGCTTTCAGTTCTATCTTTTGATATGCATATGTTATTAAAATTTTAATAAGTTAACTTAGCGTCGAAATATATTGCTTTCAGTTCTATCTTTTGATATGCATATGTTATTAAAATTTTAATAAGTTAACTTAGCGTCAAAATATATTGCTTTCAGTTCTATCTTTTGATATGCATATGTTATTAAAAATGATTTCAGAAATAAATTAACTTAGCATCAAAATTTATCGACCAAAGTCTCTGAGTTTTTTTTGTTCGAGAAATTTGAAACAAAATCAATAATCTTCCCGATCATTTGCATCTGAATCTCCGTTTGCGAAATTTGTCTAATCTTCTTCTTCACCTTGCATCTCCAATTTCTCTGAGATCAATTAAGGATGTACTTAGATTCTGCTCAGATTCTGCATATCAATATATGTATCTCTTTTGGATTGGTAGATTGATCTGTTGGAGAATTAGGCCACAGACAACGTTGTTGTTCTGTCTGTGTGTTTGACAAGGTTAAGAACATGACCATATCCGTTTTACAATAAAATCATAGCTCTCTACAGCAATCCAGCGAGGCAATTCTATGTTTTCTCTAATTATGTTCACAAGTAAGACCTAGTATAACCAACCAAATGTCTTCCATCTACTATAAATTAAGTTAAGCAAAGAAAATGTCTTCCATCTACTAGGCACTCAGATAATGAATTGCCCTCACTTTTCCACACACAAGAGGTGTTTATATACAGAACCCTTTTGTCATTGTTGTATACAAAACTCTCACAAATTGATACTATCACTTTTTTTTTTATACACATGGAAGAATATAGAACCCCAAAAAAAAAACAATCCCCAAGATTTAGAAAAACAAAATCAAAACTTAACAAAAGAGAAAGAAAGAAAAAGCAAACTGGTTCAAAGTCAATCATAAGCTACCTCCTCCATTGAAGTTATTACTCTGATCGACCGTGCGAATTCTCCCTTATGTCTCTCAGAAGATCTTGCAGCTCGGGGAAGACCGTTCGGAGTAGCAGTTCCAGTATTGCAAATGTTAGTTGCTTTATGCATACGTTTGACTGCGATCGATAATGATTCATGTGTCAAGTATTAGTCAGACCAAAGATGATGGATGATGCAACAAACTAATTCAAGTGTGACACAAAAGAAGCCTGACCTGAGTGAAGTAGAAGATGTCTCTCGCGCATCTCATGTACTGTTTGTGCCCTACCAAGCTCACTAAGGCTGTTGGGGGTGCCATCTGATCATACACCCAAAATGTTTACTTCCAATGAGACGAAACTAACTTTGAGACTATACATGGAGGAGGAGCCTAAGATACTCACCGAAAAGGAATTTCTGGATTTCTTTAGCTCTACGTGCAGCCTCGAGTTGCTGCTCAAAGGAACTGGGTTTAGTGATAACACTCATATTTTGCTCCTAAAACCTATTGTTTCAAGATCGTTTACAAGTGTTTTAACCCGGTTTTCAACGGTTTTAAAGTGATTTCCACGTTTCCTAGTCTTAAGAGTCATTTCAGGGAAATTGGACAAAAAGGACACATTTTGGAGCAAAACGGGAACTTCAAGATCTATTGTTTTACTCATATTTTGCTCCTAAAACCTATTGTTTCAAGATCGTTTACAAGTGTTTTAACCCGGTTTTCAACGGTTTTAAAGTGATTCCAGGTTTCCTAGTCTTAAGAATCATTTCAGAGAAATTGGACAAAAAGGACACAGTTTGGAGCAAAACGGGAACTTCAAGGACAAGTGCTCGAAGCCATAAGTTCAGCATCAGATGACGACCTTCCCACCACAAGATCAAACTCATATTTGGAGACAAGATAGCCCTTTCAGCTGTCTTTCACCCCAAGGTGGTTCGAGTTCAATCCCACGGTTGGATCTCAAGTTACGAAGGAAGCAAGAAGGTTCGTCAGGCACATCCTCAGAAGAAGGACGGCCGCGCCACAGATCCTCAGAAGACCAGTGGCCACGCCACGCCTGGTCGCTCGTGCAGCCAGACCATTCCGGCCCATCTCGAGCCCGTTTGCACTTATTTGACATTTCCCGAGGTTAAATCACGAAGCCCACTTTCTGAAGACATGAAAGCCTATATAAAGGGACCTTAGGGTTTCACAAAGGGCGTGACCTGATATATAGCTTTTCCAGAAACACTTTCACGCCGCAGAGAGAGAGAGAGAGAGAGAGTTTGACGGCCCCCGGAGTTTTATTTGAAGAGAATTCTTCTGCAGCCGCCCACTCCCTCTTCCTTCTCCTTTCATCTTTTGTTCTTAGTTCTTTGTTTTTCAATACTTTAAGAAGATCTCTTCACTCGGTTTCCTTTGAAAAAGTTTTCTCACTTTGTTTCTTGTTCAATAAAATTCGCACCTTTCTTATCTCAAAGATGTCTCTCGTTCCCATGAACGAGTAGTCATCTAGTTGGGTTTTTAAGGGGGTTTTCAAAGGGGTTTAATCGTGGATCGATTTCGCTAGGTTGATAGAGATAGAGTTTCTTCTAGGTATCTTTGTTTATGTCTTGCTCTTATTTCATGTTTGCTTATCTGATGAATTAGCAACTGATTCCAGGACGACTAGATACACGAATGTATGGTCTATCGTCTGGATCTAGAGGTTAACGAGCGGATCGCACAGTAGGATGTTTAAGCATATCGACGGACCGCACCGTAAGTGTTTAAGCAAATAGGTGAATGATATGTATGCGCGGTTGTCTTGCATCGTGGGATGAGAAGTCATATCCGCAGTGTAGGACAAATGTAGGTGGCTAGATCCGCGAACGCGGGGTAGTCATAGTCGACTGTTTCAACTTAAGAACCTAACCCATTAAACCATTTAGAACCTATCATATTGCTTGTTAGACCCGATCCATGAACCCTGGAGAATACCCCTGAACCCAACGCCTTTTATCTATTGGGGCTGACGAGCTATTTCCCCCTCGGAACTATCATATAACTACCTGTCCACACGTACTTTGGCCCTCATTCCAATTGCACCTCAAAATAAAGTTCTAAACCCAATTGCACACCATATGTAAGTTCGAAACCAGTTTCCCCATATAATAAATCTTTAAAATCAAATCACACACCAATGTTAATTAATGTCGGTTTACTGTTTACCAATTATCCTTAAACCAAGTTTCGGCCAACCAAACCCAAAATTAAACCGATAATGACCCAATTACAAAGTGGTTAACCCGATTTGAAACACAAACCAGAAAAAATCCCTATTTTGCGATTCAGTCTAACCTCACGAACCCTAAAATTGATTTTGAAGGTGAAATTTTCTGAAATCTGCGAAATCGAAGGCCATTGTTAACGATTCGTGGTCGATTTCTTCTTGTTCTGTCCGAAATCAATGGCTCTGGTGGAGTTACACGAAGTTCCCGTACTTCCCGACGATTCCGATTCCGAGGATGAAGAGGCGATGGAGCGAAACGCTTTCCACATCAAGGAAGATTTAGCTGCTTTCACTAATGAGCATCATATTTGTCACAACGTGTATCCAGAGAGTGAGAGTGAGAGTGACAATGATACCGATGCTGATAAAGAAGAGGAAGGTACAAAGTCTAAGACACAAAGAACCCGAGAGCGTGATCGAGTGAGAAGAGGCAATGGGAACCTATTCGTCGGGCAAATGTTCTTCAATGGAGTGGCGTTCAAAGAGGCTGTACTCGATTATGCTCTGAAGACAGGCCACAATCTCAAGCAAACTAGGTACGACAAAACCAACCTTGCATATGATTGTGTAGGCCGAAATGTAGATTCACAGTGTGAGTGGCGTATCTATTGCTCGAGTAGTGGAGATTCTGAGAGATGGCAGGTTAAAGTGTTCAAGAATAAACATAGTTGTGTTCCTAATGGGCATTGTGAGATGATTAAGGTCCCGGTTATAGCTAGATTGTTCGTAGACAAGATAAGAGAATAACCAGAGTATTACATGCCTATGAAGATAGAAGAATTGTTTATGGAAAGGTGGAAGATCACTGTCTCAAGGCCTCAATGTCAAGCTGCAAGAAATAAAGCATTGAGGTGGATTGACAAGGAATATGAGGAGCAGTTTGGTCGTCTCCGAGACTATTGTGCTGAGATAATGGAGTCAAATCCGAATTCTATTGCTAAAGTTGACACTGTGAGAAACGAGCAAGGTCAAGATGTGTTCAACCGGTTCTATGTGTGCTTTGATGTTCTTAGGAGATCATGGAAATCGACATGTAGGCCAATAATAGGAGTTGATGGCTATTTTTTAAGAGGAAAAATGAAAGGACAATTGTTGGTTGCTCTAGGCCGAGATGCTGATAATGCTATCTATCCTATAACATGGGCTGTGGTGCAAGTGGAAAACACACCTAATTGGTTGTGGTTTGTGCAGAAGATCAAGGTTGATTTGGGATTAGAAGATGGTGAAGGATATATATTGATCTCAGATCGTCAAAAGGTTAGGCTTTGTGTTATTTATATCTTGTGATTTTTATTTGTGGTTTGTTTATGTCTTCTGGTTTTTAATTGTGTCTTTATGTTAATGTCTTGTGATATATGTCTTTATGTTTTAGGGATTAATCAATGCTGTTCAGTTAGTGGTACCAAAGATTAAGCATAGAATGTGTGTTAGACACATCTATGCGAACGTGAAGGGGAGGCATGGGAAGAAGGACATGCTGAAGCCACTTATTTTGAATCTAGCATGGAGTTACAATGAAGCAGAGTATAGAGAAAATCTTGATAGGTTGTTCAACTATGACTCTCAAGTTTATTCGGATGTTATGAGGACAAAACCCGAGACTTGGTGTAGAGCTTTCCACAAATTAGGCAACTATTGTGAGGATGTTGAGAACAACTTCACAGAATCTTTCAACAGCTCCATAGTTTGTGCAAGAGAGAAGCCATTAGTGCCAATGCTAGAACCATTGCTCGACTTACAATGGTGCGTATTGCTGCTAGAGATGTCAAAGCTCATGCGCACAAAGGTATATGTACGCCTTATGTGACTCAATTTCTCGCAGAGGAGCATAAAAAAGCTTCAGAATGCAAGGTTTATGGAAGCACAAATGGTCAGTGGTTAGTCAATCTTGAAGGATGTTCCTATCGTGTGAACTTGGAGAAGAGGACTTTTACCTGCATGAAATGGAAAATCACAAGAATCCCTTGTGAGCATAGGTATGGTGTGATAATGCATAAGAAACTGGAGGCTGAGGACTTTGTGTGTCACTGGTTTCGTACAACCATGTGGAGGAGAACATACAACGAGGGAATAACTCCACTTAGAGGAGCACGGTTTTGGCCACCTGGATCAGCTCCTTCGGTGCATGAAGCTCCTGAGCCAGATCTGCCTGGTTGCAAAAAAAAAGAAGAAGGACAAAAGGAAGAAAGGAAAAAATGAGTCTCCCGTGAAGAAGAAATCGAAAGTTTTGAAACGCATAATGCATTGTGGAATTTGTGGTGCAGCTAATCACAACTGTCGGTTTCACAAGAAAAAGGTATTTTACCTTTCTATTTTCTTGTTTATGATTCTCAGATTTTGTGTGACTTTTTCTGACATTTTTTCTCTATCTTGGAGGCTCCTGAATGTGAATCTTCACAAGCCTTACTCACTCAAGGTGAATCTTCACAAGGCTCCCTTACTCAGGTGTAGAAAGGTTAGATTCTTGTCTTGAATATGAGTTGATGTGTCGGTTTCACAAGAGTTTTGTTTTTATTTGGTGTCTTGATGGTTTATTTGGTTGATTATGATGGTTATTTGGTGTCTTAATAAAAGTTCTCTCGGTTTCACAGGGATTAGGAGCTGACTATAAGAGGACAGAGAGTAGGAGCTGACATAGAGTAGAAGAGAAAGAGTGCAGGAGCTGGTTTTTGTTAAAAGTCTTTCTCTCATTTCTATTTTGTTTCGGGTATTGGTGTCAGATATGAACATCTATATATGCACTTGAATCTTTTGTTTATTTTCTCTCGGTTTCGGGTATTAGTGTCATGTATGAACATCTATGCATTGGTGTCATGTATGAACATCTTTCATATTAATGAACATGTTTTTGTGTCTTAACAAAGTCATAACAAACATGTTTTTGGTGTCTCTCTTGTTAGTTTGCACAACCAAAAAGACACAAACATAATCATAATATTCGATTATAACATAACAAAGTCAAGGAGATCATGTTTTGACAAGAGACAAAATGGACTCAACTTACTACTTTCATAAAACCAAACATGATCATACAACTCATTACTACAAGAACACTCATTTTTTTCATACACTCTCTTGATTCCACCTTCATTTCCTCGACTCTCTCAAAAATCTCTTTCTCTAGCTTCATTTCCAACTTCTCAAACACCTTATTCTCAACTTCCACACATTCGGTCATGATCTCTTTCACCATTTCTTCAAGTCTCACAGCTTTGTTTTGCAATGTCTCTATTTCATCCAATAAAGCTTCATCAACCCACTTGAAGGCGTGGTTGTCATTCACGAGCTAGAAAATAACAAGAACATTGTTGGTTGACTTCACATGTATGTAATAACAATGAGATTGTTGGTTGAATTTACCTTCTTTAAAACAGCATAAGCACAACGGTAGTAACGACGGTATGGATTGTTGTCCGATTTCGAAATTTTTGCTATGATTTGATCCCCACACCAGCATCTCTTTGGCACACCTACGACTCTTCCAGTTGGCCGCACATTCGATGATCCACTCGAAGCTCCAGAGACATTTGTCATCCTAACAACAACCTACAAACAAAAAAACCAAAAATCAACCTTCTAAGCTTCAAATCTACATTCTCAATTTCTGGAAAATACGAAATTGTAAGGGAAACAATACACTTACAATCAATCAATAGCAACTTCCCTAGATTCAATTTTTGAAAAACCTCACCTAAATCGATTTTCCCAAATCGATTTTCTTTTTAGGGTTCTTCTCTTCGTTGTTTTTCAATTCTGAAAAACAATGCGGGTTTAAACGATGATAAGTTATGGGTCGGGTTAAAGTTGGGTCGGATTTTTTTCGGGTCAAAGTTAACCACTTTAATCAGGTTTATAATCGGTTTGGTATCGGCTGAAGCTGGTTAATGATTGGTTCGAGAAGACTAACCGAATCGTGGGGAAACTGATTTCGATCTTTCAAATGGTGTGCAATTGGGTTTAGAACTTTATTTTAAGGTGCAATTGGAACGAGGGCCAAAGTACGTGTGGACAAGTAGTTATATGATAGTTCCGAGGGGGAAATAACTCGTCAGCCCTATCTATTGATTTACAACCGTTTAGTTCTCTTCTGCTGCTTGATATTACCTCTGCAAACCGTGACACACTACATCCCCAACTTCCCTTTTGGTTTAAAGAAGTTAGAAATCGTAGGACTTTCGCAAAACGACAATCTCTGTGGATTCGATCCCTTAATATACTACTGTGATTGTTGTGCACTTGCAGCTATCTTAAGGGTTAAACTTGAAGTAACAAACCCCACCGCATCAAGTTTTTGGCGTCGTTGCCGGGGATTGTTTGCTTTTGCGAATTTTCAGCTTCTAATCTCTCTTTTAGACCGCGTTGAATTTCAAACTTTTCCGTTCATTGCTCACGATTCTCTTGTGTTAACTTCTCATGTTTCAGGTGCATGACCACTAGGAGGAACGCTTCCAACGTCTTGGCCCGCCACATCAAGATCGACAGACACGGAAAAAAAATCTGAAGGTTAAGAAGACAGATCAGTATGGCCGAAAACGAGGCCGCTCTTGGAGTTCAACGAAACCGCGAAGAAGTCCTTCGCAATGCTGGTCGAGCACCTAACGATCTACAAGATGGGGAGCCACAGCTCGACAACAATGGAAACCCTATCAACCAAATTCTCGGGGCTGACTCGGACGAAGAAGAACGTGATCCTGCCTTGCAGCAAGGAGGACACAACCCGATCATCAAAAATGGCGCAAACCGAGCAAACCCTATCGTCCAACCGGAGGACCAAGACGCCAACCGACCTGTCCTGCCCGCCAACCAACCCAAGTGAATGAGGAACCGCACCATAGCCGATCACGACACTCCTGATCAGCACTTTCAGAATCGAGCTGTGATTCAAGTTAACGTCCCTCATGAGGACGAGTTGAAGATCAAACCGCAAATCATCTCCTTGGTGAAGCAAAATCAGTTTCACGGGCTATCAAACGAGCACCTGATGGATCACATCGAATTATTTGAAGAGATTTGCAGCACCACGTAGACGAATCGAATCCCTCCACGTAGTGCTGCAAATCTCTTCAAATAAGGACCACGTAGACGAATCGAGACTTCATAGAATGACTCGACCGGTCCTAAATCACTTTTACACGAAGTCTCGATAAGGACCGGTCGAGTCATTCTATGAAGCATGGGAGCGATTCAAAGACTACGAACGCGACTGTCCTCACCATGGTTTCTACGAAGCCAGCTTGCTAAACACATTCTACCGCGGACTGTAAGCTAGGTACCAACTTTCACTCGACACGGCCAGCAATGGAGACTTCACCAGAAAGACAGAGCGACAAGGACGCGCGCTCATTGAGAACCTCGCCGTAAGTAACAGCAACAACTGTCCGGATTATGATAGAAATCCGCGAACCGGAGATTCGGATTCCAAGCAGATAGCCAAGCTGAAGAACATGATGAGCCAGTTCGTCAAAGGACAACAACGCAGCATCAGTGCGTGTGAAACAGCAGGAGAAAGAGAAGAATCTAACCCGAGAGAAGATGGAGATGAGTCCTACCTGCTAGAGGAAGAAGTTAACTTTATAGGATGCCAGAATTCATTTCCGAACCGAAACTTCAACAATGGATTCAACAACAACTTCAGGAATAACAACAACCTCTCATACCGAAACCCGAACGTGGAGAACCCGCGAGATCAAGTCTATCCACCTCAAGGAAGACCCTTTCAGAACAAGTTCCAGAACGTGAACTACGGAAGCAACGGAGGCTACCAGCCAAAGCAACCCTACAACTCTTAGCTCGCGCCCTATAACAACCAGCAAGGAGCCCCACAAGCTGCATCAAACGCACCGTACCCATCACGAGAGGACAAACTTGAAGGATTGATGCAACAGCTGCTGTTGTCTCAACAAAAATCAGTCAAGGATCTCAACATGAAGGTAGATTGCATGTACAACGACCTGAATGGCAAGTTCGAATCCCTATCTTCCCATGTTAAGAAACTAGACATGCAAGTCTCACAAACTGCTGAGACCATCAAGAGACAAGCAGGAATCTTTCCTGGAAAGGTAGAGGATAACCCGAAAGGATTCTGTAACGCGATTTTAGCAGTCGCCGACGAAGCTAAGGAGCCAGAGCTAACCATGGGAGAAAAGTGCAGATTCGTCCCACTTTTCCTCACGATAAAGAAAGGAACGGCTAATCCACCTTTTGACACTCCGGAGCACCGCAGATTCGAGAGGCTAAAGAAAGAAGAAGATCCAGGCGCATTCACCTTCCCATCCTCGATCACGGGAATCAACTTCGAAGATTGTCTATGCGACACAGGAGCTAATGTCAATGTCATGTCCACGAAAATCGCTGAAAGGTTAGGAATAACAACCTATTCCCCCTCACCTACGCAGCTAGTATTCAGAGATTCATCTAGGAAGAAAGCAAATGGCGTGGTCTACAACGTCCAACTCCTCGTCGGGTATAATATAGTTCCTACGGACTTCCACGTGCTCGATATGGGGGAAGACAAGGACAAGCCCTTGATACTTGGAAGATCCTTCTTGGCCACGGTAGGAGCAAGGATCGACCACGTAAGTAACTTCGTAGTCTTCCTGCATATAAGCCAGAAAAGATACTACCCTAAGGAGTTGAATACTTCGCCACTGGAAACGAAGAGCCACTCGACTAAAAAGGAGAAAAAGGGTATGATATCAAGAGTAGGTCAGCTCAACTCGAGACCCTTCTCAAGGATTGAAATCCTGATTCCTCCCGAGCTAGAAGAGATGGGGGAAGAAGAAGTGTCGAAAACTGTCGAGAAGACCAAGCAGGTGATCCTAGAAGCTAAAATTATTAGGAATGGAAACGGAGGCACACTGCTGATACGGAGACAAGGGGAAGCTTTAGGAGAGAGAACTCCGGAAGCACTTTCCTTAACCGCCTAAGCTTCAAAAAAAGTCGAGTTAAACGACTTAAACAAAAGTGCTTGGTGGGAGGCAACCCATCTGGTACGTGTTTTTAATTCCTTTTTTCCATTTCTAACCACTAGTTTTTGCAAGTTTTCTGTACTTAGGCATAAAAATAAAAAAAATAAAAAAAAAAAAAACCAAGAAAAACCCAAAAATATGAGGAGGAGCCTCAGAAGGAGGCTAACCGCACAAGCACCGGCCCGTGCCGCGGTGAGACGGACCGTGGCCGCGCGAAGGACCGTGACCGCGGGTAGAGGAGGCACCTGGCCGCGGCCGCGACGGGGCATGGCGCGGCCAGCGGTCGTCTGAACGACCGACCCGAAAAACTTACGTTTTCCTCCCGAACCGAACTTCCCGCGTTTTGGTACAATCCCGCACCGAAAAATTATTTCCGTTAATGTAAGTTAACGAATTTTATCGATTCGTAACCAACACGCAAGGTAAGTTCTTTCGTTTTAAATTTTGAAAATTAAAGGTTCTTTGGTAATAAAAACACCTTTTTAAAAGCAAAACAGGAAAATTTAGAATCAAACCTTCTTCTCTTCTTCTCTTCCAAGAGATTTGGAGATTATTGGGAGATTCTAGATTTTTCAAATCCGAACTGTTTTCAAAAATTCTTTGGCCTAAGCTCATCTATTTTCAAAGAAGATTCAATTTCTAAAGTTCATTCATCCTCATCTACAAGGTATGATCTCTAATTTTACAAATACCTAGAGAACTCAATTTTGAGATCTCTCTTGCTTGACTAGAAAATTATCTAGGATGCTTGGATAATGGTAGAGAACCTTGGATTGATGATTTAAGTTGCCTAGATTTCGATTTTTGCAACCAAATTTCGAAAAAAATAAAAAAATTAGAAATTAAAAAATAAAAAAAAACCAAAAAAAAAAAATTTAGTGATACTATTGGACAATTTGCTTAGTTTGGACTTAATTCATGCTAGGTATTACTTAAGAACCAAAGTTTGATGAAAATAAGTTGGCAAAATCGATTAATAGAAAAATTTTAGATTAGAAAAACCAAATTCAGAAAATAGAGAATGAGTACCAAATTGATCTTGAGATTAATGCATAAACTCGATTTTCATTAGTCTTGGAAGCTCTCGATATATGTCTTGTAAATCATTGCACTTGAGAATCATTAAGACACATCGAACTCACATGTTAGTCGAGTTTTTGTTTTGTTTTGCAAGGTACAATGAGCTACGACCGAAACTTCAAGGTGCGTTCGAAGAATAGAGAGCAACTAAGCTCTTCGAGGAGTTCTTCGCTTCAGCAAGAACACGAGACAGCGCTAGGAAACCCGAGTCTAGACACCACTCTAGGGAATTATGTGGAGGAACAAAGAAGAAGGTTCCACGGTTCACTGATAGCACGCACAAGCCGCGATGATTCACCTCCACCCCAAGAGCCGACAAGAGAGCCGAACCCTTCTCCTCCCAAGCGCATGGTCCGAAACTTTGGAGCACCAATGGACCCAAACATTGATTATTTGAAGGAGATGAAGAAGATGGAGATAAGAACAACATTGAAGATCGATTACTCCGCTCTTGACGCTTTGGGCATCACCGATAATGTCACATGGTACTTGGACGAGCTAAGGTTCAGGACCTTTATGGAGATTGATCGACCCACTTACAAGGAGCTCGCGCAAGAGTTCTTATCTTCAGTTCAGTTGACCTACCAGAAAGGAAGAAAATCACATCCGAAGAACGGTACTCTCTATTTCACCATTGGCTCTAGGGATTATGAGCTGAGCATCCCTAGACTCTGCGAGATATTTGGTTTTGACTTGAAGAGCGAAACAAGCATTGAAGAAGAATGGAGTGCAGACCTTTGGGAACTTATGGGTCGAGGCATCTACGACAAGGGAAGGCATCCTTCCGCTTTTCTTTCACACCCGGCCGTGCGTTTTGTGCACCGCCTCATAGCACACCGACTTTACTCTTGCAGCAACCAGTCATGCATTCTAATTCCAGAGCTCGTCCTACTTTAGTGCGCCTTTAGTGACGAGCCACTTTCAGCATGCCTTGGATGCGTCCTAGCAGAGAGACTCGTGCGAGTGAAGCACGATGTCACCGCACCCAGATGCGAGACTGCCTTCACGACTTACGGAGGCATCATTACAGCGATCATGGAGGCCGCAGGAGTAGACACCAGCATAGAGGCGCCCCTAGATGAGGCTTGGTTTGACTTGTCCCAATTTCAGACGGACAGGAACTTGACGGGCGTAACCATGGACCCATATAGGTTCGGATACCGTTACAGACTAGGGAAGGGAGACAACTGCACGGTCTATTTACCATCTCCCACAGTCCCGCGCCTTTCATAGGGTTCCCCGCAGTAGATCCCGAACCATGAGGAGTTCCGTACCGAGTTCTCACGTCTACCGCTTACCATAGGAGAGTATGTAGCCGCCAAGGCTGGGAGAGAGGCGATCCATCAGAGGACCTACCACAACACCTCATCTTCCTCCATGCGCAGTACCTCACGATCTGCTGCACCATCCACCTCGGCTGACCCCGCGATCACCGCACTTCAGGAGCAGTTGGCACGCCAAAACGAGATGCTTGAGAAGATGGCGCGACAGCTTCGAGAGAGAGGACACATAGCTGGCGACCTTTAGACCCCGAGTTCAAATGCCTAGAAGACTTCGCGTCTCGGTCGAAACTCTTTCTGCTTACGAGCCTGGTCACATCTATTCCACCCCTATCCTTTACTTATGCTTTATTTTTATTTCTTTACTGTCATTTCCGACCCATCACCACTATTTCACACTGGGGACAGTGTGATTTAAGTCTGGGGGGAGTTCGTACTAATGACTTTGCTTTGTTTTTGTTTTATTTGAGTTTTTTTTAGAACTAAGCATAATGTATCTCGATATATATAATACGGTTTAAGGGATTTTGATGCAAAACCGAGGATGACATTCGACCAGTGTGCTTCTACGCTATTTTTAGTGACAGATCTTTCAAGCTTTAGTATTAGACTAGGCGGTAGCTAGAAAGCCGGCAATGCGAAATCATGGAGAATACCGATCTATAGAGATTTCAGGGGAAGTAATACACTAGCTCTATTTTATTGGACTTTAAACTGACTTTTAATTTTCTTGTCAACAGATTTAAGCATTCAACGAAAAAGCCAGGACGTTCGGGACATGTTTTTCCATTTTTACACTCTCTTGTTGTTCCCGAACGGCCAACACATCAATAGTTGGTACCATACCCGAAACCCTTACCATCTTTTTATACCTCACGCAACTCTCTTGTTTTTACAATATGCAGATATGTGCAAAAACGCCAGAGTGGGAGGAACGACACGATTTCTAGTCACTAGAGACGAAGGATCGAATGGTTAAGGAACGGAAGTGTTAGCAACAAAAGTAAGCGACTCATGCATCGGAAAACTCGAAGGAATGGTAATATTCTCGTGATCCTTAAGGCTCTTACATCAAGGCACTTCCCGTTTCATAAAAAATAATAATAAAAGTAACTCGGATAAAGGACCCGAATTCCTTGGAGTGATGATGGAACTTATCCGTAAAAAAGGAAGAGTTACAAAAAAAAAAAAACGGGAAGAAAATGCCTAAGAACCTTAGGAGAATCGGAGCATTCATAGAGGCAGAGTCTGGTCGAAATGGTGAGAAGTTTTAGACGCCATCCAATCCGAACCAGAAGCAAGAAACCAAGTCTGGGGGTATGGCGATATCAAGGAGAACTCGCGGATGTGTACGTGCGAAGAGTGACGGGAAATCGTGGATCTCAACAGTTCCACCTTCTCTTGTTGTTTTGCATAATATCTCGCACCTTCCGGAGACTTAGACGGTAACCCGAAACACTCTAAACCTCACCAATAAAGACCCTTATGCACCTAACCTCATTGAACCTAGCTTAACATCCCTTGACAAGGATCACGCCAATCTTAATACTACTTAGAGAGCTAGTTGACTGAAACCTGGGATTTAGATAGTGATAGCTTCATAAAGGACTAGTGTTGAAGGAACTATAGTGAGAATTTTCTAGGCTGAGCTTGGATAGACTTGTTCGATGACTTATGGTTTAGAAGGACGGTCACTGAGTTTTTGCTAGTTCCTATATTTTCAAACCTCTCTCCGAGATTTTATCTGTGTTTTGTTTGAGGACACATTTTGGAGCAAAACGGGAACTTCAAGGACAAGTGTTCGGAGCCATAAGTTCAGCATCAGATGACGGCCTTCCCACCACAAGATCAAACTCATATTTAGAGATAAGATAGCCCTTTCAGCTGTCTTTCACCCCAAGGTGGTTCGATTTCAATCCCACGGTTGGATCTCAAGTTACGAAAGAAGCAAGAAGGTTCATCAGGCACATCCTCAGAAGAAGGATGGCCGCGCCACAGATCCTCAGAAGACCAGTGGCCGCACCACGCCTGGTCGCTCGCGCGGCCAGACCATTCCGCCCCGTCTCGAGCCCGTTTGCACTTATTTGACATTTCCTGAGGTTAAATCACGAAGCCCACAATATGAAGACAGGAGAGCCTATATAAATGGACCTTAGGGTTTCACAAAGGGCATGACCTGATAGATAGCTTTTCCAGAAAAACTTTCACGCCGGAGAGAGAGAGAGAGAGAGAGAGAGTTTGACGGCCCCCGGAGTTTTATTTGAAGAGAATTCTTCTGCAGCCGCCCACTCCCTCTTCCTTCTCCTTTCATCTTTTGTTCTTAGTTCTTTATTTTTCAATACTTTAAGAAGATCTCTTCACTCGGTTTCCTTTGAAGAAGTTTTCTCACTTTGTTTCTTGTTCAATAAAATTCGCACATTTCTTATCTCAAAGATGTCTCTCGTTCCCATGAACGAGTAGTCATCTAGTGGGTTTTTAAGGGGGTTTTCAAAGGGGTTTAATCGTGGATTGATTTCGCTAGGTTGATAGAGATAGAGTTTCTTCTAGGTATCTTCGTTTATGTCTTGCTCTTATTGCATGTTTGCTTCTCTGGTCAATTAGCAACTGATTCCAAGATGACTAGATACACGAACATGTGGTCTATCGTCTGGATCTAGAGGTTAACGAGCGGATCGCACCGTAGGATGTTTAGGCATATCGACGGACCGCACCGTGAGTGTATACAAATAGGTGAATGATATGTATGCGCGGTTATCTTGCATCGTGGGATGAGAAGTCATATCTGCAGTGTAGGACAAACGTAGGTGGCTAGATCCGCGTACGCGGGGTAATCATAGTCGACCGTTTCAGCTTAAGAATGTAAACCATTAAACCATTTAGAACTTATCATATTGCTTGTTAGACCCGATCCATGACACTTGGAGAATACCCCTGAACCCAACGCCTTTTATCTATTGATTTACAACCGTTTAATTCTCTTCTGCCGTTTGATATTACCTCTGCAAACCGTGACACACTACATCCCCAACTTCCCTTTTGGTTTAAAGAAGTTAGAAATCCTAGGACTTTCGCAAAACGACAATCTCTGTGGATTTGATCCCTTAATATACTACTGTGATTGCTGTGCACTTGCAGCTATCTTAGGGGTAAAACTTGAAGTAACAAACCCCACCGCGTCATTTAGCCACATTTATCCCACCAAGTTGGCCTGCGATTTCGAAAGTTTTTTCAGTAAGGTCGGTCCCATCCGATTCCTCTTGACCGTCACTCACTCTGGTAAAGAATACGCCATTTGGCCAAAGAATCTAGACAGAAAATTCAAATAAGATTGTAAGAAACAAAAAGAGAGATTGCTCCACTAATACTGTTATTTCCTATGCCTTCCTGCAACAGTAAAAGTAAACTAAGCATGTCTGGAAAAATGATCATCGACTTTCCTACTTAGAGTTAAGATAGATTTCAAGAGAATGATCAAACATGATGTCAGAGTTTCTAAGAGGACAGGAACAGGTGAGAATTCAGTTGACTTATGCACAAGATCAGGAAAACACCAAATTCTTACATCTTGAGCCTAACAGATTCCGTGAGCGACGGTGTCTTCATTCCTCAGCCAACAAATCTCCATCAGGAGCCAGTCATCCACAGCATCATCCATAACTAAATGTAATATTTGCTTTGATAGCCATAAAACTTGCCTCCTATGATAACACCATACTAAGATTATTCGAAAACGCCATGTGATACAGGACATAGTCAAATAGAATAGCATGATCCACAACAGATAATATTAGAAAGAATAATTACTTTGTCTCACCTCAACCAACCTCTTCTATTTACATGAAACACTTTATCAACTAGATTCAAAATCGGCACACTGACATTGGGTGGCATCCACTGTAATAAAAAAAAGCAGAGGATAAGTATTCCGATATCCAAAATCTTATCGATCAGATGCCAAAAGAGTAGACTAATAAAACTCTTTGGTGGTTCAATATCAGGTGAATGGCATCTTGTGCCATCATGAAAATTTTCAGCTAGGGAACTGATAGGTACAATGCGGAACATCCTCCGGATATCTACCAATACAAGAGAAGGATGCAAGGTTGAGTCCGGTTTGTCTCTCATCTCAAATTACGTGGTCCCAAAGGAGTCTTAATCTTACTAGAGTATGGAATAAACTGTAGTTAAGTAAGAAGCTATCCCTTACTCGTGCACATGGGTTGTAACGGCTTGGTTGTGTGAAGAGTCTAGGGATTAGCAATTTAGTACTTAAAGGAAATGAGAGTTGTAAGGGAAAGGTAACAAGTGATTGGAGAACTTGTATGAGGGAGGAGAGAGAACTCCCAGTAAAGTCTCTCGGTTTGTACTCTTTACCATTAATACAAAGATCTTCCCTTGATATTGTTTGTCTTTTATCTCGTTTACACACTACACGTAAAAACTTGGTATCAGAGCAAGCGAATCTGGGAAACAATGCCAGCAAAACAAAATCAAGATTTGCGGATAACCGTTGAAGGGTTGCAGGAGGAGATAGGCTCAATCGTCTCGGCCATCGACGGTATGAAGCAACAACAAGAAGAGATGAAGCAGAACCAACAACGTTTTTTTGACCTCTTGGAAAAACGTATGGGAGAAGAAGATGAGGTTAAAAAACGCCAGAACGAGAAGTCGTCGGTAACCATGGAGCAATCCAGTTGATAACATGTATATTTTACCTATTTTTACTATCATAAGTGTATGCTTTAATAAGCAAGACTCTTTTCAGGTAATTTTAGGAAAAAGGATGCAAAACGGAGTAAAACGGATATTTTCGGATCATGCGAAAAATGACAGAAGTTTTGCACAAGACTGAGACCTTCTCACAGGATCAAGCTGAATGTTGGTGACAAGATAGCCTGATCTACTACCTTTCACGCCGAAGTGGTTTGAGGTCAATCACATGGTTGGATCTCAAGTTACAAGGATTGCAAGAAGGCCTGTCAAACACATCCTCAGAAGAAGGGTAGCCGCGCCAGGCAAGTTCAGAAGACCATTGGCCGGGCCACGACCAGTCACTCGCGCGGCCACAACACTTGACGATTCCCGAGCCCGTTTTCAAGCCCAAATCAAGCCCGATAGCCGCCAAACTCGGTGGAACCCTAAGTGACGCTTAAGAGGACCCGGAGACCTATAAATACTCATCTCTACTCATTATTTTCGTTAACTTTCAATAGCCTCTCTTTGTAGCCACCAAAAGACCTAGCCGCATAAAGTTTTTCTCGTTTTGTTCTTCCTCCTCGAGGGGGAGAGAGATCTTCTCTCGAACCCTCCGACTCTCTTTGTTTAATTCAAGCATGCATTCATTGATTTTGTCTCTACTCGCCCCAATCATGTTAGGGTAGATTCGTTTGTTGTGTTCAAGAGTTTTCAAAGGGGATTCATGGATTGATTGCTAGGTTGTTAGATCGAAGTTTGTCTTTAGGTGTTTCGAGGTTAACTCTTGTTTCTGCTCGCCCCAATCAAGTTACAGTAGATGTGTGGGTTGGTTAAGATCATCACTGATTCTCTTTTGTTTAATTGTCTTGTTCTCGATCTCATTTGAATAAGTGGCTTATCAATTGCTTAGCCGTATTCTAGGATTTTCTGTCTTATCAAACTTGTTCTTATTGCATGATTCTAGCGTCATGAACTAGAGTCTGATTTTAGGATCTCGAAAACCACTAATGTGCTGAATTTCATATCCAAACCTAGTTTGATGGAGCGAACGCTTCTAGGATGCTTAAGCATACCTAAGAGGAAGACGTGAACGTTTATTGTTTTGATCATTACTACGTGTTCGCCTTGTCCGTGGGATACGAGAGTAGTCATGCGCACTTGGTATAGCATAGATCGATCTTGCTTGAGAGAGTTTAGGTCATTAAAACCAGTGATTCCAGTTTAGGGAAAATAGGCCTAGAACCCCGGAGAACACCCTTGAGCCCAACGTTTTGATTGCATGTTTGTCGTTTATTTTCTTTCCTGCTTGCCACCGTCCGCGAAATACCCTTCTCCAAACCCTTCTTCTTGTCTTAGGAACGTTTTCTAACTGTCCTTAATTATGTAGTTAGTCATACACTCTCTGTGGATCGATACCTTAAGTACTACATTGCACATTTGTGCACTAGCAGGCATAAGGGTTTATAAATTTAAAACTTGAAAAACCGAAGTTCTAAATCCTACGCATCAAGTTTTTGGCGCCGTTGTCGGGGAGTGTTCTTGTTCTACCTGCAGAATCAAAGGTAAGAAAATTCGGTTCTAAGACCTTTCCTTTAGTTTCGTTTCGCTTCTTCGCCTTTGCAGGAACCATTCGAGACATGGAGTAAAGGCTTGTTTCTTTTGATTTATGAGCATCTTCCATGATGTCTCAACCGTCGAGTGACAAGTGCATGGAGATTAAAGGAGCCACGTTTTTCTTTAGTTGATGCTCATCACATCTTAATACATACAAGTCTAGCTAAAAGACTCTAAACAAGAGCGCCTCAATGGGAGACAACCCATTTTAGGTATTCTCTTTCTCATCTCTCTAACCATACTAATTTTTAGTTTTGGTTTCTTCTTAGTTACAGCATTCATATAAACCCCAAAAGCCAAAAAAAATCAGAAAACCAAGAAAAGCACAAAGAAAATCAGAAAAACCAAAAAGACCAAAAAAAAAAATGAAGAAGGAGTTTCAAAGAACACTCACCGGGTGACGTACTGCTCGTGGGCCGGCCAGAAGGAGCCTGGCCGTGCCAGGAGCCACGATGGCGCGGAGAAGAGACGCCTGGCCGTGGCCGCGACAACCCGTCGCGCGGCCATCCTTCCTCTGCAACTCTTTCCATCCTAAACTTCACCAAACCGAACCTCCTTCAACCATGTCAAGCCTTGCACGTTTCCATCTTGATTCAAGACTTGTACACGTCCTAAAGACCGCAAAGACAACTTCCACAACCGCGGCATATTGCTGTTGCATCAAAGATGGCGAGTCAAGACAAGACTCCATCCAAGTCGAATTAAGTCAATGATCTATCTCATTCAACTTCTTCTCGTACGTTCAACGGATCTGTATCCATGAAGACGAAGAAGAATACGACGGTCTCAACCTCCATAACCGTTGTGCAAGCTCCAGAAGGAAGAAGATGCAACTTCCTTCACCAAACCGCGAAGATAAAAGTTCCCGAAGACTAGCTTCTCTCTTCCGCGACCAAGATCTTTACCGAAGCCAAGTAAGAATTTCATATGGCATTGAAGTTCGAACTAGCAACACTTGTCTTCCGGGATCCCGAACACATCACCGGATAGGCCAACATCGACCCAAGCTTCAATTTTCTGAGGTGATGCAATCTTCAAGACGCAAGGACGGAAGATTTTCCATCTCTCATTAAAGGTGTTCTACAAAGGTCAAGGAACCAAGACAAGTACTCAACAACCAAAGAACTTGTTCTTCTCAACAAAGGTGTGCCCCAATCATCATCATCATCATCATCAGCTGCCAACATCACCACCATACGCCCACCACCACAATCTGAAGCAAGGAAGCTCAACCGCACATCACATTTCCTTTCGAGCTAAGTTTTCGATTTTTTTTGTTCAATTAAATCAATTCTAAGCAGGGACATAAGGAGAATGATTAAGTCCTTAGCTCAATCATACCACAATCCCAACCACCCATCCCAAACCCATTGCCACTTTCAAGTAAGTCTTCATAAGCTTGTACTTGAAATTACCTATCTTTTTCACCTCAACTCGATTTAAACAAATTGGGGACAGTTTGATTTAATTCTGGGGGGTTTCTTATATTACTAAATATGCTTTGATTTTATGAGTCTTAAGCATACATGCATCATTTATCGAGTCGTTTTATAGAGTCAAAACTTTTTTTTTCTTTTAGTCGGAAACTATGAACTTTGCTAGGAACAAGTCGCTTCGAACAAGGAACCTTAATGACCATTCTCACGGGTTTAGAAGCAAGGTTTATTAAGTTGAACACCGCGAGTGGATCATTCCAACGGAGAAAGTTCTAATCTCTAGAGTACTCGAATGGTCTTGCGTTGACTCCGCACCTAATGAATCAAAACTTCTCGTCAAGGGGCTTGAGGTACTTCGAACTTTGCTCCTCTTTTAAAATCTAGCATGACTAAGTAGATGCAATGCAACCTCTCCTTGATCTTCCCTTATTATAGAAAAGAAACAAAATATAGAAAGAAAAGCTTTAGTTTGAGAACGGCGACCCGAGTTCCTTAAAGGACAATGACGGTTCGCAGACATCATGAAAGCTTCGAAGAAATGATCGTTCTCAAGCTAAGAAGAAAAGAAAAGAAACAAATATAGGAAAAGAAAAAGTCGATAAAAAAAATAAAATGATACCCTAGAAAAGTAGGGAGAAATCGACTAAGGGAAGAGAAAATAGGGGAGTTGTGTCTGAAATGTCTTTGTCTAGATGTTTGGGAGAGAATAGTATAATGTCTCGTCGACTGATACTCCCTCGATAGAGACCACACGCCTAAATGAATAAAGGAGTCAACAAGAGAAATCTCAAAATACTCAAAGGGACCATGAAGCGTATTCGGGAAGGGTGAAAAGCTCAAGGTAACTAACCCCAAACACTTTGAGTTTGAATTTCGAGTTACGTGGCTCAAACGGGTCGATTGCTAGACTTGATGAGTTCTCAAGTATTGGTGAGTTTCCACGTTTTCAAACCTCTTTTCCTTACTTATATTTCTGTTTTGTTTGAGGACAAACAAAGATTTAAGTTTGGGAAAGTTGATAACATGCATATTTTACCCATTTTTACCATCATAAGTATATGCTTTAATGAGAATTTCACTAAGGTATTAGTGCATAAATAGTATTTTTCGAGTATTTGTGTGTCCAAGACTCTTTTCAGGTAATTTTAGTAAAAAAGATGCAAAACGGATATTTTCGGATCATGCGCGAAATGACAGAAGTTTAACACAATACGGAGACCTTCCCATCCTAGGATCAAGCTGAAATTTGGTGAAAATATAGCCTGATCTATTACCTTTCACGCCGACGTGGTTTGAGGTCCATCCCATGGTTAGATCTCAAGTTGGAAGGATTGCAAGAAGGCCCGTCAGACACATCCTCAGAAGAAGGTTGGCCGCCCGAGACAAGTTCAGAAGACCATTGGCCGGGCCACGACCAGTCGCTCGCGTGGCCACAATACTTGACGATTCTCGAGCCCGTTTTCAAGCCCAAATCAAGCCCGATAGCCGCCAAACTCGGTGGAAGCCTAAGTGACGCCTAAGAGGACCCGAATACCTATAAATACTCATATCTACTCATTATTTTCGTTAACTTTCAATAGCCTCTCTTTGTAGCCACCAAAAGACCTAGTCGCATAAGGCTTTTCTCGTTTTTTTCTTCCTCTTCGAGGGGGAGAGAGATCTTCTCTCGAACCCTCTGACTCTCTTTGTTTAATTCAAGCATGCATTCATTGATTTTGTCTCTACTCGCCCCAATCATGTTAGGGTAGATTCGTTTGTTGTGTTCAAGAGTTTTCAAAGGGGATTCATGGATTGATTGCTAGGTTGTTAGATCGAAGTTTGTCTTTAGGTGTTTCGAGGTTAACTCTTGTTTCTGCTCGCCCCAATCAAGTTACAGTAGATGTGTGGGTTGGTTAAGATCATCACTGATTCTCTTTTGTTTAATTGTCTTGTTCTCGATCTCATTTGAATAAGTGGCTTATCAATTGCTTAGCCGTATTCTAGGATTTTCTGTCTTATCAAACTTGTTCTTATTGCATGATTCTAGCGTCATGAACTAGAGTCTGATTTTAGGATCTCGAAAACCACTAATGTGCTGAATTTCATATCCAAACCTAGTTTGATGGAGCGAACGCTTTTGTGATGCTTAAGCATACCTAAGAAGAAGACGTGAACGTTTATTGTTTTGATCATTACTGCGTGTTCGCCTTGGCCGTGGGATACGAGAGTAGTCCTCCGCACTTGGCATAGCATAAATCGATCTTGCTTGAGAGAGTTTAGATCGTTAAAACCAGTGATTCCAGTTTAGGGAAAATAGGCCTAGAACCCCAATGAAAACCCTTGAGCCCAACGTTTTGATTGCATGTTTGTCGTTTATTTTCTTTCTTGCTTGCCACCGTCCGCGAAACACCTTTCTCCAAACCCCCTCTTCTTGGCTTAGGAACGTTTTCTAACCGTCCTTGATTCTGTAATTAGTCATACACTCTTTGTGGATCGATATCTTAAGTACTACAATTCACATCTGTGCACTTGCAAGCATTAGGGTTTATAAATTTCAAACTTGAAAAACCAAAGCTCTAAATCCTACGCATCACCAGTCACATCGGTACGTCGAGAGGAGACACCAAGAAAACTGGCGCCCTGATTACACAGCTGACAACACCTGAAAGGATCCCAGCAGAAGAATCCTTGCTGGCGGTCGCGTTACCACAGTCGGCGAAACCACTGGAGATAAAGGACGAACCACTGATGAGGAAGATGGTGATCCCTCTATTCGACGGTACTAACACCGAGAGCTGGGTCTTGCGAGGTGCCCAGTATTTCGAGCTGGGTAGCTTAACTCAGGCGGATAAGCTAAAAGTTGTTCGCACATGTTTTGACGATGAAGCCTTGCTTTGGTACTGGTGGGAACGCGACTGATATCCTTTTTCGACATGGGATCAGATGAAAGTTTGCGTCTTGGAACAGTTCGCAGAATCCCACGACACCACGACGGGAGAAAGACTGTTGACGCTGAGACAGACGGGAAAGGTGAAAGAGTATTGTCGTGATTTCATCGCGTTGGCTACTAACGCGCCGGAGCCCGATGAAAAAGTTTTGGAACTGGCCTTCATGATCGGGTTGAAGCCCCGAATCAGAGCAGGGGTTAAGATGTTCGAACCTTTAAAAAACTGATGTTGGTAGAGAAACACGTGGAGGAATGGTCCGTTATGGGGGATGCGCCGCCGGAAGTACAGATGGGAAGGACGGTACGACAAACAGAGGGGAGATTCTCGGGTTATGGCAATTGTGTGGTTCCAGGATGCGGAAATGGGCCAAACAATATTTTCAGGCCCAAATCCATTCATAACATGGAAAGTCACACGACGCCGTACCGAAACAACCCTAAGTTCCACATCGCGAAATCCTCTCAAGTCTCAGCCGAAAACCACCATTTCGAAAACTGAAGCACGCGGAGATGGCGGAGAAGAAAGCCCTCGGGCTTTGTTACCAGTGTGACGAAAGGTTTTAGAAGGGTCACGTCTGTAGGTACAAAGATCTCCAACTCTTGCTTGTAAAGGAGGACGGGACGAAGAGTGAGTTCTTCTGGGACGAGGATGGCGACGAAGAGGAGATCTCGCCAGGAGTGACCGAGCTACCCGAACTCTCGATTAATTAGGTGGTGGCAATCTCATCCCCACGCATGTGCAAGATAAAAGAGACGGTTAATGGGGTAGAAGTCGTGGTGCTCATCAACAGTAGCGCATCGCATAACTTTATCGACCTCAACTTGGTACGTCGACTCGGGTTAGCTACGCAGGGGACGAGAGGTTATGGGGTGTTGGTGGGTACGGGATAAACTGTGCGAGGAGAAGGATTATGCAAGAATGTCGAGCTCAATATACAAATTTGCTTGATAACCGCCAATTTCCTACCTCTCGAGCTGGGGATTGCAGATATGATTCTCGATATCCAGTGGCTGGAGACTCTGGGTGACATAAAGGTAAACTGGAAGCTGCAGATTATAAAATTTGATGTTCAAGGGATAACAGTGACTCTCACGGGGGACCCAAATCTCTGTAACTCTGTAGTTTTCTTAAAAGCTCTGTGGAAAGCCTTGGACCACGGCGGGAAAGGAGTTATGGTGGAATATGGAGGATTCCGAGTTACAGAAGGAAGTGTGGTGACACCACCACCGGATAATTTGGTCAACCTGCTGGAGGAGTACCCCCAAGTATTTGCGGAGCCGCAAGGGTTACCCCCTTCATGTGGCAGAGAGCACGCTATCACGTTGGACCCGGGAACTCGTCCTGTCAACATAAGGCCTTTTTGTTATCCTCATATATAAAATGAGGAAATTTAAAGGCAAATCATTGCAATTTGGCAGCCGGAATCATAAAGGAGAGCGGTAGTCCCTACTCGAGCCCGGTGCTGCTGGTGAAGAAGAAGGACAGCAGCTGGCGGTTTTGCGTAGACTACCAAGCCCTCAACAAAGCCACAGTGACAGATAGTTTTCCAATTCCGATGATCGATCAGCTGTTGGATGAGCTGCAAGGGGCAGCGATTTTCTCCAAACTCGATTTGAAATCAGGCTATCATCAAATACTGGTCAAAGCTGAGGACGTGCAGAAGACAGCTTTCCTCACATTCGATGGTCATTATGAGTTCTTGGTGATGCCGTTTTGGCTCAAGAATGCCCCAGCCACTTTCCAAGCCTTGATGAATGATAATTTCCGGCCCTACTTACGTAAGTATGTCCTTGTCTTCTTTGATGACATATTGGTGTATAGTCACAGCAAGGAGGAGCACCGAGAGCACTTGAGGGTGGTGTTGCAGGTTCTTACAAGGCAACAATTATATGCCAACAGAAAGAAATGTCAATTCGGGAGCGATCAGATTGAGTATCTAGGGCATGTCATATCATCAGAGGGAGTTGCAACTGATAAAAGTAAGATTAATGCGATGGAAGAGTGGCAGGAACCAAGAAATGTAAGGGATCTGAGGGGCTTCCTGGGGCTAACAGGTTACTACAGACGGTTCGTACACGATTATGGTGCGATCGCTCGTCCCCTCACCGATTTTCTGAAGAAGGACAACTTCAAATGGGGTGACGGAGCAGCTGAAACTTTCAAGAGGCTGAAATCTGCAATGTCCTCAGTGCCGGTGCTAGCCTTACTTGACTTCACAGTTTTATTTGTGGTTGAATCGGACGCTTCAGAGACGGGATTGGGGGCGATGTTAATGCAAAATCAGAGGCCACTCGCCTATTTCAGCCACACACTGATCGAGAGACAGCGACAAAAATCGATTTATGAAAGGGAGCTGATGGTAATTGTCTTTGCTATTCAAAAGTGGCGCCATATCTTGTTGGGAAGGAAATTCTTGGTCAGGACAGATCAAAAAAGCCTGAAGTTTCTGTTGGAACAAAGAGAGATCAATCTGGAGTATCAACGGTGGTTAACGAAGTTGTTGGGCTTTGACTTTGATATCCAATACAAACCGGGGTTGGAAAACAAAGCCGCAGATGCGTTATCCGAAAGGAGGCGATCTCAGAATTATATGCCCTCACGGTTCCAGCAGCGATTCAGTTGGAGGAGATCGGTAGTGCAGTGGATAGTGATGAGAAGCTCCAGCGGATTGTAACGGACTTGCGGCAAGGAGGTAACACTTACCCAGATTACTCATTGGTACAAGGACGATTACCTCGGATGGGTAAACTGGTCTTGTCCAAGAAATCAAGTTTAACTGGGGTGATCATGAAGGAATATCATGATGGGAAGATAGGGGGACACAGAGGAGTGTTGAAAACTCAGAAGAAGATTGCAGAGTTATTCTATTGGAAAGGGATGATGACTGATATTCGGCGTTATGTATCAGCTTCTCCACTCTGCCAGAGATACAAATATTCAACGGTTGCACCTGGGGGATTACTACAACCATTGTCGATTCCTACACAGGTTTGGGAAGACATCTCAATGGATTTTATGGAGGGCATGCCTCGATCAGATGAGTTCAACTCGGTACTGGTGGTAGTGGATCGACTGTCCAACTATGCTCACTTCATAAAACTCAAGCATCCTTTCTCAGCGGTGGAGGTGGCGCTTATATTTGTCCAGTAAGTGATCAAACTTCACGGATTCCCAAAGACGATAATTTCTGACAGAGATAAGGTCTTCACAAGCTTATTTTGGAAGGAGCTTTTCCGTCTCTCCGGCACATGCCTTTGTTTCAGCACAGCCTATCACCCGCAGACCGACGGTCAAACAGAGGATTGGAAACTTACCTCAGGTGTTTCGCAGGAGATCAGCCTAGGAAATGAGTACGCTTCTTACCGTGGGCAGAGCTCAGGTACATTTCCGCTTTTCACTCAGCAATTCAGATGTCGCCTTTTAAAGCAGTGTATGGCAGAGAGCCACCGGCAATGTTGCGATACGAAACTGGATCTACTGCAAATGCCGAGCTGGAAGAGAAACTGATTGAAAGGGATGGTGTCTTAGAGCTGTTGAAAAAACATGCATAAGGCTCAGCAAGTCATGAAGTTGAGGGCTGATGGGCATAGGCGTGAAGTGGAGTATGCTGTCGGAGATTTGGTGTATCTGAAAATGAGGTCGTTTCGTCGCCAATCGCTAGCTAGGAGAGCTAACGAGAAACTTGCAGCTCGGTTCTATGGACCCTATGAGATAGAGGCATGTGTGGGCGTCATCGCTTACAAGCTCAAGCTCCCAGCAGAGGCTCGTATTCATCCCACGTTTCACGTGTCTCAGCTTAAAAAGGATATTGGAGAACCATGTTTGTCCATTCGCTTGCCAGCCCAGATGACTGAAGATCGTGTGCTGGAATCTGTACCAGAGACTGTGTTGGGGGTACATACTAATGCTGCCACATGACAAGAGGAAGTGCTGATCAAGTGGAAAAATCTGCCAGACTTTGACAGTTTTTTAGAGTGGAAAAGTGTGATCAAGGGGCAGTTTCCTTCTTTCAACCTTGAGGACAAGGTTAGTTTTTATGGACGGGGTATTGATAGGTACAATGCGGAACATCCTCCGGTTATCTACCAATACAAGAGAAGGACGCAAGGTTGAGTCATCTCAAATTACGTGGTCCCAAAGGAGTCTTAATCTTACTAGAGTATGGAATAAACTGTAATTAAGTAAGAAGCTATCCCTTACTCGCGCACATGGGTTGTAACGGTTTGGTTGTGTGAAGAGCCTAGGGATTAGCAATTTAGTACTTAAAGGAAGTGAGAGTTATAAGGGAAAGGTAACAAGTGATTGGAGACTTGTGTGAGGGAGGAGAGAGAACTCCCAGTAAAGTCTCTCGGTTTGTACTCGTTACCATTAATAGAAAGATCTTCCCTTGATATCATTTGTCTTTTATCTCGTTTACACACTACACGTAACAAGAACATACATAAGCCAAATGACACAATTTGATCGATGGATGACATACAGTAAAACTGTAGATTATGCAAGGGAGACTTAGGGCCATTTATGATGTACCTCGGGTGGCATGCCGGTAGGATTGTGAACCAAACTTGTCGATGGATCGGCATGCTGCGAATCGCTGGACCCCCTTACTTCAGATTTTGCCTTAAAAAAATCATTTTCAATTTCCGAGGGCGAATTCTCGGGCTCTCCAAAACGTCTAACCACTCTCGGTGGGAAATACTTAGAGTCCAGTTCATTATCTGAGTGCCACCCGTTAGGTTCCTAAATAGGTTTTTTAACTTTCATGTCTTAACAAGAAGTTACAATGATGCAACAAATAATTTACTTACCCTTCAAGTTTGCAAACCAAAACTACATTTCTATAGACGAATGCAAAAGAAAGATATGGCCATTTACCACACACAAAGAGGTTTATATACAGAAACCTTTTGTCATTGTTGTACACAAAAACCCTCACAAATTGATACTTACCACTTGTTTTTTTTTTAATACACATGGAAGAAGAATATGTAAAAGGAGATTGTAAGCAAATAAGATTGTAAGCAACAAAAGGAAAGATCACTCATTCACTCCACTAATACTATTATTTCCTCTGCCTTATCACACTCATTCACTCCACTAATACTATTATTTCCTCTGCCTTATCAAAGTACACTAAGCAATTTGATAGATTAATGTTTGACTTAACAAGATAACAAAATACATATTCAATAATATTTCTTTCAACAAGAGATATTTGGTCACATATCTACACGAATACAAATTGTGCAACAGAATATTGCACGACAATACAACATAACTATTTTGTACGGACATCGCTTCCTACAATTGAAGCAAAGTGGTAGAGACATATGATTGTTGGGAAGAACAGCTACCTTTCTTTTATATTTGTATAAACACGATAAACCGGGCTTCATGTATAAGTCCTTCCCAATTAGACATTCAATGTGTAAGGTGACACAACAATACTCATCACACGTATAAAACCGTTCCTTCGGATCTAATTTTCCCTCGCATAGTTCACACCAGTACGCCATGAGACTTGTATCCTTCCAAAAAAAAAAAAAAAAAAAAAAATAAACATAAAAATAAAAAAAAATATAAAAAACTTGAAACACAAAGAAAAGTCACACTCAATGCAATTGAATGTTTCACTTGTGATTGAACGTGCTAATGTATTGCAAATGTTACATCTTCTTCGCTCTCCTGGTTTGGATGTTAGGAATAAAGGATGCACATGACTTATATGGACTAATGGCTCAGAAATAGTAGCACATTGTACGTGTAGCTTAAAACGACGACAACCTTTTATACAGCACTCATAAAAGAAACCACATGTGCAAAACCAAGAACAAGCTGAACATTTATCTTTAGGATAGTTCATAACACAGTTGTATCCTGCCAAAAGAGTGAGCATATGTGGAAGTATCGGGTGATGGATCATGCGAGAAAGATTTGCACATGTTTCATGTAGAATGAAATCATCACACTGCAAACAATAGTAGAAGTTACCGAAATAGATTGGCGTGACGCATGCTTGACACTGCTTATTATCATCGTAATCTCTGTTTGTGTTCTCATCAAGCCTCAAATGATGATGTTGATGACTAGAATGTTGTATGATTACATCGCTTATCCGAACAAACGGCTCAAGTTCTTCTTCATCAATGTCTTATGGCACCCCCTCAAAGTCTATGCCATCCCACACATTTCTTTGTGTGGCGCATCTTAAATGTGCTGCATACGAACAACCTTCCTTGATGCAAGAATAACCTACATAATCATTGTTGATCTCTTTACGACAAACACCACAAGACCAATTTCCTTTGCCAAAACATAAGGTAAAAAAGATACGATGGAGATGGCGAGATATCCTTATGACATGTGGTAAGCTAACACAGATTTGATGAACCACAAGGTCACAAGGTGGGCACATATAGAGAGGAGAGCTTGAATCATCCAAGGCACATAGGTTGCAAGTTAAGGAAGTCTGTCTTGGAAACAGAACAAGCCTATGCTCATGCCACTTGGGATGGTCTACAAACATAACTGGTGGTGGTTTCTCCGCACAAGCTACATTCATAGCAAAATCGCAAGTCGAGCAATAGTAAAATATCTTTTTAAGATCTTCATCGCAACAAAAGCATTTTCTGATCCGCTTTCTCGACGACTTCTGCAAGACAAGCTCAAGATAATGTTTTGGATGATGAGGGTGTTTGACCTCAACTAATGTCTTTTCACATTCTTCATGGTCATCTCCATTACAATCCCGGCAGAGAAAATGAGTAGCCTCTTTTCTTCTTGCCAAGTAGACTCTCTGCCGGTTTTCGGGATTACACTTGCCCTTTTCTTTCCTCTTCCGCTCGACTTTACCGGTCACATGAACTTTTCCTTGTACAAGTTGTACTTTTTAGTTGAGGGGATAAAGAAATAAGCTCATCCGGCTCCCAAACTTCTTCCCACTCCGAATGTGAATCCAAATCCGAGTCAGCGAGACTTAATATTTGAGTAACGAGTGAATAGAGCTTCGAACCCCGATCCAGAGAATATATATGAGAACATATATGATTCATGATTAACAAGAGCTCCCACGGGGGCTGCTGGTCCGGCTCTAAAGACCGGATGAGAGGGACCATGCGAGCCACGAGTGATATGAGCGTCCATTCGGGTTCCGAATGCGATATACGGTTGGCTACAGAGTTTATTTGAGAAATGAGTGATATGACCTCAGACTTCGGCTTCGGCTGCGAATCCAAATCCAGAGAGCTGAGGAGAGAGACTAGTTGACTAATAAGTGATATGAGCAACTTTGTCTTCTCTTCCGGCACCCCGACCCCGACTTTGTCTCCGACTCCAAGGCATCCGCCTCGATGATATTAGATATGAAGAGAGATAATATCTGAGAAATGATTGATAGAAGGTTCGACTCCAACTCCGAATCCATAGTGGCTAGAGCTGTCGAAAGAGATTTGTTTTGAGATATGAATGGTATGAGAGATTTTGAGTAACGAGTACAATTTGATTTTGCGTGCTCTCTCTGTATATCGGTATATGTGTTTTGTAATACATTATACACATTTGTTTGTACTCATATCAAAACAAAAAATAACGAGACCATCTCAAAGTTTTAAGACTTACATACAGGCTGTCCGAAAACAAAGTCAAAGGTTTTTTATATATATAATATATGTATTACAAAAATATATGTAATGTACATGTATATACACAAATAAAAAACTCGAATCAATAAACATCATCTTTTAATAACAACTTTCATCTCTAAAAAAAATAATAATAACAACTTTCACGTATGAGATATATAATAACAACTTGCAGCTTAAGGAATCAAGGTATATATGCATATTGTAATTTAAGATAACTAAAATAGAAATCACGATATCATCTCAAGTTTAGCTTACAGGTTGTCCGATCTTAAAGTCAATGATGGATGCTGTTGGATGGTGACATCTTAGAAGACTTGTTTTGCTTTTTGGTCAAGAAATCTCAGAAGAGTTGTTTGAAGTTTTTTGTAGTGTTTATTCAAGATCATGCGATCAACTCTTCAAACTGCAAACAACGAGAGTCACACTAGTTTATTTAACTAGTTATGAAAAGTTAAAAGAAAATAGGATTTCAATTGTATGTTCAAAAGTTAAATGTATTTGAACCGAGGTCGACGGGTTTAGTTGGATCACAAGGTTTACGTGGTCAAACCCTGGCCACCAATCCGGTTCCCGGTCGGCCGGTCCATCGGCCAGGTCAGTCTAGGTTTAAAAACACTGCTGCAATGGACCAATGCAGAAGAAAGATATGGCCATTTACCACACAAGAGGTTTATATACAGAAACCTTTTGTCATTGTTGTATACAAAACCCTTACAAATTGATACTAACACTTGTTTTTCTTTTATACACATGGAAGAATATAGAACCCCAAAAAAAAAAAAGAATCCCCAAGATTTAGAAAAAAACAAAATCAAAACTTAACAAAGAGAAAGAAAAGCAAACTGGTTCAAGTCAATCTTAGGCTACCTCCTCCATATAAACATTGAAGTTATTACTCTGATCGACCGTGCGAATTCTCCCTTATGTCTCTCAGAAGATCTTGCAGCTCGGGGAAAACCGTACGGAGTAGCAGCTCCAGTATTGCAAATGTTAGTTGCTTTATGCATACGTTTGACTGCGATCAATGATTCATGTGTCAAGTATTAGTCAGACCAAAGACGATGGATGATGCAACAAACTAATTCAAGTGTGACACAGAAGAAGCCTGACCTGAGTGAAGTAGAAGATGTCTCTCGCGCATCTCCTGTACTGTTTGTGCCCTACCAAGCTCACTAACGCTGTTGGGGCGCCATCTGATCATACACCCAAGATGTTACTTTCAATGAGACTATATCTATGGAGGGGGAGCCTAAGATACTCACCGAAAAGGAATTTCTCGATTTCTTTAGCTCTACGTGAAGCCTCGAGCCGCTGCTCAAAGGAACTGGGTTTAGCCACCTTCATCCCACCAAGTTGGCCTGCGATTTCGAAAGTTCTCTCGCTGGGGTCGGTCCCATCCGATGCCTCTTGACCGTCACTCTCTCTGGTAAAGAATACGCCATTTGGCCAAAGAATCTAGACAGAAAATTCAAATAAGATTGTAAGCAACAAAAAGAGAGAGATCACTCCACTAATACTGTTATTTCCTATGCCTCCTGCAACAGTCAAAGAAAACTAAGCATGTCTGGAAAAATGATCATCGACTTTCCTACTTAAGAGTTAAGATAGATTTCAACGAATGATCAAACGTGATGTCAGAGTCTCTAAGAGGACAGGAACAGGTGAGACTTCAGTTGACTTATGCACAAGATCAGGGAAACAGCAAATTCTTACATCTTGAGCCCAACGGATTCCGCGAGCTACTGTGTCTTCATTCCTCAGCCAAAAGATCTCCCTCAGGAGCCAGTCATCCACAGCATCTTCCATAACTAACTGCAATATTTGCTTTGATATCCAGAAAACTTGCCTCCTATAATATAACACCATACTAAGATTATTCGAAAACGCCATGTGATACAGGACCTAGTCAAATAGAATAGCATGATCCACAACAGATAATATTAGAAAGAATGACTACTTTGTCTCACCTTAACCAACCTCTTCTGTTTAACTGAAACACTTTATCAACTAGGTTCAAAATCGGCACACTGACCTTGGGCGGCATCCACTGTAATAAAAAAGCAGAGGATAAGTATTCCGATATCCAAATCTCATCGATCAGATGCCAAAAGAGTAGACTAACAACTTAAAAGCTCTTTGGTGGGTTCAATTTCAGGTGAATGGCATCTTGTGCCATCATGAAAATTTTCAGCCAGGGAACATACATAAGCCAAATGACACAATCTGATCGATGGATGGCATCCAGTAAAACTGTAGATTATGCAAGGGAGACTAAAGGGCCTTTTACGCGGTACCTCGGGTGGCATGCCAGTAGGATTTTCCATTTCCAAGGGCGAATTTTCAGGCTCTCCAAGACGTCTAACCACTCTCGGTGGGAAATACTTGGAGTCCAATTCATTATCTGAGTGCCACCCATTAGCTTCTGGATAAAGTCTACCTTCCCCTTGGGTGCTGTCACCAAGTTTGTCAATGTCTTCATTATCAGAAATGCTGCTGTTCATCGATTCAGTTGCAATAACCTTAGAGAGGTGAGTGTTTATATCATGTACACTCCAGGAGAGGTGGCGGGCAGGAGCATTATCATTTTCTTCAAGTGGAGATCCTACAACCTTGCGCATAAGGCCATCTGAAACCCCTTTAAACTGACGTACAATATCGTCCATGGCATCATCAACATTAACTGCTCAATTCCAAGAAAGGAAATTTAGTAAAATGGAAAAGTGAAGCAAACACAAAAACAATAACCACTTATTTCTTCATTCTGATCGTTTTTTTAAGAATTTAGTTTCTTAGAATAACAAGACCGGTTAAGATTTTTTGATAATTGGTAATTGAAAGCGAGGGATGAGCTTTATATACAGCTACATGTTACCAAAACAGTAGCGACAACAATACCTGCAAGAGTTTTCATCACCGACGAGGACTTTCCAAAAGAATAATTCTACAGAACAAAAACGACAATCGTTAGATCATCCATCTAAATGGAAATAGACAGCAAAGAAATTTTGGGGGTGGCACTTAGTTATAGGTTCTCACTTTTGAGGACGCACTTAGAAAATCCCAAACTTCATGCTGTTCAGCAACATTAGCTATGGACAAGAGATCCTGTAAACATGAAAAAAAAAACGCCCTAATAAGAGAATGTTGATGGTAAATATGTTTTTAAACTTGCTAAGGGACTATATAATACTTGTAGAAACTTGTCCAGCTGAATACAGCGGCGATGAACAAAAGAATATTCGGTGCTTGATGAGAATATACGTTTGGGGGGTAACTGTAAATTGTAATTTGGGATTTCTCTGAGTTGACGATGCAATTGCTCGAAATTACTGTATCTGGAGAGAAGAAAATAAATACTTTACGATCAAGTAGCAGCAATCTTGTGCCTTTTACGAAGAAAATCAATATCAAAAGCTAGTGACATGATTAACAAAGTCCAATGATGCACTGATATGATTTCCTTGCTAACAGAAATGATGAGAAAAATAACCTTCTCTTAACAAACCAAGTTTTGTTCTCCGTATCAGTCACCGCAATAGAATATACTGCAAATGATTTTGATGCCAGCTTCTCAAAATAAGCTCCAAGAACCTGCAGCCACACAGGCATTAGATATAACACTCTGAGAACTCTTCAAGACAAAAGAAATAGTGATCTTAAGTGAACAGCATAATAATTTGCAAAACACACACAAAAAACGGAAAAGGTTGTTCAAGTACATGTCTATCACACAAAACAAACAAAAATCAAGAAACGGTACAACAAAATCCAAAAGTAATATCGAGACCAGAGCTTACCCGACATTTCAGCTTTAGGCCATGCTGACTCTCTTTTTGAAGAACAATACTTGTGGATTTGTTATCACATGTATAACTCTCATTGTGCTTGATAAAATCAGCTGTATAGAATTCCGTGATAAGAGGGCCCTCACCGACTCCTAATAGTGCCAGCCTCCTGTCAGGATTTAGAGTAAGATCCGACGTGCTATTGGATCTCTTAAGCCTATTTTTGTTTCCATCAGAAGGAGACCCCTTTCTAACATCGACCTCATAGATGTGGCGCCTTCCTTCATATGAAACTGATTTACTAAAATCCTCAGCCATCTGCGCTTGTGACTGCTTATCAAGACTTGCTTTAGGAGGCAAATGTGCCACTGCCTTTTCCTCTGCTCCAGTAGAAGTCCCCGATATGGAGCTATGGTTTTTCTGTTTGGCCTCTATTGGATTACTAACCGAGGAACCCTTCTTCAGAGACTTCTTGTACTCCTTCTTTTTGTAGTTTCTTCCTTTCGTCCACATGTTTTCAAGGTTTTCGGGAGTAAGAACCTCGGTTCTCCTCTGCGTCGCCACCTCTAGCATCCGAGCCCAATCAGCAGAATGCTGTTGAGTCCGCAGTTCTGGGTGTCTTTCAACGTCTGTGGATGGTGTTTTCGGCTCATTAACTTTTGTCAAATCCATACTTTTAGCTTGATTATCAAAGGCTGGCATTGAGGCAGAGTGAATATTCTGTTCTTCCCCGGAAAACTGCTCAAAGTTTCCCTCTTTAATAAGATTGATAATGATCTCAATCACCTCATTGATACGCCTGGGGCAGAATAGAAAGTTAATTAACACCTCTACCTTAGAAAAACTGAAGGCAGAGTTTGAAATAAATGGCAAGCACTGAGGAGAACCCATCACAAGTAGATTCCATTGGACATATTTATCTGAAGTCATTCTTCTGGTAAATTAGATTTTATCTATTGAAACTCTGAATTCACATAATTTGTTCCTAGCTAGTTTGCATCATAATCCAAATATAATCTTTCCGCAGACAGATAAGGTAGAGAACTTACTCGGAGGATGCTAAATTCAGAAGAGGTTGAACTACCAAGCAAGTAACAATCTCTCTAGCTATCGTTCGAACAAGAGGGCACTGGGCTTCTCGTGGTCTGAGAACCACAGATAATATGCCAGCGACTATTTTCTGAAGAACCTGTTAGAGAAACAAAGCACACGTTTGTGTAAAGTTTACCAATTTTTACAAAGGAAACTAAAAAGGCCGCTGCGTAATTTTTTAATCTGAACAATATCCCTCATACCTTGTACTCACATTCAGGTGATATGAGTGCAGGATAAAGTTCCCCAGAAGCCATAAGATGGTATTTCAATCTTTCATCTCTCTCCTCAGATGACAATGTCTTCATAACATCAGTACCTATAGCAGCATGGTTTCTTCTAAAACTCTCCAAATGATCACCTATCAGATCAACTATATCCCTGCACAATTAGGCATCGATTTCATCATCATCCAATAAAGATCCAATCGTCATCGACATAAAGGGGGAGAGGGAACAAAGGACGGCACCTGGTTAGCAGGTCAACGATGTTTATCTCTTTCACCCTTACTGAAATTTCACCAAGAGCATCCATGATTACTCCACGGATCAGTTCAGGGGCCTCTTTATCTGGCGTGATCAAAGAGTACCACAGATTTATCACGAAATCGTTAAGGATCTTGTCTATGAAATCGTTTATCGCAGCTTCCACTACAGGTGAGTCGATTTTCTTCTTCCACCTTGGAGGAGGCGGGGTAGTGGAAAGACGCGCATCATTCAAGGACAGCTGCTTCTTATCGAGATAAGACAACTGGCTTTGTCTTGGAGCTGGCATAACTTTCCATCTGAACTCGATCTGATTAAAAAGAATCCGCAGACCGCAAAGAATGATGATTGCCATTGGCAAATTCATCCACATAGACTTACTTGTATCTGCATGAGAGTACACAAATACAAAACAAGAGATTGTTAATGTAGTGACGCCACAAGATAGAGCAACAATGTGAAAAAAAGAAAGATTAAACTTGATAAGAAACCAAGAACAGAGTAACCAAATACCCCAGGCTAAACATCCCTTCAACTATCAAACCAGGTTTCTTCTAAGTGAAGTGAGATTTTCTTACAAAACTGATCTCAAAGTCATCCTTTTTCAGGAAGTAAACGCAGTTTTTCAGCTTCACAACATATCAAACTGGAATTCTAACGAAAAGTGACCACAAAATCATAGAATGTCTTATCTAAAACTAAAAATTCTGAGCAGGAAACCGCCTAAGCGAAGAGAAAGGGCCATAAGCTATAGGGCCACACAGCATTTAAAAAGATTAAACTTGACTCCAAACAAAGAAAACAAGAACAGAGTAAACAACACTTCATCAATCACACCAGGTTTCTTCCAAGTGAAGTGAATTTTGTACTACAAATTGATCATAATTCCATCCTAACTCAAGAGGGTAAACGCAATTTCGGAGCTTCAAGACCTATCAAACTGGAATTTTTAACGAAAAAGTGACCACAGAAGGAGACAATTACAGAATCTCATATTTAAAACTAGAAAAAGGTTCAAAATTGACATACGGGTCAAGAAGTAGGTGACGGAGAAGATGCATAAGCCCCACCATACGGTCCGTACTTTGGCCTCCTCGATCAGATCCTGTATAGTCTCCATCGCCTTCATCGTCGCCTTCTTTTACTTCTTACCACTTTAATAAAAAAACTTTCGAAATTTGCAGACTAATCCAGCCGAAATTACCGATCGAATCGTCAGGAAATTCGATCCAATTTTCAAAGCTTTTCCCAAAACGACGACGAAGGAGAGAGTTTCTTGAAAACCCTAGCTACTGTGATGAGACCCGAGATTGTACGAATGCAGCAAAATTCAACTCGAGCTGGGCACAAGATCGTTGAGATTTGAATCAAAACAGTAATGATCAAACAAGGTGGATTTTCAATTCTTCTTCCACCTATGGCTTCTTCTTTTTTTTTTGCGTGGAATCTTTTTTTTTTTATAATTGTTCGTCTTTTTTTATTTGACTGCGGAGACGAGACAATTGCTCTGGCTGGACGGGACAAAGACACGACACAATACGATGTCGTTTTGTCTGTCCTTGGGTCACGGATTTTATATATGTTATATTTTTTAGTATCATAAATTTGACAACAGTGATTTAACAGTTTGTCATCCTGGTCGAGGAATAAAAAAACAGGACGTGGAGCTTGGGTACTGCGTAAGTTCAGAGGTAAATTTGGCTCTGTTTGTTTACATGTCGCATGCGGCGGCTGCGGCTGCAACTCTGTGTTTACGATGCGTCTAAACATTGCTGGTCGCGACGTCTAATCGCAGTTCCCAGTTGCAACACTTGCGTATCTCTTAGAATAACAGAATCCATGAAAGTGAATAAAGTGAATTCTATTATCTGACTTCCCAAATGGGTTATTCGTTACATAAGGATATATATACATTTGGTATAACTAAATCCTATAACCGGAAGTAAATCCTATACAAGTAAACCGGTATAAACCATGAATGTACATTTGATACTCCCTCTCAAGATGAAGGTAGAAAAATGTTATGGATACCCATCTTGCCAATATTTTCTCGAAACAGAGCAGGGTATAGCGGTTTAGTCAAGACGTCTGCAAGCTGTTGATTTGTGCGGACAAACATCGTCTTGATTTGGCCTGTCTCAATGAATTCTCTCACCTTGTGACAATCATGCTCAATGTGTTTTGTTCTCTCGTGGAAAACCGGATTGCGAGCAATGTGAAGGGCAGATGTGTTGTCACAATAGAGATAGGCAGGTGGAGAAAACGGTAAATGAAGATCCTATAACAGACGAGACAACCATACAAATTCCTTGAATGACATGTTCATAACGCGATATTCTGCTTCGGCTGAGCTACATGAAACAGTATCTTGTTTCTTTGAGCGCCAAGAAATGAGAGAATCCCCAAGAAACATAGCATAACCAGTGACTGATCTTCGAGTGTCTAAACAGGCACCCCAATCGGAATCAGAGTAACCACGGAGATCAAAATTTTGATCAGCACCATAAAACAATCCTTTGATGTAGCGCAGCACCTTGTGAACCACTTGTAGATGAGGTTCTCTCGGGTCCGAAGAATACTGAGCTAACTTGGAGACAGCAAAACTGATATCAGGACGCGTAATGGTCAAGTATTGAAGTTTTCCAATCAGCTTATGTACTGTTTGGGATCATCTATCACCAGACCCTCAGCACGAGAAAGTTTCTGATTTGGTTCCATTGGAATCGAAGATGGTTTGCAACCAGAGAACCCAGTGGATCCCAACAAGTCTAGAGCATACTTGCGTTGGTTAATGGAGATACCTGCAGTAGAGCGAGCAATTTCTAAGCCGAGAAAGAACTTTGGAGGACCAAGATCTCTAAGCTTAAAATGAGACTCCAGTTGTGTTTTGAGTTCAGTCACAACCGCATCATATGTACTGGCTATGAGGATATCGTCAACATAAACCAACATCACAATGCATTGACCTGCAGATTCTTTAACGAATAAAGTGTGATCTCCAATGCATTTTTCAAAACCAAGAAGAGTCAGAGTAGATGAGAATTTGAGAAACCACTGGCGAGATACTTGTTTGAGTCCATAGATTGATTTCAGCAAGCGACAAAAAACCGTAGGTGATACAGACACCCCCTGAATCTCAGCATAGCCGGGGGGAAGTTTCATGTAGATTTCTTCATCTAACTCTCCATTCAAGAAAGCATTAGAGACATCAAGTTGAGTGAGAGACCACTTCATCTTTGGTGCAAGTCCAAGTATGAGTTTGACAATAGCAAGCTTTGCCACCGGGGAAAAAGTATCCAGAAAATCAATCCCCTCTTGCTGTGTATAACCCTTAGCAACCAACCGTGCTTTGTATCTCTCAATACTTACATCAGCATGATACTTGACTGTGTATATCCATTTACATCCAATGGCAATTTTATCAAGAGGTAAATCACAAATTTTCCAAGTATTTGTTCTTTCCATAGCACCCATTTCCACACTCATAGCATCCCGATATACCTGAAAATCCTTGGCTTATGAATATTTCTCAAGAATGGGAGTATTTGTGAGCACATTAAGGAAGGCACAAAAAGGCAAAGATAAGTATGAATAAGAGATATAATTGGAGATTGGATATGGAGTGGTTATTTTAGTAAGAGTATTATTATAACAATGAAAATCCTAAAAGTGTTTAGGGATTTTTGTTTGTCTGCGAGATTTTGATTTGAAAGGAACCAAAATATCAGAAGATGACACATCGTGATGGTGATGTGCATCTGGAGATGGGTGCACAAGAGGCAGAGAACCATCAGGGGAATCAGGAAAATGTAATAGAGGAAAGAAATCTTTGATATCATATGTGATAGTGGATGATATAAAAGGAAAAATATCCTCATGAAAAATGACATGTCTTGAAACAGAAACAGAATGTGTCTCTATATCTAATAGCTTATACCCTTTGTAACCACTAGGATATCCTATGAAAACACAAGCTCTAGCTCTAGGATCAAACTTAGTTCTACCCTTTGGAGAAGTTGAACAGTAACACAAGCACCCAAAACTTTTCAATGATTGATATTATGGGACTTTATTCGTAAGCTTCTCATAAGGAGACTTGTTATCTAGAACTAGGGAGGGTAATCTATTGATAAGAAACACAGCAGTGAGAATACAATCTCCCCAATATTCGATTGGAATCTGAGATTGAAATAAAAGCGCTCTAGCAACATTTAGAATATGTTGATGCTTTCTCTCTACCACAGAATTTTGTTCAGGAGTTTAAGGACAAGAATGAAATGCAACAATGCCTTTTGATGCATACAAGTCAGAAAATTTAAATTCATGCGCATTGTCTGACCTAACAGACTTAACTTTTGTATTATATTGAGTTTCCACCATTTGAATAAAAGCAGGAAAAATATTCAAGACATCAGATTTGTTATGCAGCAAATAAACCCAAGTGGCTCTACTGTGATCATCAACAATCGTGAGAAAGTATTTATATCAATCAACAGTAGGAACAGAAAAGAGACCCCATGTATCTATATGAACTAATTCAAATGAATGAGCACATATATTCTTTCTAGATTTAAATGGGAGGTGTTTCTGTTTAGATAAGTGGCAGACATGACAAGTATAAGAATTATCTTTATTATTTTTAACCTTTTGTAAACTAAATACATCTGAAAGAAAGTCTATCTTGGACTGAGATGGATGACCCAATCTCATATGCCAAGTTACAGAATCAACTTTAAAACTAGAGCAAGAATAAGAAGTACCTGAAATATCCGATAATGACACAGTTTTATTTGAATCAATGAAATTCAGGACATATAAGTTTCCAACTTGACTACCTTGACCAATCATCAATTCCCGAGTAATTGCCTGAATGAAACATGCATCAGCAGTAAAACTCACTTTAGAATTTAAAGTTTTAGTCAAGACACTCACACTCAGTAAATTGAACTTGAATTCAGGTATATAAAGCACATTGTAAAGAGCTATAGCATTAGTTAATTGGATGAATCCTATGCCAACTATTCTAGCTGTGTAACCATTAGGGAGGGTGACAAAATTTCTATCCAAAGGTTTGTAAGAAGTGAATAACTCTCTACAGTGCGTAACATGGTGAGTTGCCCCTGAATCTATTACCCAAGCTCTAAGAGACACATCTGATGCTGTAGATATAGAAGAGATTAACATGTCATAGTAAGAGTGATTGAATAGATCCAGGAATGTACCTGATACCGAGGAGATAACAGGTGCAGAAGTGGAAGTCGAAGGACAAGTAGATTCAAATATAGTCTTGACATTAAGAGTATGAAGTTTGGTGCTAAAATATGAGATCATTGTCTGAATTTGATCTTTAGACATATTATCAAAGTCTTGTTCCATCCTTTGCTCTGCTGTATAAAGAGAAGTATTGTTGACTGCTGCAAGATTAGTAATTCCCATAGTATGATTAGGTTTTCCTTTCGGATGGCCAGGAGGGAATCCATGGAGCTTGTAGCATTTATCAAATGTATGTCCCAGTTTGAAGCAATGAGAACACTTAGGTTTCTTGAAACCACCTTGAGCTAAGAAAGCATGAGATGCTTCAGGGAGAGCACATTCTTGAACTTGAAAAGCAAAAGGAGGAGTCGTGACCAAACGATTAGCTGAACAAACAATGCGTTGACTATCATCCTGATCAAGCATGATGTAAATCTCCAAGAATCCAGGACGTGGTCGCATGGTCAATATTTGACCTCTGATAGTAGCATACTGATCATTAAGCCCCATCAAGAATTGAATGATCTTACTTGTCTCAGCTTCTTCAAGTAATTCTTTCGCAAAATCACAGTCGCATTTCTTCGCAGTATGAGATTTTGTATTCGCCAACTGTTCCCAAAGAGTCTTCTTCTTTGTGTAATAAGTAGACAAGTCTAGAGAACATTGTTTAAGAGAACTAACAACTTGCTCCAACTGATATTTTCGTGGTAAATTACTCACACAAAATCGCAGATATAAGTCATTCCACATCTATGCTGCATCATCATAGTACAAAATACTATCATATATTTCCTTGTTAACGACATTAATCACCCAAGCTTTAACCATACTATTGCATCTGCTCCAGATCTTGAATAGACTATCAGTAACCTCTGGCCTAGGAAGAGAACCATCTACAAACGCTAGTTTGTTCTTCGCATCGAGACTGATTTTCATCGCTATGAGCCAGTTATTGTAATTTGTGCCATCAAGTATATGAGAGACAATAGAGAGACCTGGATGATCTGCCGAATGGAGAAAGTACGGACTATGAACATTGTCGAACGATACAGCTCCAAAGGAAGACGGATCACCGGAACGACGTTTATCGGAGATATTTGGATGTGAAGTTACGACGACTTCATGTTCAGCGGACGGAGAAGATCTAGTTTGATTCTTCGTTCCCGATGCTTCAACATCATCTATATCCGAAATAAATGTGCGATTCCTCAATTTTCTTCCCTGTTTCACCATTGTTGAAGACGAATTGCAGAAACTTGATTGAACCAAAGGTAAGGCTTCATCGAAGATGAAGAAGCTTCCGGAGGCAACCAAAAGTCAGATCTGAGCTCGATTCAGCAAACAAACGGTGAATTCAAAAAATTTGTGAAGGAATTGTGAAGAAAAACGAACGAAATCAGAGAAATGAGCAGAGATTGCTCTGATACCATCTTAGAATAACAGAATCCATGAAAGTGAATAAAGTGAATTCTATTATCTGACTTCCCAAATGGGTTATTCGTTACATAAGGATATATATACACTTGGTATAACTAAATCCTATAACCGGAAGTAAATCCTATACAAGTAAACCGGTATAAACCATGAATGTACATTTGATAGTATCGCAGCGTTTGGTCGCACCGCAGCCTCTTGCATCATGTAAAAGACCAGACCCGTTATCTTATATAGCAGGCGAGCTTTTGGTGGAATTGGTTCTTTGGATGATGCAAAACTTACCACCATAATGTATATGTGCTGTCTGCTGTCGGCAGAATCGTGCCAAATATGTCCAATACAAAATTTGAAATCGGGCCCTAAATAGTATATAAAAAAAGTTCAAATTGTTAAAACTGATTAAGAAAAAATTCAGAAACCCTATTCAAATGTTTCATATGTTTTGGCTCAAGCACGGCTTTGGCAGTCGGTCCAAATTTAGTATATGTCTTGATTTATTGTTCATCTGATTTTGTTTAATTTTTTAGGCTTTGGAACTGGTTGGTGTTTTAGATAGACCAAAGGCTTGGCCATCTTATGGATATCAGACAAATGAACTCAAAGGTGTTTAAATCTACAACAATAAATAAAGGTGTAGTTCTCAAAGCGTTACTGAGCAAGATAGATCTCAATCTTATCTAGCGGTAAGCTACCCTTTTTGTTTAAGAGATCTCTTTGTTTATGAGAGTGTGGAAGTCTCTTGTGTAATTTTTTTTGGTGTTTGGAGTGTTCAGAAAGTCTTAGTAGAATTAGTCTGATTTTTTGTAGCAACCGATGATGTATCTTGTTCTCATCTTTCGGTGAATCACTAGTTTTGGGGTGATATAGGTTGTATAGTAGTATATTTTCATTCAATCAATGAAAACTACAGATGAAAAAAAAATATTAACCGTTTGTAAATAATATATATTAAATTGTGGTATACGTGTGCATGGTTGAAAAACAGTTGTACTATCAAACTACAACAGAAATTCAATTTGTAATTATAGAACTACAATTTCTACAATATGGTAAAGTTCATTATTTGAAAAATATATTGATACAAAATATAATTAAATAATTTGTAATGGTTTGTAATGAAGCGAAACACTTTTTCTTTAATTTTTTTTTATTGTTTGAAGTGTGACGGTTTGACAAAATCATTTTAAGATGCACCTGTACGATTTTTTTGTTATGTTAGCATTCAATAACAAAAGCTCAGAACCTAAAAAAATGTTGTACTCTCAGACCAAGAAAAAGCAGTAAGAAGAAGAGATGTGAAAGATTGTTTTTATATCTTCCATCTAAAAAACCCTAAGGAAATGAAGAGGTTTCAAATAGCCTCAAATCAAAAAGTTTTTAGGATTGGTTGTTGAATTAAGAACATAATTAATCATTTGTATTTACTCACCCATTAAAGAGAGATTTGATTTTTTTGCTTACTAAATCAACTAAAGAACTGGCCGGCGAACCTCTCACCACTACACATAGAAATAGAAGTTTTTATATGGGCAATACATTGTATGATTGACAATTTTGCTATAAACTGTTCAGAACTGGTGAAGATGGTGTCTGATCCACATGACTGGCCGGTGTTTGCAATATATTTGGAGGAATACGAGAGGAACAAGGAGGCTTTCACCTGCTTCTCGCTTTCGCACATTCCACTGACTCTAAACACATAGACAGACAAGTTGACACAGAAACATACAAGTTAGCACAACGTGCTCGAGACTACCTCTATAATGGCAAATATGTAAATTAAGTTCATTCGGTTTGGATTACCAAACAGTTCTAGGTGATAAACCTGTTGTACAAAAAAAATAAAAATCAACCAAAGAACTTAATGGATTTAAGCCAAAAAGAATATATTAGGCCTTCGGCATATTTATAAATCCAAAATTCAAACCCAAGCTTTAGTCGGGCATGACCCCAATATACCATAGTGTCCACTAAACCTTTGAATCAAAGGTTACACATCATCTTTATATACTACAAGACTTCAATCCAAACTTTCAATGTATGACTTTTGCATATGTTGACACTTAGCAAAATTTGCAAGCTTTACAAGCTATCAAAGTAATTTCGCTTTGGACATTTATTTTTCATTCAAATTAACTCTGATTTTGACAAGTGAATTAATACTCAATGTTATAGTGCTTACGACAAGGAATCCATTGAACCCAATAAACGGTCATTCCAACAGACGTGTTTATCGAAAAACCCACTGAAAAGGTGGTCAAAATCACTTCGTCGAAAACGAGTTCCAACAGTAATATGTACAAAATTTCAAAATCTTAAATCATGTTTTGAATGCAAAGTTGAGGATAATTTGTCAGTTGTTGGTGTTGGATCTCGTTAACCAAGCTTAGCCCACTGAGTCCCATAAAAGGAACACTTTGAAAGCCCGAGAAGTGAGAAAACAAGTTAGGAAGCTTAAGAAAAGCATATCAGAGTAATGAGTCAAGTTACTTTGCGAAAAAGCCCCAAAGATCCGAACTAAAAGCAAGATCAAACAACATAGTTAAACAAAACTTAATAATAGATTTGATGATGGATCAAGTTGATTATTCTGCGCGAACATTCGAAAGCTTAGAAGATCATAATGGACGAGTCCAATACATGAAAACCATTTATTGAGAGATAATTAAAGGATAGCGTTAAAGGTTCTTGATCAATATAAAAGCATGAAAGGCGATGGAGGGATCAGATGACCACTTCGGCTCATATACTCACAAACACATTTCATTATACACAAAATACCATAGAGAAATACATCATTGTATAATCTATCTATGTTTATCAATTCATCGAATAAGAACATATTTTGTCATTCATGAGTTTTATTAGATTTTGTTTGGTCTGCCATTCTTGATTTCAGAGGCTAATCATAGGAAACTTAATCATGGTTTCATTTCTTTAAGTTACTTCTGAATACTTATTTGAAAAAACATATTTTAACATTCACAATTTAGCATTGTCTCTGAGAATCGTCAAATAAATTTTAGTAACGAACAACAAAACAATGTGTAAACAATGGGAAATCCGTAAACAATGCTAGATGAATTGGTAGCTAGGCTCATAGATTAAGAGAACGCAAGAAAAAAATGGGCAAAAACCATACAAATAAACAGAGTACAAAACTCCTCTTACATCGACAAGTTAGTCGTGGTTCAAAGTTAAATATAGTTTTTGTCAACTTTATCCAAATTTTGTTTTTCTTTTCGATTTAAATAAACTTATTCTACCTACTAAATGTATGAGATCAAACTAAAACTTATACCATATTTTTTCATTTCACAAGAAATATATGGATATATCCATTTCATAGATAAATTTGACGAAACATAATTAGACTACCAAACGATTAGGATTAGACAGATGATAATATGAAAATGAAAATGAAAATGGCTTTGGATATGCTTTATTTAGAACCCAATTAGATATTTTGTGTGTGGACCAATGAAAGATATTTTATACAATCTTATCTGAAATTATGAATATATACAAAACTTAACTATGAAATTATGAATATAGACAATACATTCATCAACTATATTCATAGTTTCTTTACAGAAATAGTCAATATAATTATTGAGAACCCGAAACGCTTGATCGTGAGTGCAGATGGCACTAATCCGCTCTTAATTGATTAATTTAATAGTGCCAAAATAATTATTCTCAAGCTTTTGAGGTTTTGCTTATTGAGTAAAATACATTAATTTCCTCATCAATCTCTTCTAAAAACACTTTAAATATCAGTCCAACTAACTATTACTTTATTTAGATACAATATTATGTTATATTAAAAATATCAGGTGTATACTCACCCTCGCCTCTATAAAGAGAACAACATCTTCTTTCATGGCCACGGTAGCCACTCTCTTACCCATGAGGCACTCCAATGAAATGGCAACAACAGTATTCTACACAAAATATGAAAGAGTTAATAAGATAGCAAAACCTGAATTATAATTAATCTATTAAGAAAATAAATAAATAAACAGTTATAACTCTCATAGAAGATGTTCCATCAAACTTGTGTTACCAAGTGGCTTTTGCGAATAGCAGAGAACAAAGCTTTGTGTATCCATGCGAGACTGATAGTTCGTGGCATATATGCCGATAACTTGTTTCCCAACTGTAAATTGATATGTATTACGGGGGGTGATTGCTTAGTTAAAACACAACCAAAAATTAACATTAATTTATTAAATAAAACTTTTTAGTGAGAACTTAATCAAAATTATAAGGAAAGACCTGGTTGTGATTAGGAAAAGGTATGATTGAAGCAGAGACACCCAATATCAATATGAATGTATCTCACAATGAGTGTATTTGTGGCAATAAACCTCATGTGTAAACAATGCTAGTTGAATTGGTAGCCATGCTTATAGACTAAGAGAACGCAAGCAAAAAAATGGGCAAAAACCATACCAATAAACAGAAAACAAAACTCTTCTCAGATCGACAAGTTTGCGGTTTAGAGTTAAATCTAGTTTTGATCAACTTTAGCGCAATTATTTTTTCTTTTCGATTTAAATACACTTACTCTACCTGCTAAATGTATGAGATCAAACTAAAACTTATACCAATCTAAATCAATTTGACAAAACATAATTAGACTACCAAACGATTAGGTCAGACAGATGAGATAATATGAAATTGAAAATGAAAATGGCTCTGGCCCTGGCCCTGGCCCTGGATATGCTTTATTTAGAACCCAACTAGATTACGTGTGCTCGATAATAGTAGACTCTTGGGTAAAACCAAACAGCTTGTTTAAGATATTTTGCGTGGTGGACCAATCTAAGATATTTTATACAATCTTATCTGAAAAGACTGAAATTATGAATATACACCCACAAAACTTAAATCAACGGCGCTATAGCTATGGGCCATATCGAAATCATCCCCTGAATAATTCATTTCTATAATAATTATCAAAATACCTTTTTCTTTTCTCTATAAAATTAAATATCTAAATCCTTATCCACTTCACTCTTCCTCTTCTGGATACAATTTCAAAACTCAGCTTCTTGCTACTTCCTAATAATATCTTCAGTAAAAGATGATAAAGTCGGTGACTCTTCGCTCGTTTCCCCTCCCTCTAGAGTTTAACGGCAAGGCTAAGTTCGTTGAACCGTCGACGTCTTGTTTTCCGGCGAGATCCTTCTCGGTGGTTCGATGTTCGAGCACGAGAGACGTTCCCAAGCTAGAGCTCTTCAGCCGCGGAAAATTCGACCGGATTCTTCAAGATCCGCCATTAATCGAAAAAGCCGAGACCGAACTCTCAGGTACAACAGAACAAAAGCTATAATTTCGAATTAATGGATCAAAAGCTGCTTAACGAATCTTATCGACGAAGAAAACGTTTCTCGTTCTGTTCTTCTGTGTGGTGTAGAACGATCTCGTTGAGGAAATTTGAAATATCGAACTTGTGGCTGTGTATATGAAGCAGATACGTAATGAATTTGATTAGATCCATGTGTATATAGAAAGATCGTTGAGGGAATTTGAAATCTCTACTTGTGGATGTTATTAAATCTTTGAAATTTCTAATAATTTGAATTAATGGATCAAAAGCTGCTTAACGAATCTTATCGACAAAGAAAACGTTTCTCGTTCTGTTCTTCAATGATCTCGTTGAGGAAATATCATTGAAATTTCTACTTGTGGTTGTGTATATGAAGCAGATACGTATTTAGAAAGATCTAATTGAGGAAATTCGAATTTTTTCTACTTGTGAATGTTATTAGATCTTTGAGACATGTTTGATGATTCTGCTTTCAGATTACTGTTCGACGCTTGAAGGTGAAGATTCATACAGCTGCTGGAGAGCTTACTTTGAACTCAAAGACCTCGAAGTAACTTTCTCCTTCACAAATTTGAAATTTTCTATTTCTGCACTTTGAGAAATCCAAATTTGGCTTTGGTTCTAAAAAACTTAAGTTGATGTTTATGTGAATGCAGAAAGAGAAGCCAAAGGTGGAAGTAGAGAATCTAATCTTGCAAACAGGTGGTTTAAAATCGCTGATCTGGTGTTTACACGGGCTTGCTTCAGTGGAGAAGGAGAAGAAACACAAGAATGGCTTAGATGTAGCAGAAGAACAATCAGGTTCAGAGAAAGGGACGATGAAACTACACATTCATATCCCTGATGGTTTACCAAAATCTCAAGAAGAGCTAGAGGAAGAAGAGAAATCAAGAATGCCTGATTCTGCTTTCACAAGATTGCTTAGAGCAAAAGGAACTATCCCTGCTTGGTTCTCTCACGCTCCTGATCACGAAACAGACTGAATCCGTCTATAGAGAGTATGGTTTCTTTTCACAGTTTCACTTTTATGTAAATATAGCAAAGTGTAGAACATATAATCATTGTGGTATATCTCTCTTTGTTAGCCTATTACAGATATGATCATATTGCCAATAAAATCTGGTTGTCTTTGCGTGATTTTCGCGAATGATTAACTTCAAGTTTGTTCGAAAGCCGTGTGTGTGCCTAATATAGTACTGGTTTTTGGTTACATGGCTGCAATTTCTATTCTTGATGATGTTTTGTCTCCGGAAGTGAAGCAAAATCCTTCAAAAACAAAACAAAACAAAACAAGAGTTGTCTTAATATAGGCAAAAGAATGTTTGGTGATGCAAAATGAAAAATCGTTTGGCATTATTAATAATAACCCTCTGGTGTCTTGATACTTCCATGCCCATATCTATAAGCAGCCTTGGGTATTTTCCAAGGTTTTGATCAACGCCATGACTAAACCTCCACCGTTTTCTGTCCCGCCCTTGGGCTGCTTCCTCTTCTTCTTCTCTTTCTTCTTCTTCTCCTCATATGTTGTTTTAGCACTCACAGACGCAGAAGCCTCATTTATTGCTCGACGACAGCTCTTGACATTACCCGAAAATGGCGATCTTCCCGATGATATCGAGTTTGAGGTTGATCTCAAGGTGACATTTGCGAACACCAGGCTTAAGAGAGCGTATATCGCTCTCTCCAAGCCTGGAAAAAAGCGGTCTTCTCGGACCCGTTTAACACCACGGGGAACTGGCACGGCCTGCACGTTTGTGGCTACACGGGCGTGTTCTGCGCTCCGGCTCTTGATGATCCCAGCGTCGCTGTTGTGGCCGGGGTTGATCTGAATGGTGCGGATATCGCGGGGCATTTACCGGTTGAGCTTGGTTTGATGACGGATGTGGCGATGTTCCATCTGAATTCGAACCGGTTTTGTGGTATCATACCCAAGAGTTTGAATAGGTTGAAGCTAATGCATGAGTTCGATGCCAGCAACAACCGATTCGTCGGACCTTTCCCTACCGTTGTTCTTTCTTGGCCGGCCGTTAAATTCATCGACCTAAGATTCAACGATTTCGAAGGTCAGGTCCCTCAAGACCTTTTCAAGAAAGACCTCGATGCTATTTTCTTGAACAACAACAGATTCACTGCTACTATTCCTGAATCCCTCGGAGAATCTTCAGCTTCTGTTGTGACCTTCGCTCATAACAAATTCAGTGGTTGTATCCCTAAAAGTATTGGAAACATGAAGAATCTCAACGAGATCATCTTTAAGGACAACAGTCTCGGCGGTTGTTTCCCGTCGGAGATCGGAAAGCTAGCTAATGTGAACGTTTTCGACGCTAGCATGAACTCCTTCACCGGTGTTCTACCACCGAGCTTTACCGGGCTTACCGGTGTCGAAGAGTTTGATATCTCCGGGAATAAACTCACTGGTTTTATGCCGGAGAATCTTTGCAAGTTGCCTAACTTGGTTAACTTGACGTATGCTTACAATTACTTCAACGGGCAAGGCGATTCGTGTGTTCCAAGTCGTCGGAAGGAGATTGCATTGGATGATACACGTAACTGCTTGCCTGATAGGCCTAAGCAACGACCGGCCAAGGAATGTGCGGTTGTGATTAGTCGTCCTGTCGATTGTAGTAAGGACAAGTGTGCTGGTGGTTCTAGCCCCACTGTGCCATCGAAGTCAAAGTCGAAGCCGCCATCAACGGTGCCAACTCGGCCGGTTCGGAAACCACAACCACCGAAAGAGTCACCAAAACCGGATGATCCATCCGATCAGTCTCCTGTGAAGTTCAGGCGTAGCCCACCTCCACCACAACAACCACATCACCCGGTGGTTTCTCCTCCTCAGCCACAACCACCGGTACATTCACCACCACCTCCGGTCCATTCACCACCACCACCAGTACATTCACCACCACCACCGGTACATTCACCACCACCTCCAATCCATTCACCACCACCACCAGTACATTCACCACCACCGCCGGTCCATTCTCCACCACCCCCAACGCCGGTTTATTCACCTCCACCGCCAGTTCATTCACCTCCACCACCGGTTCAGAAATCACATCCACCTAAAGAGTCACCAAAACCAGATGACCCATCCGATCAATCTCCGGTGAAGTTCAGGCGCAGCCCGCCTCCACCACAACAATCACATCCCTCGGTGGTTTCTCCTCCGCCTCCGGTTCACTCTCCACCACCACCGGTATATTCTCCACCGCCACCACCAGTCCACTCACCACCACCACCGGTACATTCTCCTCCACCTCCAGTCCATTCACCTCCACCACCAGTTTATTCCCCACCGCCGCCTCCACCAGTCTATTCACCACCACCACCGGTTTATTCTCCACCACCACCACCAGTACATTCTCCTCCCCCGCCAGTCCATTCACCACCTCCACCGGTATACTCTCCACCGCCACCACCTGTCCACTCCCCTCCACCACCGGTTTACTCTCCACCACCACCAGTATATTCCCCACCCCCGCCACCTCCAGTCCACTCCCCACCACCGCCGGTTTATTCTCATCCACCACCGGTATATTCCCCACCACCGGTATATTCCCCACCTCCGCCGCCACCAGTCCACTCCCCTCCACCGCCGGTTTATTCTCCACCACCACCATCACCAATCTACTCTCCTCCACCGCCCGTTCGCTCCACACCGCCACAATCGCCACCACCACCACCAACACCAAAACCAACACCAACACCAGTTCAATCGCCACCGCAAACACCGGTGAACTCTCCTCCGCCACAAGCACCAACACGGACGGTAGAAGCACCAGCTCCAAGTGAAGAATTCATCATACCAACATTCATCGGCCACCAATATGCGTCGCCACCACCTCCAATGTTTCCAGGCTACTAATATTAGAGAGAGATAAGTCGATATATGAATCACGTTGTGAAGAAAACAAAAAAAGAAAGATCAGAAAATTGAGGAAGACAGAAGAAGAAAAAAAGAAAAAGGAGGGCAATGTATCGTAGTGGCATTAACTCCTTACAAGGAACCGTATAAAGTTTGTGTAGTAGCAGTTAACAACATCTTTTTTTTGGTCCATAAAAGATTTTAACACTTTGAAAGCAAAAGGAGTTGTTGTGCTTCTTCTCTTGTGCGTTAAGGCCGTTTTACGATAATGGTATCTTAGAATCTACATATTTGCGTTCTCTTATTCGTTAATAAAGATATATTTTAGGTCAAGTGAAAAATTACTGTATCCGTAAGCAAGATCTTGAGTGGGAGGTTTTCAGTCAACGTAGTTATTTTTTTCAATGACTTTTTGAAGAGAATGGATCCATTGAGAATTTGAGATTGGATTGTTAGAATGGGTATGAAACTTTTTATGACGTCAAAGGCACTGGCAATACTAGCAGGTTTGAAAACCAAGATGATTGTTATATACTGATGTTAGGTACATATCCAACATGTCAAAACCTGATATCATTAAGAATAGCTAAAGGTTTAATATGTTATCTTTAATTAAGAGAAGATGTGTTTAATAAACCTATTATGGATTCTACCTTTTGAGCTTGTATCAGTCCAATTTGACTTGAGAAGAAGAAAAAAGCTTGTATATGTACATTTCGAATTTGAATCTTGATGGACTGGCTTATTTTATATTTTTCGAGAAAATTTACTTTTTTTCATTTCAAATAGGAAATACAATTTTAATATACAGAACTTTCGGAAAATTATTACATAACAAAAGAAAAAAGTAACATGGTTAGCCTCGGTTGACAATGATTTAGTCAACTAACTTTTGATGTTGATATGTCATCATCTCACATTGCTAGTTTGGTGATAATTAAAAGGGAATTTTTTTTTAAAATACACGATGTATTTAAAATTTAGAAAAAAATATACCAATTATTTTGGCTCTCCAAAAATATACAAACTATTTAAAAGATCTCGTTTAATACGTAAACATTCAAATTTCGTTGGTTTTATACATGCTCCGTCAACTTCGTTAAAGGCGTTTTCTGACTTCCGTTTAACGGTTTAACGGAGTTTATGTAGCATGTGTAAAACCAACAAAATTTGAAAATTCGCGTATTAAACTGTGGTTTAAATAGTATTTGTATTTTTTGGAGAGCCAAAATAGTTGGTATATTTTTCTTCCAATTTTTAAATAGTTTATATATTTTTATTTAATTCGTGTTATACTCCTAAATGATATATGTGTGTAATTGCTAGCTCCAGGTAAATCAATTTAGTGTATAGTATTCAATAATTAATAATACTCATCACGAATATGAATTTAAGAAAGAAAGCTACAGTGGACCAAAAATCAAAATTGTATTTGCGGTTATGAACAAATGATTTATATTTTTTTTATTAAAAATTTACATCATCTTTTGACATCCCTCAAAATATCCCCGAGCACACGTACAATTTTTGTTTTATAAAGAAGAATAAAACTTGTTATGAGATAAAATTAAAAGCTATCTTGTTTTTAAACTGTTAAAAACATAAACATTTTGAATATATTGAAGCAAATATGTGATTAGCTTTTTAAATGAGAGAGCAACCAAACTTTAACTATAACTAGGTTGTGACTAGGTTTTAGATGTAGACGTAAGTGGGAAATTATTATTTCTTATTTTTCCTAATATAAACAAGTCGATTTTTTCACTGGTCTTATCACCGGTCGTATGTTGTTGTCCTCGGAGAATAAAACAAAAAGAAAAGGATATTTGGCAAGCTCCGGTTTGTATAAAATTTGTGGTGAAAACTAATCCCTAACTGCGTGTAATTTTTTTAATACAAAAAAATATAAACCATTGGTTCATAACCGAAAATCCAATATTAATTTGGGATTCATTACAACTTTTTCTTTCTTAAATTTATATTCGTAATGAGTACTGTTAATTATTGAATACTATATACTAAATTGATTTAACTAGAACTAGCAACTACACACTTATATCATTTAGGAGTATAGTACGGAAAAAATTAAAAATACACGAACTATTTAAAAATTGTAAGAAAAATATACCAATTGTTTTGGCTCTCCAAAAAATACACAGACTATTTAAAAACCCAGTTTAATACGCGCACTTTTAATTTTTGTTGGTTTTACATATGCTGCGTTAACTTCGTTAAACCGTTAAACAGAAGTTGAAAAACACCGTTAACAGAGTTGACGGAGCATGTGTAAAACCAACGAAATTTGAATGTTTACGTATTAAACAGGATCTTTTAAATAGTTTGTGTATTTTTTAGAAAGTCAAAATAATTGGTGTATTGTTCTTTTAAATTTTAAATAGGTTTTTTCCTAATTAAAACTCTTAAAGCAAAGCTGCAAAAGAGTCGGGAAAAATGGTTAAATTACTTTAGCAAGGCTATTGGGCCAACGGGAAAAAAATATTGGGCCAGCAAAGAAAGTTTCATTACAAAAAAATGTTTCAAATGAGACGGTAGTTTAATACGACGACGTACCGTGAGGTATGCGTTTACTGCACGACGAAGCATAAGCATGATCTTCCGTTCAAGTCTGAGTTCATCTAACTGAAAAATACAGTTTGATTCCTCGAACCTTGATCCTAATTCATTCATTTGCTTCCCCCTTCCTCGAGATCTTCGGAACCCTAATCGCGCATCTCATTTCTGGTAAATCCCCAATCAAGAGATTTCTGGAAACCCTAATTCGATCTTGAAATTGACAGCTACAATGGAGGAAGACAAACAAATGCACGACGGGAAATCATCATCCCCAGTTGAAGAAGAACGCGAAATCGAGAAATCGACATCGGAAGACGCGGAGGCGCCGCCGAAGAATGCCGGTGGTGGATGGGGCTGGGGTTTTTCTGGCTTCTCTGTGCTCTCGGATCTTCAAAAAGCCGCGGAAGATATATCTCGTAATGTAATGTTCCGACTCCAATTTTGACCTACTTATATGATGAATCAGTGTTTTCTGAAAAATGCCCTCTAGATATCGGATCCGAGTTTATGGTAACAGATGATAGCGATTTAGTGTATTCTGCATTGTGTAGTGCTTAGATGATGGTTTCTGCGAAAATCCAAACATTTACTGTCGAATGATGATGTTCCCTGATTTTCCCCTGTAGGCTGCAGCAGTGGCGGAGAAAGCAGCGAAAAGCATTGCAGATATGCAAGAAGCGGATGAGGACTCGGAATCTTCTGCCAAGGAAGAAGAGAAAACTGAGGAACCTGATACGGAGCAGGATAGTGATGATGAGAATGAGAAGTTAAAGAAGTCAGCTCTCCAGAAATTGGAAGGTGCAAGTGAAGAGTCACTTCTTAGCCAGGCAAGTTTTTTTGTTGCTTTTGTCAATGTTCATTGCAATAATGTTGGAAATGCGATAATGCTCTTTACTACATATTAAGCTTTGTTTCTGCCATAAGTTTTTTTTTCTGTTGGTTTGACATTGGCTCAAGTCATTATTCTTCATTTTCTTAATACGTTGGAATTTACTTGGTTTCTCGATCTTACCTTTTCCAGGGTTTGAAGGTTTTCGATGATTCAGTTGAGAGTTTCACTTCTGGAGCTTGGCTGGCACTAGGAAATGCGTTAAAAGGGGGCACCAATTTGGTGCAAAAGTAAGTTATTTTTCATTTTCCTTTTGTTTTACTGAAAGCTTGAATCTTGACTGGTGTCAAACTTTTTGGATGGAAATGGTTAAAGCCACTAAGTTTATACCCTGGCAAAAAGGGAAATAAGTCTTTTAGTTAGAGTGTTGTAATTTAAAGGATTTATCAATGCTCCATGGATCTTTTTATGGAAAGTGCACACCGGAAATTAATTACTTTAATTACTTTAATGAGTCTTCAGTTAGAGTCTTGTAATTTAAAGGATTTATCAATGCTCCATGGATCTTCTTCTGGTAGATTTGCTTGCTCTTTGGGTTCTCATAAGCAATAAAATGCTGGGCAGGCCATATGTGTCATTTGCTGAATATAAGAATTCATCGTTAGACTGTGGTAGCTTAACGAACCCTGAGGTCTTGTGTTTCTTTAGCAGGGACCGGTTTTCCTATGAAGAAGGTCAAGCTGTTGATACTCCATTTTTTCTCTTGTAGGCTTGAAAGCAGTGTCCAGCAAGGTTCTTCGCCTAGGGAAGCTGGATCTGGTGCACCGTCTCTATTAGAGGTCTGTGCTGTTTGTGTCTTCTTCTATCTCTCTTTAACTTAACATATCATTTAGCCCTTACTTGTGATCTGCAGACGGGAAAATCATTGACTGCCAAAGGAATGCAAGTTCTTGAGTTTGTGGGCAAGGAGACTATGGATTTACTGATTACAGAGACTGGTCTTGGAAATGAGAAGAATAGGGATAAGGATCAAATCATTGAGGAAGTGACATTTGATCGATGCTTCTACATTTATGGTGGTCCTGAGCAGCTTGAGGTGACCTACTTATCTTTGAAAATCACCTATCAAATATTTTTCTTAGATAATCGATATTTTTTTCCCCTCAATATCTTGAGGTATGGTGATTTCAGGAATTGGAAGCATTGTCTAGCCACTATACTCTGTTGTTCAACAGGAGAAAGGGGAAACTGTCAGCAGATGAGAAATTGTTGTATGACGGGAAGCTCAAACAGATCCAGCAACTGTTCAGCTTCACTGATGAAATGAGTGGAAGCAAAGCAGACTCTGGCAAAGGGAAGAAAATAGATGTCGAAACTGAAGGCAATGATGACGACATGAAGAATCTGCATAACTCGAGTGTCAGCAAAGCTGCTGATATGGCTGCTGGGTAATCATGATTACTATTCCCTTTTCCGTCTCTTAGATTCTACATTTTGATTTTCTCCATTGCTCTCCACAACATGTCCCTTCATTGCCCAGCAATGTCATAGGAATCAGTTGTTTGTCTCCTCATATCAATAACCAAATGCAATCCCCTATTTGATAAGAGAGAAAGGTGAAAATTAGAAACTTGGAATTTGAGTAATAGTATATTCTATGATTCCCTTGCGTCAGGAAAGTTATCATGTTAAGATGAAGTGATACATGTGTGTGGATTATATGTCTTTGATCTGTTTGTTATTTGCTTTTCAGGTTCACAAACGCTTTAACTGGACTAAACATAAACGATATGATCCAACGGACTGGTGGCAGGCTTGAATCTCTTCACTCAGAAGGAGTTCATGTGCGAAGAGTGTTCCCTTCTCACTTCTCTTAAAACAGTGAAGATTATTCATTCTACTACCACAGACTAATATGAAATTTTGTTCTGCAGAGACTTTCAGAGATGTGCTGTTTTGCAGTCACTCATCTGCTTATTCTAGGTAAGTCCATGATATCTCATGCCAACAAAGTTCAAGATGAAGACACCGAGGCGCTGAAAATCGAGTGGCCTGAGGATCCTACTGAAAAGGCTAAGCTGATTAGAGGCAAGGCCGAATCGATGGCTGGATATGTCGAAGCAGTTTCCAACAGTTTCATAACAGGTTGGTCCACAATCACTCAAACTTACTTCGGCTTATGAATTGCATTTCTCATTGAGTATACTTTTTTAAATACCCATTTTCAGGTATATCAGATGTATCTGAAACATACGCAGCTGCGATCAAAGGAGCTTCTGGTGGTGATGATTCCAAAGATGATCTTCTGAAAACATCGACCATGGAAGAAAAAGCGAGCACCTTCAACGATAGTCTTCGCTCTGACCAAACCACAGCTATCACAAAGATCCAGGAAGGACTTGAGTACCTATCCTATGTCGTGATATCTACCTCAATGCCCTCTGCTTGATATAATAAAAAGAGTCAAGATTGGTCTTATAATTGTAGTTTTTTTTTTTTTAATACATGACTGAGATTCGACTTTAGTTTTCTTTTGTAGATATATCTCTTTCGCTAGCTGCTCTTATGGCAAGTCTCTCCCACTTTAGCTCTGCTTCACTGTTGTTTGGATCTTGAAAGTTTTATTAAATCTTGAAACCGAAGATTAGGAATTTGATTTGATTTGTTTAATGTTGCTTCCAAAGTTTTTTGGCTTGGAAGTTCAGTTAGTTGTGTTATTGACCTGTAAACATTGCTTTCAATATTCTGTCAACTTATCATTGATTTGCGTACACGTTTTGAAATAACTCACCTAAGCTTTGACCAGTATAGATCAAAGGTTAAGAAGAGGAATTAGAAGAAAAGATAAGAACGAGAAATAAATGAGTGATAGTAGAATATAGGTTTCTGTGGTATGATGTTAGATAAATAGTGCTTGCGAAATTTTAGTAGAATAATCATAAAACGTTATCAAATTTGATCGCATTAGGCAGAGAAACTGAGAATATTTATGTTAATCCTTAGCCATATCTTTAAAGAGTGGCAGAAGCTCTGTAAGACGATTTGCGATAGTTTTTTTATGGATATAGATGACATTGCATCAAACGATAAAGGTCTATAATCCTATAACTTAATGCAATTTTTGTGTGTTTGTGGATGTAATTGGTTTTTTCACTTTGGTTTTTAAATTATTTTATCGTGTATAATAAAAATTTAATTCATGAAGTAACTGTACACAAGTGTATTGGTAAAAACCACTTGTCAAAAAGGGTATTTTTTGGAAAAAAACTAAGAGGAAAAGAATTGCGAAGTACTCCACAAACACAAACACACAAAAAACTTAGAGGAAAAGAATTTCTGGAGTATCATATAAGCTACTAGGAGAAGGTCCGTGCACGCGCGGATTTGTGATAGTTTAAATGTTTTAATTTTATAATTTATTTTATAGTATTTTTTGTAAAAGTTTGTCGGTAATTATTAATTTCTAATTTGTGAATATCATGTAGTTTTTTAATTTTGTATTGAAAGATTGGTGGAATAATAATATCTATACTGGATGAGAATTTTTTTTTATTATCGTAAGCATATAAAATATCAAATTATTTCTCTTCGACAATAAGAACATATTGTTTCCTAGTATAACCAATTTGAAATACATTTGGGGTGGAATTTGTGACTTCAAATTAAAGTGTTGATATGTTTTGGCCCTTGTCGATTATCAAGATATATAGTACAATTGACATAATCTTCTTTTGTAGCTTGTGTTTGTGTTCTCTCTAAGTCTCCAATTATAAAATCAACATCTAGTATTCTTGATGCATTTGGGTTGTAATCTTCAATTTCAAAAAATACTTTGAGGCATTGTATTTTATGTGATCGACGTGATATTATAGATTTTTGAATAAAATTTATTAAACTCTCGGTATGTACTTGATGTTGTATCATCCATGTCATGATAAGTGATGTGGAAGTTATCACATCTTTGAAGGTAAAGTTACTTGCTTGTAGTATTTGAATGGTGCTAAAAATGATTGGTTATTATACATGTTTGTAGATTATTGTATTGTTCTTGCTATTTATATATTGTTGTCTATTGCAGTTTTTTTTTTGTGAATTATATTTAATTGTCATTAGTATTTTTTCTTAGTATATTTTAATTTTTTATTCTCTTTTGTTGATCAGTTTTTCTTTCAAATGTAAATATGTATAATAAAAGCATGACACATGTCAAATTCTGAAATGCCACGTGGCAGCATATCAAAGCTCTTCTGAAAAAAACCTTACTTTATTATATAAGATATATTTGATGTTTGATGAACGTTAGACTTTGTTTTTTTGACAAAGATGAACGTTAGACTTATTTATGCCGTAATCTCTCATCCAAGGTTAGCAAGAGACTAATCACTTGCTGATAAAATGCAATGCTGAAAAATGAAATGCAATCCGAAGAAGTGGTTACTGGTTACGACTTACGAGACCACCTATATCATATTGAAGTCGAATATTTAATACCGAGTATTATGTTAGCTAGCCATTTTTTTTTTAATTTGATCGATACATATAACCAGTGCTGTCCCTTATATTTATGTGGCTTAAAGCATTTCAAAAAAATATATGGCCTTGTAAAAAAATAATATATATATATATATATATAGCTTTTATAATAATAAAATTATCACCAAAAAATAAGAAAATAATATTAAAAATACTTAAAATAACAACAAAAAATCATAAAATAGCAACAAAATTCTAATTATGAAAAACAAATTTTCAAACTTTTCTACTAAAAAATTCATTCATAATCCTTTTATATCCGAGTTTATAACGTAGCACAATAGTTTATTCTTCAACAACAATAGTTTATTTTTCAAAATTCAAATTCAATCAATACTATTTCAATACTATTTCATCGTTATAATCAACAAGATTTGAGATCCAACCCATACAAAGTAATGAAAAAGAAGACAATGATAAGAAAAAGCTGCTTGAGAAATACCCAAATTGTCAAAATCAAAATTCAAACTTTCTGAATCATATAGATGTAGATGCAAGTCAATAACAAAAATCTAAGCGATTTAGTGACAAAATTCGACAGCAAGAGAATTCAAAGCTATGGTGACGGCAAGGAAGGATTTTTATTTTACAAAATTGAAAACTCTCTAAAAAAGAAAAAAAAATTAAGCATTGAGGCATTCGAACCAGAGTTGTGAAGTTAAAAATCTTCATATTTGACCATCTAAGCTACTAATTTTTTTTGAAAAATGTGGCCTAGGTTTTTTTGTAAAATATGTGGCTTAAACCTAATGTTTTAGCTGTCTTAAGGAAGGGACGGGACTGCATATAACAATCATTCTTTATCATTCGATAACGAAGGTTTATAAAAGTTTGTTGCTGCTATTTCCTATCATCTTTTCTCTAACCATTTTCTTTATAAATGCAACAAAATTTCTTCGCTTCATTAAAACATTGGTTACCAATCAAATTTATTATAACTGTTTACAAGAAAATAAATGCATCATTTTAGATTGAAAGAGACTTTTGAAAAGGTCAAATTTATGCCAAAATTAACAAAATATCATAAAAATTGAACTTGAAAAATTAAATTCTAAACCCAAAAATGCTATTCCCTCCGTTTTTTTTTGTGTCTTTAAATTTTTTTTGGTGTTGAATTTTTAGTTTCTTTTTTTTTTATGAAAATAATAAATAAAGTTAAGATTTGTTATTTATGAAAATTTATTTAATATGTTTAAAAACTGAAAACATACATCAATCTGAAACTAAAAGAGTAAACATTAACTCTAAAAAATCAAATTTAAACCTTATAAACTAAATTTCAAATCTGAAAATAATGTATTTACTTATTTTTCTCAATTATCCCTTGCAACTATTAATTAGGTTGAAGAATAAAAAATATAGTACATAATACTATAATATTATTTCATTTTATAATTTTTTCCCTTTATATACGGAGGTCGAACCATTGATTTGTATATGAATTATATGATTGACAACAACAAATTGGAGGCGAGTTTTGCTACAAGCTGTTTTGAACTGGTGAAGATGGATCTAAACCAGCGGATTAGTCGGTGTTATCACTACTTTTGGAAGAATATAAGAAGAGCAGAGCGTTTACGTTCTTTTCCATCTCATATATCACACGAGCTCAAAATACGAAAGCGGATAAGTTAGCAATGAACGCTCGCGATCATCTTTATGATTTGAATTTTATAAACTCATTTCTGTCGATTTAGATTCTTGAATTGTTTTGAAGCTGTTGACAAAAAAAATGTTTGACTTGGACCATTTCTTTTTTATTTTGTTAAAGAAAATGTTAAATACTAGAACATTTCGTAACTATTTTTATATCAACTTTAGAGATTCGCTTCAACGTCCGTCCCCGCCTGCAGCTCAATAACTTTTGTTTATGGGAAAAACGGAAATAAACCTCTTATCAAAACAAAATAAACGAAGCCTATATGGAGTAATAATCAATTATCATTAAAATTAAAATTAAAAACTGGTCCTCATCACAAAGACTCCAAAACAAGAAAGAAATTAAAAGAAGTGGTCCAATAGAAAAATACATAGCATTAAAGTATATATAATTAATAAACAAAACAAGTAGCTCAAGACTTTACCTTATTAATTTATGGATATACGTAACATGATTAAATATTGTTAAAACTAACACGTGTATTGACATAATTTGCTCAAACTATTTTTAGCAACACATGAACAAATTACTCATATCGAAAGCATTGCAAAATCCGAGTAAGTTTCTCTTCCAAATTCCAACAATTTCTTTTATGGGTGACCAAACATATGATGAGAAAAGAAAAGAGATTTGCTAACCAAATAGATGGTGTAAGTCTCTATCTATTAAAAACAACAAAATTGGGTTTAATGGTTTATACTTTAAAGTTAAACAAATTATCATCATATATTTGATAATTGGGATAATGGTTTATACTTTATAGTTAAACAAATTATCATCATATAGTTAAACAAACAAAGTATCCACAATTTCTCAATTCACTTCACCTTATGACTACTCTATTGCATTTCTCATTGAGTGTACACTTTTTTTGAATACCCATTCTTCAGGAATATCAGATGTATCTGAAACATACGCAGCTGCGATCAAAGGAGCTTCTGCTGATGATGATGCTCCCAAAGATGATCTTCTGAAAACATCGACCATGGAAGAAAAGGCGAGCACCTTTAACGATAGTCTCCGCTCTGACCAAACCACAGCTATCACAAAGATACATGAAGGACTTCAGTACCTATCCTATGTCGTGATATCTACCTCAATGCCTTCTGCTTGATATAATAAAGAGTCAAGATTGGTCTTATAATTATAGTTTTTTTTTTTTAAATACATGACTCAGATTCGACTTTAGTTTTCTTTTGTTGATATATCTCTTTCGCTAGCTGCTCTTATGGTAAGTCTCTCCCACTTTAGCTCTGCTTCACTGTTGTTTGGATCTTGAAAGTTTGATTAAAATCTTGAAACCAAAGATTAGGAACTTGATTTTGTTTTTGTTATTAGTTTATTGTTGCTTCCAAAATGTTTTGCTTGGAAGTTCAGTTAGTTGTGTAATTGACCTGTAAACATTGCTTTCAATATTTTGTCAACTTATCATTGATTTGCGTACACGTTTTGAAATAACTCACCTTAGATTTGACCAGTATAGATTTTTAGGGTAAGAAAGGAATTAGAAGAAAAATAAATTGATGTAAATAAATGAATGATAGTAGACTATAGATTTCTGTGGTATGATGATGTTAGATAAATAGTGCTTGCGAAATTTTAGTAGAATAATCATAAAACGTTATCAAATTTGATCGCATTACGCAGAGAAACTGAAAATATTTATGTTAATCCTTAGCCATATCTATAAAGAGTGGGAGAAACTCTGTAACTGTAAAGACGATTTGCGATAGTTTTTTTATGGATATAGTGACATTGCATCAAACGATAGAGGTCTATAATATAACTTGATACAATTTTTGTGTGTTTGTGCATGTAATTGGTTTTCTTCACTTTTGTTTTTAAATTATTTTATCGTGTATAATTAAAATTTAATTCATTAATGTACACAAGTGTATTGGTAAAAACCATTTGTTAAATTTGGAAGAAAAAACTAAGAGGAAAAGAATTGTGATGTATCATATAAGCTATATATTTGATGTTTGATGAACGTTAGACTTTGCTTTTTTTTTGACAAAGATGAACGTTAAGACTTATATATGCCGTAATCTCTCATCCAATGTTAGCAAGAGACTAATCAGTAATCACCTGCTAATAATGTCATTTGCTTTTGTTTCCTAAACGTTGACAAATGCAATGCAATCAGAAGAAGTGGTTACTGGTAACGAGTTGCGAGACCTATATATCATATTGAAGTTGAATATTTAATACCGAGTATTATGTTCTATCCGTTTTTTTTTTTTACTTCGATCGATAAATATAACAATCATTCGATACGAAGGTTTATAAAAGTTTGTTGCTGCTATTTCTTATCATCTTCTCTAGGGGTAGGCACTTTATTCGGATTCGAATTATCCGATCCGGATTCAACCCAAAAATATTCGATTCGAACGGACCAAATCAGTTCGGATCTCTCACAATACTCAATCGAGTATAATTATCACTGAGTATTATGAGAGATCCGAACTGATTCGGTCCGTTCGAATCGAATATTTTTGGAAATAAAAAATAAAGTTAAGATTGTTATTTATGAAATTAGGTAATAACCCGCACAAAAAATGCGGGGTGAAATATTTATTATTTATTTAAATTGGTATAAATTAAAAATCATGTAAAATAAAAAAATTGGTTATATATAAGTTTATATAACATTATGCTATAAAATTGATAATATAGTATGTTTTTATTTTATTTTATGAAACATATTGTAATTTGATTGTTATCCGAAATAAAATATATTTTTTATTATTAGTTGTTAATTTTGTTACCGACGTATATGTTTTAGCATTGATTGTATATACTATATATGAGATGATTTAGCATTAAGTTTTTTATTGATTGATTACTAAACTATAGTATTATATATATCTAAATTTATTGATTGATTGTTCAACTGATTTGAATATTATAAATTAGTTTTATAGTTACAATATATCACTGTTTTATAATATACAAAAAGAAAAACATATTTTGTTTGCTAAATGATTGTTTTTTTAAGTTCTGTTTTGGTTCATGTGTTTATTTTTAAATTTCGTTTATGTAATAAGATATCATTTGAATTTTTAAAAACTGAATTGTATCATATATTTGCATGTGAAGATTAATGTAGAACCGGTCAAATATTGCTTATAATAGGTTGGATATTTTTTAATCATATGTTGCATGTAATACCTCAAATAAAAAATGCTTTTAAATGATTTTTGGTAATAATATATCATTTGAATTCTGTAAAATTTATCAAATATTTACATGTGAAAATTAATGTAGAACCGGTAAAATATTGCATATAATAGTTTGGACATTTAAAAAAAAAATATTTTGCATGTAATATTGCATATCATATGTTTGTATGGAAAGGTTAATAATCAAATAATATGTATTTATATTACATGTTAGTCTAATATATAGAAATGTAGTAATGGCATATGATGCAATTAATCTAGTAACAAAAGTCATTTTTTTAAAATGTTTTGTGAAAAGTTCTATGGTGATGACACATCAACAAAATGACACCATTGTAAATAAGATATAAAAGTAAGGTTAATCTCTAAAAATGCTTCTCAATTAATATATAGGGGATTAACAAGAGCATCAAAGTGAGTTCTAAGCTAGACTCTTTACAAAACATTCATATCATTGTTTCATATACAGATGAATGTAATACTAAATGCTTCTAGACTCAATCTTATGATAATATGATGCAAATGCTAATGCAACTACATGATTATTTATTTATTTTTTTTATGCAAATGAATGCAAGACTCAAGAGAAGGAAAACAAAACAACTAAAAATTTGATTAGACTAATTTTTCCCTCCCCCAGACTTACTTCTCACCAGAACAGTTGAATTAAGTTCAGATTATACCTCAACTCACTAACTAGTCTCATACATACATCAACTCAATTTTTCCGTTTATTCATACATCAATTTATAAAAATCATATAATTTATACATTAACCCTATATAGGGATTTTTTATTAATTAGTCTTTTAATATAACCAAATAAAATTGAAATAAGTTAGAACATCAACCTGCTACCCAAATATTTTTGTTTATTTCTTATATGGATGCTTAGGTGGATAATAATTATTATTAACATTTAAACTTATTTTTAACAATTAAAAACGAAAATTAGGTAAGACAAAAATCTCAAAACCATGCCGTCTCGTTTTGTGTCGTGCTTTAGCTCTTCACTTTCTTGATACCGCAGAAGTTCGTCGAGAGGAGTTTGAGGGCGAAATTTGCATCAATTAGCAACAAATCAAGGTCGAAGTAAGGATTGGCAACATCTCTTGTGAGATTTTCGTCTGAAAAATGAGGTAATTAGCAGATTTAAGGTTTTCATTCAATTTTGCGTTTTACAAAGATGCAAAAATAAAAAAATAAAAACAAACAGAGAAAATAACAGAGTTCAAAATTTAAAATTAAAGTATTTACATAGGTGTTGGCGCAGCCTAATCGTAACAAGCTCGATGCTCATTGTAACAAGGGAATAGCCGAACAAAGAACAAACTCTAAACTCGTTGATTCACGAGAATAACCGAGGATCAAGAGGTATATGCTTAAGAAAGCCCTGAATAAATTCAATAATAATATGCCGTCTAGGCTTTCAATAAGGAGGCTATAAATAGCTAAGATAAAACACCAAAACCCTAAAATTTTATAAAAAGGAAAATCTTAAACGAAACTTAAAGCTCAATCAAAAGCTTGGAACCCAAATACTTAACAAAGCCCATACATATAATTAGATACAGTAGAAATTCTATAAATTAATAATCTTGGGACCATGAGGTTTTATAAAAAAATTATTAATTTATAGTGATTATTAATTTATATATATATTATTTGGTTGAAAAACTAATTTTGGGACTGGCAAAAAATATTAATTTATCGAGTTATTAATGAATCGAATATTAATTTATAGAGTTTCTACTGATAGTTATAGGTAGTAAACAGTTGTAGATGCGCTGCATCAGGTGTGATCTTAGTACCCTTTTCAGAAGTAGAGATGAGGAGGTAAATCTTGAGGAGGCTGACCATGAGGAGGAGGAGGCTTGATGCAAAGGTTCCTCGGGACCCAAAAGTTGATGGCCTCGAGGGTGTCAGTTCTCATGTAGTCTTGAAGCTGGGGCTGCGGAAGTCCTTCGACGGTCGTTGTGCCATCATAATCTTCAAAGAAGTGGAAGTAGGCTTTCAAATACTTGAACTTTCCGAGCAAAAACCTTGTCTGCAGCAAATAGTGGTAGTCCATGAAAGTGCGATCTAGTAACGCCTTCTCTCACGTTTTCACCTAGCGATCAACTGAACAAGGTAATTACTTCTTGAATCTCCTCCTCAGTTTAGAACTATGACTTCTCAAGAACAAGTTGATAATGTTGGTAGTTCGTCAAATCAAACTCAAAGTGAAGAACCTCCATTATGGAGTTATGTTATTAAAACCGAGTCAAAGTTTTAATAAATATTTTTATCTTTAAGATTTATTTGTAGTTTATACATATATATCAACTCTAATAACAACATCACAACCATTATTATATATATTGACTCTTATTGTTGTTTGATTTGATTTTATCTATTAGAGAAAATGTGGTTTTAACGATATATAAACATCAACAATAAATTGATAAAACAATATTTCACTTTTAACAATAATTGAATTATTACAAGTAATATTCTCTCATTGATATGAACTCTCTTAGACTTTTTTTTCAAACGGCTACTTTATACATAATTCAATGGAAATAATATTCATCCATTCTTATCTCTATAAAAATAAGCACAAAATAAGCAAAAAAATAAGCAAAACAAAAAGAGACACTAATTTATAAAACACTTTTGCTAAACATCGATCTAAAAAGAAATTTTTTTTTTTATGTTTTATATAGAGTTAATATATATCAATGAAAAACTTTTATTTGTAGATGGTTGTTTGGAACAACTTCGTAGTTCCAATAATTTCCCGTATTTAGTTTATTTTTGGGGTAAAATTCCCATTTTTATGGCATCTCCACCATCATAGTACCCTCCTACCAAATCTATGTGGATGCTCCCTGGGAGATTCACGTCTTGCAGACAGGAATCACCCCTACATGATATATTGTTCTTCTCTGGCAATTCTCCAGCTGAACATCAAAACAAAAAAAAACAACAAGTTTTAGATTGAAATCTTTGAGACAATTGTAAAAAAAAATATATTTACTTACATCGCTGTGCATTGAAGAACATAAGCGCCTTTTGCAGAGCAATGATGTAGTCATCCGGCGGTTGTTGCTTCTGCGGGTGTCGTGGCAGAGTCTTGATGAGCGTCGTTGTGAATAGCACGACACTCACGACTCCGACGATCCACATGCACAGCCTCACCTTGCGCCGCAGTCCACAGAGACTCTTCTTCTCGGGCTGGGTTGGTTGGAGGACCCAGCTCTTCTTGATATTCTGGAGCCTCCGAGTCCAAAAGAGATTCTTCATCCTCCATGCTCTGTTTCACAGCTTAAAAACCAGTTATGAGTTCAAAACAGAAAACAAACAAAAGTTTCAGGCGACAACTACACTTAGTTATTGGGTTTTAAATCAATTGGTACAAGATTAAATTGGAGACATGTTGGTCTTGTGCTGTAACGGTTCTCTCTACTCATAAGGGAGAAGGATGAAGAGTTTGTTAGAGTTATCGAAAAACAGACAAGCTCATAGAAAGATCTAGAGAGCGTTCTTGAGTGAGTTCTTCGTGGGTTAACAAATTTTTGTTTTTATGTTTTTTATAGAGTTAATAAACTCAGCCATTTTTCTTAAATCAGCCGCAACATACCGTAACTCAGCCGTGATTGCCGCTGTAGCGCTTTACGGCTGAGTCATTAATACACGTCAGCGATTTCTGACGTGACGGCGCGTTTTTTCTGATGTGGAATTAAAAAGTAATGCCATTCTTTGTAATTACGTTTTTTCCTATAACATGTAACAAGGGTACGCTGGGTATGGAAAATATAGGCGAAATATGATAGTAATAAAAAAAACTTTTGTATGTTTCTGGTCATTTCATCTAATTTGTATGATATCTGAGTAAACTTCCCTAATATATATCATTGACAAACTCTTATTTGTAAATGGTTGTTTGGAACAACTTCGTAGTTTCAATAATTTTTCCGTATTTAGTTTATTTTTGGGGCAAATTCCTGTATTTAATAATATATTATTTTTTTCCTGAATAAACACACATATTTATTTAGAAAATTAAAATAAGTTTTTTTGATATTCAATGAAAGTAAATAAAAAACAAACCTTTAATTAGGTTGGTTGTGTAAAAATTTTTTTTTTTCTTTTCAAAACAGTCGATTAACGTTCGAAGATATATAATTCATCTTAAGAAGGGTAAATATTATATATTTTTCCAAGTTGATTTACAATCTTATTTTTTTTCAAGTTTTTAAGCTTTTGTTCCATACATTTTTTGTTGAAAAACGATCATATGTTGGATTTTATACTTTTTTCTTCTTCTTTATTTAGGGCAAACCATCTAAATAACATACGTTTTTGGTACACCATTATAGAAAGAATCACTATCAAATGATATTTTTATGTGGTTTTGAACAATATAAATAATCTTCAAAAAAATAAGTGAAAAAGTAATTTTTTCATAAGTAAAAAGACGCAACACAAATAACATTTATTGAATTAAAATTAAAATTCATAAAAAACCATAAATAACAATTTTGAAAAGATGCAACTTATTTTTTTTTTGTTAAAAGAAAAAAAAAGAGAGGAGAGATGCAACTTCATAAAATACAACTGGCATTTATTCAGATTGTTATTATTAATAGATTTATTTAATATGTTTAAGAAACTAAAAACATACATCAGTCTGAAACTAATAGAGTAAAAATTAACCCTACAAAATCAAATTCTAAACCTTATAAACTAAATTTCAAACCAGAAAATAATGTATTTCCTTATTTTTGAAACAGCTACCCTATTTTTAAAGTTGGATTCTTTTTGGTAACTATTAATTAGTTGAAGAATAAAAAATACAGTACATAATAATACAATATTATTTCATTTTATAATTCTTTTTTTCTATATATGGAGGTCGATCCATTGATTTAGATATGAATTACATGATTAACAACAACAAATTGAAGGTGATTTTTGCTACACACTGCTCTTAATTGATAAAAAATTGTGTGTAAAATAGCGGACTGGTATGTTCTCACTATTTTTGAAAGAATATGAGAAAAGCAGAAGTATTTACGTTCTTCTCTATATTATACATTACACGAACTCAAAATACAAATATGGATAAGTTGGCAAGGAGTGTCCGTGATCACTTTTATGATTTAAATTTTGTAAATTCAGTTCTATCGATTTAGATTCCTGAATTGTTTGGAAACTGTTGATGAAAAAAATATATATATATATATGTTTGACTTAGAATATATACTTTTTTTTTGTTAAAGAAAATGTTAAATATTAGAACATTCCGTAACCATTTTTATATCAACTTTAGAGATTCGCTTCAACGTCCGTCCCCGCCTGCAGCTCAATAACTTTTGTTTATTGCAAAAACAGAAATAACCCTCTTGTCAAAACAAAATAAACGAATCCTATATGGAGTATAAATAATCAATTATCATTAAAATTAAAAATTTAAAACTGGTCCTCATCACAAAAACTCCAAAAAAAGAAAGAAGTTAAAAGAAGTGGTCCAATAGAAAAATACATAGCATTAAAGTATATATGATTAATAAACAAAACAAGTAGCTCAAGACTTTACCTTATTAATTTATGGATATAGTACGTAACATGATTAGATATCGTTAAACGTAACACGTGTTTGTAGATCGGTTGAACTTGAACCTATTAACATAAATTGCTCAAACTATTTTAGCAACACATGAACAAATTACTCATATCTAAAGCATTGCAAAATCCGAGCAAAGTTTCTCTTCCAAATTCCAACAATTTCTTTTTTATGGGTGACCAAACATATGATGAGAAAAGAAAAGAGATTTGCTAACTAAAAAGATGGTGTAAATCTCTATCTATAAGAACAACAAAATTATAGGTTGTCATTGATTCGATCCGGTTCACTGTTTTCACTAAATTTTATAGAAGACTTGACGATTTTTGTTTTCTTGTACGTTTTTAATGATTAACATATAAGGCCTTTTATATATGTGATAAATGGGATAATGGTTTGTTATTAAACTAGCTATCATCATTTTTTTGTTTTGTTATAAAAAAACTATCATTAGACACACGATAGTTTTTTTTTGTTATGAAAAACTATCATTAGATATCACACAAACTTTTACATTCTCCCTCTAGGTATGAGATTAAAAGTAAGTTTAATTTTTAAAATGTCTTTCTAGAAGTTGAAAATTTTATTAATCAATAATAGTCGTGTTCAACTAATTAGAATAAAAAAGAATCAAGCAACCCATTTTTTTTTTCTAAAAAATTAAAACCCTTATCCGTGATTAATAAACATTTGACAAGTTACGCGGTGGATTAATTAAAAATTTGGTTGAACCTAGACGTTTCTTGTCCGAGACGGGACCAGTGTTTCCTCACGTCTTATTCGTCAACCTCTTTTCCATTACTCCGACTTTTCATTTTAGATCTGTTCCAACACTCTATTGTCTTTTTTCTTTTTTTAATATCCAAAATTTAAAATCGTAAAACTGGGTTTCGTTCTTACGTTGTTTTTAATTCCACTAAGTATTGTTAGCTTGAGTGGAAAAGTATCATAGGCAAAGCTTAGATGTTACATGATTGATTGACGTTTGATACGAAACTAATATTATATGATGTGGTTTCAGTTCTGAGGGGATTACGGGCTTCCGCCCAGAATCTCCTAGTAATTCAAAAAAAAAAAAAAAAATTCAAATCGAAATCGAACATTAGTACCCAGAAAACGAAATCAAAGAGAAGAAGCCAACAAGAAAAACCAAAACCCATGTATTTTTTTTTTCATTTTTTGAGAAACTGAGGTGAAATGTGATTATTTAGAAAGCAAATAATTTACAAGAGTTATTAAAAAAAGAGAGAAGTAATTTACAAGATTACAAACATTTAGTCTTAGTAGTAGTTTGTGTTCTAGCCGGCCGTTGCTGATCACCAACCAAATTCAGAAATACATGTTGTTGAAAAAATAAAAGTAGTTTACATGATTTTGTTATTTATAGAACCAAGTAATTTACAGAAATATTACAAAGAATTACAATCTCAGATATAGCCGACGATGTAAGGGGAAGGTTGAGAGGAGGAGGCGGAGTAATAGTAGGGGCCATGGCGGATGAGAGCCGGAGGAGCCGTAGAAGTGTTTCTCAAGAAGACTTTCACGGTTTCAGCCACCACCACCACTAACTCCGTCGCCATCTTCACCATCTCTATGCAAAGCTCTATTCTCTTTATCACCATTGATCCTCTCTTTAATTGTCTCTCTTTTCTTTTTCTTTTTTTTTTTGACTAAAAGCTTTTGTCTCTCTTTTCTTTTCTCTTCTCCTTTTCTCTACCTTCAAATCCTCACTCCATCTTCGTATTTATATCTCAACACATGCATGCCATGTGAGTTATGTGTGTATAATTATATGTATTTATCCTTTAACTAATTCTGTAATCTTTTATTGAGTAATTTAACCAAACAAACTCTGACGTCCTGTGAGCTTGCAGAGAAAAAAAGGAGCGTTGACTTAGTTGTATATATATATATATATCTTTTTTTTTTTTAAAGACTTAGTTGTATATTTTAAAGTGTTATTTTGGTGAATCACAAAAAAAAAATTATATTTTACAAATTAACCAATTTCTGAGAGAGAGATAGGGAGAGAGGTTGAGAGAGAAATTGGTTATATTATAGATTATATATATTTTTTAAGTTATTCTCCAATTTTTCTCTATTTTAAAAGAAGTTTTGGTTAGATTTTGTTTTTGTAAACCCATTTAGTTACAAATACAACATAATAGAGAACTACGTATTTGTTGATCGGTAGTCACTAAAAAGCTCCCAGGTGAGGTTTTCGAGAGTGTCCGAAAGTGTTATGTATCCTCTGGTTTTTAGACATCCTCTTTCCTTACCTAATTTTCTTTTCCCAAATTAGAACTTTTTTGAATCCTATCCTCTCTTGAAGTTCGCGCCGCCGTGGTTCAGCCCCCACCCTCGGGTTGGAGGGTCCGTCTAACTCCGGTAAAAAGGCTCGTATCTGGTCAGAAGTTGTCTTGAACTTTATTTAAAGTTTCATCTAAGGTTCTAACATTGCAATAAGGTTATCCATCCTCTTTGGTTACACTTTGTTGGCTAGGTTTTTGCTATACTTCCATAAAGTTTTTTGCTCTGAGCTCGGCTTGGAGGCTAGTACTACGACTATACAATTGGAGAAGAGCTGTGGAACTATTAGGATCTATTTATTTGCGGTTTAAACCGGCTAAATCTGTTTGTTCAAGAAAGCTACATACCTACAATGGCGAGAAGACTGTCCTACTCCGAGAAAGGAAAAGGAATGGATGATCCGCCCGAGCCCCCTCGCGCAGCAAGGGTAAAGGTACCACACTTTGATAACTCGGAGCTTATCCGCAAGCACTCCCTAACGCTTGTAGGAAGAGTCACAAACCCAAATAACCAAAGAATCTAGAACCTGTTTCAATTTCAATTCGCGTCATAAGAAGAGATCCAGAAGGTTTTGGAAAATAGACCTTATCATTTTGCAAGATGGATGATTATTCTACAAAGGTGGGAACCAACGGTCTCCAAATCATTCCCATCTCTCATAACTTTCTGGATTCAAGTCCAAGGCATTCCCATCCATCTCTGGTCTGAAGAAACGCTAATCAGTATCGCTAAGGATATCAGCCTATTTGAAGCCCTGAAAATTACGGATACAATGGCGAGAATGAGAGTTCAAGTGAATGGGCTAAAGCCACTGATTAAATCAACTATAGTGGAGTTTGAGAATGGAGATGAGGTGGTTGCTAACCTGATCTACGAAAACTTGGAACATCACTGCTCCCATTGCAACCGGCTAGACCATGATGCTCTGCTCTGCCCAGATCTTATTGATAAAACGGTACACGCTAACTCTGGCGACCGTTCTGAGAAACGACAGAGGTATCATAGCCGTGGAGAACCTGAAATTTCAAATCCCCTCAGACTTTCAAGGGATCATAACTATCCACCGAAATACTCGAGACACGTTTCAGCTTCAGCTCACTCCAGAAGTATGGCAAAAACAAACCCACCCCATCATCCACCGGCTGGAAGGGATACCCGTGCTTATAGGCAACCTGAGAGACGATCAGGAATTCCGGATATTCAAGTAGCGTATCCTCCTTTAACCGAATTCATACATCACCCTAGCGTTCTTTATCTGGAAGTGGAAACTCGCTGAGTACCAGAAGACATTTGTATCCCATTGATAACCTGATATGGGTAGCTCGAGAGAAGCAGGCTACATCTTACGGTCCCCCCCCCCCAACCCACCCAGGCTACATCTTACGGTCCCCCAACCCACCCATTACCTGAACTCGTGGATTCATCGCGATTGAGAAGACCACCTTTAGACAGGGACCCTTCTCCGGGCCCTAAGGATGATGTGTTACCCGCTGAGGCCTTGAACTTAGCTATATGACAATTACGAGATGTAATGGTGCAATACTCCAGCTGTGAAGACCCCTCCGAGAGCGCTGCTAGAATGGAAAGAGTCAAACATGCAGAACGCCATGGGGAATTTGAGGAAGCTGCAGCTCGAATGGTGAGGTCCTCGATTGACCGAAATATGGAACCAGTACTCCCTGTCGATGAGACCACCCAAATTTCCCCACCAGTGCCCGAGAGAACTTCGGTGGCCCTTCGGCTAGCCCCCCCCCCCCCATTGGACAACCGGCCTCTGCTATTACTGGACCGAAACGCAAACCAGGAAGACCCCCAAAGATCGCCCAGACTAGCCCAGGCACAAATACAATTGAGGGAGTCGGTTCCCAAAAAAGGAGAGTGGTGAAGGCAAACTAGTCCCGCGGAAGAATACGACTACAAGGACGTTAGTTTCAACAAGTTACCGAGTAGCTGCGGGGCCTCGTCGAGGGCAAAGCTCAAGATCTGCACTAAGTATAAAAGATAGATCAGGGTCTGGAGTACCAAACATAATACCAGCAATAAAGAAGAAGACGACGGATTTTCACAATCCGCAAGATCGTCTTCCTTAAAAATTGTGTGCTGGAAATGTCAAGGGTTAGGCAATCCCGAGACAGTTCACAGGCTCAAAAAGATATGCAAAAAAGTGGATCTGGACATAGTTTTTCTCTTTGAGACAAAAAATCCCAACAGTGTGGTGCTTAATAAGGTTGAAGGTCTAAGGTTCACGAATCACGCTATTGTACCTCCTCATGGAAGAGCTGGGGGGGGGGGGTTTACTTTTGCTTTGGAAAGAAGGACTAAACCTAGAAGTCATATCTTCTTGCATCAACTATATAGACACCCATATAACCTATGAAGGTAAAAGATTCTACTTAAAGTTTGTATACGGAGATCCAGATAAAGGTACAAGACAACAAATGTGGGAATCGTTGACTACCCTAACCCAAACCAGAGAAGCTCCTTGGTTCTTATCCGGCGATTTCAACGACATTCTAAATAATGATGAGAAGGAAGGAGGTCCACTTCGACCAGAAAGTACCTTCAGTGACATCATATGTTTTTTTGCAGAGAATGATTTATTTGATCTGAGACACTCTGGTAACCTTTTATCCTGGCGTGGAAAACGTAGAGACCATAATGTGCGCGTCAGACTTGACAGAGCCATATCCAACTGCTCCTGGGCTGAACTATTTCCTTTTGGCCGATGTGAGTACTCTCGTTTTGAAGGCTCAGATCACCGTCCCATCATCTCGGTCTTCGACACTAGAAGGAAAAAAAGTAAAGGTTTATTCCGATATGACAGGAAATTAAAAGAGAATGAGGAACTGAAAGCTGTAATTGCTGATACATGAAATGAGGAAAACGTACATCTAGAGCAGAAGATTAGCAAATGCAGAGCAGCCATTGTGACCTGAAATAGAAGCCAACAATCAAACAGTTTAATCATCATTGAAAAGCTTAAGCAAACGTTGGAAGATGTTATGGCTGGTCCCTATTTGAATGAAGCCCTTATACAAAAAACAAAGGAGGACTTGAAAGATGCTTACAATGTAGAAAAAGCGTTCTGGAAACAAAGAAGCTGGAAATTATGGCTAAGCCTTGGCGACAAAAATTCAAGCTTCTTCCATGCTTCTACAAGAACAAGAACAACACTGAATAAGTTTTCAGTCATCGAACAAGACGATGGACAAGCAATATTCGAAGAAGATAAAATCGCTCAGGTAATAGCTGAGTATTTCAGAGAACTGTTCACATCAAAAGCTTCTCACCAGGAAGAGCAAGATGGGATCCTAGAGTCAGCGATTCTCCCTAAAATTACAGATGAGACAAATCGTGATTTGTTAAGAGAACCTTTGGAGGCAGAAATCAGAGAAGCCCTCTTCTCCATACACCCAGACAAAGCTCCTGGGCCAGATGGTTTCACATCATGTTTTTTCCAATAAAATTGGGAAATAATTAAGAAAGACATGGTTAGTGAAGTACAAACCTTCTTCTCGACGGGAGTTATGTCGGAAGCAGCTAATGCTACTCATATTCGTTTAATCCCCAAAATCAATGGCCCGAAGAGGGTGGCAGATTATAGGCCAATTGACTTATGCAATGTCCACTATAAGGTCATTTCCAAGCTCATCTCACAAAGCCTCCAGCCCCTACTTGCGAACCTAATCTCCGAAAATCAATATGCATTCGTGCCAAAGAGGGCAATATCAGATAATGTATTGATAACAAATGAAGTTCTACATTTCCTAAAAACATCTAAAGCAAAGGAGCATTGTTCAATGGTTGTCAAGACGAACATGAGTAAAGACTATGATAGGCTCGAATGGTCTTTCATAAAAAAGTACTTCTAAGGTTTGGTTTCCAAGAGCGTCTGGTGGGATTGATAATGCAGTGCGAAACTTCGGTATCTTTCTCATTTCTCATTAATGGAACACCTAGAGGAAAGGTTAAACCAAGCAGAGGAATAAGACAAGGTGATCCTCTTTCTCCTTACCTATTTATATTGTGCAGCGAAATCCTCTCGGGGCTCTGTCACAATGCGCAAGAGCAAGGAAAACTGCAAGGCATAAGGGTTGCGACGAATAGCCCTCGAATTAATCATATGCTGTTTGCGGATGATACAGTTTTCTTCTGCAAAGCAAACCTGAAATGCTGTACGAAATTGCTGAAAATCCTGGAACAATATAGCAAGGTCTCTGGTCAAATGATTAACCCACAAAAATCTTCAATTTCGTTCTCAAGGAAGATGCCACAATTCAAGAAAGATCAAATAAAGAGCCTACTTCAGATTGAAAAGGAGAGTGGAGTCGAAAAATACATGGGTCTACCAGAGCATTTTGGAAGGAAGAAGCGTGATCTCTTCACATCTATTGTAGACCGTATCAAACAGAAAACGGCGAGTTAGTCCTCTAAACTCCTTTCAGCTGCAGGGAAATTGGTACTGATAAAGAGTGTACTTTCTGCAACTCCCACCTATGAAATATCTTGCTTCAAGCTCCCACAGTCCCTCTGCAATCGGATCCAGTCTGCTATAACGAGGTTTTGGTGGGACTCAACACCTGACAAAAAAAAGATGAGCTGGGTGGCTTGGGAAAAGTTAGTTAAACCTAAATTTTGTACTCCCCGGAGGGGTTAGGATTTAAAGATCTTAACAATTTCAGTGATGCCCTCCTGGCAAAGCTAGCTTGGAGGTTACACAACTGCCCCAAGTACCTCCTTGCTAGAGTCTTATTTGGGAAATAATGCATCAATGTTGGCTTCTTGGAGAGCTCAACCCCAAAGACCAGCTCGCACAGCTGGACGAGCATAATGGCTGGAAAAGATCTTCTTCTCAAGAATCTGGGCTGGGATGTGGGTAATGGCAGGGACATTCCAGTATGGGAAGCACCGTGGCTGTCACTAAAGGAACAAAAACGACCATATGGACCTGTGACGTTGGAACACCAAGTTCTACAGGTTGCCGATATGATGCTTGAGCATGCATATGAATGGGATGTTGAGAAGCTGGAACGAATCATACCTATTCACAAGAAGGTGATCTTAGCTCTTAATTCGAGCCTTTTTGGCAATCCTGACAAACTCTGCTGGCTTGGTCACCCCTCCGGGGAGTACACCACCAAGTCAGGCTATTTTACGGTAATGGAGAGACAATTGCGCTTCTCCCCACCGGCCTTCCCACCGGTTAGCAACTGGAACGAGCAAGTTTGGCATCTAAAAACTGCACCAAAAGTCAAAATGTTCATCAGAAAAACTCTCTATGAGGCAATACCTGTTGGTGAACAATTAGCATGCAGGAAAATACCAATTAACCCAAAATACTGCAGATATGATGAGACAGAAGCGGTGCTTCACCTGCTATTCCATTGTCATTTCGCACAAGCGGTGTGGGTCTCAGCTCCTTTCACAATAAGTACAGATACATCCCAAAGACTAACCCAACATCTGGAATGGCGATGTTTAGAAATCTGATTCATGCGCCTCCGGTGGGACTTGATAGAGGATCCCTGACTCCCTGGATTTTATGGGCAATCAGGACGGCAAAGAATCAAAGAATTTTTTTAATTCTAGATTTTTTACGGTCCGGGAAGTAATTACTAAAGAAATCTGTGATGCCAGAGAATGGGATCGAGCACAAACCGTGGATTAGCCGAAAGATCCCCAACCGCCGAGACAAAGCAACCGAGGTTGAGGATGCGACTATGTGTTACACGGATGCTGCCTGGGATGCCTCAACAGGATCTGCGGGCTTTGGATGGTACTTCGTAGTCCCGACAGGAGAGAAGTCTCGATCTTCAAACAATAAACAATTTGCGGCCTCTGCCCTGATTGTTGAAGCACTAGCTGTAAGGGAAGTTTTGATTGATGAGTCTTCTAGGCACTCCCGGAGAGTGCTCCTTCACTCGAATTCAAGACAGCTAATCGAAGACATCTCTTCCCAATGCCCGGTGTTAGAAATCCGTAGCATCGTCTCTGTTATTTCCGTCATTCTGTCTTTTTTTGAGATTATAGAGTTTAAACATATCCCCTGTGTGGATAATTCTGAGACTGATTTCATAGCCAAACAGGCTTTAAGAAATCTGATTGTATTAAACTAAGTTTTTTAATACAAATTCGTGTTTGTGACAACAAAAAAAAAAAAAAAACCATTTAGTTACCTAAGCAATATTTTAGAAAATTGTTTTCCAAAAAATAAAGAAACTAGTTTCTGAGACTATTTCATTTGATTTTTTTGTTCTTTTATGCTGTAAATAAGAAAAGAGAAAATTTACAAATCTATATACATTTTATTTGATAACTAAAAATAACATAAACCTATATAAGTTTCTATTGGTGGTTTTGTTTGTATTACTTTTAAATATCATAAAAGCTTGTATTTTTTATACTTATATTTTTATTAATATAAATTAATTATTAATTTTAGTAATTTTGAATACATAAATAAAAACCAAAATCATATATAAAGGTCTCTAAAAACGTTACTTACAAAAAAAAATTATGATATATTCATGTTTAAATAAACGAAAAATCAAAAACCCAAAAATCTTAAACTAAAAGGCAAAATCTAAAACTTGTAAAAAAAAACTAGCATCATTGGTATGTAACTGAATAGTGGTATAGTAGAATAGTTGAATGATCAAATAGCTGAACGAATTGAACTAGGTAAACTTTCTACATAAGAATCAAAATATGCTAAAAAAACTAGTATTAGTAGATTAACGATATTTTTTTTTCTTTTTATAGTTTTAACATGTTTTTTTATATAGTGAAACCTTTTTTCAAAATCGTGAAAACTTGATATAAATTAAACTGGTAAAAAATAACGAATAACATTTCTAAAATGTGAAAAAGTGATAATATTCATCCCCTAAATTTTCTTGTTTATCTTATCCTATCCAAAATATTTTTCTCTTTTTTATGATTCACGGTATTACCAATCATAGCTAGATGAAACGATGATCTCAGTTTTTGCTTTAAAGCGACGTCTCTCTCTCTTTCTAACTCTACCTTGGATCTAACCCATAACTGCGCAAGACCCACACATCTCTATCCGGAGTTTCATTGACTCACAACAAAATTGTTAGATACACATACACAAAAAATCCAAGGTGTCTATAATAATCATAACCTAAAAAAAAGCTTAAACAACGATTGAGTTAAATAAAGGAGCTGCAAAAGCTTAAACAACGATTAATGATGTTTTGTTTTTCCTTGTTATATTTTTAACATGTTTGTTCTATATAGTGAAACGGTTATTTAAAATTGTAAAAACTTGATATAGATTAAACTGGTAAAAAATAACGAATAACATTTTCAAAATGTGAAAAAGTAATATAATATTTATCCCCTAAATTTTTTTGTTTATCTTATCTTATCCAAATTTTTTTTTCTCTTTTTTACGATTCACGGTATTACCAAAGCTAGGTAAAACAATGATCTCAGTTTTTGTTTTAAAGCGACGTCTCTCTCTTTCTCTTTCTGACTTTACATTGGATCTAAACGCAAGACCCGCACATCTAACAAAATTGTTAGATACACTCATACACAAAGAACCAAGGTGTCTAAAATAAACATAACCTAAAAAAAGCTTAAACAAAAACAACGATTGAGTTAAATAAATGAGCCGCAAGAGTTGTTGACAGAGCTTCTTTCTTTTCGTGTCTTTCGATCATATCAACTCCAAATACTAATCACCGCCAATTCGATTTTATTCCTAATGTAGTATACAACTTTATGGTTTTCTACAGAAAAATAATAATATATATGAAAGAAATACAACTAGGGAAGTAACAATAAGGGAAAAATATTATTTGTAAATTTCAAACTGTGAACCATAATCGGGTTAGGAATCAAAATATATTCATTATTTAAAGGCACCAACTTAAAGTCAAACCACTCACTCGTAACTTTAGTGGTTTCTGGTACAAAGTACAAAACGTGAGTTTACAATTTTTATGAATTTTATTTTCACAATTGTGTTTGTTAATAGACCCAAATAATTTTTCTTTCTCTTTTTGTAGGCCCGAAAACATTCCAGCCGACCCTGATTATATTGTTTTGTAATTTGGGAAGAGATTCGTGGCGTGGAACATAGTCTTGCCGATATTAAATTACACTCAATAACCTATCAAACATAACATGCATTAAACTAACCGCTTTAGAAAGTCAAAAACCTTATCACCACATTATATGACTTTTAAATAAGCAACATGAAGTTTTTTTTTTTTTTTAAATACCACCGGATGCGGTGGGCCAGGGGTTTAAGGCTGGTGTTGGTATCAGCTGGATGCTTCGGCACCCTTGGTTCGACGCCCGATGGGAGGAATGCTTTACGCCGTAAATGGTATCAGCAAAGGCGGGTCCCGCGCCTAGGGAGACATGTAGGATCGAAAGCTTGAAGTCTACCTGGTTAAAAAAAAAAACAACATGAAGTTTCAATAAATAAAAAGGGTTAACAAGAATTTTCAACTAAACTAGAGCTTAGAGGTTTCAATAAATTATAAGTAATTTCAATAATAAATAATAATAGATAAATGACATTTTTCTTCATTAAATTTAATCAATAATAATAATTATTGTGGAGATTTTAACCTTTGAAGCAATCACAGTTTTTATGTGTAAATCGCAAAATCTCCTTAATTCCTTATATTCTTTGAAGTTTGCCTTTCGAACACTTTTATAAAGGTATTGAGTGGACTTTGAAGATAACTCGAGATACAACAAACAATGATGAGTAGACAAAATATTGTTTGTTGTCTATGATAAAAACTATAGAAGATGTTTATGATTTGATCGATATGCTGGCTACGCAACAACAATCGCTGCCCAAAATATGACATAACCACTCGCATCACCAGCTCTAACTTCAAGAAGATCGACATTCTCAACGTTAAGTTCGATCAATTCCTCAAGAGCCAGCATCGTTTTATCTGTGAGGAAGTTGGTTATGAAAATACCGAAAGATATCAAAGATGTGATGATGATGAGTCAAATGAGCATCAAGAAGCGAAGAGGTTAACTACATTGGAGGAGCAAGAAACTTTAGGAACAGAGGATTTAATCAGAATTTCAGAAATTCTAATTATCCACATACGTCCATCTCCAATGGTTTACTCTATTTTTTGCTTAAAAATAGAGAAGATGTTTGCTCCAATGGTTTTCTCTATTTTTTACTATAAAAAAAGAATATTCTAACTATATTCTATTTTATTTAGTTATTAATTTCTTATAAAAACTTTTAATTTACAAATATATAAATTTTACCTATTTATTTTATGTTTTTTTGTATTAAATTTGTATTTTAATTTATCATTTCTTTTGTCATTTTTAATCTGATGTATGCCAATGTTGCATTTTAAAATTTTAATTAATTATATAACTAGTTATTATTAATATAGTTTTGTTTAAGTATAAAACTAAAACATATAATTTTTGTTTAGATGGAAAATAAAAACTTATTAAAATTAAAGAATTATTTTGTAAATAAAAAAATTCTACTTTAAAAATAGAGAACTCTATGTTTAACTCCATATTTAGAATTACAAATGAAGTTCTCAATTTTTAGAATGAACAAAAGACCTAACATAAAGATAGACAATATGTATAATTACCTCAACAACAAGTCTAAGTCACTTGCTACACATGTCAGGAATCTCGATGTTCATGTTTGAAGCCATTAATATAAGCCATTAGATGAAGAGATTATGGACTTGGGCTTGGCGTGGTAATAGGAGCCATAAGTCTTGTGTTTTTGAGCTTGGTCCATTTGCGTGGTCTTGTTGCTCCTTTAGTGGCTCGGTCCATACTTGTATATATTGTACTTCATTAAATATTTCTCCTTGGGCTTCTAATTAAGCGTGAATGGTCTTCTTTTTGGAATTCTCTTGTTCGGCTAGAATGATAGCTTGCCTTATGCTTTGATTGTACTTGTGTTGAAGCACTCTATCTCTTTGTCGTGTCATGGCTCCTTGAAATGTATGGGAACTTCAACATCTTTCAAGTCTGATCCGGTTAAGTCTGTTTCAACATCTTCACCAACCATTTAGCAACAACCAAAGAATTTCACGAAGAGAGTTGAGATGAATCCTAGAGATAATTGCAATGTAATAATGGCTCATGATAAGATGGGAGCTGCACTAGGGCTGAGAAGTGTGGAAAACGTGTGTTTTGTGTACGAACCCATTAGACGTAGCTCCACTGTCTTATGTGCCCAATATCCAACTTTGAGGCCTGAATAAATGGTTTATAAAACCCATCAGCAAAAAGATATTAGTTGGTTTCAATATGGGGGTGAAGAAGCTACCCCATCTTGCATCACTTTTGAAGAAGCACATGGAAAACACACCATTCTTTTTGTCATCTGATATTTTCCATCAGAGATTCACACAACTTACATAAATTTCAACCATATAATAACAAAAACTAAACACTTCTAGAACTATTGGGATTAGTAGGGATTAATGGGCCATGAAGCCTTAATCTCTAGAGACTATGTGTAAGATGTCCCATATTGGAAGTTGGGAGGGACATTGACTAATATATAAGGGACTTGAGCCAATCCACTCATTGTCAATTGGTTTTGAGTTGGAAGCAACTTAACATGGTATCAGAGCCCGATCCGCACACTCTCGTAATCCGGCTCAGAAAGTGGCCCGGCGAAATTAATGGCTAGAAGAGCCATTATCTCGAGGGGGAGGGGTATTGGGATTAGTAGGGATTAATGGGCCATAAAGCCTTAATCTCTAGAGAGTATGGGTAAGATGTCCCACATTGGAAGTTGGGAGAGACCTTGACAAATATATAAAAAATTTGAGCCAATCTACTCATTGCCAATTGGTTTTGAGTTGGAAGCCCATGAAACTTAACAACACAAGAGAGACGGATGATAAATCCATAAACAACATCTCATATTTCACAACTTATTTTTTTTTTAATTTTTTTTTAGACGGATGATAAATCCATAAAAAATATGAGATGTTTGCAAATATCATGAAAAACTTTGATCATAAACTAAACCAAAAGTTGTTTTTAGTGAAGACAATATCATTTACGAGTTTGAAGGAGTCTTTGATCTATATTATTCACTTTTTATATTCTCTTCGATATATATTTTCTTCATTTTTTGGCATCACTCTCTCGCTCTCCATTTTTTCCTTTTTTTTCTTTAGTAAATTTTCTTGACCATTTTTATAGTGAAACTTTTGGTCATGGTTTTCTTTCTATTAGGATTATCTTCTTTGTGTTTGGGGTACTAATGAAAGCCTATTATTGGATCATGTGTGAACGAGGATTAATCCAATATTTGTAGTTTATTGTTTAATAACTAAAATTATTTTAGAGTTTGAAGCTCTTTCGCGGCGGATGACCGACATTAAATAGCTCTTGACAATAAATATCGAATTTGTTTGTTGATACAAAATTCTTTTGATTAGTAATTTACGGAATTATTAAGTTCTATACTCCGTTGGTTAATTGATACGTATATAACACGTTGTACACAATTTCCGTTAGTTAATGAGAAAATCAATTTCTCGAAACTCTCTTTCTCCCTATGTTCCTTAAAGCCATGAATGTTTCAGTAGTTTTTAGTTTTTGGTTTCTGGTTTTTGGTTTTTAGTTTCTGATTTTAGATTTTGGAATTTGAATTTTTGATTTATGATTTTGTTGTAGATTTTAGATTTACAAAAAAACTTGAATAGTGATTTATTTAGTTTATAGTTTTTACATGTACATTTTTAATATAAAATATTAACTTAATTATAAGATATGGTTTTATGTTTTTTTAGTTTTCGTTGTATTAAGTGTTTAAAGTTTGTAAAATAAATATATATAGTCTATACTATTTCTTATGAAAATAACAAGTAATACCAAAAATATCTGTAAAATTATAAATATATTTATTTCATAAATATATATAAAAAATTCATAAAATTTTATAATTAATAATATTAAAATAGCAAGAAAAATGCATAGTTTTATTTCATAATTTTAATTTTAAAACAATAAGGTTATGAGAGCACCTATTGTTGAGATGTTTACACAAATGGAGATAAGATTTGTGTGTGTAGAAGTATGAATTTTTTTATTTTTATATAGAAAAAATAGTATTTAGTTAAATATTAATTGATAAAATAGCAATGTTAATAAAAAGAAAAATTAAAAAAAAAAAGATTATGGCAACTTTTTGAAAAACCCACAAAATATGGTTTTTGGTTTTTGTTTGTAAAGTGATAAAAACCATGAAAAACTAGTTTCCCTAAAATTTAGGAAATTTATTTATTGAAAAACTTGAAGGGCTTAAAGAGTAGTTTTTGAGAAACAAAACCAAAAATCATTTCAAAAACTGTAAACATTCAAGGCCTAAAGCTTTTAAAATTTCTTTATTTAAAATATATAAAAATAAAGATAATAAATAATATACATATAAATATTTATATTAGATATAAGTTCAATATAATTATAACCTATACCAAAAGCTTAGAGCATCCATTGAGAGTATTTTAATGGGATTCTCAACAATAAAATAAAAAATAAAAAGTAAAAAAGAGAAAGTGAGAAATAATTAATACACTTGTCATTCTCTAACTGGTTCAATTTATTTTATATATTAAAATTTAATTATATATATTAAGATATTATATTTTATTAGTGAGAATCTCTTGTTGAGATACTTTACCAATGAAGATGCTCTTAGAAGATCTATTTCATATTCATTAAATAAATGACAGTTTTTAAAAATATTTTTTAACTTTCAAATTGTTAAAAAATGTGCAAAATCTAATACTAATTATGTATTAAATTCAGTTTATTTAGAACTAGAATAGGACACGCATTGATGTGGATTTTGAATGAAATATTTTAAATCAGCAAAAAAATAATTAGAAATAAAATCTGATCACTTGTGAAAAAGGTAATATTTAAAAAATAGATAATTTATTTTTATTTTATTTTCTTGCGATTAAAATTTATTACTATTTCCAGACAGGACTTTTACATAATAAAATAAATATTTATTTTGTGGTGAAAAATACAAATTTAAATTTTACATTCTTAAACAAAATGTATTCGATAGTGTCAAAATATGATCGATATACTTTAACACATATCGTGATCATGTTAATTAGCAAATTTGAAACATCATGCTTTATATATTAAGATTGTATATTTTCCTAAATTATAGTTAATTTTATTTACTTTTATTTTTATTTTAGATTTCCATTGAGAATTATTTTTTTATTAATTTTCCCTTTTAATTTTAATAATTTCCTAAAGTTTATTTACCAATATATTTTAATCATAATGAACATAACATATTTTTCTTTATGGAATTTTGTTTATAAAAGCACAATTTTATTTTATTATTATTTAAGAATATCATGTTGTGTTTTAAGTCTCGAATAACTGTTATTCTATGGATAAGAAAACAAAACATTTATTATTATAGAATTCTATTTAATACATAAAATTCTATTCTAACAATGAAAAATGGTTAAATCTATTCTAACAATGAAAAACATTATAAAAAAATTATTTTCCTTTTTTCTAATTTTTTATTATTATAGAATTCTATTTAATACATAAAATTCTATTTTAATACATATATACTTATATCTTAAACACATAGAACTCTATCTTAATAAACATATAATTATATCTTAAAATTCTACTTTAGTACATAAAATTATATCTTAATAAAAATAGTAGGATTCTATTTCAATATACATATAATCTATCTTAATAAACATAAGATTATATTTTAATACACATAGAACTCTATCTTAATATACATATAATTATAACTTAAAATTCTACTCTAATACATAGAATTCTATCTTAATAAATATAGAATTCTATTTTAATATACATAGAATTCTATTTTAGTACACATGAAATTCTATCTTAATAAACATATAATTATATTTTAATATAAATAGAATTCTATCATAATAAACATATAATTCTATTTGAACACACATAGAACTCTATCTTAATATGCACATAATTATAACTTAAAATTCTACTTTATTACATAAAATCTTAATAAACATAAAATTCTATTTTAATAAACATAGAATGATATCTTATACATAAAATTCCATATTAATAAATATAGAATTCTATTTTAATATACATAGTATTCTATTTAGTACATAAAATTATATTTTAATAAACATATAATTATATCTTAACACTTAGAACTCTATCTTAATATACATAGATTTAATCTTAAAATTCTATTTTAATATATAAAATTCTATTTTAATAAACTTAGAATTCTATTTTAATATATATAGAATTTGATCTTAATAAACATAGAATTCTATATTTAGAAACATAGAAATCTATTTTATTATACACATATTCTATAAACATAGAATTTTATCTTAATAAACATAGAATTTTATTTAATACATATACTATTTTATAATAAACATATGATTCTATTTTAATACATAGAATAAGATAGAATTCTATTTTAATACATATAATTATATTTTAATATACATTGAATTGAACTCTATCTTAATATTGATATAGTTCTATCTTAAAATTCTACTTTAATACATAAAAATATTTATTAATAAAAATTGAATTATATCTCAATATACACAAATTTTTATAATAAACCTATAATTTATTTCAATTTACATAGAATTTTATTTCAATATGCTTATTTTGTAACAGTCGACTTATTTTCCAACAATCGACTTATATTTTGGGTTGGTTAACTTATTTTACAACAGTCGACTTATTTTACTACATTCGACTTATTTTACAATAGTCAACTTATTTTACAACAGACAAATTATTTTGGATTGGTCGACTTATTTTACAACAGACAAATTATTTTGGATTGGTCGACCTATATTACAACAGTTGACTTATTTTACAACAGTCGACTTATTTTAAACCAGTTGACTTATTTTGGATTGATCGATTTATTTTATAACACTTAACTTATTTTATAACAGTTGACTTATTTCACAACTATTGGTTTATATTTTGAGTTGGTCGACTTATTTTACAATAGTCGACTTATCTTACAGCAATCGGCTTATTTTATAAATGTCGGCTTATTTTACAACAATCGACTTATTTTACAACCGTCAACTTATTTGACAACAGTCGATTTATTTTGGATTGGTCGGCTTATATTACAACAGTCGGCTTATTTTAGATTGGTCGACTTATTTTTCAACAGACAAATTATTTGACAACAGTCGACTCATTTTGGATTGGTTGTCGATTTATTTTACAACAATCAACTTATTTTACAACATTTTATTTTTTTGAAACACTCGACTTGTTTTACAACAATCAACTTATTTTACAACATTTGACTTATTTTGAAACAATTGACTTATTTTACAACAGTAACTTATTTTAGAACAGTCAACTTATATTTTGGGGTTGTCCACTTATTTCACAACCGTCGACTTATTTTGGATTGATCGTCTTATTTTACAACAATCAACTTATTTCACAACAGTCGACTTATTTTATAACATTCGACTTATTTTAGATTGGTCAGCTTATTTTTAAAAATCGACTTATTTTACAAAAAAATAACTTATTTTACAACAGTCGACTTATTTTGGATTGGTCGACTTATTTTATAACAAGCGACTTATTTTACAACAATTGACTTATTTTACAACAGTCGACATATATTTTGAGTTGGTCGACTTATTTTACAACAATCGACTTATTTTTACAACATTCGACTTATTTTACAACATTCGACTTATTTTACAACATTCTACTTATTTTGTATTGGTTGACTTTTTTCACAACAGTCGGCTTATATTTTATGTTGTTCAACTTATTTTACAATAGTAGACTTATATATTGGGTTGATCGACTTATTTTACAACAATCGACTTATATTTTGGGTTTGTCGACTTACTTTACAACTGTCGAACTTATTTTTATTTTTTCTAATTTTATGCATATATGCGGGTCTTATTAAAAAAATTATTTTCCTTTTTTGTTTTTAAAACTAATTTTTAGATTTTTGTAAACATTATGTTAAAATATAATTGGTTGGATTTTTTTAACATATGTCAAAATCTTATCACTTAACTTGACACGTGTCACGATCATGTTAATTAACAATTTGGCATATGTGGGTCTTATTAAAAAAAATATTTCCATTTTTGTTTTTAAAACTCATTTTTAGATTTTTGTAAACATAATGTTAAAATCTAATTGGTTGGATTTTTTTAACACATGTTAAAATCTTATCAACTAACTTGACACTTGTCACAATCATGTTAATTAACAAGTTTGACGCATCCAACTTTATATAATAAGATTAAATACACAATTAGTATTAGATAATTATATTATAGAAAATTACGAAAACCCAATGTTAAAAAAAAATATATATTTTTGATAGTTATGATAAACAGTTAAACACACACAATTAAGAAGAAGAAAAAATATTGTGCTGATTTGGCAACTATTTGGTCAATTGTTTTTACTATGAAACTCCTCTTGTCAACTTAATACATATGAATGCTCTGGTAACTACTATAATATTTCTTAAATTTTTTTGTTTGTTTTTGCTTTTAAATCGGTGCAAAACGTCATGAAATTACTTTAGGGATGAGGATTAATACCATTTGATTATTTGATACCTTTACTGTCATGAGCCTAATTTGTGGACTCTCTCATACTCAATTAAAATGCATTCAATCATTTCCATGAGAATCGTTCGTGAACCGATTACCTCATTTTTGGTTTTAAAAAAGAAAATCAAAAAGAAATTATTTAATAATAACAAAAGCACTCTTCTTCACACGCCATTTCAGCAATTGATACGCACAAATCTCGTACAATCAATCATCTTCGAATTTTCAGGCTCGTCCAATCGTCAAATCTCCATCTCTTTCGTCCAATTTCACGCGACTTCTTCGAATTTCATGAATGACATGTGTAGCGACCCACCTGATAATCCTAACCAGGCCGGCCGTACCGAGCCTAACTCTAACCAGATTCCATACTTAACATATTTTTCAGATTTTTCTTAAACTTAAACAAGCAGATTCGATTCATAACAAACCCATTCTCATTGCATAATTATTCCAAATCCAGATAACAAAGGTTCATAAAACATAAACTAACTTAGCCAAATTCGTTCTAAGTCATAACAGAAATGCAAAGCCAATTATCCAGAAAAACTCATGATAAATAAACCCCCAAACCCAATCCTAATCCACTTCTTTCTTCACTGCCTTCAAGTCCGCCTTCAAGACTAAACGTCCCGGATAACATCCTTACATGCACACTCAACACATAAGAGAGGCATAAGCATTATCACAAATGCTTAGTGAGTACGGTCATCCCGTACCACCAGCCATCCCGTACCACCAGCCAATACCAGAAAACGCATTCATACATTAGTTATACAATTCACATTATCACTTAGCAAGCAAACACAGAATCACGGTTTTATGATCATCTCAACCACTTGTGAATTTCCTCACGGCATCGGTTCTACTCCAAGCGAGAATCACACATCCCCTTGAGCTAGCAACTCGATCCGGACATTCACACAGCTGGTTAGACACCACGTATAAACCACGGTATCCAATACCAATCACAATCACAGAAACACATTGATCTTGCTAAGCATAAACACTACTTACACAAGCAATCAATGAAAACCAGACAACCTAGCAATCCTACGGTTCCAGATACAAGCTACGGTCACGCACTCACCTTAGACACAAAGGCAAACGTTTCAGTCGGATAAAACTTGGTCAGAAACAGAACCAGTCGATCCTAGTCGTGAACCCTCGGCTAGAGGTACGACCAGAATCCGCGAGATCCAATCTCCTCTCGGCTATCTCACAAACCGAACACTTTTCCTCGACCCAGAATCTGAATCCCCTCGGAAACAGCACAAAATACTTAGATTAGTCGAGCCACAGTCGACAGAAACTAAGCCAGAAACGAAATAGCCGACACTTACCGAAAACTCTCGGCCAGAATCTCCTTCTCTCGGATATCTCTCGATCCGATCGAACAACTCACGGCTATCTCTCAGATCTCTCGGCTAACACACGCCTACAATCAGATAACTCGATTATCTCTCGGTGAAAACAATCCAGAACAGAAATCTCACGGTGAAATCTCAACAGAACAGATTTCTCTCGGTGAAAAACGGATTACCTTGATTATCTCTCGGATGCTTCGCAATCCGATCGAGAAATCCTTCGGCCGAACGCACTTCTCTCGGCAAACCTTCCTCTTCCTATCGATTCTCTCGGACAGAAATCTCAGACTCGGCACGGGCAGAACAATCTCTCGACGAACTCGGAAATCTCTCGGCGGCTCGGATTTTCTCTCGGGTAAAAATCGCCTCAAGAGTTTCCTCTCGGGATAAATCTCCTTTCTCTCACGCGGCCACGAGAGAAACCCGTATTTATAGAGAGAAAACCCTAGCTTGAACGTCTAAACCGACTTATCTCACGCGGTTCACTTTCTCTCTCGGTCCAATTTAAGTTCTCACGACCAAACCGGCCAAACCTTCCTTTTTCTCTCGGCCAGACTTAAACCGCTCAGCCTTTCTCGGGATAAAACCTTTCCCACTCGGGATAAACCGATTTGTCCCGAGTAAAATCACGTCCCACGGCCCAACAGCCTTGTTCCTCAACACTTAGACAAATTTCCACAACTTTTACTCGGTCCGACCACAGTACGGTACTTAACCTCACGGACGTACCACGGTTTGGTACCACATACATACCACAGACGTACCACGGACGTACCACAGATGTACCACTGACGTACCACAGACGTACCACAACACGGTACCACGGATGTACCACAGACGTACCACAACACGGTACCACAGACGTACCACTGTACATCACACATATTTACAGAAACGGACGAACCTCCACTATACCAGGACATGTATACAACGGTCATCCCATGACCCGCACGACCATACTTAGGATTTCTGGTCGCGGATGCTACAACATGTCTCTCGTGGAAAAACTTTCGGTGGAAAAACCTTCGGTGAATAAATCTTCGAGGAAGAAGACGGAATCGGTCATCGAGTACACCGAGATTGTTTCTTCCGCCAATGAGGTTAAGGTGCTCGGTTTCTTACAGTGGGTGACTCAACAAGCCTTGACTTCAAAATCTGTAAAGAAGATGCAGCCCAACTCTTTCCCGACCGACGATCGGCTCCTGCCTCCGACACTGCTGGCGGATGGATCCTTCACAGAGGAGCTGGTGGAGAAAACAGAGGAGATCACCATCCCAAATCTAGCCTCGCTGGGGGTTGCCTTGGCTGCTCTCATCACAGCATGGACAAATCTAAAACCATAGAGGTAAATAGTTAGATTTTTCTAGATTAAACAAAATTTTATATTTATTGAATAATCCTAACCCAACCAATCAAAATATTTTTTTTTTAAAGAAAAAATTGACATGTCATTTTTTCATGTCATCTTTGAATTACACAAACTTTGAATATAGAGGTGCCCTTCCCAGTAAATGATCGGTCAAATAGTTCTAATCCCTAGGATGTATATGACACCACCAAACACAAGGTTTCCTTTCAGAATGCATCGTAGACAATTCTCTTTAGCTTTACCTTTCGCAATGACCATCAACAAAAGCCAAAGACAATCACTTGAGAAAGTTTGTTTGTTTCTACCTAGATCAGTTTTCTCTCATGGGCAGCTATATGTTGGATTATCTAGATCCGAACTTAAAGTTCTAATCACAGACAAAGAAGAGAATGTGCAGAAGAAAACAATGAACGTCGTCTACAAAGAGGTGTTTCAAAATATTTCTTAATTTCTATGCTTTTCATATATTTTATAACAATTAATTATATGTTTATTATCTTTTTCGGTTACTATAATGTTATCATCTTTATGTTTTTTTATCTTATATTTTCTGTCATCAACTTGTATTGGAATCTTTTATGATTTACACTTGATTAGTTATCTTTAACTATCAATTTTTTCATACAACATTATTACTTACACCATAATTTATTGTATACAAACACTGATAAATCAATAGACAATATTATTTATATATATAACATATGAAATATTTTATAGTTCGCACAGGATACGAACTGATCACTTAGTATATATTATATTGACTTACCTCTCTGATTATGTAATAATTTGGTTTAAAAAGAGCCAATGATGCTCCACTCGGATAGAAATTCCAAATAAGACAATGCCTCATGGAAAAGATTTCCATAAAATATTGTATGCGAGCATGAGAAACACTTGATGGTTTGTAATTAGGTGGATCTTCAGCTTTAATATGATGTATTTCTTGTATTGTTCTTATTAGATACCTAATTCCGTAATAAATTTCAAAGCCTTCACGATAATATATTGGAAGTGGTAGTGTTTTGTTTTTAGGTCAAGTAGTCGATGTACTATGTATTTGGGTCAAGTACTATGTATCATATTTTAAGACAAGTCTTCTCATGCATTTATGAGTTCTGCCACTAAACTACCCAAACAACAAGTATCCAATAAAAATTAAAAGTAACTAGGAAAATATCCGCGCATACGCACGGTTTTTTTTCTATATATTCTTTCAAAGATGTCTTATTTATATATCTCAAATATTCTATGCTTACAACAATCTAAATTAATTATAATTTGATACATTCAACCATTATATATTTATATTAAAAGAATATACAATTTTTGTTTGCAAAAGATTTTGTTGGGTCATGAAAAAGCACAAATGGTGATGCGTTAAGTGTGGTTTGATTATATAAGGAAGTTTAGTCCAAATTTAATAAGTATTAAAAGTCTAAATTAATTATAATTTGATACATTCAACCATTATATATTTATATTAACAGAGTATACAATTTTTATTTGCAAAGGATTTTGTTGGACAATGAAAAAACAAAAATGGTGATGCATTAAGTGTGGTTTGATTCTATAAGGAAGTTTAGTTCAAATTTAATAGGTATTAAAAGTCAAAATTATTTTTAAAATAAACTAAAACTCACATGGATGTAATGTGAAAAGACCATCTTGTTCTTACCATAGTTACTTCTACGCAGCTGTTTACTTCTACTAAGTGACATGTTAGCAGCTGAAAGGGAGACACGTGTCCTTTGGAAAAAAAAATTATTAAACAATTACTCCTCTTCTCGCCTTCTAGCCTGTTCGCGTTAACGCCGACTTCAGCCTGTTCACCTCCTCCACCTGGTTACCTGGAATCGCATTCTCCTTCGCCAAACAAGACAAAGCTTTTTCTTTTTCTATCTTTCTCTCTCAAATAAATTGTCCTTCGTCAATTCTCATTTTTTTTCTTCAACGCCCTTAATTTTCTCTCCGTTTTCGAAAATTTCTTCAAGAGGATCTGAAGGTTATGAGAAAAAAAAAATAGCAAGTAAGAAGAATCATCATTTCCATCTGTCCAAAATCTAAAAAAAAATATTTTCCTGGTAATTTTCTAATTTTTAAAATTATCTACCTGCTTCTAGATATCTTATTATTGGGTTAGTCTACATTCCGCCGCATCGACTAGAAAATCTTTATCATAACCCTTCCAAGTACTGCAGTTTTAGACAATCACTGAAAATGGCAGCAGGAAATTGAAGATTCCGGAAACGCATAAAACTATCAGTATGTCTTTTTGGGTTTAAAAGTTTTCTCATTGATCTCTTGATGATCCTTAGTTTTGGCCTCACAATTTGATAGGATGAAGAGGAACAAAGGACATTTCAGAGATGGAATGCCCCTGGATACAATTGCAAATGAAGAAACTGAGACAAAACTTGTTGCTTCTGATGAGATGGAACTTAACATTGCTCAAATTCTAGACAGCATTGACAGTTTCACACATACGGTAAGCTGTGATTAAAATTTCCCTCCGAATAAACGCATTAGCTTAAGTTTAGGAAGAATTTGATATGCCTATCAAATTTATAACTTGCTAAAATCAGGGAAGACAATGCTCTAGGAACTCAGCAACCAATTCCAAGAACGCTTGATCATGTGTGATTAAAGCCTCTAATTTTTTTGTATCTACAATATTTTGAGCTGTTATTACATTCCCATGGAAGTATCGTTTCACACATGAACATGATACACAAGGAACATGTTCAGAAATGGCAAGAGGAGATCAAGGACTCGCTATCTGATTCAGAACCATAGCATTGAGCCTTCAGGTAACAATCTAAACCCCATGAAGAAAATACTATTACTAAGAACATATTCTCTTCTGTCTGACGTGTAAGAAGTCATATATATCACCTTAAATCAACAACTGCTAGGTTGGAGTAACTAGATTTACACAGTTTTAAAACTATACCATGGCTTGAAGGAAATTTAGAACAATTTTATCATCACCCTTCTTAGATTAAGCCAGAATCAAAGTGGCAGGGATATCCTTCTTAGATGAGCCTTCATATTGATTAGTAGTCTTTGAAAATCAAAGTGGATCTGATTCTGGTTTGTGTGCAATTTAGAAATCGAAGTAGGATAAGACCATTGCAACGCTTATAAGGAGTTCCAATCCCATAAGGACATGGATATCCAATACGAAAATGCTACAAAAGGCTAATGTATAAGATTGTTGCTTCTATTGCAGCTGCATTTTAAACAAATTCTGGTTCCATATATATAACCTGCTGTTTTTACTCTGGTTTTCATGTAGACAGCTACGAAAGTTCAGTAACTCTGAAATGCGTAGCCCAAATCAGCGTACCCGAAGGAAAATCTCGTCTGCAGCAGCCATACGAAAATCCAGGTTTATGTCCAGTGGTGCAGTAACTTTTTCCACCCTTGCTTATTTCCTCGGTTGGTTTATGATACATGCCAATTAGCTTTCATATCTCACAGAACTCTAGGTCATAGTGAATTCTGATCTTGGGGTGTCTCCTAATAATAATGGAGATGTTATTCGTTTGTCCTCGCATGTTAATCAAAGCCTATAGAGAAGAGCATACTTTTCCCCCACTCACATATGAGAGAAGAAAGGTATCTCTTCAAGTTTCTCTTTGTCGCAAGTTTTTTAACCACCTACTCGCATAACCAAATTCAGTAAGCCAACTAAGAATTCCTCACAAAATTCCTCTGTTTCTTGTGGATCTTTCCTTGTAATTTGTATTCTCCTTTGAAAACAAAACCTTTTTAAGTTGCTGAGTTTTTATCCTGTAATTAGATTAACCATTAATCCAAAATAAAAAGAAATGTAAGAGTTTTGCAGGATTGCCTTTGCACGACCAAAAAAAATATATAACAATTACAAAAACTAATTTTTAAACAATCTTAGGATTGTCACATGAGATAATGGTATACTTTTTGTAAAGATTATTCATTTTAAACACACGGAAGATTTTGATATTTTGTTTTACAGGTTATGATGCATCATGACTTGAGACCATAGATTTAATCATGGAAGTCGTTATGTCTCAACCCCCTTTGGTATTAAACTAAAGTAATATGTAACGAAGGCAGCCAAAAGACTAATCTTCGTAGGTATGTCTTTACCTGCTCCCTTCTTGCTATGCATTGACGTGCATTCTGATACGTGTAGCGTATCGGATGGGAAGAACAAGAGATAATCTGAGAATATAGGATCTTATTGATGAAACGTGTTACAGAACTTGAGAGAACTTAATGGTATCTCTCCTCACCCCCTGAACATGATGATCACTCAATCTCGTGATACCCACTCCTATGGCCTCCCCTTTCTATATATAGTCTTAAGCCTCATAACCTAATCCCCTTCTCACGGTTACAAGGTAAAACGTAAATAAGACCCTTTTACAGCACTTATTATCAGATAATACCAAGGGTTAAACCCATTCATCTGACCCAACGTATCACATTCCTACTATCGTCTGATGATGAATCATTGTCTTTGTTGATTGTTTTTCAATTAGAGCTTCTCTCTGATGATTTCTTTAGTTTTGATGAACTCTGTTACAGCTGAAATTAGACTTAAATGTTTGGTCTGCTTTCCTTACTCTCCGTTTTTTATGGTGACTTTTTGTCATCATGTCAAATTGAATTGCTCAAAGTTTTTTAAAAAGTAGAAGAGACTGGTTATAATTTGTGTAGGTGTACCACCTAAGATGATTTATGAGATAGATGGGGCTCTTGGTTGTGGAAAATGAGTAGTCAGTGTTATTTTACTGGAATTATGTATGCTTCTACTGGAATTCAAGTCACTTGCTTAGCGATCTGAGTTTTGTATTGACTTTGGCGTCTCCTGACTCCTGCGATCAAGTCTTAAGTCTCTTTTTACCATTATATGAATTTCTAAATTGTCACTCCTACCTCACGTTGTTTCTTAATTTTCTTAGCGAGGAATTTAGTTGTGTATTTGGTTCGTATAAATGATGAAGCTATGAACACGCCTAAGTGCCGGAAAGGATTTATCCTTAATGGGGGTACAAGGACTGTAAATCCATTTTCTCAGTCTCTCCATTTTAAGCAAGACCATAAAACCTCGATAGAGATGTTACATGAGAATCTACCATGCCGTATATGTGCTATGTTTTAGTTTGGCCTGAAATAATTGTATTTGCAATAAAAGAAAAGCAGCAATGTCTCTATGGACAATAAGCCTAGAAAGAACAGAGGAACATGGGTTTGAATCCAACGGAATTCGTTGTTCTAACAGAGACAAACAAAATCTGAAATCTGAATCTCTTTCGACAATAATAATTTGTAGTTAATTTGTAAATTATTATTCTTTATAAATACGAAATCCACCAAATTTTGTTTCATTCGATTTGTTTACTTCTACGCAGCTGTGCTTTAGTGATGTCAATTCAATGAATTTCTTCAGCGCTTCTATCATTTCTGAAGACCATCTTGTTCTTACCATAGTTACAACTACTTATAATTATGTTAACATGTACCATTTATTTCTTATAAATGTATGTTGTGTATATATGTAAATTTTAACTTGATTGTTTCATTTTAGTATCGTTTATAAAATTGTTTATAAACAATTGAACTACACAAATTTATAATACAAAACTTAAAAGAAAAATCCTGCGCGTAGCGCTAAGAGGATTGTTTTATCCATTAGGCTATGAGTACTACTTGACAATCCTCAGTAAAACATAGTGATATTGTTTCTATGTTCTAGACATTAAATTTAAAGCATTTGTTTTTAACAATTGGAAGCATTTATATGAGAAATACATTGTATGATCACATTTGGACTTTAAATTTGATAGTTTTATATGTAAATTTTGATTTTTGAATTGAGTCAAAATTTTAGATTTCTGATTAGTGAAATAGCAAATATTAATTTATTATGTTGATGTTAGTTTTGATCCGTTCATAATTAATTATATGGCAAAAATATTTTACGCATTAATTTCTTTAATTTCTCCAAAAAAACAACCTCTTCAATTTATCAAGCCGTGCTCGTGAAGTCAGCCGTGTCCGTGCTTGTGAATTGGATAGGTGAAAACTCCGCGTGGATGAAATAGATACAAGGGGTAGCATTTTTTATTAATCGATTTTCAATCACAAGAATGTGATCTTACTCAAGAGTCAAATCAAAATTTTGCATCTTCTAACAAGTTTGATGAATATCGTTTAATATGCGCTTCAGAGAGGATGTATAGATACCCATCAATTTTTCTTTAAGTGTATGGTTTAATATTTGTTTATAATCTTCTACATAGCGAATCCGAATTGCAATTGTATGTGAAAATTGATCCAAAAAAATTCTATAAATTTAAATTAAACAAAACTAATAATAAACTTCAAAAATTCTAAATTAAAAAAATAATATATATAAGATATAAATAGGACTGTTTAACTTTATGGAGTTTGTGGAAATGGAACAAGTTTTGGAGGAAGATGGAAGGACTCTTACCGTCTTCATTCTTTTCACATTCCGTCCACGTGAGTTTTAGTTTATTTTAAAAATAATTTTGACTTTTAATACCTATTAAATTTGGACTAAGCTTCCTTATAGAATCAAACCACACTTAATGCATCACCATTTTTTTTTTCTCATAACCTTCAGATCCTCTTGAAGAAATTTTCGAAAACGGAGAGAAGTTAAGGGCGTTGAAGAAAAAAAATGAGAATTGACGAAGGACAATTTATTTGAGAGAGAAAGATAGAAAGAGAAGAAGCTTTGTCTTGTTTGGCGAAGGAGAATGCGATTCCAGGTAACCAGGTGGAGGAGGCGAACAGGCTGAAGTCGGCGTTAACGCGAACAGGCTAGAAGGCGAGAAGAGGAGTAATTGTTTAATAATTTTTTTTCCAAAGGACACATGTCTCCCTTTCAGCTGCTGACGTGTCACTTAGATGGAGAGAGTTGAAAAACTTTTATATAATAGATTATAAAGCTTCATTTCCAAACTACATTATTTTCATTTAAATAAGAATAATCATACTCTATTAGTCTATTTATTATTATTACACACCACTGTTGATGACACCGATTGACCACTTGTCAAAAACATTGATGTCATAAATTCTTCATTTTCAAACTATGTTTTTTGGGGTTAATTGGCAAAATACCCTAATTAACTTTTGTAATTTGAAAAATATATTACTTCAATTTTTTTATTACTAAAATAATACATATTTTTATACATATTTTTATAAACTAAAATAAAAATCGAAAAAGAAAATAGATGAGAGATATTTAATTAGTAAATCTTAGGATTTTCTCTAAATTATATATTTATATAAATATTTTAATTATATAAATCTTAAATCAGATAAAAATTAATATTTGAAAAATGTCTATACAAATTTAAAACTAGTTTTAGTAGAATAATCTATAGATGAATATATAATATATAAAAATCTTATGATTTTTTTTCCCTATGAAAAATATATTTTTATAGAATATTCTATAGATTAGTATAAAATTAAGATTTTAGAATTTATATAAATAAAATAAATTCTAAATATATACTATTTAGTTTCAAAATGTTATTTATTTTGATTTTATTAAATAATTTAAATTATAAGAATTCAAAATAAGGTTAATTTAGTCATTTCATATATAATTAATTCTAAAAAAATTTAGAAAATAATAATGGTATGGTTTTCAACTTATAAACTAGTTTTGTTGTATTTTTCCAAAAAAATTTTTTTACGGTTTCAAAAAAAAACTATGTTTTTAATGCAATGTTTTTTTTTTTTCTTTTTTGATATGATAATAGAAAGCATCAGTACATGTGTGCATTGTTCGAAGCTTATCTGCCTAATCACGACGATTCAATGCATGTGTTCGGTGCTGCAACAAATTCGTTCGAAACTAAACAGATCAACAAATCGTTACTCTTAATCCCAATTAATACCGCCGATATGATGCAAAAAGGAATTACTAGCACCCCATCACTCGTTATGCAGCAAGAGATCAAAGTCACGATCACGAATAGATAAACAGTCAAAGATATGAATCGACAAAGAAATTTTTTAGATCGGATCGAGAAACTTAGCTTTGGAAGGTTTGCTCTGATACCACGTAATATGATCCCTCCAATGATCTTAACCTCACAAGCTAACTTATACACCAAAAGATCCGATGGAATGAATGACATGTTCTGTTTTCTCGACGATGAAACGATTTGGGGGATTTTGGTGGAAGAGTGAAAGATGAAAAACATACAAGAGATGCAGATGGCTCTTGTATACAAACTGATTGATTCAAAGGATATGACGCACCAGAGATTCAATCAGGGTTTCTCAAGGATATTACGCACCAAGAGAGATGATCTTCTTAGAAAGGTTTTTAATAAAAAGAAAGATAACCCTAAACTCATCTCTCGGCCAAGTTATAAGAGAGAAGAAGAACACGGAAAATAAAGGAATGCAATGAGTCAGTCTCGGGACAAACCCCTTGACTGATCATGCAAGACAAGACTAAAGTTTGAAAAACAAAACAAAACTCAAAAACGACTTAAGTGTAGAAATGACCCATGAACTTCCAAGCCGAGGTAGATAGAAAGAAATGGGCTTGGACAAGTGAATGATCACATGGGCAATTACAAAGTAACATACTTGTCTCGTTAAAAACCTTAAAGAGAAAACCCATTGGGACAAAACTCTGTAAGGGAAAAAGAGCACAAATGTTACTAGCCCATTTATCATTCACCGGCTTGAATACATATCAAAGTGATATGTCTTGCCTTCTCTTCTTCATATGGACCGTCTTGTATTTGATTCAGAAATATCTCTAAGGCATTATGGAATGCCTTAGTCTTAGAACGGGTCATGGGGCCTTTGATAACTTCTTGATCCTCCTCCTCAGCTATAAGCTTAAGCATATCCACTCCATCCTCTGGTACAAGCTTGTTTTCCAAATGTATATTGTCCATGATCACATCATCCCCTCCTTCTTCGAAAGGATTTGACCTCAAATCCGACTCGTTTGCAAAATAAGGGAGTAAATCAGTAACATTAAAGCTTGAACTAATCGTATACTTACCTTGGAGGTCCAGCTTGTAAGCATTGTCATTGATCATTTTTGTTATGGTGAAAGAACCATCAATCCGAGGAATCAATTTAGTCTTTCTTTCAGCTGGAAAGCGTTTCTTCCTTAGATGCACCCAAACTTGATCTCCAACCTCAAATACCATCTTATGCTTGCCCTTATTCGCATGCTTAGCATATAACTTAGTCTTTTCCTCCAGATTCTTCTTAGCATCCGAATGTATCAATTGCACCAACTCTGCCTTATTCTTACCATCCAAGCTAACTCTTTCACTCGAAGGTAAAGGCATTAAATCCAAAGGAGAGATGGGATTATACCCATAAACAATCTGAAAGGACGAGTATTTGGAAGCAGAATGCGCAACATGATTATAAGCAAATTCTATATGTGGCAAGCAATCTTCCCAAGATTTAAGGTTTTTCTTAATTAAAGCTCTAAGCAACGTTCCTAGGGTCCTATTAACAACCTCAGTTTGACCATCAGTCTGTGGGTGGCAAGTAGTAGAGAACATTAACTTAGTTCCTATCTTAGACCAAAGTGTTTTCCAAAAAAACTAAAGAACTTAGTATCTCTATCAGAAACGATGGACTTAGGCATACCATGAATACGAACTATTTCTTTAAAGAAAAGATTAGCCATATGCAAAGCATCATCAGTTTTATGACAAGCAATGAAATGAGCCATCTTAGAAAACCTATCAACAACTACAAAGATAGAATCCTTCCCTGTTTCAGTTCTAGGCAATCCCAAAACAAAGTCCATTGATATATCATGCCACGGATGAGATGGAATAGGTAAGGGAGAATACAAACCGTGAGGTTGAACCTTAAATTTTGCTTGCTTACAAGTATTGCATCTCCCACAGATTATCTCAACATCTCTTTTCATATGCGGCCAGTAGAAGTGATCTTTCATGATCTCCAAAGTCTTGGCTATACCAAAATGTCCCATTAAGCCTCCACCGTGTGCTTCCCTGGTAAACAAATCCCTCATAGAGCAATTAGGCACACAAAGACGGTTCTCATAGAAGAGAAACCCATCTTGCTTAAAGAACTTACCCGAAGGAGACTTAGAACAATTAGCATAAACATCTGAAAATCATCATCTAGCTTGTATAACTCTTTAAGTTGATCAAAACCGAGCAGTTTAGTTTCTAAAGTAGAGAGAAGAGTGTACCTCCTTGATAATGCATCTGCCACCACATTATCCTTACCTTGTTTGTATTTGATAACGTAAGGAAACATCTCTATAAACTCTACCCACCTCGCATGTCTCTTGTTCAGCTTATGCTGTCCTTTTAGATGCTTTAAGGACTCATGATCAGTGTGTATGACGAATTCCTTTGGCCAAAGATAGTGTAGCCATGTCTGAAGAGCTCTCACTAAAGCGTACAGTTCCTTATCGTATGTAGGATAATTAAGAGTAGCACCACTGAGCTTCTCACTGAAGTGATTAGGAGTTGTTAGGATAATTAAGAGTAGCACCACCGAGCTTCTCACTGAAGTTCCTAATATGTTTAGCAACTATTATGGACGAATTTGTTGTAATTCCTCTATAAATAGAGGCTCCATTTTATGAATAAAATCAATATATATTTTTATTAAAAACCCTTTTAAGTTAGATTCATCTCTTTGGTGTGTAATATCTTGAGAGGTAAATCAGAAGTCTTCCGCAGCTTCTGTGCGACCATTCGCTCCACATCCTTTGATCTTTGAGACTTCACAGTTTCTTTGATGCAAATTTTATCCCCTTACCAACTTTAGAGTGCTGACTCTTGGGAGAATCTTATTAAGTGATATGATCATGGAAAGCATCAGGACATATGTGCATTGTTGGAAGCGTATCTGCCTAATGACGACGATTCAATGCATGAAACTACTTGGAAAAATGTGCTCAGCTCAATCACGGAACTCCTCGTAGAAGAATCACATCAAATGGAGTTCGGACGAAGGAGTTATTCTATTTACAAATCAGGTGATTTCCGCTTTACCCGATTCTGACGCATGTGCATTCATTGAAGGATTCCGACCAGGCCAGAATGAACTAAGCTATAAACCGGCTTATTATACAATCTTGATCCATCAGAAAAGACCATTAAAGTATATTCAGCCCAAAAACAACCAAGAAAGATCAATTTTCGTCCATAGCAAAGACTGCATTTAATTATGTCCATTTTTCTCTCTTACATGCACTTTAGAGTTTGGATTTCATCTCCCTAGATGCTCTGCATGTTTAGAAAATATTATGGACGAATTTGTTGTAATTCCTCTATAAATAGAGGTTTTTTTATGAATAAAATCAATCTACCTTTTTATTAAAAACCTTTTAAGTTAGATTCATCTCTTTGGTGTGTAATATCCAAAGAAATCCTCAATGCTTTTAGTGTGTAATATCTGAGAGTATTACGAGATAAATCAGAAGTTTTCCGCAGCTTCTATACGATCACTCGCTCCACATCCTTTGATCTTTGAGACTTCACAGTTTTTTTGATGCAAAGCCTATCCCCCTTACCAACTCTAGAGTGCTGATTTTTGGGAGAATCATATTATTTTTGTTGTACAGAAGAATCATCAACACATTTTCAGTTAATAGAAAATATGAAATTTATGTTTTTCCGAAATTTTGTGTATTGACTTTATAATTTTAATTTGATATTAATGAAATTGTTTGCCAAAAAAAGAATGAAATTTATTTTCACATTTTAATTTCATAAATATTGTTAAATTGTTTTACACTTTTATGTACGTGCAGTTTATATTTCCACATTTTATTTTCTGAAAACCAAATAATTGTTTTAACAAAAAAAATTCTCAAAGTGAAATAAACTAAGTAAACATAAACTAAATAATTTAAAATAAAATGAAATGATAATATAAAAATTATTAATTTTCTACACTTTCACTTCTTTAATCTTTAATATTGTTTTCACGTCACGAGATAATTTTTATAAAACTATATAAATAATATAACCAAAATTTAACCACATTGCTCTACTTCAATTTGGATTGATTCATTTTAGTTTGAAACATCGTATAACAAAAATCTAATCATATTAGTCTATTTTGGTTTGGATTGGATTCAGCTTAGTTCCATTTTACAATTTTGAAAACCCATTAGATATTACCCAAAAAAATCAAGGGACAATTGAATATACAACACAATTTGAAACCTAAATTAGAGAATCCACATATTTTTATGGAGGCCCAAACACTAAACTAATTGGCCATCAAACCGGACATTTTTACCCTCACGTGCTTTCTTATCTCTCTCTATTTCTCATCGTCTTCTTCATTCCCACACCTTCTCTCCTAATCCCTCCCTCTCTCTCTCTCTCTTAATTAGCAACAAGAGTTGCAACCATATGAGCATAAAAATCTGATTAATCTCATCTATCTCAATCTCTGGCCACCACGAATCACCAATCCCTCAGAAACAATATATCACAAGGTTTCTCTACGCCACCATCTCCAAATCTTCCCACAACCGCATCAATACACCGCACCCCCTCCTCCGGCAATCCTCCTCAGTCGGAGATTCCTCCGTATACCCAAGTCGCTCGGTTCTGAAAATCTATTATAAACTCCACCGCTTGCGTCTTTCTTCGCCACTGCATGTGTCTTTTTCCACCATATTTGCCGGATTATGTAACTATTTCATATTTCAATTTTATTCTATAAATAAATATATACACGTACATATCGTATTAGACATCTACATATATACATATCTATTACATAACTCAATATTTACTCTATAAATAAATATGTATATGTACATATCATATTTAGACATCTACACATATACAAGTACAAAAAATAATATTTTATTTAGATATCTACAAATTAAATTATACAACTAAATTATAGGACAATAATACTATATAAAAATATAAACGTACATATCATATTGTAAATATATATATGTATATTAAGTTGAACATAATTATATTACACAATTATATGGATATTCAGAAAATTTTATATGTATATAATCGAACATAAATGATAAATATATTCGATTTTATAACTCAATATTACATATTGAATAACTCCATATTACTCTATATATAAATATATATAGACTTACATATTTCACAACTCAATATTACTCTATATATAAATATATATACGCACATATTGTTATATACATCCATATATATACATAACTTTTTCATAACTGAATATTATTTTATAAGTAAATATATATGCGTACTTATCATATTAGACATCTACATATCTACAATAGAGAGATAATATTTTATTTAGACATATATATATATATATATATATGCAAATATATACATGCATACTATATTATGGATGTAGATATAAAATTATTGAGTTTTGTTCAATTTTTCATTTATCTTCGTTTCTAGTGATCGAAATTAAATTCAGACATTTATTATTCGACGAGTTACTTCATTTAATATGAAAGTTAATGTGCAAGTTGATAACAGTAAAATGACAGTTGTTTGGTATATTTAAGCACGTCTTTCACGCGCAGTTTAATGGCATGGAGTGTAATTAAAAATTAAAAATCTTCTCTCTTCGCTACCCTTATGTCTTGAACCCATCCATAGCTGAATATAGGGGTGGGCATTTTATCCGGATCCGAAAATCCGATCCGGTACCGACCCGAAAATACCCTATCCGAACCGATCCGGATTCATCAAAATATCCGAACGGGAGTAATCTTCATTTAGTTCGGGTACCCGGTAATATCCGGTATCCGAAAAATATCTGAATTATTCTATTTCTAAGATACAATTCATAACTTTTTTTTCTTATTTCTCGTCGATTGCACTTCGTTCTATCCCGGTTTTCAAGCCACAAATTATAAAAAATATCATTCTCAAATCTAAAAATCTGTAATCCCTTAGTCATTTTTCCGCAGTCTGTCTTTCTTCTGAAACGTTAAGAAATCAGTTTCACCTATAAAATAATCTTTTTGGTTTTATATAAATAAAATAAAACCAAAAAATACATATATATTTCTAGTTTGGTTTTATGTAAATACATAAATTATCTTTGAACTTATTTTATTTTGCTTTTATATAAAGGATTTTTTTTTTTGGTTTTATGTTCTTTGTAATTATGTTTTTTGTGACAATTTGAAGTTGGAAATTGAATATTTATTTTGTTTTTGAATTTTGAATGTTTAGTTGGATTTATAATCTACATTACTTTACTTACTTTTGAATTTTCATGTTTATATTTTCGGTTAATTTCGAATATTTTTGGTTATTTTGATTACTTTTTGGATAAAAATACTTGAATCCGAACCGAATCCGAAAAAACCGGATCCGAAATATGATATCCGAACCCGGAGGGTACCGAACCGAATCCGATCCAAAATCTAATAATACCCGATCAATACCAAAAACTAGACTTCCGAAATATCCGAAACCCAAAATATCCGATCCGATCCGATCCGGTAATCCGAACGCCTACCCCTAGCTGAATACATAATTTTTTTTTCAAACTTAGCCATCTACGACTCAAAAATCAAACCAAAACCAAATTAAATACCAAACTGAACCAAAAAGAAAAAGAAAACTAAATACCGAACTGAAAACCAGAGAGATTACAGATCAGGCAGAGACGAAATCCAACGGCCGCGATGCAACAATGATCGTTACCGGAGCTTGCGACTTCTCTTCATCACTCTCCTTCGCCTCTTCGTCCTCCGCCGTAACAGTCACCGTCACGGCCTTCAAAGTTTCCCATCTCTCCTCCTTCAACCCCAACATCATTCCCTCTGTCCCTCTTACACAGTACTCCAATTCCCTTATCCGGCATCGCAGCCGCTTTCTCCGCCGTCTCTCCTCCCATACGGTTCACCGGAACAAAATCCCATTCACGGCGAATTCCGCTGCTCAGCGTAGCGGGACTTTCGTCGAACACGTCGCAGGCGTTAAAAAAGAATCACCAGAGAGAACCAGCGATTTCGGGGATTTAGAGTCTGCGAGGAACGACGTGAGGAATGTTTCGGCTCGTAGAATTGAGACGGATGTGGAAATTAGAGAACTTGAAGACTTGCCTGAAGAGTGGCGACGCTCGAAGCTCGCGTGGCTCTGTAAAGAGGTCCCGTCGCATAAGGCCGTGACGCTCGTGAGGCTCTTGAATGCTCAGAAGAAATGGGTTCGTCAAGAAGACGCTACTTACATCTCCGTTCACTGTATGCGTATTCGCGAGAACGAAACAGGATTCAGGGTAATAACAACATCCTTTTCAGAGCAATCCATCAGTTTTGCAATTGATTTTAGCTGATTCTGTGCTGAAAGCTTGAATCTTTTAGGTGTATAAATCAGTTTTGCAATTGATTTTAGCTGATTTTGTGCTGAAAGTTTGAATCTTTTAGGTGTATAAATCAGTTTTGCAATTGATATTCTGTGCTGAAAGTTTTAATCTTTTAGGTGTATAAATCAGTTTTGCAATTGATTTGGCTGATTTTGTGCTGAAAAATTTGAATGTTTTAGGTGTAGAAATCAGTTTTGCAATTGATTTGGATGATTCTGTGCTGAAAGTTTGAATCTTTTAGGTGTATAGATGGATGACACAGCAGAATTGGTACCGGTTTGATTTCGGGTTAGCCACAAAGCTAGCTGATTTCATAGGGAAAGAACGGAAATTCACGAAATGCCGGGAGGTATTCGATGATATTATGAATCAAGGTCGTATCCCAAGCGAATCCACATTTCATATTCTTGTAGTTGCTTATCTAAGTAGCTCAGAGGAAGGCTGTCTCGAAGAAGCGTGAAGCGTTTACAACCGGATGATTCAGCTTGGTGGTTACAAACCGCGTCTTAGCCTGCATAACTCTTTGTTTAGAGCTATGGTTAGTAAACAGGGAGGGCCTTCGAGTGATGATCTTAAGCAAGCCGAGTTTATCTTACACAATGTTGTGACGACGGGGCTTGAGGTACAGAAGGATATATACACCGGAATAATCTGGCTGCATAGATGCCAAGACGAAGTTGACAAAGAAAGGATAGACTCTTTAAGAGAAGAGATGAAGGAGGCGGGTTTTCGGGAGAGTAAAGAAGTAGTGGTCTCGTTACTGAGAGCATACGCAAAGGAAGGAGGCGTGGAAGAAGTCGAGAGAACATGGCTTGAGTTGCTTGAACAAGATTGCGGTATACCTTCTCAAGCGTTTGTGTACAAAATGGAAGCTTATTCGAAAACCGGCGATTATGAGAAAGCTTTAGAGATATTTAGGGAGATGGAGAAGCATATAGGTGGTGGTGCAACAGTTTCTGGATACCACAAGATCATCGAGGTCCTATGTAAAGTACATCAAGTGGAATCTGCTGAATCTCTCTTGATAGAGTTTGTAGAAAGCGGGAAGAAGCCGCTTCTACCATCATACATCGAGATGGTGAAAATGTACTTCGATTTGGGTTTACATGAGAGATTGGAGATGGCTTTTGTTGAGTGCTTGGAGAAATGCAAACCTAGCCAGAATCTCTACAACATATACTTGGATTCGTTGGTTAAGACGGGAAACCTCGAGAAAGCAGGGGATGTTTTCGACGAAATGAAAAGCAACGGGACAATCAATGTGAATGCTAGTTCCTGCAACAATCTTTTGAAAGGATACTTAGATTCTGAAAACCATGTGGAGGCAAAGAAGATATATGAGCTGATGAGCTTGAAGAAATACGAAATCGAGCCAAAGCTTACGGAAAAGCTTGATTACATCCAGAGCTTGGTGAGAAAACCGGTGAAGAAACCAATGAGCATGAAGCTAAGCAAAGAACAGCGCGAGGAATTGGTCGGTTTGCTGTTAGGTGGCTTGAGAATCGAACCAGACAAAGAGACGAAGAGCCACAAGATCAAATTCGAATTCAGAGAGAAGTCTCAGGCTCATTTGATTCTGAGACAACACATACAAGACCAGTTCCGTGAGTGGCTGCCTCCTTCGAGCAATCCGTTAGAATTCTCCTCCATTACCCATTCGTACTTCGGGTTCTACGCTGATCATTTCTGGCCAAATGGTCGACCAGAGATTCCGAAACTGATTCATAGGTGGCTCTCACCACACTCACTAGCTTACTGGTATATGTACAGCGGCTTTAAAACATCGTCCGGAGACATTATCTTGAGATTGAAGGGAAGTCTAGAAGGAGTTGAGAAAGTAGTGAAGGCTCTGAGAGCGAAATCTATAGAGTGTCGTGTTAAGAAGAAAGGAAAAGTTTTCTGGATAGGACTTCAGGGAACAAACTCGGCTTAGTTCTGGAAACTAATAGAGCCTCATGTATTAGAAGACTTGAGAGATCATCTGAAACCTGCTCCTGAATCAATGGGCAATGATGGAGAAGAAGAAGAACAAAGCATCAACTTTGACACAAGCTCAGATCACAGCGACGATGGCGTTTATATCAATGAAACTCAACAATGATATCAGAAGATACAGGAAAGATCCAACTAAACCTCTTGAAGAAAAATTCATCATAAGGTCATCTTCAATGAAGATGATAAATTTTGATATATAAAATTGATACAAGTATATTATTATTTAGTGAAATCTTAAGACTTGCATATTTTTTGAATGTTTCAATCATTTTTGGAAATAATATAAAAGAAATACATGATTTGTAGTATTGTTACTTTGTAAACTAGTGCATGATCATTTTGAAGAACAAACAAAATTCTAAAATCGGTTCATGATCTTATTTGTTTTTTGTTTTTTAATAATAATTACGAAAAAGGAAAATAAAACCAAATATTTATCGTCTAGTGGCCATAGTTGGTAAATCACCTACTATCCCATTGTTATAGAGAGATGAATGTACCCGAAGAGACTAGAATTAAATTAATCAATGAATTAATAATGTATATCTTTGAAACAAAATAAAAAAAGAATAAATTAATATCCATAAAATAATGAATAGAGACAAATTTGTTGGAGGAAGAAAGTGGGTCACAGGGTTTCCTCACTCATGCGTCTCTCTCTGTCGTTTTGATTTCTTCCCAAAGTCTCTCTCTCCCTCTACAGTCTAAAAGAGACGGAAGCCAGGGAGAGCGAGAAAGTTGCTCCACGTTCTTTGTCTCTTCCGATTCCCTCTCTCTCACTCTCTCTCTCCTCTTTATAGATACAGCAACAGTCCCGTTTCGGTTTATCAGAGAGAATCGAGCGAGAAAAAAAAGCGAGAAGAAAGAAGAAGAAGAAATGGGCAAGTCAAGGTGTTTCATGGACATTAGCATTGGAGGCGAGCTTGAAGGGAGGATAGTTATCGAGCTTTTCGATGACGTTGCCCCCAGAACCGCCGAGAATTTCCGATCTCTTTGCACCGGCGAGAAAGGCATAGGTCCCAATACCGGCGTCCCTCTCCATTACAAGGTCTCTCTCTCTCCGTCTCTATGTGTGTATGCTCTTATATGTATGTATCTGCTTCTACAAAGTGTAGAAATGGGTATGTGTTGTTTCTGCGATTTAGGGTTTGTAGTTTAATGGGTCATTCGTCTTCTTCTGGGTTTGTTTCAGTAAAGGAGAGATTTTTTCAATGGATGATGCAAAGGGTTTGTTTGAAAATGATGAAGAAGCTATAAAGTTGTTTCCTTTATGATTTATGGTATTGGTATGTTCTGTTTCAGGGGAATCGATTCCATCGTGTTATAAAGGGGTTTATGATTCAAGGTGGGGACATTTCAGCTAATGATGGTACTGGTGGTGAGTCTATCTACGGATTGAAGTTCGAAGATGAGAACTTTGACCTGAAACACGAGAGGAAAGGGATGCTCTCTATGGCTAACTCTGGCCCCAACACTAATGGCTCTCAGTTTTTCATCACGACGACAAGGACTCCCCATTTGGATGGGAAGCATGTTGTCTTTGGAAAGGTTACGAAAGGGATGGGAGTCGTTCGGTCCATCGAGCATGTCGCCATGGAGGAACAGTCTTGCCCTTCTCTGGATGTTGTGATTCATGACTGTGGAGAGATCCCTGAGGGAGAAGATGATGGGATATGTAACTTTTTCAACGACGGTGATGTGTACCCTGACTGGCCTATTGATCTAAACGAAAGCCCCGAAGAGTTGTCTTGGTGGATGGAGACTGTTGATTCTGTCAAGGCTAGTGGGAACGAGCATTTCAAGGTTCCTTTTTTTCTCTCAACGTTTTGGATTGAATTGGTATGTTCCAGATTCGCATTTTTTCTTTGAATCTGACCTTGATTTACTCTCAGAAACAAGACTACAAGATGGCTCTTCGAAAGTACCGCAAGGCTTTGCGCTATTTGGATATTTGCTGGGAGAAAGATGGCATTGATCAAGGTAGTTCATCATTTACATGTTTCCTTTACTGCATCTCAGGGAATATCGATACTGTGAATAGGATACTAATGACTCTCTACTTGTGATCTTGCAGAGACAAGTACTGCCTTGCGTAAGACAAAGTCGCAGATCTTCACTAATAGTGCTGTAAGTTTCATGTTTTTATTACCCTTACATTCCTTGTTAAGTGAAATCTATGTAGGCAATATACGTGTGTGTTTAAGTACCATTCGAAGCGTGACATTCTCTGAAATCCGTTGGGTTTTTTAAAACAACTTGTTTATTTTCGCACTATGTTGGGTTTTGCACATGGATATCTTGGTTGAATCAGCTTAATTCTGTAATGGATGAGCTGCATTTTTGTTGGAATGATAGTGTGAACTAAATATTGAAGCTGAGTGTAAACTGCTATTGGAACTCTCCACATCCCTTCGCTGGGAGCTCCACTGGTACTTTAGAATAATAGGTCCTAATAGGAGAATGCAACTAATAGGTCCTTTTAGCGGTTTTGAGTTGACTTCTATTTCTGGACCGATGGGAACTCCTACTCATAAACGACTAGCTTCTTAGCTTCCAGCTTATAACACCTTTTTGGACTCTAAGCTAAGTAAGGTCTGCAAGCCTTTCACCAGGCTTTTGAGTTTGTAGCTAGGCAGCTACTCTCTAGCTTCCGGCTATTGTTCCTTCTCTTCTGGGACTTGAAGCCAAGTAAAGGCAGCTTGCTGTTGAGTTATAGTCTTTACTTTAAGATATGGGATTTAGGCGGGGAACCTCAGTTAACCAAACTAGTAATCTAATCAGTCATCTAATCTTAGGCTTCGTTACCTGCTTTATGAGCCGGAAAGTAAACTACCTTAACCCCCTGAAATCAAAGTAAGGAGTTGAGTTGTTCCGTTGACAGGCGTTCATCGGGTTCTCGTACTCGCTTTTCGGGGTGGGCATTCTTATTTGTTTCAGACTTCTCCCAGCTTTTAGGCGCTAGGAGGGCTTTCAAGCTTTGATGTAACCGTTTGTTCGTTGTTGGAATTTATGAGCCAAACAAGGCAGTTCTCAGCCTTCTATAGTATCCGTTTGAATACGAGACAAAGGGGTTCCTCTATGGGCCTATCTCTCACTTTCTAATACGAAAGGAGAGGTGAAAAAGAAGCGTCGAGTGAAAGATAAGAAGAAGCCTCCAGTGAAAGAAGAGATAGGGGCTACATTTTATATTCCCGCCG